>ML675616.1:81750077-82011996 GCA_007922155.1 Mesoclemmys tuberculata | reverse complement strand
CAAATAACACAAATGCCCCCCCCTCCTAATGCAGCCCGCGTGACACCATCCATGTGACATCTCACTAGTTACCTCCCCCGCAAAATCAGTATAGTGCTTTTTATCAGACCAGTTTGATTTGAATCTGTCTCAGTGTTACTGAATATGCTAATACAATCCAAACTGTGTGTTCCCATCATCACTAATTTGTAGTTCAGTCCAAATCATGTAATCAGTTTGCTTGGCAGGATTCATTCTTAATAAATTCATGCTGCTTATATTTCCACTTATCTCTAAATAGTAATTTTCTCCACAATATTAGTTTCACTGTTTTATTAGTGCCAGAAGTTAGATTTCCAGGTTGGTAACAGTGGGTTGGATTATCAGGAGGGTCTAAATGAGTTAGGAGCTTTCAAAGAGACTTGTGCTCCTAACTCATTTAGACACTTCTGAACACTCCTTCCACTTCAATATGGCTTGGACCAGTGTATTTGCTCTTTGTCAGTCTTCCAGTGCATCTTGATTTTTTCCCTTGGCTTTTCAAAAAATGTCAGTGGGTCAGTAAGTTTAGTAACTTAATTCCCTTAACACCTCAGAGGGCCTGCCGTGCCAGGAAGTTGACTTGAATAAATTCAGATTTTCCAAATATTCCCTTAACTTTTCAGCTGTAGCTCTTTTGAAAGGATCTGTTAACTGTCCACAAATTGCTGTTTTTCCTTTTTGGTTGGGTTTAAAATAACTGAACGTTAGCCACTGGGGGAATGTCTGCACTGCAAATAAAAATCCACTGCTAGCCTGTCAGCTGACTTGGGCTAAGGGGCTGTTTAATTGCAGTGTAGACGTTTGGGCTTTGGCTGGAACCCTGGCTCTTGGACCTTCCCTCCTTGAATGTGGGAAAGATTACACATCGTTTTCCCCCTTCCTCCCGCCTTCCTCCGAGCCTACAAACAATAAAAATAATGGAGCCCTATGCCTTTAGGGTTCTGGGAGAGCTGTGGCCAGGGGAGCCTCTGTTGACATGGCTCCAGTGGAGGGGGATTAGGAGCAGTGTGGAGGTACGGGGCCTTTGTGCAGACACCCTTGCCTGCATTGGGTTCCCTAGGTATAGAGACAGGTTGACACAGCCTTTTCCATTCAGGGAAGTCTCTTAAGGGGATTCCTTATGGATGTTACCTCCCCCAGTGCCACATCCTGTGTGATTTTTCTTGGGAAAGGGGTATTCTGTGCCTTTATCTTTTTCCAAATAAACCTAAATTGACTTTGGGTAGCTATGCTGCCTCTCTTCTTTTCCAAACTTGTGAATGTTTTGTGCTGCTAAACTACTGCAGTGTACCCCACACCTCAGGGGTAATTCGTGGTGGATAAGGAATTCCTGCATGCAGATTATAGAATGCTTTGGAACAGTTATGATTTTCCAGCGACAGACCATAGATGGGTTAGAATTACTAAAAGTATCCCACAGTGAACCCCTAGTACATCCCCAAGGAAGGGCTTGAGGAAATGGAAAGGGTTCTACCATCTTGTGTAGTGTAATTAAACAAGGAAAGTATACAGTATATAATTCAGACCCTTAGCCGCAGGGGAAAGATTTGGAAGGATGCAGCATGTGCATGATATGGTGATTGGCCTCAAATGGTTGTCCTACAAACTTCAGCTGTTTCATTCATATGCTGTGCAGTACAGTAGCCTTTGATTCACCCCCAAGCACCAGTGAGTTAGCGGGTTTGGTGTGTGCTCTCAGTAACATGATGATGGCTCCCTTCCCCCTAGGATTGCCATGAGAAGATACGCATTCTTTCGCAGCAGGCAGCTGCTATTGTGAAACAGGAAGGGGGTGATAATGACCTCATTGCTCGTATCCGTGCTGATCCGTACTTCAGTCCAATTCAGGAACAACTAGAAAGCCTCTTGGAGCCCACATCCTTCACTGGACGTGCTTCCCAGCAGGTGAGGTAGGGGGAATAGGCTGAAGGTGTTAAGGGGTGTCATGCCATAAATTGTCCAAAGCATGTCCCTTTATGTGTCTGAGACAATCCACTTTCTGTATCTCTGCCCCTTCCTCTAAAGGAAGGAGGGATTACCATTTTCTTAGCCACCTGAGGCATCCCTTCCCTTTTCTGTCCATCTCACTTCCCTTCTGTCTCCCTCATAGTCTTTGATACGCCCAGTCACCCAGCACATCAAGTATCTGTGAGACTGAGTCCCTGAGATCACAAGCTGAGACTGGATGAAGCATAGAGAGGAACCAATTTCTTTTTCTAACCTTCCCTTCCTCTTTCCCCTTGAGCAGGTGGCAAGGTTCCTGAAGGAGGAAGCTCGCCCAGTGCTGACCCCATACCAAAGCATGATGGGAGTGAAAATGGAGCTGGCACTTTAGGCGGGGCTTGTGGATGTATAAAAGGTGTGAATGATATTAAAAGCCTTAATAAACCACATGTATTTACTGTATCTGTACTTTGTGTGTGTCTGTGCCCTAGGTGTGATGTAACCACCCCACAGTCACACACTCTCTCCCCCCACATGCCGTAGTACTCCGTATTCTAGGTCTGCTCCCTCTCCTTTCTTTTAAGGTTGCCAGGAGGAGATATAATGCCCACCTTTGTTCTGGTTGTGCCATGACCAAACCAGAGCGACAACTCCATCATACATACACTCCTCTCTTCTTCTGGTATCTTTCAAGTGATTGATTAGGCAGTAGGAGGGACTCGCTTGCATCTAGAAATTATTCATCAGTTGAAGGGCAAAGGGAAACCAGCTTTGTCACCTCATTTGTCCTCTGTTAAACTTTTGTCCTTGGTGGGAGCTGTTTCTCTGAAAGTGGCTGTGGGAGGACTATGATTTAGTCACACTTAACACCTGCTTTGGCCAGATGATTAGAAGTAGTGAAGGGAGAAAGTCTGGCCATGATTACTTTCATCATAGTGGTGAGCCTCAGCCACACCTGTTACACATCCCAGCCAAAACATGTCTGTTGTACCAGAATTTGGCTGAAGTGCACAAAAATCATACATGAAAGATGTGGAGTGGGGTAACAACCAACGTGACCTTTACTACCAGGCCTAGTGGCTCTTGGCTTTAAGGATGAACAATGCTGTTAAGAATTACTGATTAGATAGGAGCTGTTGTTGAAATGTAACCAAGGGAACATTCAAGGATACAAAAATCATTTATCTACCCAGAATGTGTTCCCGTATGGTGAGGAAAGAGAGGATAGGACTCAAAGAGCTCACCGATGGGGGGGGGGGGGATTCAAGAGTTTGCTAGTTTTATCTGGTTCTGCATGTTTCTCTGTTTGTAATGTGTGCTTTTTTCTGGTCATCCAGTTATAGAAGAAACTCTCCTTGATTTCAGAAAAGCTGTCTGACCCTCCACCAATTCCTGAAACATCATCATTCTACAGCCCTCTCCTTCCTCTGTCACTTCATTCTTAGTCCTATCTTTCAGCACAAGGAAAGCCTCCCTTTTTTCTTTGATCTATATGCAGTCACACAGAAAATGCGATCAGGACAGCCCAATATTTTTTTGGAAATTTGATTGTTTTTTTTTGGCAATCTCATGTGCCAGATGGATGCAGGACTATTTTAAGAAACTACCTGTTCTCCTGGAGGCTATTGTGATTTAAAGGACTTCATAGACTTCACAATGTACCATCCAATGTTTAATGGAATACTACTAAATTATGTATTCTGGGAAATTGGAACCCATCACTCTTGCAATTACTTTGCCTTGGGCTGAGAGATTCAGAATCTCAAACAATTGTGATTTTGTGATGTTATATATTTGTCTTGCTCCTACTATATTAAACTTTAATTTGCCATCTATTTAGAAGAAGTTTAATTTGAACATCAGTAACTTTCAGACCATTATTCAAATAGATGCCTAAGAACACTTTTTAGATTTGGAGTTTTCAAATGCATTTCCTTCAGATATGAGGGAGAGTGTTAGTGAAAAGAATCTTTCAGAGAGAGAAGGAAGAGATTGCATGCACGTTTGTCCTCATCTGGAAACTAGGCTTGATGTAAATTGGGGAAACCCAGATGTGGAATATTTGGATGGGTTGCAGATTAAATCCTGTTCTATTTGTTTTCAAGAAAAAATGCAATATAAGGAGCAAAGCCACCCTCGTTGGAGGGTTTGTGTGATACACAAAAATCCTTTTCTGAGTCTTATTTGAGGCTTCTACTTGGATCTATTACAGGGTTTAGAGGGATTCGGTTAAAAAAATTTCTCCATTACCCAAGTGAATTCATAGAGCCCTCTGTATTACCTGGCTCTGTTATACCTGTCAGGGAATTATAGCAGGTCTAATACAGTATTGCAGAAGCAGCTTTTCTAACAGCTCATAAAACTAATTAAATTTTGGAGGGACTTATCTTGTTACATTTCTATAACCTACATTCAGCAGATACCACAAGCTAAGCAGGGATGGGTCTAATCACTATACGTACCAAAAACAATCAGAAATGAAAGGTAGAAAAGACGTAATAGCTCAGCTAACCTCTTAGAAATGCAGGATTATTCATTCTTCCCTGACTATTCGTTTGCCCAGTCTAACTTCAAATGTTCTGAGCAATGAAGCTTCTAGTACTTTGTTTGAGAGACTACTAAGCCTAATTTTTTCTTTTCTTAATTTCATCCTATTGCTATTAGTAAACAAAACAACTGATACTACTGTAGTAATGTTTCTAAATGCATTACAGCAAGGAAAATCTATTAGAGCTTTGCTCTGTCAAACAGAAAATCGAAGTTATGGAAAACACAGCCTTAACTTTGCCTTCCTCTCTTTTCCCATTTACCAGTCAAAATTAAGCCACTTTGCCTACACAGCAGGGGCTTGGCAAGGGGGGCTTGTGGTTTATGGAGTGAATACCATATTGTCCAATACAGTGTTAAAATGTACCACTTACCCATTGTGTAGGTGACATTGACATAATTACAGAATGTCTTCCAATTCACCTTTTCTTGACTGAAGCTACCATCTCTCCTTTTACACTTTATAGACACATGAAAGACTAGTCTGACATAGCCAGTTTTCTAGAATAGTTAATTTTTACCAGCTATTGGAAACTTACCTTTTAGTGTTTTTCAATAGTCAGATTTCTTGCAGATGCACATCTTGAAAATACTCTGTACTGTTGTGATTCACTTAAATATACCATGTTGTATAAATAATGATGGACTTAAACATAAGATGGCCACAGCTCGGTCATCTAAAGTCAGTGTGAGAATGGACAAAATATACCATATTTAAGAGGAATCAGTTACATAGTCCAAGCAATAGAGAGGTGAAAGTCAGGATACTTGAGGTTTAAGATAACTCCCTGTGATAGTTAACAAAATCACGTATCTTTTGGATGAATCAAAACCAAGGGCCTGACATCTTGTGGAGAAGCAATACTATGAATATCAAACTGGATACTATGAACTCCTATGTTTTAATCCTGGTTTTGCTGCTTTCTGTGTGACTCTGTCCAGGTCTCTTCAACAATGTTCCTCAGTTTATTCACTGTTAAAAAATGGGTTAATATTTATGTACTTTACAGGTGATATGAGACTTAATTAGTATTTTGGCAGTGCTTGGAAGATGTAAAGTGCTAAGTTGTGTTATGGTGGCCATTATAGGTGTCATGGCACTTTTTATAATAATTAAGAGTGGGAATGGAGGGGGCATATTAGCCTCAGTTTTCAGTATGGGTACATTACATGCTGCAGACTAAAACTGGAGATTGTGTTCAGTTTCACATCGTTGGGTACTTCGGTGTAGAGGACATGAAGGCTGCATTTCAGTGGTATGTGAAGAGACCAGAGTGTGTCAAACACAGATTTAAAGTATTTTCAGATGAAAAGTGCTGTATAAATGTAAAATGTTCTCTCAGTGCAGGTTGTTCACTATTGTCTGTCCATATGATCTTCATGGCTGACTCCATTCACTTGCAGGTTGGCATATGACCACAGTAGAGAGCACTTATTTCCCCCCACCAAGCTGTGGAACACTGACCCCTTGCAAATGACTAACGTTGCTTCCTGACTATAGCCTGAGATCGTGAAAATGCTGCTTTCTGGCTCCTCTCTACCTTCTTATCCTTCACTCCGTTATCACCCAACCTCCTGCCTTGCTGGTCAGTGGTTCCTCTAGTCTACCCCTTGCTATGTTTTGTTTGCTTGCATGTGTTACTCTGTTGCCAGGAGCTATTCCACACCTGAAAAAAACATTTTTCCCAGGATCGCTCTCTTAGCGCTGCAGCGAGAGAACTAGCCCGATGCAATCCCCCAAAACATCTGTTTAGCAGCGGGTGGGGTATTTAACGCCCCCCACCCCACACACACAGGCGCTCGTGGAGTGACCTAGTTCACTGCTGCGGGAGGCTGTGCAGCCAGGTGTGCCGAACGGCGCTTCCCCTGCCTCCCTCCGTGGGGGCTGCAGGGAGCGCCCTGCCCGCTCGAGGCAGCCCCGTGCTAGCAGAGGGCGCTGCACCCCTGTCCTGCGGGCGGGACGCGGCCTCCCTGGCCGGGATCCTGCTAGGTCGCCCCAGGCGCCGGCGCGCGCAGATGGGAGGGGGTGGCTGTGACGGCCTGCGCGGGGCTCCAGGCTGCGCGCCGACAGGACGGCGCCACGCTGCAGCCATCAAGACTACATTCCCCATAAGGCCCTGCGGCGCCGCCCGGCTTGTTGCGCGTGCGCTCCGGGGCGGCTCGCTGCTGCTGTTGACGTCGGTTGGTTGAACCGGTCGGTCGCTGGCGGCCGCGGCGGGGAGGGGGCTGAGGCGGCTGCGGGGCGGACTGGGGGCCACCCCCTCCCGGCCGGGGGAGCCCCGCGCCGCGCCGCGCCGAGCAGGTGAGCCGGGTGCCGCCTGCAGAGGGACGGACACCGCGGTGCGGGACGGAGTGACGGACAGGGTGCGAGGGAGCAGCCGGCAGGAGGTGGGTGGGGGCAGATGGACCGACCGACCGAGACAGAGGTACCCGAGGTGAGGCGGTCCAAAGGGGCGGACGGACCGGCGGACCGCAGGCAGGGGAGGCGGCGAGGGTGGAACGAGCGGAGCGGGACAGGCCGGGGACAGGCGGACAGACCGACCGACCAGCAGAGCGGGGCGCTCCGGGCCGGGCCGAGGGACACGGAGGAGAGAGACCGAGCCCCGGCCCGGCCCGGGGCGGAGACCAGCGCGCTGGGCGGGGAGCCTGGCCGAGGGTGGGCAGCAGCACCCCAAACAGCCGCTTGTGTGGAGCGGGCCGGGGAGGGGCGGGTGGGTAACGCAGCCTGGAGAGGATCCCCTGGGGACGGGGCATGCCACTTCCCTCTTGCTCCAGGCACCTGCCGCTCTGCCCCTTGAAGGGAGCGGGGCTTGCCCACGAGTCCCTGCGACTCAGGGCTGGGCAGCGGGCGGGAAGGCCCTCTTGTCTGGGACACCTCCACTGGGGGGTTGTTCAGAGGGAGCTCCCTGTGTGTGCGTCCGCCTCAGCTCGGCACCCCTCGTATGCACGGGCGCGTTCCTTTTGTACACGCCACTGGGCACGCTTCCTCCGCATTTCCACTGTGCTTTGCAGTTAAGAGAATTGGGCCTGGAAGGTACGAATCCTGCCAAATGTGAAACCGAATGGGTCTGTTTGAATACAGCAGCCTTGCCAAGTGCTGAAATGTTGACACAATATCTCGCCTCCTGTGTTTCTGGTTAACCAGACCCATGCTTATAATTTCTAGCAGCAAGGAGAGTGCTGGACCCTGGTCTCAGGTAGGGTACACTCCTGTCCCACCTCTCCCTTTCCTCACCACTGATGTGACTTAAACGTGGTTCGTCCTCTGCTGTCCCTAGGACGATTCCATTTCTCCTGGTATGGTGACTCAGGAGCTGCACTGCAACTTTCTGACTCATTTTATACAAGGATTTTTTTAGGTTTGTAGGGGCATCTTTTTCTGCTTTCTCTCTGTCCAGCTTTTCTTTTGGTCCTTTGCTCTTTCCTTGCTTCTTCTCTCTGCCTTGTCCCTCTTCTATTTTACTTTAGTCAGCCTTGCCTAGAGGCAGCTCATGAATTACAAGCATGCTATTGCTTTCCCTTGGTAGTCGCCCAGCCCCAATGGACAATCTCTTGGCCTTTTTGCCACTAACCAGATCTAGCTTTCCTTATATTTCCCCTTGTTCTCAGTTTCTGCTCAGATATGCTCAGAAGAGAGACAGGCTGACTCTTTCTTGTTCTTTAAGGGATGTTTGAATTTAAGCAGGCACTTCTTTGCTGTAGATTTCAACAGCCGCATCCCTACTTATTTTTATGTTTTGTGACATCAGAGTTCTCTTCAGAGCATCTTGTTGCAATATTTGGAGGGGGGAAATAAAGCAGCAAGTGTTTTTGAAGAAATCAAGCATCATTTAGTGCTAAAGAACAAGAGACAATACAAAGTACAGTTGGAAGTGGAAACAAGAGACAATGCACTGTGTATAGGTTAGATCTTAGAATCACTTGGGGCATCTACTGGCCCAGAAGAAGCAATGGGACACAATCCTGCTGCACTCCAGTACAGATCGTAATACTGCGTTTTGCTGGATTATCTGGATGCCTTTCCAGAACAGTCTCTGAGCTGCCACAGACACTAGAGGGATGTGTTAAATACAGAAGCCTGTTATTTCTGTTTCATTATATTTTATGTGTAGTGCCCCCAGTGTGCTCAGCACTTTCCAAATTGAAAAGAAGGCTTAATTCCTGCCCCAAGGAACTCACAATCTAAGGACATACAGAGAGAAGATGGGGAAAGTGGTACAACACATAAGTAGAGCTGTCATGGTGGTGATTGGCTGTGTTTTACTAATACAAGTTTATGTTAACTCCCTTTTTAAAATAATAGAATATATAAATTATTGCCAGTTAGATCAGATTCCCTATTCTCAGTCAACATAGTGTTCTGAGGGTGTGTTTCTGTAGTGCCAGAGGATGTCATTCATGGAGATGCCAGATCCCTTGAGGATTCCACACTGGATTGTATCTTCTGAAAATGAATGGAGGACTTTCATCTCCAAGACAATTAATATGGCACTTCTCCCCAAAAACTGGGAAGGGAAAATAAATTGAGATTCAGAAAGCATTAGAGATTTATTTGGATGATGAATAGACATCTGCAATGACAGAGCTAAGGTAACAGTTACAATAGCTGTAGATCTTCAAGCTTCCCTGTAGCTGTAAATCACTTGTTAGAGTCAAGAGTATGGCGTGGTATTGTTCAGGTGCATTACTGAGATTTTACCCTCTCCTTGGAAGCATCCAGAATTGGCCATTTCAGACAGGATAGCAGACAAGTGGTCTGATCAAATGCAGCAAGTCCTGTGTTCCTGAATACCAGGTGTTGGTTTCACAACTCCAGGGTTCTGTCCTTAACATCAGCATCTATTTTTGTTTAAACATCTACCTTCCTGCTGCCTTAAAACAAGAGGCCTTCATGCCTTCTATCAGAACTACTAAAAACAAGGGAGGATCATCTCATGCAAAGTAACCACCAGGGACTCTCCTGATGAGGGGAAATACATATTCCTCAGCTCTCCACATTAGTACTGATGACAACAGCAGGCATTTAAACCTATGGAAACCCATCACAGGCCATGGGAAAAAACAAGTGTCACTGAGGCCATAATTTGACCTGTAGGGCTTTTTATCACTGGTGATGTTGGGTGAGCAAAATAAGACCCAGCTTGACTTTTGTGTCTCATGGTGAGTTTTCAGGGCTGGCAGTTAGGGAAAAAATCTTATAAACTGAGCACACTGGCTTTGGAAACTATTCAGTGACAGTCAGGAAGGAAGGTCATTGGATTTGGAAGATGAGTCCATCTTTCTTAGCTTGGAAGAGCTCTGGCCTCTGTCTGTCTATCTGATGATGGATGCCAAAGATGGCTTCTGTTCTTGCTTATATCTTCCAAAATCCAATGACGTTGCTTCAAAAGGCAGGATGCCCACATAGTGTTCTTCCCTTCCTGTGTGCTTCCCATTCCCGTGTCTTTATAGGTCAATAAACCTTTTAAATGGTAAAACCTAGACCAATATTCTCTCTTCTGCTGGGTGCAGATGCCATGCTGTCTTCTCCCCCGCTTGTTAGTGTGAGGTTTGCTTCCACCCCTTGTTAGCTTGATGGATTTGTTTACTGCTTATATTTAAATTGCAGAAAATACACATTCCTTTGTTTAGGACAGACCTGTTTAACAACTGTCCCTGACATATCTGGTTTATACACACTTCAGTTATAATATGTTCATAACTCTTAATACCCATTCTATATGTCAAGAATACTAATGATCAATGAGTTACTGGTTTTCAAATGATATCTCACAAGGCATATTCTGTACAAAGATTATTGTAGTTTTGTAGGGTGTGAGTACAGTGGTGCTTACTGTCACAGGGATTAATTAGGATCTGTTAGGATTAATTAACTGTAGAGTGCTTTGGATATGAAAAGTTGTATGTAAGTTCCAATGACTACAGTTGTGATTAATTGGCTGAAAAAGCCCTCTGACTTTCCCAAAATTGGGTATAAGAAGACTCTTTTGCCTGTGGCTGTCTCCCACCAAGTCTCCTCTCTCCAACCCAATGAAGAGAAGACCAGTTGGGGCATTCAAGAGGGAAAATCTCCTCCCACTTGGCTAAGGCAAGTGGTTTCAGTAAAATGGTGACTCTGTTTAGTTCTTTTCCAGAACAGTACAGTAAAATCTTAACCCTCATTAGTTTTGCTATATAGGGCTGGGTACCAGCTGCCCTCAGGGTCTGATCAGCTGTTTTCTGCTTCTTCTAGGGCTTTGAAGGGGGAGGGGTCAGTATTGGCATCCCAGAGTCTGCAAATCCCTGTCCTGAGGTTTCCTTTCACAGAACTCTCGTGATAAATGTGTGGGCTTTGCAGTCTCCAGTTTTAGGGTGCGATAAATGATTTAGGCAGGTGCTAGCGTCTCTCATGATTCGACCTGGCCAGCATGTCTGTCCTGCACAGAGTCATTTGTCTGCTTTGGAGCCAGGTAGGTAAAATATCACTCCCTTTGTTGTTTTTTAAAATGAATGTTAAAATGCAGTTCTGCTCTGAAAATGACACTATGCTGGATCCTGGACTTCCATATTCATTGTATCTCAATGAGTCCATAATCAAATGTGCATAGTGTATAATTTAAAAAAACATAAATTTCTAAGTGCCAGCTATGCCATGTCAAATTATGATTTGAAAGTCAAGCTAGGTTCTTCCTGGTTTATGAATTATCACCAGGAAACAAGATTCTTGTCTCTCTTACATTGTTACCTTCAAAATGGCTCAGAAGGTTGAATGCGCTCTTGCAAATGGAAATTTAATTAATCATTCTGTTGCTTTTGCATGACCCAGGATGGGCTGAGTGATGAGTCTGCAGGGCTAATAAAACCTTTATTTTTCTCGCTATTGTAATGAGATATCTGATGTACAGAGGGAGCAGATCTGTTGCATAGGAAGCTGGCATACTGAATTAATTACGTTCCTGACCATAATTACAATTTCCAAAGAGGTTCATAAAAGTCTCTTGCAAATTTCTGTAGCAGACTCAAGATGGGAGGAGATAGGTAGTTCCAGTTTGCTTTTAATTGATTGTTAATTCTAGATCTTGAACCATTCTACCAACTATAGAGCTCTGGATATCGGTGATAGGAGGCAATGCAGGAGACAGAGGAGGGGTCTTGTCTTCTCTCCCCTTTCCTCCTGCCATAAACATCATACAACCAGTCTCCTTAATTCACAATGATTTCAGTGATTGCGGACCATTTAAGTACTGAGTGTTCTCCTTACACTCTAGATCCTGGCATAATACTGTCAGCAAGCCACCATCCCTCTGTGCCCACTCACCCACATAGCTCTGCTATGACACCCCAATTTTGACCTGGCACCTGCTATTCCAGACCAGGGATCCCTTCAGAGCAGTGACTATCAGATCATCAGCAATCGTCTTTTGTGATGTCTGACATGAAGCATAGAAGGAACAAGGATGAAGCCATTTAAACTCCTTTAACTGTTGCTCTAATTCATGTTATTACCAGAGAAAGCCAGAGAGTTAATTCACTGTCCTGCCTCATTCTGGTCCTTATACTGAATTTACAGCAATCCAAAACACTGCTAGGGTGGTAGATTATAAACTTTACAGAGACATTGTCTGGAATGAACCAGGAGATCCACGTGGAATTGTGCATAGGTATAAAAACTTAACTGGGTGTCACACTGCAGGGGATGGGCAGCACCTTGCATTTCCTGTTACAGGCCCGTACCTTGTAGTTCCCTTCTGCCAGGTGTGCTGCCTTCTTAAATTGCAAACTTAATTACAGTTGGGAGGAAAACTCCAGTTGCACAAGCACTCACAGCAAATATTGACTTGAAGAATAAATGGCACTTGCAGATCCAGGATATGCTACCCCCTGACCTGAGTGGAAAGGGGACATACAAGGATGAGGATGGGAGCTGCTGTAGTGAATTTAATTTGGTGACTCATGATTCAAACTTTAAGGCAAAAGAGCAACTGTTCTGTTGTTAAATGAAAGACTCACAAAGAACGGGAAACAGTGGAACTAAGATATGCAAAGTGTTGTCAAATGCAAAGTGCTGTCTAATGCACAAATTAATTAAATGGGGGTGTGTATTTTTCCCCTTGCTAACTTTTTTCAGTGATAGTGATACTAGTACGCTAGTAGGTAAAAAATAATTCAAGTGAGAAATGTAACTTTTCAGTTGATTGTGTCCCTTTAACGATTTCCATTGATTGTTGTTTTTGGATAGTTATTGAAAACCTAGGTTTGTTAGTTTTTGTCTTGCTGTTGAGAAACTTGCTAGATGGGATGCTGTTTTGTTACTCCTTTCTAAATGGATTCTTATTGTTCCAATATATGTGATATCAGTTGAGGAAGGGAGCTCCTGGGAGGAAGTTTCCCTTCCCACACTAAAGACTCAGTGCAGGCAGTGCTGGAAAGGAACTCCAATCTGACTCTAGACCAGTCTGTTTCATGTCCAACATAGGGAGCTGCTGTTCCGTGAAAGTTAACTGGAGATCACGTGGCAAAGGGGGCTGACCAGGTAAAATAAACACGTAATAGGAGACTGTTATCTGGGTGTTTGCCTAAAACCAGATAATTGAAAGCTGTTTCCTATTGTAGCTTTATGAGAGAGCAGGAATATTAACAGCTGGCTCAGTAGCACTGTGAAGCGGAAGTTCAAGTACCTTTGCAGCTGTTTTTTCCACACTTCAATTTTTAAAGGAAAACTGCACTCTTTAAAAAAAAATTAACTTTATATATCCGTGTATTGTGAATAGTTACATACTTGAGAAAGGTACTGAAGCTGGAGCACTGCAGTCAGCTGTAGCTGAAGATGTCTGTTTCCAGTTACAATGTCAGTTTCAGTCACATATATCACTGTCCAAACTTTCACCTGGCAAATTGGAATTTTTTCTATGCAGAGATGACTTTTTTTGCACGTGGAAGTTTGAGCAGAAGACAGCCAACTATTTTCAAGTGACATGGGGGGAGGGATGGCAGTCAGGGTCCAGGCATCCCAAGAGGAGAATAGGGGGTTGAATCTCCTCTCAAAATAATCATTGAATCACCTAATTGTATACAACGTCACTGTGTTGTAAAAATATGTTGAATAAGGTCTTTTGTGAAGCTTGTAATGTTCTGAACATGATGGCCATTATGAGTATATACAGACTGTGGCAATGAATTTATGTGTTTGTGTATATATACTCATAATTTGTGTTGCAACATTCAGCTTCATCTCGCAGTGGGAGTCAGGCAGGGAGGTACTGCTTCTCCAACCTGATAAGATTAGCCCCAAGCACCTAAAATTGTACAACTCAGGAAAAGACAAATGATGAGCCATCACATTTAATGGGATATTGGGATGGCCCACCATGGTAAATAGGTTGAGAATCACTGATCTATAGTGACTGAAGAAGAAAATACCCCTGAAAACTCTTCTTAAAAAGTGAAGGGGTTTGAAGTGAGGGACAGTCACATGGCAGGTGCTGTCCCTGAAATGCTGAATCCCCTCTGTGATTGGGGTATGCTGGGAAACAGTTCAGTAGCAATAGGTAATTTGTATTAGAAAAGGGATTTTTATCGAATTCAAAAGTATAAAGCCTGAAGCTGCATCATTGTTTGTGTTCTGTGGAACTTGTGTATGTTTACTCTTGCTTACTATTTCATTTTTAATGCGATTTTTCTATCAAATACATCTTTGGTTTGTTTTTTGCCTCAAGCAAGTCTCTGGTGTGCAAATTGTGTGGCATGTACGTTTCAAAGCAAGCTGATAACTGGGGTCTGGTTTCACACCTTTGGGGGTGACAAACCAGAGGGGCAAAGTCCAGGTGTCTGCTAGTTAAGAACTGAGTGGTTGGATTTGGGGAGACTCAAGACTGGAAGTGCTGTTGGTGTCACCCTGCAAGGAGTAACTAGGGTGGTCGATGCCTGGGTGAGACTTTGAGTACATCTACACTGCAAAATATTCCCGCATCAGTGAGTCAGAGCCCAGGTCAACTGATTCAGGCTCACACTACAGGACTCAGTGTAATTGTTGCTGCTTGGGCTGGAGCCCAAACTCCAAGGTCCTCCCCAGTCAGATTTCAGAGCCTAGGCTGCAGCCCAAGCAGGAATATCAACATCTGAGTATTTGAACCCTGTAGTGCCAGCCCGAGTCAGTTTATATGGGCTTCGAGACTCTCTGCCACAGGCTGCTTATTTTTATTTTTTGCAGTGTAAATGTACCTTTGTGCTTGTGGGGTAGGCTACTGGTGTCAGGGCTCTAAACCAAAACTTCACAGCATAAAGGCACCCAAGGTTACAGGGCAGGCAGTGACAGAACACTTTATTGGCGTGGAGGATCCCCAGAACATCACAGGGGAACTTCTATGTTATTTAAATATATCTGTTGATATTCTTGCAGTATGTTGTGTTTTTTTGTATTGATCTTTTGGTGCTAGCAGCTGTAGCACCAAAATGTCTGGATGTTGGAAGTTGACATTTTGCATGGAAATTTTCCTCAAATGGGCAAAGAGTGTTAGGTGAAAACTGGGTTTGATTTGAGAGAGTTCTGAGGGTTTGAGAGCTTGCACTTCCATGGTATGTTGGATATAATTTCTTAGTTCTCCTTGCCTGTGTCGTGACTGTGGGAAGTGCATGCTCTGTGAATTGCATGGCTAATTTAGAGGCAATAGTGAATCTGTGCATTGAACAAGTGCTGCAAGAGCTCTTGCTCTGTTCACTATCTGTTGTGTATAGAAATTATTTTATGGACTCTAGTGTACAGAGCAGTGGTGTCACTACAAGAGGAAACGTGTATCTGGGGTGGTAGAAAAGATGGCATGGGAAAGATTTTTCCATCACGTTAATCCCTGCAGTTCCCACTGACTGCAGTTAGAATGGTGGGTGCTCAGCACTACTGACAGGCTGTATGCTATTTTCATGTAGGCTATCATGCCAGGACTGTCATAATGCAGACTCTTGGGGGGGCTGAGTTTGGGTTGTAAGGACAATACTTTGGGATGCTGAACCTGCAACCAAAACATTTTCTCACTTTTTTTAAGGGAATTAATCACTGCACTTTTCCTCTAACTGGAATTTTTCCAGTAAGATCCTCCGTATTTTTCAATATCCCATTACTTCTCTCTAAAATGCAGAGAGCTCCATGGTGCTCAAATTGTAAATCCTCTTGCTCCTGGAGACAGAGACCCTCATCCTATATTATCTTCACTGGTTTCTTAACCGTCTGACTCACATCTCATCCTCTGTCACTCTGATTGGCTTCTGGTTCATCCTCTATCCCCTTCCTTGGCTTTCTGTCCATCTCTGAAATCCATTTAAAATTGCACCTCCTGTTTTATATTAGCTGGAAGTTTCTTGGGGGAGGGGAGTACAGACTGCCTCCTTAGAATTGAGGGCTGCTTTGGTCCTACATCAGTCAGTCAAGGAAATGGACTTGTGGTATTGGCCATAGGGAATGTGTAGAGTGCCTTTGTCCTCCCGCATGTACCCACTTCCCACGGAGCCCTGGATGTGGCCCAGTCCCTGGGACATGTTACTGGAGTGTATTGATTTCATTTTTTAATCTCTACAGCACGATGACTGTTTTTTCATAATAATACTATTGCTATGATTTGTCGAAATCAGCCAAATGAAGGTGCCCCTAGCAGCTACTTGAGATCAAAGAGATGAGCAGCTGTGCTTATGGAGTGGCTTTGTCCTCCCAGCTCAGATGCTGATTCCCCTCCCCCCCTTTAAGATCAGCTGGTGTGAAGAAGTCTTTGCGCCATTGTGGTGGAGAGTCAGATGGTTATTGTGGTATGGCCTTGGCACCTTCATGGTGAGATGCTTGAATCCTTGAACAGGTTCCAGTTCACTGATTCCCTGTGCAGCAGCTCAAGGCACCTGCCTACCTTCCTGGCATGATTCATCCAGCTTTGCTCTGGCCTCTCATGTCCATGGCACTGACAGGCCAGCAGCAGGGCTGAGCATCTTTCTCTCAGCCAGGTCCCAGACAATTGCTTTCAGGAAGGTTTCCATAGCAACTGAAGGCAGGAAAAACCTGCCCACCAAGTTTACTGCTCTAATATCCGGCCTTGGTTAGGGAGGGGTGCAGGCAGCAGGAGTGGCGATCAGGTGATTGGTGGCGGGCCGGGGGGGGCGGGGAGACACTGTTAGAAAGGACAAGGAAAGGTATTGTGGGACTGCAGTGCTTGGTGATGAGGTAGGGGGCCTACAGCAGCAAGCCTCTCCCCCCCCACCCCCCTTCATTCCCTGGCAAGCTGGATAATTAACTTGAGGGCAGTGCAGTTTCCCCTCCACAGCTGTGTCCAACCCATTGGTCCAACTCCTCGTTAACATGCAGGTGATGAGCTGTGTGTGTTGGGTGCTCCGAGCAGTGTGCGCTCCTCACGCAGGTGCTTCAGGTTCTGGACAGTTATTCGGAGTGAATGTAACGTAAATCACAATAAAATTCCAGAGTGTCTAAAGCACCTTCTGAAGGATCTGCTAGGAAAACAAGTAGTGCGAGAGCCAGATTCCATCCTGACTTAAATCCCCGGTAACTCTAATTGACTTCAGTGAAGCTACATGGGCAAAAAGTGTAGGATGTGGCGCAAGCACTCTACATCGGAGGACAACGCTGATCCTAATAAAATCCCATTTGAAAATAAGAAGGGCTGGGCTGAGACTGATATCAAGGACGAGAAGAGTTCTGCACCTGGGGCCCAATCAACTAAGACACACTGGTGGCACCTTTTAAAAGGCAGTATCAGAATGCAGGTGCCTGTCAGAATGAGGTCTGAGGGGGGAAGAAGTATCCCCTTTGGAGAGCTCCTAACCAAACCTATCTACCAGATTCGGATGCTGCTAAAGCTCACAAGTAACATGTTTTGTGTGAAGGTTCTAAGCTCAGTTTTTGGTGGTGACTTATTCTCATGGCACAACTACTGCATATTTTTTCTTTAGCTCCTGAGGAAAGACCCAGCGCTGAGAAGAGGAAGTGGAAGAGGGATGTAAGAACTGAGGGGAAGTGACAGAACTACATGTGGGAAGTAGTTGAGGACAGCATGGACAAGTGCTGTGCAAAAGTTGCAAACAAGTTCTGCTCCTGAGGGAGAAGTTTGTAGCTTTTCCTCCTCTCTCCCCCCCGCCCCCCCGCTACTGGTGGTAGAAATAACCAACATAGGTAGGGGTCAGTAGATGAAGTTCTGCAGCTAAATTTGATTCTGAGCCACTCACTGGTCATGCCATCTGATCCTATTTAGACAGCAGTTCAGATAAGGAAAGAACATTATCTTGTATATTCTCAAACAGCTGCTTTCCACTCTGTTGCAATGCCCTACATGCTGCCCAGCTAAGGATCCTGAGCCACTATAGTTTCCCGTCATGTTAGAATTTGCCATTGGGGTTCAGCAGGTGCTGAGGTTGTGAGTCTTAATGGACCAAGTCTGTGTGTTTGGGAGTCTGGTGTAACCTGGGTTGCTTTTAAACAATTTAAAGTCCCAAATCTATATTTTAATGGGCTTGCGGTTTGTTTGTTTGTTTTTAAGTTTTACAAAACTAGTGGCATGACTTTAAAAAAAAATTCAGTGTAAACCAGCCTATTTCTGGATTGAAGTCTTTCCTGCAATCCTAGTAAACCCTCTGCCAACCCGCACTGGACTCTCACTAGAGAACTGAGAAGTGAAGCCAAATAGTCTGGCTTCTCTGTCTGAGCTGAATCATCTAGTGATAGAAGAGACCATCTTCCAGGCAGTTGGGATTGTTCCCTACAATGTACTCTTCAGTGCTGAGCCCAGTTCATCTTAGGCCTTGTCTATGTTGCAGACACAAGTTCCGTCAACATACAGCCACTGCAGTTAGTATATCACTTATGCATGAGCATATTTGGCTCCTTGCATCAGTGCTGCACATTCTCACCAGGAGTGGTTGCACAATGTAGTGCACCATGGGTAGGTATCCCAGTGTGCATTCCGTCACCATTCAGCATGCTGTCTGTTGGGCAGCTTTGGCAATGCACAGTGGGGCAGAAACAAGTTGTGCAGGGATGACTGGGAGCAAGGGGTCAATGTCCCGTAATGCAACGTTCTCCATCCCATAATATCTCTATCCATTTTCGCTCCTATTTTCAATTTCCTATGAACCTGTGCAGGACTTGTTACTGTCCACCCTCTTTGGCAGAAGCATGGAGCCTGCACAGCTCTGCACTATTGTCATGAGCATTGCAAGCAGAAGATGTACAATTCTCTGGTATTCACAGAGCTGGAAGAAGAACTGCGGGGAACATGCCGATTTCCTGGTGGTCACTTTGCTGTGAGACCTTGTGAAAACCAAGTCAAGGTTGTTGGGGACATTCAGCTGTTTCTGGGCCTAAGAAACGAGCATGACTGGTGGGATCACGTTGTAATGCAGGCTTGGGATGATGAGCAGTGGCTGCAGAACTTTTGGGTGCACAAGGCCATATGCCTGGACCTATGTGCTGAGTTCGCTCCAGCTCTCCATTGCAGGGACACCAAATTGAGAGCTACACTAACAGTGGAGAAGTAAGTGGCAATCATGCTGTGCAAACTTGCAATGCCAGATTGCTACCATCAGTGGGAAGTCATTTTGGAGTGGGAAAATCCACTGTTGAGACCATTGTCATAGAAGCGTAGGTCTGGAAGAGACCTCGTGAGGCCATCTAGTTCAGTCCCCTGCGCTTATGGCAGGACAAAGCATTGACAAGACCATCCCTGACAGGTGTTCGTCTAACCTACTCTTAAAAATCTCCATTGATGGAGATTCCATAATCTCCCTAGGCAATTCATTCCAGTGCTTAATTACCCTGACATTAGTTTTTCCTAATGTCCAACCTAAACTGCCCTTGCTACAATTTAAGCCCATTGCTTCTTTTCCTGTTGTCAGAGGTTAAGGAGAAAAAATTTTCTCCATCCTCCTTGTAATAATCTTTTATGACTTGAAAACTGTTATGTTCCCCCTCAATTTTCTCCAGACTAAACAAATCCAATTATTCAATCTTCCCTCAAAAAATCATGTGTTCTAGACCTTTTAATCATTTTTGTTGTTTTTCTTTGGACTTTCTCCAATTAGTCCACATATTTCCTGAACTGAGGCATTCAGAACTTGACATAATACTTCTAGGTGAGGCCTGATCAGCACAGACTAGAGCAGAAGAATTACTTCTTGTCTGTTGCTTACAGCACACCTGCTAATACATCCCGGAATGATGTTTGCTTTTTTTTTTTTTTTGCAACAGTGTTATACTGTTGACTCATATTTAGTTTGTAATCCACTATGACCCCCAGATTGGTTTCTGTAGTACTCTTTCCTAGGGAGTCATTTCCTATTTTGTGTGTGTGCAACTGATTGTTTCTTCTTAAGTGGAGTACTTTGCATTTGTTCTTATTGAATTTTATCCTATTTACTTCAGACCATTTTTCCAGTTTGTCCAGATCATTCTGAATTCTAATCCTATCCTCCAAAACACTTGCAACCCCTCCCAGCTTGGTATCAAACTTCATAAGTGTACTCTCTATGCCATTATCTGAGTCATTGATGAAGATATTGATCAGAACAAGACCCAGAACTCATCCCTGTGGGACCCCACTCAATATGCCATTCCAGCTTGACTGAACCACAAATAACTTCTCTTTGGGAACAGTTTTACAACCAATTATGCACCCACCCTATAGTATCTCCATCTAAGTTGTATTTCCCTACTTTGTTTATGAGAATATCATGCAGGACAGCATCAAAAGCCTCACTAAAGTCAAGCTATACTACATATACCACTTTCCCCCCATCCACAAAGCTTGATACCCTGTCAAAGAAAACTATCACGTTTGTTTGACATGATCTGTTCTTGATAAATCTGTGCTGACTGTTACTTATCACTTTATTATCTTCTAGGTGTTTGCAAATTGACTGCTTAATTATTTTTTAAGTAATTTTTAACTTGTTCTTTCTGTTTTATCCTCATATCCTATCTCATTTTCACTGGCATTCACTGTATTAAATGTCCAATCGCTATTAACCTTTACAGTGAAAACTGAAACAAAAAGTCATTTTTTGCCATTTCCACATTTTCTGTTGTTATTCCGCGCCCGCCCCGCCCATTGAGTAATGGGCCTACCCTTTCTTCTTCGAGTGCTTGCTTATGTTGATTCAATTCTAGGTGCGTGCACACCTCCGTGCATGGTTACCAGAGGTTTTTTCCCCGTTAGCAGTATCCGTAGGGCTGGTTCTGGAGCCCCCTGGACTCTGTGCACATGCCGCAGTATGTCAGGGCCACTGGCCCTATGCTCCCTCAATTCTTTCTTTCCGCCACTGAGGGTTACTAGAACTGCCATTGCTTGCTACATCGAGTGCTCCTTTGTTCCCTTAAGTAGTTGTTAACTAGTAGTTAGAGTGTCTTTGTTTAAGAGTTGTAAATCATTTAGCAGTTAAGGTTCTTAGTCCCTTTAAGGATCTCTGCCCTGGAGCAGGGCATGGCCCGATCTCTGGGTTTCAAGCCCTGTAAGACCTGTGGCAAACCCTTCCCACTTAGCAACTCCCACGACAGTTGCTTAAAGTGTCTGGGTGAATCTCATAGGAAGGACAAGTATAGGATCTGTATGGCATTCAGACCAAGAACTCAGAAGGAAAGAGAAATCCATCTGAAGGCCTTACTGATGAAGACAGCCCTAAGACCAGCCTTGAAGCCATCCTGGTCCGTCTCTGTGCCGAGCACTGTGTCAGTGCAGAATGCCTCTCCGGCACTAGAACCACCACGGCACGAGTCTTCTTTCTTGCCATCGAAGAAGAAGCAAAAGAAACAGTCCTCGGACCCACTCTCCCAAGCCAAAAAAGCTGAGGGATGTGGGGTTGAGCACAGGACCACTACTGGTCTAACACGTCATGCTGACTCAGCAAGAGCAGAGCTTGCCACCTAGGACCTTGAGCCCTTCAAGAGAGCCATCTCCAACTCCAGGAAGCAGAAGGTGGCCTCTACAGCTCATGGTACCATTGATGCCGGAGGCATTTCAAGCAGCAAGGGACTTGATGGCCCTGCCTTTGCCTCATACACCTGTGCCTCTGATAGAACTGGCAAGAGGGAAGGCACCAGTATCTAGGGGGAAGCCCTCGATAGGACCCTCCCAATGGCTATACCACTCACCAGAGTCCCGTCATGCTTCCCCATGGGCCAGGTCACTACCATTGAGGCTCTGATCCCCGAGGATGCGTTCCTGGTCACTGGGAAGATCCCTGGCAGCAGAGCGCCACCATTGAAGGTGTTCATCAATGTGGTTGCAGTACTGCTCTTGGTTGCCAGCACTGAGGGGCTTGCACTCGGAAAGGTGGCACCAGTCCCGTTTTGTGTCTAACAGATGCTTGTCACCAAGGAGTTGGCACTGATTGTGATCCCCGGCACTGAAAAGTTCGCCCATGCCTCCATGGTGCAGAACCCAGTTGCCGGTATCTGAATGCTCACCCAGAGATGATTGGTGCTATCACTGGTCCCCGGCACCAGGGCACTCATCTGCAGTGTGGCACCGATCCTGCTCCTCTTCCCTGTGAAGGTCCTCATCAGCGTGGCCCTGGTCTAGGTAACACTGGTCACCGACATCATGCTCCCCGACACCGAGGCGGCATTCATCAGAGCATCATGAAGCTCGGGAGCCAAGACACCGCTTCTGCTCTCCGCAATGCCACCCTGTGGGAAGGGGTCAGGCATGGCCTCTCAGTGTTCATCGGGAAGCAAGTCTGGTTCCGCAGGAGAGGACAGACCCACCACCACCCACCCTGGTCAGTGCCATCAACTGGCAGTTCAGGAACAAGGTCCCTGACCTTCCTCTCCTGGTTGGCCTCAGGGCCAGTGGCTGGCTCAATGGCCATACTGAAATCTATGGGGATTCCCAGTGGCCTCAGGACCCTAATACTTCATGTCATTGGGGAAACAATCCACTGCCCCAGCATCCCCAGAGGAGGCTCACAGTTCTGCATTGAAGGTGGTATCAGACCCGCTAGAAGGGACATCTGCACTGGTCCCCTAGCAGCAGGGAGAGATGCCATCACCTCCAGTTCCGGGGCAGTCGGGCTTCTCTTCCCTGGACTAGGCAGTTACGACAGGGCCGTCAGCTCCCCTAGATGATTTCTGGACCCACCAAGAGCTCCTTAAGAGGGTAGTGTCGAACTTGTGCTTGGAAGTGGAGGAGCTCAAGGAGATGTTGGACAACCTCTTCGATGTGCTGGCAGCTGCAGTAATGGTCCAGGTTGCCCTGCCCGTGCACAAAGAGGTTCTCAAGCCCTGAAGCAAACAACATCCTCCTTGCTGCTGACTTTGAAAAGGGTGGAGAAGAAGTATTCTATCCCTGTGAAAGGATTCGAATACTTTTTTACAGACCTTCCCCCCAGTTCCCTAGTAGTGGCAGCTGCCAATGAACGGGACACACAAGGCAACTCCCAAAAACAAAGAATAAAAAATTGAACTTGTTTGGGAGAAACATTTATTTGACAGCAAGCCTGCAATTCTGAATTGTGAATCAGCAAGCGCAGCTGGGGAGGTGAAACTATGACCTCTGGGACTCACTGAAGTGCTTCAGGGAGGCTCTGCCCCAGAAGCAGGCACTAGACTTTACCACCATTTTGGAGGAGGGCAGAACAGTGGCCAGGGCTGCCTTGCAGGCGACCTCAGATGTGGCTGACTTAGCAGCGAGATCTATGGCCTCCGCAATCTCCATGTGCCAGTGCCAGCACCCCTCCCAGCGCTCCAGCGGGTAGCATCAGTTGTTTTGATGGTGCACCTGAGGATGGCCTTCTAGTCTCCCATCAGTATCCTACTTCCCTGTGATTCCTAAACCGCCTTGCCGCCTTCCTTCCTGCATGGGCCCATATGATGTCAGATCGTTGAGTCCTTGGAACCATTGCAGCATGCTATACCTTGCAATTTTCTTCCCCCTCCCTACACAAACACACTCCTCCATCCCCATCCCTTTTCAGGGACCCCTCTCATGAGCAATTCCTCATGCAAGAGATGAAGAGCCTTCTCACAGTGAGGGCAGTGGAGGAAGTTCCACTGGACATGAGAGAAAGATGTTTCTATTCCCATTACTTCATTCCCAAGGCAAAAGGCGCCTCAGGCCCATTTTGGACCTGCGTGGACTAAACAAGTGCCTCAGAAGGCTGAAGTTCTGCATGATCTCCCTAGCCTCCATTATCCGCTCCTTGGATCCAGGAGACTGATATGCCCTCCTTGACCTGACATGTATATTTCTATATTGCAATATTCCCTGGCCACAGATATTTTCTCTGGTTTGTGGTGGGTCATTCCCACTACCAGTTTATGGCCCTCCCCTTTGGCTTGTTTTCCACCCCATGGGTATTTACAAAATGTGTGATGGTGGTGGCCGCATATCTCAGGCATCAAGGGGTGCAGATTTACCCATATCTCGATGACTGGCTGATTAAGGGCAGGCCCCGACCTCAGGTCCAAACCAGTCTCAACTTAATTCAGAACACCTCTCACCACCTAAGCCTGCTGATAAACGAACAAAAGCCCACGTTAACACCAGTGCAGAGAATAGAATTCATAGTGGCTCTTCTCGACTCCACGCATGCCAGGGCTTTCCTGCTGCAAACTTGGTTCGAGGCCATGTCGAACCTTATCACGAGCCTATACACCTATCCCCTTATGATGGCACAGACCTGCCTGCAGCGTGCACATATGAGGTGCGTTGTGTAAATCTGAGACTCAGGCCGCTCCAGTTATGGCTGGCCTCTGCGTACACCCTGAACAGACACCCCTTGGACAGGGTGGTCTCTGTGCCCCCTCAAGTCATAGCTTCCCTGAGTTGGTGGTTAGTCCCCTGGTCGGTGATGGAGGGAATGCCTTTTGCAGAACTAGTCCCTTCGGTTACCCTAGTGTCGGACCCTTTGGACCTGGTCAAAGGAGGACCATGGGTTGCGCATAAATGTCAGAGAGCTCAAGGTGATCTGTTTGGCATGCGGGTTGTTCCTTCCCTTCTTGAGAGGCAATGTAGTCCAGGTCCTGATGGATAACATTGCCACGATATATTTTATCAGCAGGTAGGGCGGGGCCCGTTCCCCAGCCCTGTGCCAGAAGGCAGTGTGTCTGTGGAAACTAGTGCTAAGTCACAGTATTCACCTTGTGGCTTCCCATCTCCCAGGTATCAAAAACGCCACAGCAGCAGGACCTGGAATCACGGCATTGGACAGTGTGGAGGCTGACTGGCTGAGCCCAGAGAAACAGACTCGTTCTTCTCAGGTGCAGCAAGTCTTAATGATCATCAGAAAACCTTCCTCCAGGACATCCTATTTAGCCAAATGAAAGAGGTTTACTTCTGTTATTCAAATAACAAATATCACAGGATCTTTTTCAGGGGATAAGGCAACAAGCCAGGTTTGTGAATACAAAAAAATGGTAAATAGCATCAATGATGCAAATATCAGGAAAACAGTATCAACACTGTAACAATATCAATATTGTGCTTTACTTAGTGAAATAGTATCAATAATGTTAACACCAGGAAAACAGTATCAACATTGTAACATTATTAATATTGTGCTTTTACCTAGTGATTACAAATACAGAGATTCTTGTTAATTAAGTATACTTAATTGACACATGTTTCAGTTGGTACTTTCATTCACACTCATACACACAGACAGGGAGAAAGACAAACATGCTTAGGGGTCTCACAGATGTTATAGTTACCAGCTTCTTGGTGCCCGTGGCAGTCACTCACCAGGTGACTAGCACGGGGTGAGGACAAAGGCTCTGCCGATGTGCATTGGTACGCCTGGATGGTGGGATGATGTAGACCCAAACCTCCAAGCTTCATCTTTCTGTCCCATTTTATAAGAAAAAGATCCCATGTAAATCTATGGGTTTTTGCTCTGTCATGCTGCATCTGCTTTTGGTGTGATCCTTAAATCACCCACATTGTTGCAAGCCTGATCAGATTTTGTCCTTTGAAGTGGGCTGACTCCAAAGTTATCAGGGTGGACTCCTCTTTGGCCCATTGAGTGGTAAAAGTTACTATCTTCGCTCCTTTCTTCCTCCCTCAAATGTTTGAAGTGAGTCTGGTGTTTTCTTCATCATGTTTTGATGTCCCTTACTTAGACCAGTTATTGAATAACTCTCCTTGTCTACACCCACCTCAATTGCTCAGCCATTCACACTCCAATCACTCAGTGCAAACTCCTAGCTGAAGAACTGACATGTCTTTTAAAGCAAACATTATTTCATTTTTGACTTAAGCACATATAAAACAGGATTTTTATGAATATTCTGAAAGTGGGTAAAATCAACAGATAAAATTGTCAGTGGAGTGGTTTTACAAATAATCTTAAAACAAGTAGAATTATTCAAAGTAAAGACAGACTTGAATTATTACTAAATAATAAGATTTGGAACTGTGTCAAACTGGAATGTAGGATATACAGAAAATAGGTTAGACAAAAATCTGAGATCTCTTGTTCCAATAATATGCAGTAAATGAATATTTTAAAAAGACTGAAGTGAACATTTCAAAGGGTAGAACAATAAGAGTCAGTTGAGGTTTTAGCTTTCGATTAAAGGTACAGTGTATCAGGCTGAAGTGCCTCTTGGTAGGAAGGCAGGGGGTGTTTTGTGGCTCTGTTCTTTCACGTATTTCATAAAAGCAGGATTTGGCCAACACCTGCTGGGCTTCATTCCAGGGAGTCTTGCCCCAGCAGGCATTGATCCAGATGGTTTTGGACTACCTGCTGCACCTCAGATTTCAAGGCCTGGCTATTGCCTCACTGAAGGTGCATCTGGTGGCTATTTCCTCCTTCACCCCCTGATTCAAGGAAGGCCAGTTTCTTCCATGCCATGGCAGGGAGGTTCCTAAAAGGCATATAGAGACTTTACCCCCGGTTAGGGATCCATTACCTCTCTGGGATCTTAATTTAATTCTCTCCAGGCTCATGAGGGCCCTATTCGAGCCCTTAGCAACCTGTCTCCTCTTGCTGCTGTCCTGGAAGGTGACCTTTTTAGTAGCAATTACCTTGGCCAGGAGGGTATCTGAAATTAGGGTATTTACCTTGGAGTCAGCCTACATGGTCTTCTGTAAGGACAAGGTCCAATTACTGTGACATTGGCCTCCAGGGGAGCCGGTCTGAGATAGATTAAACAGGGCAAACTGCAAATAAAGGGGCAGGCAAAGCCCTAAATATTGGTAGGTTTTCTTCCATAAGATACCAAGCCAGCAACAAATAGGTTCTGATCACCTCACTGGTGATTTTGTCTTTCAGAAGACAAAAAGGAAAGAGTAATGGTTATATGGTCAGTGTACATACACAAATGAAAATAAAGCTCTTAGGTCAGTTTCAAAGTAGAGATCACTGAGTTACAAAGTTCTTAAATTGCAAAGTTTCTGAAGTTACCCCAACAACTTGGAGGTCCTCAGTCCTTGTTTAGAGTTTCTTTTGTTAGAAATCCAGTGCAGAGAAATGAAAACTAAATAGTCCATGCACAGAGTTTGTTCAAAATCTCCCATGAGAATTAGCAGTGTGATTCCAGGCTCGTGCTGGGATCCCAATCTTGCGATCCAAACTTTTCTTGATGATCTTGAACAGATCTGAGACAAAAAGGATCAGTCCACTAGAGTCCTTTATAGATCCATGCAGGCTGATGGATATCTTCTTGACAGCAGGTGCCTCCTTGAACACTTAATAGATGATTACTTGGGACTCTGAAGTATCATCGCCTATGTCCTGGGCACACCGTAACTAGTTACATCAGCACAAGGTAATTGGCCATTTACAGGTATTTATTACTTAAACTTCAAAGAGAAATACAAACAATAGTATTGTTACATTCAAAATTCCATCTAATTGTTCATATGTTCCTTCTGAGCTCTTAATCAATAGAGCAGTGATAGACAGGAAAGCAGTTTATCTACATTGCTAACCTCTAACAAGAGATATGTAAACAACATCAAACAACTACCAACATGCACTTTCATATCAAAGCTCTAGCCTGTTTACGAGGAATGACCCTCACTACCGTTATATTTTCCTATAACATATGTTTAAAGGTCTGATTTGGGCCACGCAATTTGTAAAATTGCTTGGCTTTTTTGGGCCTAGCATCACAGAAACCTCACCTGGCCTTTTGCCCAATGTGGTGCACCAATTTAATTTTAATCAGGATATTTTCCTGCTGGTTCTTTCCAAAGCCTTATGCTGTGGAGGTGGCACACACTGGACATACGAAGAGCCCTAGTATTCTACATTAAAAGGACAACACTTTTCCGTAAATCCACACAGCTTTTTGTGGCAGTGGCTGACAGGATGAAAGGCTTACCTGTCTCTACTCAGCGGTTCTCCTCTTGGATAACCTCCTGCATTAGGTTCTGCTACGAGCAGGCAAAGGTTCCTCTTCTGGGAAGCGTTACAGCCAATTCAGCCAGACTGCAAGCCTCATCTGCAGTGTTCCTAGCACAAGTGCCTATTCAAGACATATGTAGAGCCGCTACATGGTCATCGATGCACAACTTCACATCCCAATACATCAACAGGCACGGGGTAAGCCCAATTTTGGCAGAGCGGTGCTGCAAACGGCTCACCTATGAACTCCAAACCCACCTCCAAGGTACTGCTTGTGAGTCACCTGGAATGGAAACAACACGAGCAAGCACTCAAAAAAGAAAAGATGGTTACTTACCTTGTACCTGTTGTTCTTCAAGATGTGTTGCTCATGTCCATCCCATGACCCGCCTTCCTGATCCCCACTGTCAGATTTGATGGCAAGAAGGAACTGAGGGAGTGTAGGGCTGGCAATGACTGATATACCACAGCGTGTGTGTGGGACTCCAGGGGGCATCCAAGCCGGCCCTACGGATTCTGCTAAAGGAAAAAAATTCCGGTAACCATGCACGGAGGCGCGCATGCACCTAGAATGGAATGGATGTGAGCAACACATCTCAAAGAATAACAGTTACAAGGTAAGTAACCGTCTTTTTCTTGGTCTTGCTCTTGCTTCTAATGTATTTTTAGAATGTTTTCTTGTTACCCTTTATGTCTCTAGCTAGTTTAATCTTTTTTTGTGCCGTGGCCTATCTAATTTTGTCCCTGCATACTTGTGGTGTTTGTGTATATTCATCCTTTGTAATTTGGTCTAATTTCCACTTTTTGTAGGACTCTTTTGAGTTTCAGATCATTGAACCTGGTTAAGCCAGAGTGGTCTCTTGCCATAGTTCCTATCTTTCCTACGTAGTGGGATAGTTTGCTCTTATGCCTTTAATAATCTCTGAAAAACTGCCAACTCTCTTGAACTGTTTTTCCCCTTAGACTTGTTTCCCATGGGATCTTACTTACCAGCTTTCTGAATTTGCTAAAATCTCCTTTCTTTTAATCCATTATCTTTATTGCCATGCATGTGTGCAGAGCCATTAATTGTTTCCTGCTAGGCAGGACTGAGACAGCAATGTGCAAGACATAGTGAATGGCTTTGCAGCTATGGGGTTCCTGAACTGCGGTGGAGCAATAGATGGCATGCATATCCCTATTTTGACCCCAGAGCATCTTGCTGTAGAGTACGTGAACAGAAAGGGTTATTTTTCCATGGTTATGTAAGCGCTGGTGGATCCACGAGGGCACTTCATTGACATCAGTGTTGGCTGGTCAGGGAAAGTGCATGATGCTTGCATCTTTAAGAACACAGGACTTTTCTGAAAGCTATAAGCAGGGACCTTCTTTCCTGACCAGCAGATTCCACTGGTAATGTTGAAATGCCAATAGTGATCCTGTGAGAGCCAGCCTACATCTTACTCACCTGGATCATGAAGCCATACACTGGTCACCTCAACAGCACCAAGGATACATTCAGCTGTCAGCCCAGCAGGTGGAGAATGACAGTTGAATGGGCTTTTGGTAGATTGAAAGGGTGCTGGCATTGTTTACTCACTAGATTGGATCTCAGTGCAAAAAAAGTATCCTAATGGTTATAGCTGCCTGCTGTCTTGCATGATATTTGTGAAGCTAAGCGGGTAAATACCCTTGGGGTGGAGGATGGAGGAGGACCACCTGTGGGAGGCTTTGAAAGAGCACTTTAACAGTGAGCCACAGTAATGTGATGTGGTATACTGTGCTTATCCTGGCATAGCAGTTTGTGGGCCTTTTGAGGATTTTGTGGTGCTTGCTGCACATGTTTGCATATGTCGCTGACACTGCACCTATTAATGTTGGGTGCTTGCTGTACATTTATGACTACACTGTTTGGCACTGATCTTACAGGTTGTGAGTGTACAAGACCACTACTTTAGCTACCAGCAGGCTTTATGCATTATGCGTTGTAAATTAATAAAGATGAATAACTTCCAAAACAAAAGTTTTATTCACTTTACAAAAACAGCTCAAAAAAATCTGAAGAGTATAAAAGATATTTAAACTTTAAAAATAATGTACAAACCTTAATAAATAAACAAGGGGAAGGAGCATCGATGTCCATGGTAGCTACACGTATCAACGATGGCTCTCTCAGGTCAATGTAAAGCTTTGGTTGTCCATGCTTCCCCCCGGTGTGGGTTAGTAAGGGTAGGCGTGTAGGCCTGAGGCCATGGGGAATGCTCAGGAATTGTGCTGCAGTTCTCCACAGATGGCAGTCGAGCTTGGGATTGTTGAAGCTGGAGGCCCACAAGAGTCTGCAGCATCTGAGTTTGTTGACAGAGAAGTTCCATTATGTCCTGGTGCATCTCCTTCCGCCTTTCCTGAGCCCTTCTCCTGTCCCCTTTTTCTTTCTTTATAGTCTACAACATTCACAATCCAGGCCCTCTGTTCAAGGTCTCATGTTGCACTAGCTTGCAGGGTCTTGTAGAATATGTCCTCCAATGTCGTCTCTGGATCAGTTGTTCTGCTCCTGTGGAGGAGGTACCCCTCAAGGGCACAACGGCTCTAGCTACAGATAAATCACACTTAGGTACTACTGCTACTATAGTAGGATGAGAGAGTGAAACTTAAGATTCATAACTTCTCCTTTCCCTTGCCCCCTGAAAGTATTAAACAAGACATGCTTATTGATGCTTCTGCTTTGAAGTGCTCATGCCCAGTGGCACACTCAGCTCAAGCCATGGTGAGCATGATCTGCCAGGAGTGAGGTAAACAAGGAGGGAATTGCTTGGTTGCAGAAAACAGAGTATAGGGCCCTGGCACCGTTTTCCACAGGCGGTGGTGGTTTTAGCTGGTATCTTACTCATGAGGAAACAAAGGCAGAGAGAGCACAGCTGCTGCCAGCGTCCCAGTCACCTGGGCCCATACGTGGCTAGCCTGGTGCCTGCCAAGGTTATTGCTGAGTGATGTGAGCAAGTGTCCTGCCGCAGAGGAAGAAATAAGGCTACTGTCCCTAGAAACCTTTGGGAGAGGATTGCAGTATATCTGCATGGAGGTTTAATCGAGATCACTCAGGAGGATTCAGAGGACATCCCAGTATAAGCAAACTGCTCTGCGTGCCTCCACGCCGCCTAACTCTAAAGGGGAGTGAAAAGCAGATAGCGACGCTACCGTTCTTTGTTGTACCACTACCTCTGGTTGTAGAGTAAATTAACGAAAAGTCAGTGGCAGTATCCTGCTAAGTTGAGGGTATCCTCACTGCAATGGGAAATTTATGCGCACACTTACTTTGAGGTTCCCTCTCCTGCGTTGTGCTTAACTGCAGGGACAGCTGTACTGCGGTGGAGTCAAAAACAGGTCCCAGCTCATGGCACTGCTGGACCCCCCTGTAACCCGTCCGTGCCCAGGGTAGCCCACTGATAATGCCAGGGTCAGGGCAGGCTGCAAAAGGAGAGCAAATTCTCCCAGCACTGGTGGGTGACACCACAGTCAGACTTCCCAACCAGCCACAAACAGTGCTTCTGATTCCCCCACACTGGTTATCAAGAAGCCACTGTGCAAATACACACAGCCCCCTTTACTGCATTTCAGTCTCTGGCTCCCAAAACCGACACTAGGTCCAGTAAAGAGACCAGTTGCTTTAACTCTATGCTCTTTACTAAAGATTCCCTCTGATCCCAAAGGATCAGCCACAGTACCAGTTCACTATAAGTCTGGATCTTACCCAAAATACCACGCTGCCAGCCAATCCTTTAGTAACTAAAACTAAAGGTTTATTGATAAAAGAAAAACAAACAATAAGAGAAGTGTTAAAGGCTTAAAGCAATCAGATACATACAGATGATTTAAAAGTCCATATACATCAGGTTTCTAGAACAATTGTGGAGTTGCAGGCTTGTATAGTTCCTCTGGTGTACATCCAGTACCTGGATGGGTCTAAGTCCTTTAGTTCAGTTGCAAAGTGTGTTAATCCAGAGGTGTGTCCGCAGCTGGACAGGAACAAGGACACAAGGCAAAGACGAAGACGAAGACCAAATGGTTTCTGTGGTTTGATCTTATATACCCTCTGTTTCTGGCCATGTGGCTTGTGGAACTTTACTGGAACCAAAATGAAGTCCATAGTCACATGGGCCAATCCTGGTAACTCTTCAGGTATGCCTTTAGTTTCTTCCTAGGCCTTTGGCTTCTGTAAAGGTCTTGATGGGCCATTAAGTGGGCTATTGTCCTGTGGCCTCTCTGTCTGGGGTGTGTCTTTTACAGCACAGTTTGAAATACAGGATATCAAAGATCTCCATAACTTTCCTCACATATATCACACATGAACACAAGTATTATCTTCTTACTCAGCACATTATAACCTTTCTAACAGCACCTGACATGGTATGTTTCACATGAATCACTATGATTTTGACATATTAATGTCAAATAACACAAATGCCCCCCCCTCCTAATGCAGCCCGCGTGACACCCCCCTCCCCCCGGGTTGCCTGTTTCCTGTACTCCTCTTCCTTGTGCATCTCCTCCTCCCCACTGTTCATGTAGAGGCCTGTGACTCAGGCTCCTCAGAGGTATCCACAGTGGTGTGTGGGTGGTGATGGGATCTCCGCCAAGTATGGCAGGCAGTTCTTTGTAAAAGCGACAAGATTGACCGTTGGCCTCCCTGGCCTTCTGGTATGCCTGCCACAGTTCTTTGGCTTTCATGTGGCTCTGATCACTGCTGCTGATCCCTAATGTACCCCCTTCTGTATCTCCTGAGAAATCTACTCATAGATGTCAGTGTTTCTATGGCTGGTTCGAAGCTGGGCCTGCAGTCTCTTCTTCCCACGTTCCAAAATCTTTGTCTACTCCAGGCAAGAGCACATCTGGATTGTGTAGTCAGCATGGTCAGCGGCGCACAGCAGTGGAGAGCCACTAGGTGTGCGCGTCTAGCTGGACAGTCAGGAAATGGCATTTCAAAAATTTGCAGAGCTTTAAGTGTGTGTGGGGGAGCCTTCCAATCTATGTAACCCCTGGGCAAGTGAAGTTCACAATTGTGACCAGAGCGGTCATTGTCAGGCATTGTGGTACAGCTGCTAGAGGACTGTTAAGGTCAATATAGCTAACGCAGTGTCTACGTTGTGCTGCATTGACCTTTGGTCTGGGAACTGGTTTTACTATGTCAGCATAATGGAGCACTTAGATAGGTGAGAGAGACATTTTAAATGTAGATTTAATGATTAGGTTAATGGAAGGTGGCTTATATCTACCTAACTTTGTAGTGTAGACCAGGCCTCGAACTGACTGGTGAGACTCCCTCTACATCCTTTGAGAGACTTTTAATGGACCTCACACTATGTTTCCTAAATGTGTCTCTTAGTATAACTTGTAGTTACACCCCCCCTTGTATCACTCAGCACAGTTCCTTTACATCCTCAGTGTTTACACACCTCCTATTGTATAGACTGTTCTAAAGCTTTCCCTGTACCTCCCAGTGTGCGGTTAGTGGCGTTCCCTCCAGCTCTTGAATCATGCTTTTAATTCCCTCCACGTTATGTTTTCCTAGGGCCCACAACTGAATGCAGGATTCTGAGTGTGATTAAAAGTAAACAAGCAACATCTGTGGTGAGAGGCAACTTGACTTTTAAAGTTCTTCCCCCTTTAAATCCAACATGGTTTTAGTATGCCAAGGATGTTGGCCTTTTTCTAGAGAGATCATTTTACCTGTAGGCATGTCCCTTTGTCACTGTGGTCAGGATGGAATTTCCCCCTTGCCATGTGTGTAGGTTCTGGGCTGAGGATGTTTCATCTTCCTGTGGAAAATTGGTAGGGTGCTGTTCTTTAGAATTAACTGGGACACAGGTGATCCCACGTGGGGGATGAATACTCCCAAGATCACTTTTCTGCTTTTTATTATTCTGTTTTTCTTCTTCTTCTTTTAACAGGGCAGTGACCTGAGCCGCCTTGGAGGGCAGCACGCCCAGAAGCACAATAAGCCTCCGTCACGCACACCCTTCCAGCACCATGTCAGGTAAGCAGAGGATGCCAGACCACGGGGCATATTTTCCTGCCTTTGTATGAGGGTGGGGCTAGCAACAGAAAAGCTCTATTGAGATAACCTGTTTGTTCTTTTCAAATAAACAGCTGTTGGTAAGTTACTGTCTCAGGGAACCATTTCTTCTTCGAGTGATGGTTCCTGTTGTATTCCACTGTGGAATTCAGAACTACAGATTCCTCTTGAAGAAATCCAGGACTCACAGCACAAACTCGTAGATGTCTTTAGCTCATCTGGATCCAACAGAATAACTGCTCCCCTTTAATGGAGCCATACTGGAGCCAGCTAGGACGGTTTGGCACACTCCGCCACCTTTGCTCCCTCCCCCAAGAGGATGGAGAAGCATTATTACATGCTGGCCAAAGGGACGGAATTTTTGTTTTCTCACCTCGCTCCCAATTAATTGGGGTTCAGGCAACTTCCAAAAGGGCTAAACAGCATCACCCCAGTCTACTCCTGTGGATAAAGAAGGCAAGTGCCTGGACTTGTTGGGAGAAAGATCTTTTTGTCATCTAGCCTCCAGTTCAGGATAGCCAATTACCAGGCACTAATAGTTAAATACAACTTTCTGAATTATTCCAAGTTTGTAGAGTTTACTGACAGTCTTCCACAGCAGGACAGAGCTCATTCCAAGCTCTGATAGATGAAGGCAAACTGATAGCCAAGACCGCAGTTGATGCAACTGACATCTCTTCTAGAGCTATGGCTATTGCCGTTGTTATGTACAGGGAGTCATGGCTTCATGCATCAGGATTCCCCAGGGAGGTCTAGAATGCTGTCAAGGACCTTCCCTTTAATGAATTGCAGCTTTTCAAAAGATGGATGAGTCCCTCCAAGGACTCTAGGGCTACCCTTCACTCCCTGAGGATATACATGCTTCCTCTAAGAGGAAATTTCACCACCAATCATCTAGACCTAGGACTATGTCTCAAGTTTTTCCACCAGAGGCCTTATGAACCACCACACAAGAGGCAGAAAATTCAAAAGACCTGCTTCCCTGCACCTTCTGCATCTCTGTCTCAGCCCCCAGCTGAATGTTATTTTTGGTGGGAGCTCGAGAGCTGGGAACCACTAAGCCCAACACCTTCCGACTCCTCCACACACCATTTGGGGGTTATCTAGCACTCTCTCTTTCAGCACCTGGAATGCAATAACAGACAAGTGGGTGCTGTACATCAGCCATTCTGGCTATACGGTAGTTTGCATCCCTGCTCCTCCAAACCCCCATCCCCACCCTCCTTCCGGGGCCACTCTCACGAGAATATTCTCAAACAAGAAGTGAGCTTCTTATTGGAGCAGGGAGTGATAGAACATGCCCTGCCTCAATACCAAGGGAGTAGGTTTTACTGGACTTACTTCCTGGTACCCAGAAAGAAGGGTGGTTGGAGACCAATCTTGAACTCTTCCATCTCAACCACTTCATTCGCAAACTCAGGTTTTGCATGTTTTGCATCTATAATCCCACCTTTAGAAAAGTTCATGTGGTTTATGACTTTCAATGTGAAGAAACGCCAACTTTCATGTAGACATTCACCTAGCTCCCAGACGCTACCTCAGATTCATGGTGAGCTTTAACCATTTTCAGTACAGAGTACTCCCTTTCACCATAGGGACTGCCCCCTGAGCCTTTTCCAAAGTAATCTTAGTAGTGACAGCTCATGTTCAACGTCTCATTGTCTTCACCTACTTCGACGACTGGCTCCTTGTTGCCAAGTCATGTGAGGAGATCTATCAACTTATATGATGCTTCACCTCCTCTCCTAACTGGGGGTCAATATAGGTCTCTCCTAACTGGTCTTCGTCGGGACCATCTTGAATTCTATCACCGCAAGAGCATACTTGCCCAAGGGTGGTTTCCAGACCATGAGCAATATTACAGTCAAGACATGTCTGTCTCTTAGGTTTTATGGCCTCATGCACTTAAGTCATCCCATTCACTGGACTCCACCTTCATTGCCTTCAAACATAGCTGCAGTTAGTATACTCTCCAAACCGCCATCCCATGAACTTCATGGTAACAGTTCCTGCCAAGGTGTTGTCTTTCCTGCTGTGGTGGACAAATCCTTGGCAGGTATGTGTGGGCGTCCCCTTTCTCACTTTTTCACTGGCCAGGACCATTATCACAGACATACCCCTGTTCCATTGGGGAGCCGATGTGAACAGCTGCATGTTACTGGATGTCTCGAGAGTCCAGGATGCCCATCAATATCTTGGAATTGCAAGCAGTCTGGAAGGTATGCAGAGCCTTTCTTTCATTGATCCGTGCTCACCATGAGCTTGTAATGTCAGACAATGTTACAACCGTCTTCTACATCAACAAACAGGGAGAAGTGGGATCCACCCCGTGTGCAGAAACAGTCAGCCTGTGGAACTGATGTATCAACAATCAACTTATGCTATAGGCAGCCTACCTTCCAGGGAAACAAAATGTCCTTGCAGACTTCCTCAGCAGTCATTTTGCAGCTGACTGTGTGTGTGGGAGCTCCACGACTTGGTACTGCACAAAATTTTCACTCTGGGGGAAGCCCCAACCAGGGATCTGCAGTCAGCATGGATTCCCCAAGTCCATCAGCCATGGATTCATCAAGGGCAAGTCAGGGCTGACCAATCTGATTGCCTTCTATGATGAGATCACTGGCTCTGTGGATGTGTGGAAAGCAGTGGGCATGATATACCTTGACTTTAGCAAAGCGTTTGATACAGTCTCTCACAGTATTCTTATCAGCAAGTTAAAGTAGTATGGGTTGGATGAGTGAACTGTAAGATGGATAAAAAGCTGGCTAGATCATTGGTCTCAACAGGTGACCAATGCAGTGATCAACTGCTTGATGTCTAGTTGGCAGCCGATAACAAGCGGATTGTCCCAGGGGTCAGTGCTAGGGCCAGTTTTGTTCAACATCTTCATTAATGATCTGGAGGATAGGGTGGATTGCACCCTCAGCAAGTTTACAAATGATACTAAGCTGGGGGGAGTGGTAGAGACCCTAGAGGATATGGATAAGATACAGAGTGACCTAGACAAATTGGAGGACTGGACCCAAAAAAACCTGTTAAGGTTCAACAAGGAAGTGCAGAGTCCTGCACTTAGGATGGAAGAATCCCATGCACTGCTACAGACTGAGCACCAACTGGCTAGGCAGCAGTTCTGAAGAAAAGAACCTGGGGGTTAGAGTGGACAAGAAGCTGGATATGAGTCAATAGTGCGTCCTTATTGCCAAGAAGGCAAACAATATATTGGGCTGCATTCGTAAGAGCATTGCCAGCAGTTCTTGGGAAGTGATTATTTCCTTCTATACAGCACTGGTGAGGCCATATCTGGTTTTGGGCCCCCCACTACAGAAAGAATGTGGACAAATTGGAGAGAGTGTAGTGGAGGGCAACAGTAATGATTAGGGGGCTGGAGCACATGACTTATGAAGAGAGGCTGAGGAAATTGGGCTTGTTTAGTCTGCAGAAGAGAAGAGTGAGGGGGGATTTGATAGCAATCTTTAATTACCTGAAAGGGGGTTCCAGGGAGGATGGAGCTAGGCTGTTCTCAGTGGTGGTAGATGACAGAACTAGGAGCAATGGTCTCAAGTTGCAGTGGGGGAGGTCTAGGTTGGATATTAGGAAAAACTATTTCACTAGGAGGGTGGTGAAGCACTGGAATGGGTTACCTAGGGAGGTGGTGGAATCTCCGTCCTGAGAGGTTTTTAAGGTCTGGTTTGACAAAGCCTTGGCTGGGGTGATTTAGTTGGGCTTGGTCCTGCTTTGTGCAGGGGGTTGGACTAGATGACCTCTTGAGGTCCCTTCCAACCCTAATCTTCTATGATTTTATGATCTGTTTGCTTCTCAAGTGAACAGGAAATGCATCACATATTGCTTCAAAAGAGCTCTAGGTTGTGATTATGGTCTATTTCTTCCTTGGTTGGACCAACTGAACTAAGCCTTCCCTCTGCTACCGCTCCTGCCATGAGTTCTACGGAAAGTCCAGCAGGACAGGGCATGGTTAACCTGGTCATCCCCCTACTGGCCCAGACAATTTTGGTTTCCCAACCTCCTACACATCCCAAGTACCAATCATCCGCCCAATGTTTCCCAAGTTCCTGACCCTGTGGAACGGCAAGATCAAGTACCACAATCCATATCCACTTCATCTCAAGACTTGCTATTTGGATGGGCATTATCCTTAGAATATTCACGTTCCACACTGTACGAGACATTCTTTCTAATAGTAGGAAGAATTCTACTGGAAGAGGTTACCTAGCTAAATGGAGATGCTTCTCTTCTTGGGCACATCAAAGGCACTAATAATTGCAGAAACTGCAGATATTCCTCTCATCTTAGACTATATCCTTTCTCTAAAGACATCAGGCCTGTCCATTAGCTCCTTGCGAGTCCACTGGGCAGTGATCAGTGTATTCCATCCACTTTCTCAGGGCTACTTGGTCTTTGTGCAGCCACTGGCCACCAGATTCTGGAAAAGCCTAATCAGAACCTTCCCACTGATTCAGAAGCCTGCTCCTTATTGGGTTCTGACCCTTGTTCTCTCAGCTCTTACGAGGCTACCTTTTGAACCTTTAACTTCTTGCTCCGTTTCTCCTTTCCATGAAGGTTGCATTCCTTGTAGCCATCACTTCAGCTAGAAGGGATTGCTAGCTTGGAGCAATGATGACTGATCCTCCTTGCATTATATTCCATAAGGAAAAGGTTTCATTGCATTTACACCCTAAATTCACCCCAAAAATAGCTTCAGAATTTCATCTGAAACCAGTGGATTTACTTACCTGTGTTCTTTCCAAAACTGCATCCTTCCTCAGAGGAACAAAGACTTCATTTCCTTGATGTTCTGTGTGCCTTGGCCTTTTACCTGAAAAGAACAAAACCAATCAGGAAGTCCCTGAGGCTGTTTGTCACTATAGCAGAAAGCATGAGGGGGCACCCGATCTCCAATCAGAGAACCTCAAAACGGATCTCTGGCTGCATTCTGCTTTGTTCTGTATCGAACCTTCCCCTCCTGCCAAGGTAAGAGCTAATTCCACAAGAGCACATCCACTATGGCATCACTTCAGGAGGCGCCCCTCTTTTACATCTGTAAAGTGATCACATGGGGTCTGTTCACACATTTGCAAGACATTATGCCCTGGTGCAGAACTCCTCTGCTGATGCTTCCTTTGAGGGGGTGGTCCTTTGCTCATCTATGTCTTCACACCCTCCTCCTACTTAAGTACTGCTTGTCAATCTCCCCCCCCCCCGTGGAATTCAATAGGGGCCATCACTCAAAGAAGAGGAGGTTACTGACCTGTAATTGGAGGTTCTTCGAGATATGTGGTCCCTATCTGTGTTCCACTACCCGCTCTCCTTCCCCTCTGATTTGCAATAGAGAAGGCACTGGAGAGATAGTTAATCTGTCCTACCTTTATCCCCTTTGTCAGAGGCACAAGGTCAGCTAAGGCACATGCATGGGCCTGTGGACACTACTTTTAAATTCTCCAGCTCTGGGCTCATGGCGCACATGCGTAAACCTCCAGTGGAATACAGATAGAGAACACACCTCAAAGAATCTCCATCTGCAGATCAGTAGCCTCTTATTTTAATGTGCTGCTCTGGTTGGGTGAGTGACTGACTATAAAAATGCCTCCCTCCTCCCCAATGAGCCTTCTCCATGTTCTACCAATATTAATCTAGTTCATCCCCCCACTCCACACAGAGCTCTGCAGAAGCTTCCACCGCCATGAGACATAGAGGGAGAGAGACTGAGATCTGTTCTGCTTCATGCATCATCATCACATTGCTCAGTTCTGTTCCCATCCTAGGATCTTCCCCTCCTGGTGGATTTGGTGTTGTATTAAGTCAAAAAGTGAAACCAGCGTTGTTCAAACACTCCTGCTGGAATGCTTTGCACCAACTATCAGCTGATAGCCCTGGGTGGGAAGGAGGCTGAGGAGTGGTGCAGCGGTGCATAACTGAGCCTTTCAATCTAAGCTTTGGTAAACCATGGCCTACAGGTGCTACAGTGGCACACCTACACTTCCGTAGTGCAGACTCTTCAGACAGAGACTGAAGAGGTTTTTCAATTGCTGAGGTAATCCACCTTTCTGAGCGGTGGTAGCTAGATCAGCAGAAGAATTCTTCCATTGACCTAGCTGTGTCTACACTTGGTCAGCAGAGATACAGAACTCAGGTGTGAATTCTGAGTGCTATAGCTATGTTTACTTAACTTTAGGGGTAGACCAGGCCTTTATCTCCTTCCAGCAGGGTCCTTCTCAGATTCTCTTACCCCACGTTCACCCCTCTTTTCATCTGCACACAACAGTACTGTGCCACCCATCCCCCTACCGGACGGGTGGAGGTGCTGCTGGACCACTCCAGCAGAACAAACCACTTCTCCGGCACTATGTTGCTCCTGACTGAATGGAGCAGGGGTTGAGTCTAGTTCTGATGAGTGAATTAGGCATCCTTTGTTTTTAAATGGGGAGCAGTTGAATGGGACAAAATCTGGGACATGGAGGAGGTTTTTTGTTTTTACTCTAACTGCAGTTTCAGCCACAGCTGTTTGAACTCCCACTACAGGCTCTGGGAGGTGGGCAGATTTATCCCAACCCCTCAGTTCTCTTGGATCTGTAGCCTCCTGGAAGAGGAAGATTTGGGGGCTGTGTATATTTCATCAGCTCAGAAGTTAAACTGGGTCTGAATGGCAAAGCTCCAGGAAATCCAGTTGCCATGGGAATTGGGACTGGTGACTCAATAGGTGGCAGTCGTTGCTCCATAGAGATTGAGTGAATGCTTTGATGTGGCACATGGAGAGGCTGTTCAGTTATGTTTCAGATGAGACCTAAAATCACAATGAGACTTGTGATCATTCACTTCCCTGAATGCTCTCTTCATTAGCCCTAGGTTACCTGATTGTGCCTTTACTTAGTCATTAAAATTTCTAAAATGGTGGTATAAAAAGTTTGCCACAAGTTCTATCTTAGAGGTGGCTTCTTTTTAGTGGGAGTGACACTTCTTTGTGTTCCTGAGGGATGAAAGGTACTACAGAAATATAAATTGATCCTGTTTGCTTCCTTGGGCATGGAAGTGCAGGGAGCTGTATAAATGGGTGATGGGAGCTGTATAAATACCTAGATGCCATAGATAGAAGATAGCCACCTGACGTCTCACTGAACTTGTCTGCATTCAGTGTTAGTTAATATCCCCTAAGCCATTCCTTTTTTTTCATTGTTGTCTGTGTTGATCTCTTTGTATTTAGGAAACTACACCCCCTCTGCTGGAGGCCCCTTCTCAGCTCTTACCCCCAGCATCTGGCCACAGGAGATCCTGGCAAAGTACACCCAGGTACAATGGATAGAAGGGAAGGAACACAGTTTGTGTCTGCTTTCTTCTCTTTATTTGTAGAGTAATAAGTGTGAAGTACTGCTGGCTTGCTGAACTCTTAATGCTGCAGGGAAGGTGCAGACTTTCTCTTTCCCCAAAAAATCATTTTAAGCGATGAGGTGACATTTAAAGTCTGTCTGTTTGCAGCAGCAAACAGCTGGGACTTGCTGGTTAAAGTTTTGTGTACTGAGTGCAGTCTCTGTTGCACAGAACCAAGGGGACACCCAGAGCTTGAAGAAACCTGTGTGGATCCTTTCCCTGCTGTTTTGCAGCTATAGCACAATTGTAAATGTGGCAACATTTTACGATACAGAGAAGGGTTTTTCTAACCATCCACCAGTGAGTCATGTGTTCCACAGCCCTGTGTAGACAAATGCATTGTAGGAGAAGCTAAACCGGAGCATGTAATTGGAGGGAAGTTAATGGAATGAGTTTAGAGCTTTGTAACTTGCCAGTAATGTTTGTTAAAAGCAAGCACGGAGCTGGATGGGCCTCTGAACCTGTTTCTCAGAGATATGTGCAGTGAAAGAGCGTGTATATATGTGGGGCCACCGTGTGCCTTGGAGGAGTGTGCACGGGGAGCTTTGATTAGGGGCGCACTGACTGGTGGATGCTGTATGTGCTGTGGGAGCATGCAAGAATGGCAGTACTAGGAGTACATGTGTAGATAGTTGTCAGGAGTCTGTTGGGTTAGGCTTTGTCTTCATTTGAGATTAGCCCTGATTCTAGCCACCAGTGTAGCTGCATGTGTGCCAGCCCCTAGAGAATAAGCAAGGCAAGCTGGGATTTGTGCTGTGGAGTTTAAAGAACCTGTGACTGAAACCAGGGCCATCGCCACCAGCTTACTCTGCCTGCACCAATGGTTTGCTGTGGTGCAGCTCCACGGGAGGCTGGAATGTAGACGGGGTCTTGGAGGAGAGTGTGCTGGAGGGGCACACTGGAGTGTGCTGGAGGTGCTGGCACAGGGGGTAAAGAAGGGCTAACCATGTGTTAGAGAAGCACCCATGGGGGAGACGGTGTTAGCAGGTCATGTGTGGATGCCCCTGCGCATTAGGGTGTGTTCCCAGGCATTCATTCCCATACGGGGATTGTCTCGGTTGTGGTCAGATCCATTGCCTCTCCCAAGCAGAAGCCATGGCCCCTTTCTGAAATGAAAAGCCCAGGGAGAGCGATGTGGGTGGGGAATCAAGACAGAATGTATTGAAAAGCAGCCAAAGCCCATTCCTCAGCGTGTAGTGATGTTAGGCTAGCCTGTCGGGCCTGTTGAACAGGGCAGTGTGGTTCGGGAGGGGGATGAAGGTGTGAATCTGGATGGGAGGAGCTGGGAGTGCTACTCCCTTACTGGGGCCAAGGCGAGGTGACACAGCCTGGCACTCTGAGCAGGTGCCCCACCTAGTGGCCGAACTAGGAAACACGCACTTATCCTTCTACCTCTCGCCCCCCCCCCAGAAAGAAGAGTTGGTGGAGCAGCCAGAATTCCGATACGATGAATTCGGCTTCCGAGTGGATAAGGAAGGTAAGGCTCATAGGCTGATAGACTCTAAGTCAGAAAGGACCTACATGAGCATCTAGTCCGATCTCCTGCACATTGCAGGCCACAGAACCTCACCCACCCACTCCTGTAATAGACCCCTGACCTATGACTGAGTTATTTAAAGTCCTCAAATCATGGCTTAAAGACTTTAAAGTACAGAGAATCCACCAGCCATTTCCCATGCTTTCTGGGACCTTCCTCTCCCCATGGCACAGGATGTGAAAAGATCTCCCTTGCACTGTCCGTGATGTCTTCTGTTCCCAGCACCATCCTGGATCTGGTTTTTCTAGGGGTGTGCTTTAAAAGTGCTGGCCCTCTTGGGAAGTAATGCCTAAAATGCTGGAGCCCTTGCCCAGCACGATCTGTGGCCCCTTGTGGGTCTCTGCCACTGGAGGCAGAGGTCTGTGTTTCATTTAGCATTGTTACTGCGAGGGAACAGCTGTTGTGATTCACTGAGGAATATGTGCTGCGGTAAGTAGTACTGTAGCTTTTCAGCAGATGTAGTGAAACCAAATGACCTTTCAAACCATCTATCAAAGCACCTGTGGTTCCAATCCCAAGGTGGGTGACTGTGATGGGGTATTCCCCAGCTAGCTTGGCCAAGGGTGCCTGAACAGGGACAGGACCAACAACGCACTTCAGCTGCACATCTTGCAGGAAGGGAGGACCAAACAGGAAGGGATTAAAGGGCTGGAGAACCAATGCAGCTGGGCATTAATTAAGAGGGCCACCTGCCATGGTAAAAAGGAGCAAAAGGAAAGGAATGGCTAGCGATGGGAAGATTCCTAGTTGCTGTCTGAGGGGATGTCACATTGCATTGCTGTATCCTGGAAAGGGGAAAATGGATTTGGATGAGATTAATCCCCTGAAAAAGGGCAGGGGGAAGCTGTGTTCTCTATGTGTATATGTGCACACATGCATGCATTGAGAGCTACACTGAGCATGGGGGGGAGGTGGTCCCCCCTGGGACAGTGACATGGATGGAGATGTGGGGCAAAGGGAATACCTGTTCTTCCAGAGCATTTTATTGATTCATGGATATTAACGGCAGAGGGACCATTCTGGTCATCTAGGCCCCTTCTACACTTACCTTCAGGATTTGGTGGCAGTCTGAGGGAGATACGCAAGTGACTTACTGGGGTGGTTTTCCTGTGTCGCTTGCTGGATCGACTAAGCAGGTCTACACAGACCGCTCAGTCGATCCAGAGCAATAAATCTGTGTAGACCCAGCCCTAGTCTGACCTGCATAGCACAGGCCAGACAACCTCTCCCCTGTAATTCCAGCATCAAACTCATAATCTGTGATTGAGCTAGAACTTGTATTTTAGAAAGCCAGTCCTGATTGAAGAATGCCAATAACAGTGAATCCACAACTTCCCTTCTTAAGTTACTTCAATGGCCAGTTAACCTCACTGTTAAAATTTTGCATCTTATTTCTAAGCCTGAATTTATCTAACTTCAGGTTGCAGCCTGTGGATCTCGGCCTACATCTGCCAGACTGAAGAGCCTCATTAAATACAAAGTTAACAAGCCCAGTGGAGCAGCCCCTGCCAGGCTCCTCTGTACCTTGGATGACCTGCTGTTTCACTGGTTCACATTGTGAATAGGCACATACGAGTCCTGCCTCTTAGATCTTGGGGTTTGTGTGCTTTGCTTGTGACCCATACAAGCTATGCTGGGTGGAGAATGCCGTCTGAACCCAGGCTGTCATTGCCGTGATGCAGGGCATGTGTATCTGAGTCACCAGAGTTGCCATCTCCACCCCACTGGGCTGAGGCTCAGACATTTTTGTGTGGCATTTTCAAAGAGAGAAAACAGCTCTGCCCCTTTCTGTCTCTCACTGGTCCCTGCCTGTTCCCTTTCTTACTTGTCTGTTTCTTTCCCTCCTCTGCCCTCTCCTGGCTTCTGATGCAGATGGCGCTGAGCCGAACTCCAGCAAGCTGCTGGGGATTCCACTGACAGAAGAGCCACAGCAGAGGCTGAAGTGGCAGGCCCACCTGGAATTCACGCACAACCATGACGTGGGGGACCTCACCTGGGACAAAATTGAAGTCACGCTGCCAGCTTCAGACAAACTGCGCTCACTGGTGCTGGCTGGCATCCCACACAGCATGAGGCCTCAGGTGAGGCCCTGGTGCAGTCATGAAGGGAAACAGGGAGAATGAAATGAGAGACCAGCTCCTGGTGGTTTCACCTCTGTTTGTTGTGGTTGCGTTTTGACTACTCTTCACCCTTTCTTTTCATGTCCCTGATTCTCCAGCTGTGGATGCGTCTCTCTGGGGCCTTGCAGAAGAAGAGGAATTCAGAGATGTCCTACCGAGATATTGTGAAAAACAGCTCCAATGATGAAACAATCTCTGCCAAACAGGTAGAGAGTCTGCCTGATGGCCACGGTCAAGTGCCTGGGATGGAAACATGGGTGACCTATTGCACTTGGGGAATGAAGAATTTACTGAACGTCTGCAGGGACAGATGAGGGGGAAAGGAAAGGCTGGACTGTGCTACTCCTTAATCTGGATGGATATATTTTTCTCTTCCTTTATTAGGAAGGTCGTTTGAGGGGCTCAGTTCGCCTTCCCAAGAGGGAAAGGGAAAAGCTTTAGTCAGCACCCACACTATCCTCAGGCTATGTTGGTTATGGTGTACATGGGGCAGACAAGCTCTGCTGTGGATATATGTATGAGAATCATGCCTCGATACAAACACAGGCCAACAGACCAAGGGGGAAAGAGAACCCTAGCACTGAAATACCACCAGCAGGTGCATGCCCTGTTCAGGTGGCAGCAGCTGTCACCTAGGGTTTTGTCTTTCCCCCTGAATCATAAAGGCTCAATGAATTTCCCCCATCCACTCCTCTCCCCTCTTTTCTGTAATACTGCCATGACCAAACTCTGTCCCTGCCCTAAACTTATCAAGCTGGTGGGGTAACAAACAAGAATTATCTGACAGAGGGAGGAAGGGAGGGAGGGACTGATCAGTTCAGGTGATATGGCCTGTGATATGAAGCTTTTAACTTCACAATCATCAATTGCAGTCAAGCCCAGGTCTTTGCCATCAGGTTTGGCGGCCCATCTGAAATGGGCTTGGGGGGGGTGGCCTCACTCCAGATCCCAGTGGATAAATGGCCACTTTGTAAACCCCATCAGCACAGAGGTGCTGATTGGCCACCTTGCTGCCATTCTCAGGAGTGATGCCAAAGACTGAATGCATCAAGGAGTATGAAGTCCCCTTTCATCCTTCGAGGCAGTGCCTCCAAGGCAGAGCTTAGGTACCTTACTGAGTTTATCTGAGAAGTTGCTCTGTCCCTAGCTATGCTGTACCTGTCCTGGGGGTAAACAGAGGCTTCTGGGCTCCAGATGGTGCCATTACAGTACCTTGCACTGGCACCAAATGTTCTTGGGTGTGGGGAAGGCAAGGGAGTGTGTGGCCAGGGCAGGGCATCAGGGAGACCAAGGGAGCTGGAGGCTGTTAATCAGATTACACGAGCGAAGTCTGAAGCAGTTATCTATGACTGGTGTTTGCCAGATCGAGAAGGACCTGCTCCGAACCATGCCCAGCAACGCCTGCTTCTCCAACATGAACAGCATCGGGGTGCCACGACTGCGCAGGATACTCCGGGGGCTAGCCTGGCTCTACCCAGAGATCGGATACTGCCAAGGCACTGGCATGGTAATTCCACTTTCCCCTGCTTTGTGTTGCTTCATTAGGGATAATTCTTTCTGCAGCAAGTGATTTCAGGCAGCTGCAGTGCAGCTAGGCACCATGTAAACCAAATTAGATCAGGGGAACAGACCAAATGGAACCTTTTCTGGGGGCAGAAGAAATGAGAGGAATAATTCCACACACGGACTAAACTTAATCTGTTTGTGGAGGGGGAGTAATATTGTTTGTTTGACTGGCATGAGACTTGGCTGATCTGAGTGAAATAGCAAAGAACCTCTGACTGGAGTATAAAAGAAATTCCATCTTTGGGAGAGAGCAAAGCAAAGCTGCTGGGTGTTGAAATGAGATACGCTTCAATCCCCTAAACTCTGGACTTTTCCACTGGTCTGCGTTGGAGTCAAGGACAATGTTCTTCTCCACCTAAGTACCAATGAACATCCCATTTAGTGCAGGCTTAGAATGAACTTCTCTTCTTCCCCATCTCACTAGGTAGCAGCTTCCCTGCTGCTCTTCTTAGAGGAGGAAGATGCTTTCTGGATGATGTGCGCCATCATCGAGGACCTTGTGCCTGCCTCTTACTTCAGCACCACGCTGATGGGAGTACAGACCGACCAGCGAGTCCTGCGCCATCTCATCGTGCAGTACCTGCCACAGCTGGACAAGCTCCTGCAAGAGCATGACATTGGTAAAGAGGCCCCTAGGGGTATTAAATCTTCTGACCCAAGGTGCTGCTTTCAGCCTGCAGCATGAGACAGGCTCATGTGTATATAAGCATCTGCCGATAAGAGAGGCCTGTATATCGTGCAGCACGTTAAACTGAAGTGATGTGGTAGGGACCCCACAATCATGAGGCTACTCCCACCTGTGACAGGTTTTCCCGGGGTGCAGCCTGGACTGTGGGACCGCTGAGCCCTCTGTCCCACCAACCTGGGTTCCCTCTCACACAGTGATGCTGTTGGCAAGCTGCAAACCTCTGACAGGTACCTCACTTACACAAACATCCACAGGCAGGGACACATCCAACTGAATTACATGAACGTTTTCCCCAGCCACTCATGAACCTGCAATAGAGAGGCTTCAGCAAATTCTCCCCAGCCTTGAACCCTAGGACTGTACCATCTTGCACTGGTCAGAAGCCTGGCCAGTGTAAGTTCATTACCCAGTCCTTCCCCCCTCAACGTGGAGGGGACGTGCACTAGCCTTTGTAAACTGAGCTGAGATTTCCCAAGCACTTCAACCAAAACACCCTGTTCTAGGTAAAATATAAACCAGATTTAACTACAGGAAGATATGTTTTTTAAGTGACAATAAGTAGCAGGCTCAGAGATCAGAGTTGGTTATTTAAGAAACAAAAATAAATTTGCAGGCTAAGTGCTACAAATTAAACAGGGTTTGAATCAAGCAGTGTCCCCCGCTGACAGATGGTAACAAGAGGTACACAGCCGTACACAGGCTGGAACCACCCTGCCCCAGTTCCAAATCTTTGTCCTCCAGACATTTCCTTCAGATGTTGAGTTGGGGTGGAGCTGTAGGGTAGAGGCCAAGTGATGATGTCACTTCCCCTCTTTTATAGTTTCTTCCTGCTTGCTGGAAAGATCTATGCTTGTGACATGGGGGTCAGTCAAGCAGTGTCCATTGTCTACGTGCTCTCTCTGAGAAGTCTTCATTGTATTCAGTTCCTGAGATAGTGGATTCTTTCCTTGATGGGTGTTAGTGAGCCATTAACACTGTCTTGCTACGCTAATGTTACACCTGAAAGGCAGGTTGTGAGTGTTCCCACCCTCACTACGTATTTCAGTAACACACACACACAGCGAAACTTCATAACTTTACACAGGATAGCGCATACAATTCAACAGGATATTACTGTTCAACCAATTGACTTTTAAAATGACACCTCACAAGACGTACTTTGTACAAAACATATCCTAATTATATGACAGTGCTGACTATGGGGGTTCCAGGGTGTTGCTTTGAGGTACAGCGTCACATACCCCTCCCCTCCTCCAGCTGAACACACTCAGTCCATGTCCCTTGATTCCTGTGATGGTGATGAATTCTGTGTATTCCTGTTGCTCCATATCCTGTGCTGCAGGACTTTCCATTGAAGATGCAGAGCTGCAGCATTGTGGTTGTGTTTTGGGGAAAAGGTGGAGTTTCAGGGTTGGGCTGGACTTAAGGGGGGCTTTTCTCCCTGAGGAATGCCTGGGAGTCTTGTGTGTGTTTTTTGGACAAGCAGGAGGTCATGGAAGCTTTGGCACTGGGGTAATGGGAGACGCAGCATGTGTCTCTCTCTCTCTCTCTCTCTCTCTCTCTCTTGTTTGGGCGTTGGAGGGGTGGGGAGTGACATTAAACTTTTGAGGAGGAGAGGTTTGAATTCCTGGGGGGGGTGTGGCTGTGAATGTGGCTGTGGTTATACATACATGCACACAATGTCCCACGTGGCTTGGACATGCTGACTGAGTCAGCGGACCCCTTGTTTAAAGGGGGCACTCTTCTATCTTAGGTTCCAGGAAAATGACCTTATTCCCATGGCTGTGGTTTATTTCACTAAACATAGTGCATGTGAGCCCTCTACCTCTCCTGGAGCTGTTCATGCTCTGGCTGATGTCATTAGTGTTGTCCTCCTTTATAGTCACAGTGGTCGGAGAATTCCCTGGGGAACGAGGAGTAGTTGAGGGTGTCCCCTCTGGGCTGGGTGAGCGGCTCTGTGTGAGCTGTCTTCCTTGCTGGTCAACTGATCACCTGTGTCACAGTCCCTTTCTGTCTCTTCATACACAGAGCTGTCCCTGATCACCCTGCACTGGTTCCTCACAGCCTTCGCTAGTGTCGTGCATATCAAACTGCTGCTGCGCGTCTGGGATCTCTTCTTCTACCAGGGTTCTCTGGTGCTCTTCCAGGTCACACTGGGCATGCTGAGTATGAAGGTAACAACCGTCTCCTGTGCCTGATTTGTAGCACCTTGGCTTTCTCTTCAGGAAGAAGGAGGATTCTAGGTGTGAGGCCTTTCTGTAGCCCCTTGTTGTATCTGATTCAGGAGTTTACTCTGGGGACAGCAAGAGCCACCATCTTGCTTTCTTCAGAATCTGGGATGTGAAGGGCTTCTAGTCAGCAATCCATTGTTTGAGATTTGGGGGACTCAGACAAGATGGTGGCTTCCCTTTCCTGCTCTCTTTCCCCTCACCTCCACTCCTCTTGTCTCACAATCATCCTCTCATTTGCTACACCTCTCTGTCTGACTCCTGAGCCCAAAGCAACACAGACTGGAGACTTGTCCTGCCTTCCCTGGCTCTGTAGAGCTCTTGGGTTTTTTTTTTACTATCTTTGGATCAGGATGTAAAACCAAAGTGCTGACCATCTGGGGATGATAAAGATCCTGTGGAGCGGCTCACACAAGCCCCTGGGTGTTAAGCCTGTTGTCCTGGCCACATTTAATTCGGTGATTACATTTGTCCACCCTGAACTTTCCCCTGCATTCTGAACAGGAGATGTTATCCTGTAACTCTCCTGTGTAGCGTTGTTGGTGAAGGATAGCCATTGTGCTGCACTCTAAGGTGACTGCATTTCAGTGGTGGATGAAGTGATTTCTGTATATGCCTCTGGTATAATGTGCTTTGGGTTTCTTGGATATGAAAGCACTAGAGCAGTGTGAGACGCTGCGGCTGTCTCCTGACCCAAGCAGCTTGGACTTTTTCGTATTGATACTTTTAAGAAATAATCTAGTTGCCCCTGGGTTGAATTTCATGCCTTGGCTGTGTTCTCTGAGGTGTAAGCTGGGCTTTTAGCAGTCCTAGTGAGTATCACTGATGTGCTCAGCATATTGTGCATGTGTGGTTTCTCCCCATTCCTGCAGGAAGATGAGCTAATCCAGTCGGAGAACTCTGCCTCCATCTTCAACACTCTCTCGGACATCCCATCTCAGATCGAGGAGGCGGATGTACTGCTGCGGGAGGCCATGCGCGTTGCTGGCTCACTGACAGACATGGCAGTGGAGACCCAGCGCCGCAAGCACCTGGCTTACCTCATTGCTGACCAAGGGCAGTTGCTCAACCCCAGTGCTGCTGTCAATAATCTATCCAAGGTGGGTGCCTGGTGCCCTGCCCACCAGGGCTGTTAGGCATTGCTGCTCCCCTTCGTGACACTGCCTTCTGGGCTAGCTGGCCAACCACCTTCATAACATACTTAGTGTGAGGCCATCCTGCTTTAGTGGGTTTTGGCTCCTTGACAAACTTCTCTCACTTTCCCAGGGAGGGAGAGTGCATGCCAGGACTATGATGGGAATGTGACCAACTTGTACTGTTCTCACTGCAAGGTCATGCTACCAAACATCCCATACCTACAGCAGCCACCTAACCTCCTGCACCTGGGTGGGTACAGTCAGCCCACACAAGAAGGATCTTGGCAGCTGGCTAAGCACTAAACACTGCCTTTTTCTCTCTGCATGGAATGAATTAATTTCCTGTTGTAATAGATCTAGTGGGTCATTTCCTGTTATCCCCCTCACCAGCCAGTGCTTGGCTGTTCTTGTGCTTTGTCCAGTCCTATTCTGAGTGTCCCTGGTGGTGATTGTCCACCCTTAGACTAATCCACAGTCTGATAGATCCCACTGTCAGAAATCATTTCTGCTGGTCCTCTTGCTCAGTGTGGTTTGGTTACTGCCCATCCTGTCTGGGACCACTCTGAACAATTCCTCTCTGTCGTTGATGACTCAGAGACTTGCTAACAGTTGCTGGATCTCCCTGCTCCATTCCAGCCCTTATCTGCCAATCTATACATGTTTTGTTCTTCTAATTACTCCTCTTAGAGTCCACTCTGTCTTGCTTTTTCCCCTTTCAGATTGTGCGACGCAGGACCCAGCGCAGGAAATCTGGCATCACCTCGCTGCTTTTTGGTGAGGACCAGCATATGCCTTGCATGTTGTGATGGTGCTGTCAGGGTGATGGTGAGAGAGAAGCCTAGAGGGAAAGGAGTGGGTGAACATTCCTTTGGCAACAAGAGGCAGTAAAACAAGGGGAAGAGATTGAATGGGAAGGAGGGAAGGGAGTTTGAACTTGCTGAATCTGCATTCCCCATAGCCAAGGGAAGAAGCAGACCTTTCCTGATTGCCACAGGAAGTAGTGTGCTTTCCTCTTTAGCCCTTAATCTTCTTGCTGCTGGTCCAGCCACCTCCAAAGTATGAATCCATTTAGGACATGAATATCCAAAGTCCACCCTTTAGACACTTAAAATGCAACCCATGACTGTTGGTACCCCTTACCTAATCTGTGATCTCTACTCTGAACGCTTTCACATTTTAATTTTCATCGCGGGTGAACTCCCCCAACATGTAACTACCATTCATCCATCAAGGAAACCATTGGTACAACCAAAGAGTAGCATTGTGCATGTATTTTAAAATACATACCTTGTGAGGTAGCAGAAGCTGACTTCCTACAGTCCAATTGTCAACATCCTTATAAAAAAATAGATCCTCCAGAAATTACCATATTTTATCCCAGGGCAGATTTTTTTTTCTCGGAAGCTTGGAAAATAATTAGGAATGGTGTTTATAGGGATAAAACATTCCTTGAAAGTTTTCCTGACTTTTCTCTTTGCTCATCATATCTCCAAAATGTTCTGGTTGAGAAACTGAACTCTTGTTGTGTGGGTCTTGCTGAGGAAAGTACTTTCTTGGAGGTTAATGGGGAACTACAAGCTTATATAGTATTGCATTAAAAAATTACAGTGCAGGATGTTAAGATTGCAAACTCAAGCACTTAGTGGTTAGGAAATGCCAGAATGAATGTTACCTATACAACTTACATCTGTCCCCTTTGTTCACATGCATTATATTTCAGTCTTGAATTACAGGATCACATACAATTATCACAGGACCCTCCCTTATTCAGTGCACAGAATGAATGGTGCTCACTTGATTGAGCAGCTATTCAATATTTTGTTTTGCCACCTCACTGTTTACCCTTTTTTCCAGATCATTTATGAATATGTTGAACAGTACTGGTCCCAGTACAGACCCCTGGGGGACACCCCTATTTGCCTCTCTCCATTCTGAAAACTGACCATTTATTCCTACCCTTTGTTCCCTATCTTCTAACCAGTTACTGATCCAGGAGAGGACCTTCCCTCTTATCCCATGACAATTTACTTTGCTTAAAAGCCTTTGGTGAGGAACTTTGTCAAAGGCTTTCTGAAAATCTAAGTACACTATATCCCCTGGATTACCCTTGTTCAGATGCTTGTTGACCCCAACTCAAAGAATTCTAGTAGATTGATTGGGCATGATTTCTCTTTACAAAAACCATGTTGACTCCTAAGTTAGATTTACCAGCCTATAATTGCCAGGATCACCTCTGAAACCATTTTTAAAAATTGGCATCACATTAGTTTATCCTCCAGTCATCTGGTACAGAAGCTGATTTAAATAAGTGTGAAATTGAAGAACTACTGTGATATGTAACCTTGGTTCCTTCAGAACTCTGGTCTTGGTGACTTATTACTATTTAATTTATCAATTTGTTCTAAAACCTCCTCTAATGACACCTCAATCTGCGACGGTTCCTCAGAATTGTCACCTAAAAAGAATGGCTTAAGTTTGGGAATCTCCCTCACATCCTAAACTGTGAAGACCAATGCAAAGAATTCATTTAGTTTCTCTGCAATGGCCTTATCTTCCTTGAGTGCTTCTTTAGCATCTCGATCATCAGTGGCCCCACTGGTTGTTTAGCAGGCTTCCTGATTCTCATGTACTTAAAAAAAAAATTGTTAGTCTTTGGCTAGCTGTTTTTCAAATGCTTTTTTGGCCTTCCGGATTATATTTTTACACTTAGGTTGCCAGAGTTTATGCTCCCTTTCTATTTTCCTCAATAGGATTTAACTTCCTTTTTTCAAAGGATGACTTTTTGCCTCTAACTCCTTCTTTTACTTTATTGTTTAGCCACAGTTGCACTTTTTTGATCCTCTTACCATGTTTTTAAATTGGAGGTTTACATTTAAATTGAGCCTCTATTATGGTGTCTTTAAAAAGTTTCCATGCAGCTCACAAGGATTTTATTTTTGGCACTGTGCCTTTTAAATTCTGTTTAACTAACTTCCTCATTTTTGTGTAGTTCCCCTTTCTGAAATTAAATGCTACCATTGTGGGCTGCTTTGGTGCTCCACTTACCCCATCCAGGAATGTTAAAAATGTTTATGTTGTGGTCACTATTACCAAGTGGTTCAGCTATATTCACCTCTTAAACCAGATCCTGTGCTCCACATTGGACTAAATCAAGAATTGCTTCTCCTCTTGTGGGTTCCAAGAATAGCTGCTCCAAGAAGCAGTCATTAAAGGTGTCAAGAAGCTTTATTTCTGCATGCTGTCCTGAGGTGACATGTACCTGATCAACATGGGGATAGTAGAAATCCCCCGTTATTACTGATTTTTTAAAAATTTGTATAGCTTCTCTAATCTCTCTGAGCATTTCACAGTCACTTTCACCGTCCTGGTCAGGTGGTCAGCAGTATATCCCTACTGCCATATTCTTCTTATTCAAGCATGGAATTACTATCCATAGTAATTTGCACAGTTTGATTCATTTCACATTTTTATTTCATTTGACTCTATGCTTTCTTACACACATATAGTCATTCCCCCACCAGTACGACTTATTCTGTCCTTCCAATATATTTTGTACTCTGTTATTACTACGTTCCATTGATTATCCTCATTCTACCAAGTTACTGTGATGCCTATTATATCAATATCCTCATTTAATACAGGGCACTCAAGTTCACCCGTCTTAGAATTTAGACTTCTAACATTTGTATAGAAGCACTTAAAGAAATTGTCACTTTTTCGGTGTCTGCCATTGTGTGCTGTAATTGAATGGGATTCTTTTTCATTGGACTGTTTCTTATCAGATCCTACCCATATTTTATCCTTGTCCATCCTCTCCTCCTTACTAGGATATGGAGAATCTCCATTAATGCATCCTGCCCTAGGGAATGTGTCTGTCCAAACCATATGCTCCTCTGCACCTGTCGACTTTCCCCTCAGCCCTTAATTTAAAAACTGCTCTAAGACCTTTTCAATTTTATGTGCCAGCAATCCAGTTTCATTTTGGTTTAGGTGGAGCCCTTCATTCCTGTTTAGGCTCCCCCTTTCCCAAAAAGTTCCCCACTTCCTAATAAATCTAAACCCCTCCTCCCTACACCATTATCTCATCCTCACATCAAGACCCTGCAGTTCTGCCTGTCTAACTGGCCCTGCGCATGGAACAGGAAGCATTTTGGAGACTGCTACCATGGAGGTCCTGGTCTTTAATCTCTTTCCTAGCAGTCTTAATTTAGCCTCCAGGATCCTTTTCCTATCCTTCCCTATTTCACTGGTGCCTATATGTACCATGACCACTGGCACCTTCCCAGCACTACACATAATTTTGTCTAGATGTCTCAAGACATCCGCAACCTCTGCACCCAGCAGGCAAGTCACGATGTGTTTATCCCAGTCATCACAAACCCAGCTATCTGTTTCTAATGATCGAGTCCCCCATTACTGTTACCTGTCCTTTCCTAATAACTGGAGTTCCCTCCCATGGAGAGGTATCCTGAGTGCAAGAGGAGACCATGACATCATCTGGAGGAGGGGCCCAACTATGGGATCGTTTCCCTCAGCTCCAGTTTGATGTTCTCCTTCCTGAGATTTTTCATCCTCAACAGTACAGAGGCTGTCAGACAGGGGGTGGGACCATTCTGCTGTGTTCCAGAAAGTCTCATCTATGTACCTCTCTATCTCCCTTAGCTCCTCCAGTTCAGCCACCTTGGTCTCCAAAGCCCATACGTGGTCTCTGAGGGCCAGAAGTTCCTTGCACCGAATGCACATATATGCCACCTGCCCCTAAGGCAGGAAACGATACATGCTGCATTCAGTGCAATGAGCTGGATAGCCCCCACTCTGTTGCTGGACTTCTGCCTGCATTCTCTCTTTACTCCTGCAGCTCTTTCCTTTATTGTTTTCTTTTTATCAGGGGGTGTTTATTGCCTTTAGTTTAAAGGATGTTAATGAAGTGTATCTAGCCCCCCTAGCCCCCAACTCCCCCACTAAACTACCTTGCGAAACTCCTCTGTTTACTAGCTCCTCCGGTCACTTAGGAGCAGGCTTTTTAAACCCCTGTTCTCCTGAGTAGCCCCATCCCCTGGCTTGGCTTGGTGGGTCGCAATGCTGTTCCTGTGAATATCTAGCACTTCAAAGTTGGGTGTTGTGATGCTCAGTTGCAATGCCAAAGTCCCTTGATGGATCCCTCCCTACGTGACACGCCCAGCATCACATAGGAACTCTGCGGTACAGGCAAGGATAGAACTCTGTTCCCCAGAGCAGCAGAACTACCTAAACCACTAGTCTTTTCCTGCAGCTTCACTACACACCTTTCAACAACCTCAGCAAATGAGGTAGGGAGTCTACAGAGAACAGCCTCCTTTCCCTACGCAACCCTGAGCACTGCATCTATTCTGTGCACTGAGTGGAGCAAAGATCCTGTGGAAATAAGTGTAATGATCATGAGATTAAAGACTGTATCATGATGCATATGCACAATGGGGCTGAATTAAGGTTGCACAGGCACAGGCAACCTTAATTCTGACATTTCATGTCTTGAGTGCTTGATTTTGCAAATTTAACTTTCTTTTAATGTAGTTTTTTGTGTGTAATTTCCTAGGTTTTTTAAAAAGCAAACTGAAAAAACAAATTTTATCATGTGGATCCATATTGATACCCACGTGGTTCTTCAGCAGTGTTAGAACCTTTTGATCCACCGCACAGACCTGTGTCACTTGAACTAACAGTACCCTACAGCTGTAGGAGGCTGTTATCATCTGTGTGGGGCAGCATTAATGATGGATGAGGTGCATATTTTGTCATTGGATTTCACAGCTATTTTCTGACAGCAGAAAAATGTGGAGACTCAGGATTCTATTCCAGGTTCTGTTGAGTGTAATCTAGTGGTTCCTGGCCCTACTGCCCCAGGCACAGTTCCCTTCCCCTCCTCCAGTTCCTAGTACCAGTCTTCTCAACCACAAGTCCAGCTCCTCTCCCCTCCGCATTCTAGTCAGGCTGTGTCCTCATTGCTGGCTGGATGCCAGCAGGGGGAGCATTGAGAGCACAAGACAGACAAGCTCCCTGCTTTTGGGTCTGTGCTTAGTGCCACCGTGGCCCCCACCAGCTGGGAGTCCTGCTCAGCTCTGGCATCCCAGGGATAGGAGCACACTCAGTGCAGAGACACACTTAGGAAAACTAAGCTGCCAAATTCTAACATGTCTCAACTGAGCATGTATGAACTGAGATTTTCAGAGGCTCATAACCTGGCCAAATTTGAGCAGATTTTCATGGAGACGGCAAGAGACACGTCACTGGCACGAGGGCAACCCCCAGCCAAATTTCGAATCCCTGCTCCAAAGCAGGGAGGTGATACAGATTCTTAACAAAATGGTTGTATGCTTTTTTTTTTTTTTACATGGACAGCATTGTTCCTGAAATTTTCCAAAAAGTATTCAACCTGAGGCAGACACAGCATGGAGAATTTCAGCCTCAGTGGTTAAAGTTTAGTAACGTTATAAGTGACTGAAAACAAGATTGTGTGATGCTTCCCATTATAAGACCCTACTGTAGGCACTGCTAGCTGCGCTGCCTGTAATATAGGGCCTTTGGTGGGGTGTGTATATGCCCCGCATTAAGGCAGGCAGGGAAATGGTTAACCAAGGGCCTGCTCCTGCTCTCTTGGAGTCAATGGCAGTTTTAATGGTGACTTGGATGAGGGCAGAGTCAGACCCTTAGTGCAGAGGTATAGAGAGGATGCAGAGGAAGGGCCCTGAGGGGCAAAGGGAATGCACGTGCGCCCCGTCTTCTCCCATCCCAGAAAGTGCACAGGCTGCGAGGAGAAGCTGAGCAACGGGCCCACTTCAGATGGGGCCATGCAGCTTATAAGCAGCTGCAGTTGAGGACTGCCTGTTTTCTCATGGCTCCTATCAGCTTCCCATTTATTGGCAGGGGGAGGAGGAGGCTGAATCAAGCCCCAGTCCCAGTTTCCTGTGTGCTCAGCATAGAGGTGCATGGCTCTTAAAGCGATAGGATGCAGTATTTTGTTTTTCCCCCTCCTCTCCTATTGCCCCCCATCCTGTTACCCATGAGTGGGGCCCAGGTGGGTGCAGAGCAATGGTGACAGTCTGGCTAGAGGGAGCAGTCGTAATTGTCTGTGCTCAGGCTGAAGGAGGGGACAGCCTTCATTTGTCCCAGCACAGGATTGGTGGTTGCCTTTCTCTTCACCCCCGTGTGTCCCTCCTTCCCAGGTGAGGATGATTTGGAGGCACTGAAGGCCAAGAACATCAAGCAGACAGAGCTGGTGGCCGACCTTCGTGAGGCGATCCTGCATGTGGCACGGCACTTCCAGTGCGTGGACCCAAAGAACTGCAGCATTGTGAGTGGGGGCCGTGCCATACATGGCTAACCCTGAGTCCCTTGGACTGCAGGGCCAAGGCCAGGTACCTCTACACAACAGCACTGCTTGAGCCCTGGAGGAACTACCAGACTCCAGGGAGATCTGCCGTGGGCAGGATCTGTGTGTGGCACTTCGCCTGTCCCAGGTGGAGGAGGGGAGCCATGCTTGTTCCTAAAGCTAGTGGAACTAATCTGTCTGCCAGAGGAGGGAGCAGAGAGTTGTACTGGAGATGGGGAGCACCCCGGCACATCATCTAGTCAGCTGTGAGTCACCTTCTTATCTTATTGTGCTTCTCTTCCACACAAACTCAGGACCTGACTCCTGATTACACCATGGAGAGCCATCAGCGGGACCATGAAAACTACGTGGCATGTTCCCAGAACCGCCGGCGCCGAGCCAAGGCACTTCTGGACTTTGAGCGCCATGACGACGACGAGTTGGGCTTCCGGAAGAATGACATCATCACAGTACGAGGGCTGGGGGGCAGGATCCCAGGGCATGATGCATCCTTTTGGCCCCTTTACAGAGAGGGCATGTTACAGACATCCACCCCGAGCTGCCACATGGGGCGAGTGTTTCGTCCCCCTGATAGCCTCCCCTCTGGGGAGCAGGGCTGGGGTGTCTCTCCCCTAGCCTTGTGCTGGGTTTCTGTGTGTCTGTGGCTGGGCCAGGCGGGATACAGAATTCCTTTGGGAATGCGGTCCGCCTCCTGCCAGGACTGGTTAGTGAGTCATTCTGACTGTCTCAGACCTCCTGCTCCCCCAGGAGTACAAGGCTGGAAAGATTTGAACTCAGATCGCAGCTAGCTCAGTGCTCTGTGCCACAAGGGCACTGGGCCAGCCAAGCAATCATCTAAGGGCACCCAATGGAATGGAAACATTGGCACCACCTCCTTATGCCCCAAGATGGGGAAGGGAAGAAAGAAAGGGAAATCCACTGGTCAGCAAAGTGCGGGAAGCTGCTGCTCTGAATAGCTGTCAGACATGGGGTGTGTTGTGTTGGCAGCATCATCCTGTGCCAGCGTGGCAGGAAGAACCCTGCCTTGCATCCCTGTGTCTGGTGGGGCCAAAAGAGCCACTGCTGGGGAAGAAAATGTGAGGAGGGCATTGACACAATGGCTGATCATCATTTAACGCCTCTTCTCCCACCCTCAGACACTCCTGCTTCTTGCCCCTTGCATGCGTAACCCATGCTAATCCAGAGTGGCCCTTTAGCCCCATCTAGTGGCTGGACACATAAAGAGACTGCTACAGCCTCTGATCTCAGGGACTTAGCCCTTTAGCTCAAATGATAGAGGCTCATGCTTTTCGATTCTGGGCTCCCAGGTTCCATCCCTGCCAAGAACCCAACTATGGGTGTTGTCACTCCTGTTTCTGGTGGCTGGGCAGCTCCCACCGGTAGTGAAAGTGGGTCGGTGACTTGAATTTCAGTCATTCAGTCCCCACAACGACCTCTGAGGGTTGGGAAGAAAGTGCTTCCTTACCCTACATGTGCATATTCACTCTCTGAGGTGACACTGTTTCCATGGCAATGCATCCCATCTCCCAGCAGTCCTGGATGGGATGTGTGGCGAGGGAGAGCCTGGCACTGCACTTGTGCCTGCTCTGTTTTTACCTCCTTGCTCCTGTTGCAGGGCACTTGTGAGTCTGTGTCTGTCCCTCCCTGAAATCGCCATCTCTCCTCTTCATTCTTTCAGATCATATCCCAGAAGGACGAGCACTGTTGGGTGGGGGAGCTGAATGGACTAAGAGGTGAGAGCAGATGGGTACGCTGGAGGGCTGTGGGCAGGGGCCCCAGAGACGGTGGGAGAGCTTTTGCCAGTGTTCCACAGGTGCTGTTGCCCTCTGCGATGGCTCTGGCATCTCTGCTCCCCTCTCCCAGGAGCCAGGTTTGCCTTTCACTCAGTTCCTGCCCCCATAGCCAAAGGCTCTGCTGCTCCCTATTGGAGAGGTGCCTGGGAGTGCAAATCCCCATCACTGCACGCAGCGGGCAGGAGAGAGGTGGAGGCTGAGGGGGGCATGGCTTCTTGCCAGATGTGACATTGTTCCTGGCAGACGCAGCGACAGAGGGGCACTCTCTGAGGCTGAGGGGTGGGGATGGGCATTGGGCTGCTGTGGAGCATGGGTGCTGGTGCTGTCTGTGGTGCTTGCAGGGAGCCTGCCTTTCAGTGACAACAGGGTTGCAGCTGTGTGGATTTCCTGACACACATGGGGAGACTCCAGTGCTGCTTGTTTTCTTCTCCGGGCTGGGCCCACAGTCCTCTCCAGGGGCCACAGGAACCCACCCCTTTTCTCCTTCCCCCAGGACCTGCAACAAGTCTGGGTTTTCATTCATGTTTGGCGGGCGGGAGATGTTCCCCATGTCGGTGGCTCAGACTTACCTTTTGTCTCCTCTTGGCAGGTTGGTTTCCTGCAAAGTTTGTGGAGGTCTTGGATGAAAGGAGCAAAGAGGTAAAAATTCCTGTATTTGGTAGGTCACCTTGCAAACTCCACTGCCCTTCTTACTAAAAGCTGTGTGTCTTCCCTGCTGCCATCACCCCTGCCAGTTATCAGTGTTTATATGCCAGTTTTCCTCTGACCCCCTGGCAGGACATAGCGTAATAACATTGTCAGGTGGTGGTAGTTTCCTTGGGCATTTGCCGAATGTCTGCCCACAGGAGGGTGGGAGATGGAGATGCACAGAGAACCAGCAGCCCACAGGGTTGGATGGGTGGGAGTGCAGGGTAATGACTGAGGTCCCTATGACCAGTGTGGCCCTTGGAGGGCCCAAAGGGGGGGGGCATCCTGCAAATGTTGCAAAATACGAATCCTTCAGTAGCACCTCCCACCCCAGAATCTGTCTCTCTGCCCTGAACAAATGACCCCTCGTGATGGCCCTGTGAGGTAGGGAAGTCTCCGATCCTTCCCCGTTGCAGATGGGGGTCTGAGGCACAGAGTGATGAAGTGACTTGCCCAAGGTCACACAGGCAGTCTGTGCAGAGCCAGGAGTAGGTCCCACATCTCCTGACCCAGAGTCATGGACCTGAAGCGCATTCTTTCAGGGACCCTGTGGATGCACTGCTTCCCACAGTTCAAAGTCCCTGCCTGGAGAGAGCTGTACGGGCTGCCACTGGGCCCGGAGCGTGCCAGGGAAGGAATTAGCTTTCGGAATGAGAGAGCCTTGGCTAGTCAGTGAGGGCATGGGGAGGGGGGCCTGGCAAGAGCTAAGTCTTGCTGGAACCAGCCTCGCTCCCAAGAGGCCTGCCTGTCAGGACTTTGGTGCCCCCCAGCAACGCAAGTTCTGAGCTCAGGCAGCAGCTTTCCATCCCTGAGACTGTCGGCTCTGAGTGGGGCAAGGAGTGTTTAGATGGGTAATGAGAGGATGAGGGGGGTTCTGAGTGGGAGGGCTCTGTGTCCCCACTCCACACCTCTCCACTCTGCGAGGCTCTCCGCCACTGGGAGAGGCGACGAGCTAACTCCTTTATTCCTCAGTACTCCGTTGCTGGCGATGACTCGGTCACAGAGGGCGTGACGGACTTGGTTCGAGGGACGCTCTGTCCAGCGCTGAAGTCCATCTTTGAGCATGGATTAAAGAAGCCGTCCCTGCTGGGAGGCCCCTGCCACCCCTGGCTGTTTATCGAAGAGGTGAGAATGGCACTTGGGGAGGAGGGGTTAGCGGAGCTCTGGCCCCGCAGGACTCCAGGGACACAGCCTTCTCAGCTTTCTTCCCTGCTGGGGCACCCTGGTTCAGGCCTCAAAGAGAGCTTAGGGTCTGTCCTGGCTCTGCTGTGGGTGGGGCGCTGTTGCTGGAGGTCGTGGGTGTGAGGGCTGGGATGCTGTCAGTGGCCTGTAGCTCTGACTCCCTCTTTTCCCCACCAGGCCGCTGGACGGGAGGTGGAACGGGACTTCGACTCGGTGTACTCCCGCCTCGTGCTCTGTAAGACTTACAGGTGAGGCTGCTGCAGTCATGCTGGCAGGCTTGCGCTCTCCGGCCCCCTGCCCCAAGTCCTCCTTGTCACACCTGCACTCCTGCTCTTGTCTGGAAAGGTCATGCTTTCCTTCTGGCCTGTGACATGTTCCCTCTTCTGAACGGGCAGGGCCTGGGACAGCTAGTGGAGCCATGCTGACACAGACGTCACATGCATTGACAGGTGATTCTTGTCTTTAGAAACCTCTGGTTCCCCTGTGTTATGGCTGTGGCTGTATCTCAGCTCCTAGCAATTGCCAGCATCAGGACCAGCCCCGGGTCTCCTGGTAGCAGAAGCAGAGCTGTGTTTCTCCAAGCGGCGTGGCTCCCATCTCTGGGATGAACCCTACTGAGCAGCATCTTGCCTGAGTTGGCAGATGGCTCTGTGGGGTAAGCTGGGTCTCTGCTTCCATTTTATAGGCTGGATGAAGATGGAAAAGTTCTGACTCCAGAGGAGCTGCTTTACCGAGTGAGTACCTTGCCTGGCCTGCACAGGGCCAGACCCACCTCTGCACCTTCCCCTGGTCTGTGCAGCCCGTTAAACTGCTTGGCCTCTCCCAGCAGGAGCCCAGAACTACCCCAATGCCAGCCTCGACCAGCTGGCAGTGCTAGCGGGAAAGTGACAGTAGGTGCGGTCACGGTGACCCCTACGGGGAATGGCAAAGAGCTCTGGGCGCCAGGGGATTTGCAGCTCCTCTGATCCCAGCCGAGGGCGCAAAGCAAAGGGAACTGCAGGGAGCTTGTGCTGGGTGGTGTGGCTGTAGCAGCTCAATACGGGTCCTCCCCTCCCGACAGGCAGTGCAGTCTGTGAACATGACGCACGACACTGCACACGCTCAGATGGATGTGAAGCTTCGCTCCCTCATCTGCGTTGGACTCAAGTGAGTCATTCAGCCTGTTCTCTTGAGCATGGCTTCTGCCGTGCGCTTGGGGCGGGCTGGGGGAAGGGAGTGAATAGGAGGTGGGCCTATGAGGTGAGGACAGGTTGGGGTGGGCGGGAGATACGGGAAGGCAGCCCAGGGTTTGCGGGGTGCTTGGTGCCAGCTGGGAAGCATAGTTATTTGTCTCCTCCCCGCACGCCCTGGGTCACCAAGTTCTGTCCTCCCCTGAGTGGCCCCCAGTGCTGGGCGGGGCCAGAGCACTAACCAGATACCAGTGCCTTATTTTCAGGTACACTTGACCCGGACTCTCCCTGAGTGAGCAACTACCTGGTATCCTCCCTGCTCCCTCTAGGGAACAGACCCCTATGGACTGGGGCCAGGGGCAGGATTAGAAGCCTTGGGCCCCGGGGGAAAGGCCACCCAGCCCTCTCATAACGCCCTGACTGCTGCTTACTCTTCCCTCTCCCTTCCGGCAGCGAGCAGGTCCTGCACCTGTGGCTGGAGGTGCTGTGCTCAAGCCTGCAGACGGTGGAGAAATGGTTCCATCCCTGGTCTTTCCTGCGCAGTCCCGGCTGGGTGCAGATCAAGTGTGAGCTCAGGTGAGTTCGGTCCCCGGTGCCCAGCCACAGGCTGGTGGCCTTTGCTGACCCCTTCCTATCAAGCATTCGGCTGGCTGGCCTGCTGCAGGGGCCAGGTGGATTGCAGGTCGTGTAACCTGCCACGGTAACTACATGTCACACCCACCTCTGCCAGCAAAGCCCCGTCCCGCTCGTGGGGATTTCCTCCCAGACGCCTCACGTTAGCCTGCGTTTGGCATGTGGGGGAAGCAGCAGCTACACACAGGTGCGGTGGCTGCTCCTCTCAGGCCTCTGCTATGAACCTGCTGTAATGGAGCAACCCAACCCCAAAACCCCCTCCCTGCTTCCAGGCTCCCCAGAGTCTAGCACCTAGTGGGGCTGGCCAGTCTGAATCCAGCAGGGAGGGGCAGCTGCTGACAGTGCCTGTGCTAGAGTCCTGTCCCCAGAGGCTCAGCCAGGGAGGGTAACCATGGGAGCAGGGAGCGTGAAGGCGACTGGAGGCCTGTGAGAGCATCAGGCTGGCCAGAGGGCAAGATCAGCTTAAATGGTGACCTGGTGAGGGACCGCGGCAGCAGAGCTGCAGCAAACTGACTGGCTTCTCTCCTTCCCTTTCCACACCTGCCTTGCTGGGGGGCAGCAAGTGGGCTTGGGCTTCCCCACCCGCAGCACTCCTGTCCTCCAAGGCTGCCAGTGGGGAGGGGAATGAGCCAGTCCCTGGGAGCTCTGCTGCTGGCTCAGGGACCAGGCCCAGCCTGTGTCAGGCCCACAAGTTCCATCGCTGCCTTTGCCGCTGCCTGTCTCCCTGCTGGACATTGCCCTTTTACCAGCCTGTTACTTCCCCCCCTCCCCCTTGCTGGGGTGGGACAGGTTCCCATCCTAGGAGCTGGCAGCCGGCCTGGAGCCAGTGTGCTGTTGCCATGGCTGCAGCTCCACCTCCCTGCTCCTGCTTCAAGAATTTCCCCAGGAGCGAGGGGATTCCCTGGAAGAGGCAGCAGTTGTCTGCAGGGAGCTGCTGCTTTGCTCCTGACGCCTCCCAGCCCTGCTCTCAGTCAGGTCCCCTCGCAACCCAGACCATGCAACCAAGCACCCCAGCCTATTGGACGTTGTGGGGCGAGCACTTTCCTGCCTGGGGTGGGACTCACCTGGCCAAGGGCCGAGAGAAGAATCACCGCTGGAGGGCGCGGTGGGGAGCTGAAGCCCTGGATCTGTCTGTTGCTGTGTAACAAAGGATTTGCCATGAGCACCTTTACCTGCCCCTCTAGGCTTGGCACAGGGGCACAGCGAGCACCTGCAAAACTCTAGCCCCAGGGCTACCGCTGCCGAGCCTTGGCCAGCTCCCGGCCGCCATTGGTAAAACAGGGACCACTGGTGGGGTAGGGGACTCAGCCCTCTCCATCCTACCTCTGCTGGGCAGACTTAACCTGTCTATAGAAAGGTTTTAGGATCAGTTCAGCCTCCTCCCTGTGTCTAAAGGCGAATGTGTGGTCAGAGCACTTGTCTGGGCAGGAGGGTAGGAATCGGTGGAGGGGCAGGGCCCAATGAAGGTATTCCAGGCATTGAGGTGCCCCCAAGACTCTGCGCCCCCTCACCTCTTGGAGTGGCAATGGGGAGTTGGGGTCCCTGCTTCTTGTTCCAGAGAGGCATGGGGGGAAGCAGCTCCATAGGCCTCAGTCTGTATTGGGTTGGTCTGGGCCTGCTACGCCATCCTCCTCCTCACATGGAGTCCTCTGCTGGGTGGGGGCCCAGAGCAATGGCTGTTGTACTTAACTTCCCGTTGAGATGCATGGGGCAGTTCACACCTCGCTGAACCGTTGCTGCAGGCTGGCTGCTGACTCAGGCAGACGTCTCTGCATCCAGTTGCAATTAGATCATTTTTTCAAGCTTCTTTCCATGGCTGAGGGGGCTAGAAACTTGTCTCCTTTCTAATAAGAGTCTGATACGGTCGCAGGGCAGGGATGGTTTGTAGGGGTATAACCATTGCCGCCTTGTATTGCAGAGTCCTCTCCAGATTTGCATTCAGCCTCTCTCAGGACTGGGAACTTCCTATCAAGAGAGAGGTGAGTGACAGTGCTGTGCGTGGGCCTGCACCCCTCCTCCCCAGCGCGTTGAACAGGCTGCATGCTGCAGGCACCCTTTGTTCAACCAGAACTGACGCTGACGCCTGCTCATCCCAGCCTCGTGGGCCAAGGGACAGGCCCTGCCCTGCGGAGCAGCTGCCGCCAGCGTCTGACTCTGGCAGAGCCAAGCCCAGGCCCCTTGGGTCCTGCCCTGGGAGAACTGGGTGGAAACCCACCAATCACCAGCTGCCTCCTGAGTGTTTGAAAAGTGGGTCAGCTCCTGCCCGCCTTGTGGGGTTAGGGGAGCAACCTGCAGCTTTTCCCGCAGCAGTGCGTCACCGCAAGGCGCGTGGTGGGGAGTGAGTGTTGGGCTGCTGGGGGACACGGGCCTGACTCCTCGTGGCGCCAGCACTGAAGGGCTGGGGCAGGGAGTCTCCCTGGGTGTGCCTGGTACCAGTTCCCTCCACAGCCTGACCAGAATGCAGGGCTGAGGAGAGAGCAAGCAATGGGGGCGGGAGCAGCAGCTGCCTACACCAGCCACTTCCCGCCTGCCCCACCTGCTGGGTTAGAACCCGATGGCACCAGCGGGGGGATGCTTAGTGCCACTGGGCCCTTTCCTGTCGTCCTCTAGGAGAAGGAGAAGAGGCCGCTGAAGGAAGGAGTACAGGACATGCTGGTGAAGCACCATCTCTTCAGCTGGGACATAGATGGCTGACCCCCCTCGCCCCCCACTGTGGATCTTCTAGGGTGTCACGCTCAGCCCACACTCCTCTTCCTCCCCCCTCCCCCAGCTCAAGTAACAGCCTCTCCCATTGATTTTTGACAGTGCTGCACCTGAGGCAATGGGGGGTGGAGGAATGTGCCATGGTCTAGCAGGCGGAAATCTTTCCCCAGCGTGTGCCACACCCCCTGTGCCAGCTGCGCCCCTTCATGTGTTCCCTTGGCCCCCCTTCTACAAGCATTGCTGGCGGGGAGGTGGGAGCTGTGGTTTGCTGTACTGAACTCCACTGGACGGATCGCTGCCTTCTCCTCTGGGAGAGGGGCTTGTCTGCCTGCGGGCTGCCTCTCCCAGGGGTTAGTGAGAGTCTCTCTTGGTACGGCAGGGCCTGCCATGTGCCACCAGAGCCCAGATTGGGGTAGTGCAGCTGCCTCTGCTGCTTGGGAAGTGCCGGCTCTGGCGGGGCTGTGGGGCCCCGTGCGTCTCACCAGCCTCTGGGGGAGAAGAATGGCTGAAGGGGAGCGGCTGAGGCAGGGCAGCAGAACCACAGGCTGAGCTTGTCCCGGCTCTTGTTCTTCGGGACCTGCCCTCCGTGGGAGGGAGGCAGGTGTCAGGCAGGAGCTCCTGCCCTGGAGCTGGGCCCGGCCTGATTTTTGGCTGTTGCCTTAGCGCTGTAGGGGAGGGGACGTGCCGAAGGGCCCAGCCAGCTACTGACTGTAACTGCCTCTGGGGCTGGGGCTTTCTCTCCAGGGTTTTGGAGCCAAGGCCCAGCTCTCTCCGACCCGGCCGCAGGGTCACGCTGCTGTTTAGCCACTAGCTGCGTTAACCAAAAAGGTGTAAATTAGCTCTCGCCATCTCTGTATATTTTGGCATCATCTTAGCTCAGGAAGTGGGTTCAGGACTGAGCTGGCTCAGGGAGACGAACTCAGGCCCTGCCCTGTGGGAGGAGGCTGAGGGACTGTAAGTCGGGCTTGGAGAAACACGGTTGCAGCACGGTAGTGCTGTCAATGGAGTCTGTGACTTTAGCAACGAAAGCACTTGTCTGTGAGCACAAACCACTGATGAAATGACACTAGATTCTTACTTTGGGGATGTAAATAAAGTGCATCTTGGGAGAGCTTTGCTGGTTTTCTCCGGGGGGCTGAGGGAGGAGGGCATGAGCCGTTGGGGGTGGTGCAGTCTCGGGGGTTAAGGCGGATGCCTGCTCTCTGTGCTCCTGGTGGGAAATGGCTGCTTTGCGGGAGCAGAGAATTGGTCAGTTTGGGTGACCTGAAATCCCCTCCGCTTGCGTGTCCCTGGCTCCAGCTGAAATGGTTCTTAATCCTTTACGGCTTGGATTGTAACTTAGCCAAGGGGAGATGCTGCATGTGCAAGGGCCATGGGAGCCCCTCGCTGCAGAGCACAGTGTTCAGCAGTGGGTGTGATGTTAGCACCCATCCCCCAGGGCAATGGTGGGGCCAGGAAAGCCTAGGTGAAGCCCGGTGTGCTGGCTGAAGCAGGGAGCCTGCGTCCAGGGGAAGGAAGCTGTAGCTCACTTCACCAGAACTGCAGCCACTGATTTACCCATGTAAAAAGCCACCAGGGAAAGTGTCTGAGCTCGTTTTCTCTGTCATGCACCTAAAAAGGGTTCTGGGCAAGGCATGCCGCTGCCTCAGCAGAGGGGGTGGGGAAGGGAAACTCTCTCAAAACAGGAAGGAGATGCAAGCTGCCCTTTACACTGACAGGAGGGGAGCAAAGAAAACAGGAGCGCTTTTATGCACTCCGTATCCTAAACCCACCCTATGGAAACCTCTAAGGGTGGAGGCACACATGGTCTACCATCACCACGTGCTGCTCCAGCAGGAAAGGCGCCATTTGCAGCACTGTGTCTCTTGGAAGGATACATCACTTACCTGTACAGTGACGAGTTCAGGATGGTGCCCCTGGGAGTGCTGCACAATAGGCTGTGCACACACCATTCATTCTTGGCCAGAGCCTAAATAACTTCCACTACCACGCTTCAAGCTCGCAGCTGAGGGCATAGATGGAGGCACAGACCCACCACTGCTCTGGTTCCTCCTCGCACATGAAACCTGGAAGACTGTTGCTTCGAGGCAGGAGGCAGATACACAAAACCACTCGAAGAACTGGAGTTACTGACTCCCGCACAGTATGGCAGCGTGGAGGTGGCTGCTGAGGTGAATCGAAGAGAGGTCGGAGCACTGGCGCAGCTACGGTAGTGACAGCTGTGGATGCAGGCACGATGGGGTAATGTTTGACAACCGGGTGAACCAAGGACCAGGTTGCAGCCCGGCTGGTTTCTGCTATGGCCATGTCCTTAAAAGTGCTACAGCAGCTGGCTGAGCCGTCACAGGCTGAGGGGGCTGTTTCACAGCGGATCAAGCCACACTCAGAAACCCTCTTCACCAGGCTGAGCGGAAACTGGCTGTCCCGTCATCCTGTCAGCACAGACACCGTCCAGGAGGTACTGTCATGGTCTCACTCCTGGCTAGGGCCCTACTTACATCTAATGGTTGGAGACTAGCATCCTCTGTTGAGGGGCTCAGGATGAAATATGCCAGTGAAGGGATATCTTGCTTGGCATGAAATTCCAACACGCCCTCAGCAAGGAATCGAGGCCAGGGCCACAGCGTGACCTTGCCACTCTGTAAGGCAAGGCATGGTGGGCTTGCCCTGAACACACCGAGCGCTCTCATTCTGGCTGCGGTGACAGTTATAAGTCTTGGGAAAGAGAGAGGCGGTGCCACAGGCTCAGATGGAGCAGAGATTTCAGTCCCCTAGAGGTGAGGGGATAAATTGTATAAACCCTTAAGGAATATGGCCTCGGATGGGCAACAACTGAAACCTCCTCCCTAGGGAACTGAAAGGGGGTAATGGCAGCGGAACAGAAGCATTTCCATGTTTGCAGTAAATCCTATGATTAGCAGGTTGCCTGCTACACACGAGAACCCGCTGAACATTAGCTAAGCAGTTCAACTCTACGCCTGACAATCAGCACGGAGCCAGGCCTTCAGGTTCAGAAGTGAGAGGTGGGGAGGTTCCTGGTGCCAGAACTCTGACAGGAGACTGCCCCCTCCCCCAAGGAATGTGGCGAAGCATTGCTACAGCAAGATGAAGTAGATCCAAACATCGCACTTGTCTCAGCCTAGGGCGCTGTCAGGCCAGCCATCAACCCTGCTTGGCCAAGGTCCTGAGGATTAGAGTTGTAGGGAGGTAGGCATAGCACAGGATGGGGGAGCAGGGCATCTCTCAAGCAATTAGAGCCATATCCTCTCTGGGCACAGAACAGGTGACAATTGGCACTGGTCAAGGTTGCAAAGAGGCCCCAGCTACTTGGCAGAGGCTGTGGAGAGTGGAGCTTCTACTCATGGTCCTGCTGGAAGTCTCTGCTCAGGAAGGCTCAGCTGGTAACCATTGAACATGAGGGGTGATGCACCATTACCACAGCCAGAGCAATTCTGCATAAGCACGGGGGAGGGGGGGGCCTTGTCCCTCATCAGTTGACATAGCATACAGCCATGCTGTTGTCCTACATTACCCTAACCGAGGCCCTTTCTGCATAGTGGGCTTCCTAAAGTTCCAGGCTATTGATTTGGAGCACTCTAAGGACTATACTGCAGCACCCACAGCATGCCCCTCACCGAGGCAGTCACTGTGAAGAAGAGGGTAGCAAACTTGAGAAGGGGGTTCCCACCTTCAGATCTTTCCATCTACGAGAGGCTAGGTAGGATGCATGGAGGCACAGTCTGGAAAGACTGTTTGGGTGCACATAGTCCTTAGCAGGACCTGAAGGCAACTGAGATGCAGTCTTGGATGTGGCATAACAAATATGTGGAGGCTGGCACGGCCTTATAGCAGAGTTCGAGGCAGGCCCGTGCAATTTGTTGAAGGCTGAGTGACTCCAAGAGGATGTCAATTGTGGTGCCCTTGAGTTGGTCAGCTGGGCTTAGATGCACCTGCTGGAGGTGTCAGACGGTACCAAGGAAGGTATCCCTTGGTGCTGCTTCGTTGACGATGTCGCCTCATGAGAGGTGTTAGCGGTAGCAAAGCCACTGCAGCACCCTTTGTGAGACAAGCTCTGCCTTGAGTCAGCTCTAAGAGGTGACATATCCCACTTTTCAGTCTCAGGCAGGAGAACGTGGCTTCCTTCTCTTTGAGGTCTTCATTTCTGAAACTGCCCTGGAGACTGGAAGTCACTGTGTGGCCTGAGAGGGTGAGGGGAGAAATCAGGCCCTGCTGGGGCAAAGGAGTGTTCCTGGGAGAGAAAATTCAGTCGAGCCTTTCTATCCTTGTAGGACCTGCCCTTAAATCCCATGCCCACATTGCACGGGACATGAGATTGTCTGAGGCACCAGGGCCCGTGCCAACGGCGATACGGAAAAGACGTGTGGCAGGTCTGGCAAGGCTTGAAACCCAGTGCCTTGCGCACAGCCTGGGGAAGTGCCATAGACCACATAGGTTGAGGTGGTAAGACGTTCAGAGGGGAGCCTCCCATCCAGCACACAGGTGTGCTACAACGAAGAAAAAAATCAACAAAACTAAGGAAGTAAGTCAGGCAGGAAAGCAGCTAGTAAGCTGTGGCCACAGCAGTTGCAACAGCTTGAACTAGCAGCAGCTGAGCAGCGGGTCCATGTCTCTACATGCCTTCATGGGGGAGCACAAGACCCTGCGCTGCAGGTGTGCTCTGACCCTAATTTACAGTTGTCGGTCAGTAGTGCAGGGTGCATGCACGTCCTACACTGGAGCACTCATGAGGGCCCACACTAAAGAAGGCAGCACACCCACCTCTACATGGACCCAATGGGAAACCATTTTACGAGTCGTGGTGATACTGAGGGGCATTAGCGGCTGCCCTCTCTTCCCCATGAGGCCAGAGAGAAACTCGCTGTTTGTGCAGGTAACTAGTTCCCCTCCCTGTATGGAAATGTCCCTGCAGGTGCCTCATCATTTCCCCCCAACCCAGAACAAAATCATAGTGCATGTGAAAGCAAGACAGAGCACGTGGGGAAGGGAACGCTGCAATTAATGCACCTGGAGATTTAGAAGCCCTTCTCTCCCCACCTGCGTTTCCAAGACAAGAGGTAAAGGGCTTCCAGCCCTCCAGGGCAGGGCTGTCCCTGTATCACTCCATCATCTCTTGATCATGTTTTTTTATTTTTTAATAAAATGGATTTTTCCAAATATTTGTAACTGAAAAAATAATTCACTGTAAGGATCCATTCTCGCCCGTTACCTCGCCACTCATCCCTTTTCCAGTTGAGTGTTCATGCTGGAGCCTGTTGCCTCAGCCTGTGTTGATCAGCCCCTGCGGGTGCTGCGTAGGGGAAGGGAGCGTGCACACTAAGCCAATACACATTAGCCCCAAGGAGTGGTTACAGCAGAGTCAGGGTTACATTCCAGGTAGAGGCAGAACATCATGCTTTTGGTTTTCCATGTGAGATGCAAAAGGGTTTCTGCGGGAACATCTCCAAGAGCACAAGGGGATTATCCTGCTTCTCTGCAAGGAGCTCTGAGTTACATGCTGTGGAAAAGAGGTTTCTAGCTGTTCCCCAGGACAGGCTACCTGCCCACCCCACCCTCCATTGCGAGGCCAGCTCGAAAAACCTCACAGTCAAGGGGCTTAGGCCTCTTCCTATGCATCAATCTCCCTCTGTGGAGTTGCACCCCCAGGGGCATGGGGAATGACCTGGCTCGCCCACCCGACCTGGGGACCAGGGTCGATGTCACCTTCCTGCATTAGCTCATCCCACTTTGATCATTTGTTTTCTGCTTAATAATTTTTTTGAATGTAGGTTCTTAATCTGTACAAAGCAATTGCCCATTGTCTGTCGGGGGCAGCGCCAGGGATCACTGCAGTACTTGTAAAAGCGACTGCCTCAGCCTGCCCGGCGGAGCCTGGTTTTCTCACACACTCCCCTCCAACACTGGAACACTTTAGGTTAGGCAGGAAGCCCGTCTCCCTGCAGCCGGCATCCCAAGAGGTATAAGGCAGGGGTTTGTTCTGCATCATACACACTTGCTTTAACCCAGGCCCACTGGGCAAGTGACTCCAGCCATGCGCGTACACACACAGACGTCTCCTCTGACCCAAGCTTGGAGTGCGATGTAGCGTTCTGGGCAGAACAGATGCAGCAGCCATGGTGGTGTGAGTCCCGTAGGAAAAAACGGATTATTTCCTATCAGGGCCATAGAACGAGCCGGCCGAGCTGGTGCATAGAGGTGGGGCTCCTCCCAGACCGCGTGGGGGAGGAGAGAGCCACAAGGAAAGTTGTACAGCGGCTCTATAGCCCAGGAAATGGGATGGACGTGGCATCTCAGTAACACCATTGGGGCAGGGAGGGAGAACAATGCACCACCTTCCCTTTGCATCACAGGGGCTGAGGGGAGCATAGCGTCAGCACTGCCTGGGGTACACACCCGCTGAACCCCCAGAACAGTAGAAAAGCCATTTCCTTCACAGGGCATGTGCAATAAGGCTAGAACAGCCAGGCTGGCGCTTGATTCCATCTCCCCCCCGACACCGCACGCAATTAAACTATCGTCTCCCCCAATGGAACAAGCAGAAGTGGCCCCAAGAAAGCAAGACACTCTCCCAGCTGCCACTTACGCCTTGACACCGAGTAGGAAGGTGGGTGCTTTCACTTTCCCCCCAAGAACAGCGAGACTGGTATATACACATGCACAGAGAGTCTTCCTCAGCTACTAATGAATGGCAGTTACCAAGAGGCAAGACAGCAGCACGCCAGCACCCCCTCCCTTGAGACAGGTCTCTTCCCAGGCACCAAAGGAACAGAATCCAGACAGTCAGATACGCTGACATGATAGCCTATGCCTGGGATGGGGATGAGGCAGAATATGCAAGGGGAATCTCTTACCCCAGCCCATGTCTGTCCTACCATCACATGAACTGGGGGGGGGAGGGAACTTACTTTTTCCTATTCAGTTTTGTTTCAAACCCAGTAACTCCAGCCCTGTTCCTCTGAAAGCAGCACCACCAGTCAGATCCCCCCTCAAGAGCCCAGGTGGCCATGCCGCCTTCTGTCCACAGCCAGACCCAAAGGGCACCAGCTGCGTCTAAGGCAGAAGAGGGAAGGATCCAAATGGCATGGCTGGTTCATTTTTCACACACGAGCTGGTGAATGACCATCACTGGCCCCAGACAGCCTGAGCGTAGAAGGGAACTAGGACTAATAAGAAGTCAAGGCTTTAAAGGAGACCTCTGGATGGAACCAAATTACCAGAGCTCCTTGGGACTTGAGCAGGTCACAAACGCAGCTAAAATCCCCACCCTGTGACAGCACAGGCAACGCGCAGGGAGAGGAGGGAGACTGGCTGTTTAAGCAACCAATTGTTTTTCCTCCGAGACTGAGGGAGAAAGAGCAGCTGTGCCACAACACCCTACGGCCGAGAGCTTTTAGGGATGCCTGAGTAGCGCTCCATGCCTCTCCTCCCTTGCTCCCCGCAGAGGGGCTGGGCTAGGGCCATTGCGATGCTGTGCTAGGACCTGTCTGACATGGCGGCCATCAGCAGCATGAGCAGAGCTAGTGCTCGCCCCACAGGTTCCCCCATCCCCTCCTTTCTGTGAAGCTCAGCAGCAGCCATTTTCCCAGCCCTTCCTCTGAGCAGAAGGGAAGCCTCCCTCTCCAACCCACCCGCCCCTCCCGCAGGGCTCCAGGGCTGGGGCACGGGAAGAGCAGCTCAGGGGAAGTCAAGCGACAAACCTCCCATCTGAAAAGAGTCACCCAGCACTGACAGCCGCTCCCACGGGGGAGACACCAACAGCTGCCGCGCCTCTGCCCTCAGCCCCTCCGGCTGCTCCTCGGCTTTCAGCCTCTTCTGGGCCAGGGCAGCCCCTAGACCCAGCCAGCCCCGCTGTGCCTAATGAGCCACAAGCACAGCAGGGCTGGAGCTGGGTGTGCTAACGAGACACGAGAGCCGTTAGCCTGGGCTGCAGGGCCAGACACGAGAGCAGGGTTTTAGCACCGTGATGCAATTAGGGCCAAAGTCTCCTCTCGTGCAGCCTGAATGCAGCAGCAGGCTTGGCCTTTCCTGAGCTGCAGCCTGGCTGTTAGACCTGCTGCAGGGGACACGCCACATCCTCCCCCCCAGCACCCGTCCAGGATAGTGCAATGCGAAAGCCACACGCACAAAGCGAAAGCCCTGCCCCACGAGATGCACACGGGGCCTAGGCACATCCCTGCCCTAACAAGAACAGCACTCAGCCCTGGAGGCCAAGCAGACTCGCAGGAACCTCGAGGAGCTTCTTTGGCTCTAGCACAGCCTGAGTTTTGCACTGGCATGCCCACAAGCTCTTGTGGGAATAGCTGCTCCACTCAGCAACTCATTGGCTTTGACTGGGTTTCCATTCCCGATCCCCTCTCCCCTGGTCTGGTTTCTCCCCAAGTTGTGTGAAGGACTTAACACTGGGCCCTTAGCAGCAGCAGCCTGACCTGCTAGAAGGAGGGTATTTCTAGCATCTGTGGCTTTAGGGCACCCTAGTGTGAAGCTAAGGTGCTCTGCCTAGTCATTCCCCCATGTAGCTCTCTCCCCTCCAGCCACACGCCAGATTGGAGGCAGCACACAGGGCTAAAGGTGGCTTATTGCCCGAGCGTTCCTTGGGCCTGCCGACTCCTAGAAATGAGAATGGCCCGACAGCTCTAGCCAGTGGGAGGAGCAGGGACACAGCTTGCTCAGTGCTTCAGGGAGCCCCCCCCTTCCTTAAACAGCCGCTGGGAGGAATAGCTGAACTGCCACCTAACACAAGGAGTCCCTTGCAGTGACCACTCACCCATTCAGCCTTCCCAGAACAGAATAAACCCCCTGGTTGCCTAATCACTGTTAGGCTGCCCCACTCCACTCCCGGTCCCCTGGGGAGCAGGGGAGGCCTCCCTGTCATGCAGTGGTGCTATTTCTCTTGCTTAGAGCAGGGGTGGAGGCAGGGAACCCACCAGTCTCAAAACCCATGGAGCCTCTGTCCCCTCACAGCTCTGGTTACTGCTGTGGTCTGACCTGATGACTGTAGCCCCAGGGAGCGCAATGATCCAACAACAGCTATGCCAGCCCTGGCCTATAGTGCCAGCTTCACCACAGGAGGTCACTACGGGGGAAGAGTTTACACGCAAGGGGCTCGTTTTTGGTTGACTGGCCTCCCTCCCCGCGTGCCCTGTGCCCTCCCCCCAGTTCCCTTCAGTCTCAGTTCAGAAAGCTACAAGCAGGAATCCCAGTGCAGCTGCAGTTCATGTCCATCAAGGAAGTCTGTGGAGAAGAGGCTGGAGACTGCAGTGCTTAGGGGAGCAAGGCTCATGACAGGGCCCCCCGAAAGCTCCAACCAATCCATGCTGTCCAGGTTAGCCTCAGCTAGGTCCAGGGCTATTCCCCCAGTAGGCTCATGGGCAAAGTGCAATTCGGAGGTGTCCATGGGTGACGGCGGATGGTCCAGAATGGCGGAGCTGCTCAGCATCTCACTATGGAGGTCATCTATCAGGGACAGCGGCTCAGGCCCATCGTGGCCCGCTGGCAGAAGGGGGAGGCCAATGCTGCTCTCCAGGAAGTCCTCCAGGCGACCTGCTGTGACTGGATTAATGCAGCTGGTGGGGCCGAGGGACACCTGCAGGGGGACCTCAGAGGAATGGTGGCTGCTGGGTGGCGAGGCGCATGCTGGAGACACGGATGTCTCCTTCCCAGCTGGGGATGGCTGCTCCTTGAAATCAGCTGAAATCTCTGTCAAGGAAGAATACAGAGCCCCAGGGTGACGCAAGTCTCCAGTTAGTGGGGGTCAGATCCCCCATGAGCTAGGGCATCATCAAACCCAACACCATGGGTCACCCACTGAACACCAGCTGGCTATACACTGATCTCCCAGCTACACAGTAGGCTGACTGAGGAGAGTCTTAAACCTGTCTCACAGGGATCCCAGCACTGGCCAATGCCACATGAGGGAGGGCAGCCCAGAGCAACCATAAGTCTGCTGCAATGCAGTGGCTACAGGAGCTTTATGATATATTGTATCCGTGCCCAACAAGTGTGTTTCATAACGCCATGCCCTACCTTGCTTACGCTAAGGACCGCACCAAATGAAGAATGAGCAAGGATCCAGGCCAGGGAATATGTACACAAGTGGCAAGATCAATCTCATGAGCCCCTCTCCCCGTAGGGGAACCAAAGAGTGGGAGTCACACTGGCACATGAGCTCAATGCTACACAAGCCATAGACTGAAACCCAGAGGTGACTAGCCAACAGCAAGTAGGCCCACTGGTACAAGTGCTGAATCTCTCCTCACCTCCACTCTCTATGAGAATGTCAAACAGGTCGTCCATCTGTTGGCTCGAACAGCCATTCTCCTGGGAAGAGAGTGTAATGAATTAGACCCATGCTTATAAGACACACAGTAACCACCAATCTGCTAGCCTGGCCCTTTCCTTCCCCTTCCCCTTCCCCCATTGACCTGGTATGATGGTGCCTATAGCAGCATGGCACCAATGACTTCTGTCACTCCAAGGTGTTACTGGGACAGGAGAGTGTTTATAGCAGCTCAACCATGCCCCTATATTAACACTAAGGGTATGGCTACAATGTAGCTGAGAGGTGTCATTCCCAGCTTGGGCAGATGTACACTTATTAGCTGTGATCAAGTTAGTGTGCTAAAAGTATCAGTGTCGCCATGGCTGCCTAGGCAGCAGATATTTGGATGGGATTTTACTTGGCAGTTAACCTAATCCCTCACAGCCACCCTGATTATTTTAACATGCTAGTTCAATCAAGCCTACCCACGCTCAGAATTACACCTCCATCTGCAGTCCAGACATACGCTAGGCAGGAGATAATCTTATCTCAGTCTCAACAGGTGTATGGGCCAAAGAGTGAAACGGAAGGTGGCTCCAATCTCACTGAAACAGCACCAAGGGCATTCACCTTGACGCCCTATGTGCAGCTCAAAGTCAGTTAGAAAAGGTCCCTTGTATTTCAGAGTCTCCATTTTCTAGGCACTGCCCCGAATTCAGGGACCAATGTGGGTAGTGTATTTGCAGAGGGCACCCCTCTCACACTCCCTGGGATGTTCCTCATGGAAGCAGAAGTGGTTGCTCTTACCTCATGGGGCTTTGGCTGTTGCTTCATGGCCTCTTCATAGCCTGGTGGTTCTTTCATCGGCACCGAGGGGACAGGGAGAGGAGGTGCAGGGCTCCCAAAAAGGGAAGGGTGCTGTTGCTGCTGCTGCTGCTCAAGGTCCATCTGTGATGGGGAAGAGGCAGCAGGAGAGCCTGGCTGTGAGGATGACTGTTTAGAATTAAGGAGAAAGGGGTGAGTAGGTAGAAAGCCCATTTCACCTTCCACATCATGGAGAAATCATCCTTCAGTCTCTGCTACTGCTGGGGAGAAACTGCTTCTGCTCCTGCCCTCAGTATCCTGCTCCTTCTTTGTACTGTGTGCGTAGTACAGCCCCACTTCCAAACGTAAGCTGAAAGTCTCTGCTGAAGCAACCCCATGCCACAAGCCACCACAGGACTGCACTGGGGTAGGGAAGGGCTCATCCGTTTGGGTGGGTGGGTTCCCCCAGCACTTTACAGAGACCCAAGAGGACTATCCCCACAGTGTTTTCAATGTGCTCTGTATAGTATAGCACAGACCAGTTGTTTTACTCTTTCCTCTCAATAATGAGTCCGCTTTGGAAATACAGAACTGTTCAAAAGACACTGGCTGTGGGAAGTCAGCAGGCTGATGGTGTCAGATCTCACAAACCGAGGTGAGTAGGTGGGGACAGAACTCGGAGGAGATCGCCAAGGAAGCCCAAGGTATTACAGGAAGTGGTGTTGGTGACTCAGCACTGAGCCAGTGCCTCACAGACTTGCTAAAAATACAGTGTTACAGCCCTGGCCTTTACCAAGATCATTAAAGATCCACTTCACAGTTAGTTAGAGTAAGGGTAATGGCCCAAGTACCCTGGAGGAACTCCACTCCGACAGTCACACACGCTGCCTCTCTAAATCTCTCCCCAAGTTCCATCCGAGAAGTGATTTTTTACTGTCCCTCACTGTAACACTGGGGCAGCAATGCTGGTGCAGAGGAGTGATCCCTGTATATCCAGCCTCCACAGTCCCTGAGGAGTCTGATCCCTTAACGTGAGAGGGCCTGAAACCTGGCACTGTGACATGGACTGCAGGGGATTTGCAGGGACGGTACCTTTTTCGGCACACTGGGTTGGCTAGCTTTGCCAGGAGCACCAGTTTTCAGGGATCCTTTGTGGAAACCATTGAGGAAAAAGGGCTGCAGGTTTGGAGGTGCTGAGAAAGACAAAATAGTGTGGGGCAGCTGCCCAGTGACCACCTGCAGACCTGACTTCTGAGCCTACAGGGAGACAAAAGGATTGAGAGAGCTACAAACCCCTGCATGGCATGTGAGCTAAGATCAGTCACAGATTCTGGCCTAAGAAATGTAACTTTTCAATGGAGAAAGGTGCCTTTGGTTAAAAAACATTCACCTCTGCATTAAAGGCCTTATCAAACCCACGCACTGACCGCTTCAAAGATGCTCCTACAGCACATGGGCAATGGCAACAGAACAAAGACGTCTGATCACATCACTCAGACAAGCCCACTGTCTCACCCTTCATTTCAGGGTTCAGTCCAAAGTTACCCTGCTAATCCTTAAGCCCTTCAGAGATGTGCCCGAGCCTGTCTAACTGTTGTACTACAGAACACACTGAATTTTCACCTGAGCTGTCACTGAGAAGAGCTATAGTCTCCTGAGACCGTGCTTCCTAATAGCATCACATCTCTGACAGCCAGACACAATCTGTAGCCAAAGGAAAACAACTGGGGGGAGGGGCAGTGGAGGGGGCCTTGGGAGGAATGAAATCTCAACATGGATAAACAGGACACAGGTGTTATCGTGACACTTACTACTCTGGGAGGGGATTTCTCAACGCTCAGACCCCAGCCCAGGGTGGAGAGAAGCCCTGCCAGCCCCAGTGCAGTAACTGCCTTTTGATTTCAGTGGGAATCCAGGGTAAGGAGCTACAACATGAGCAAGGGGGAGACAATCTGGCCCTCTGTTTGCTTACAGTCACTTTATAAAGCCTCTTTCTCTGTTCCATTCCTGTGTGACTAAGGGTATGTCTACACAGCAAGGGAAAACCTGCAGCTGGCCCGTGCCAGCCAACTCGGGCTATGCCATTGCTGTATAGACGTCCGGGCTCAGGTTGGAGCCTGGGCTCTAGGATCCTGTGGGGCTCAAGCCCGAAGTCCATACAACAAAACAGCCCTGCCAGCCTGAGTCAGCTGGCACAGGCCAGCCATGTTTTTCTTTGCTGTGTAGATATACCCAAAGGGGCAGAGCCAACACATTGTCAGGGATTCTCAAACCATTCATGCCACAAACCCCATGTTCAGCCTCCTCAGATGCATCCTAGCATGTTTTGCCCCAGAGCCTCCAGCTCTGCTGTAGGAGTCATCATGAGACGTTGGCACAAGAGGGTATGGCACTTCTGACACTCGAAGGAGGACTGGTTATAAGTGGCTGGGCAAAGCTGCTTCAGCAGAAGGCTGGAGAAAGGAAATGGGAGTGTTATGACAACCCCCTTCATATCTCCTGCCCCCTGCATCCCGCCACTGTTGGCAGCTCCCAGTCTGAGAACCAATGCACTATGCAATTGCAACCTGTGATGAGGAAGGAAGCTGCGGTGCAGTGGGGTTTCTCTCTCTGTAGTGATGGTCTCCGAATGGGTTTGTCCCTTTCCCCTCTGCCACACAGCCAAGCACCAGGCGAAAGGAAAGCAAGGAAGGAATGTAAGCACGTGGTCCGCTACCTTCCTGAGGGGCTGGTTTAGAAGTCTGGGAGGCTGCTCCTGATGCTGCTGAGACTGTGAGTTGCTTGTAGGCAGCTGACACTGCGGTTGGCTGGATATTTTAGGGGGTGACGATTGTACTCTCTGAGAAGGAAAAGATGAATGTAAACAAAGCTATTCCCTGTGTTATTTCCGGGGGCTGTGCAGGTTGGAAGGAAAGAAAGGGTTTAGTTTTATTTAAGCTATCGAAGTCGCTTGTATTTCCCAACCCTTAGATCTTTAGGAAATTCACTTGTTTGAGTTTCCCAGCAGTAAAACTGGAACACTGCATACTGAGGTACATAGGAATTTCCAGGCCAGATCAGTACCCTGTCTCGGACAGTGACCACTACTAGCAGTTTTTGAGGAAGGTGCACGAAACACTGCAGTACTCAGTTCTGGGAAGAACTACTCCAGGGAAAATTTCTTCCTAATCTCCAATAATCAGAGGTCGGCTTATGACCTGAAGTTTGAGGGTTTCTGTCCCTGACCAGACTCCTGGAGTTGATAGAACAGTTACTTACTTCATAACGGTTGTCCTTTGAGATGTGTTGCTTATGTCCATTCTGAATTAGGTGTGTGTATGCCAGATGTACTGGTACTGGAAATTTTTCCCGTAGTGGTATCTGTAGGGTCAACTCTAGCACGTTCTGCAGCGGCACGTGTATGTGTCCATATATAAGGTGCCGCGGCCCCACCCTCTCAGTTCCTTCTTGCTGGAACTCTGACTGATGGGGGGTGGGTTGTACAATGGACATAAGAAACACATCTTGAACAAGAAGTTAGGAGGTAAAGTAACCATTCTTTCTTCTTTGAGTGCTTGCTCATGTCCATTCTGAATTAGATGACTTATCAGCAGTACTCCCGGTGGTGGGCAGGAGATCATGGACATGATGATTGTAATACTGCTCTGCCAAAGCGAGTATCATCCTGAGCCTGCTGCGTGATGGCATAGTGAGACACGATGGTACGTACTGAAGACCATGTAGCGGCTCTGCAGATGTCCTGTATTGGTACATGCGCCAGGAAGGCTGCTGAAGATGCGTGAGCCCTCATGAAGTGGGCTGACAGGGATGCCAGAGGTATTGTCCCCGCCTGTTTGTAACATGCTCAAATACAGGTCATGATTCAAGATGAGATTTGCTGGGATGACACTGGACACCCTTTTCATTTGGTCAGCAATTGCAACAAAGAGTTGTTTGGAGCAGCGGAAGGGTCTGGTCCTGTTAGTGTAGAAAGCCAAAGCCCTCTTAACATTGAGAGAATGGAGACGCCTCTCCTCACTGGAAGTATGAGGTTTTGGACAGAAAAGTGGTAGCAAAATGTCCTGGTTAACATGGAAGTGGGCAACTACCTTTGACAGGAACACAGGGTGAGGTCAAAGCTGGACCATGTCCTTGTAGAAGACCATGTACAGAGGCTCTGAGGTCAGGGCTTTAATCTCTGAGACCCATCTTGCAGAGGTGATTGCCACCAGGAATGCTACCTTCCACAACAGCTGCATAAGGGAGCAGGAAGCCAACAGTTCAAACGGTGGTCCTGTGAGCTGGGAGAGAGCAAGGTTCAGATCCTATTGGGGAACCGGATCTCGAAGTGGAGGGAAAAGCCTTTCCAGGCCTCTGAGGAATCTAACTGCCAGCTTGTGTGAAAAAACTGTTCTGCCTTGAATTGGAAAGTGGAAGGCTGATATCGCCACTAGGTGCGCCTTAACAGGTCCTCATCTCTGGTCAGGGTAGCCTGTCAGGCTGTTCGAGGGTGTCCTTTCCTGGTCGGACTCCACATCCAGGTTTGGTGGCACGCCCAGAGCTAATGAGGATCTCAGTACTAAGGTTTCTGTGAGCAAGTGAATTTGTGGGACTGTGGTCTGAGGGAAACCCCATGGATTCCAAAATTGCCATGGGCTGGGCCACTGTCCCTGAGGCCATACCACCACTGGTGGCAGCATGGGGTACCAGGCTGACTGGCCCAACGACTGTCCTCTTGGAAGGGCTAAGTCTTCTTCCCCGAAGTCCGAGGAGGTGCTCCTAGGTGACCAAGGTGACACAAATGCTAAATGTCCCTCTGCATGGAACCTCTTCCATGCCAATGTTCCATTGCCATGAACCTGAATGCCATGAGCACCGCGACCATGTTTTTATCCTTAGGCTTTCTGTAAGGACTTGGCAAGCAGTACTGGGGCTCCAGGGATTTGCTTCTGGAGTCTCTAGATCAGTGCCAGGATCTTGGGGACTGGTGTCATTCCAGGGATCAGCACCATTACTCTAGGGGGGTGGCGTCTATCATCTGGAGCTCAGAGACGTGATCCTGACCTCTCCCGGTGCAGCTCTGGAGACTGTCACCATAAGTTCGGTGACTGCTAGAGGTCTGGCGACAGGCATCTCAGTAATGGGGAACTCTGTGGCTGTCTTAAAAGTGGTTTTCCCTTGATAATACCCCTGAGGGTGGAGCTATTCCTCAATGCACAAGCCTCCCTTCCCTAGGTATAGGCGGCACTGATATCGCCAGGAGGTCCTTCATCACCTGGAATGCCTCAGGCGTAATGGGGAACATCAGGTGTCACGGGCCCTTTCCACTCCCTGGAGTTGGCAGAAGGGCCGGTACCGGGCTCATTGCCCCACATGGGAGAGGATCCCCTCAGGGGCTGTGGGGATAAGCGGCCTGGCGCAGGTCTCACTGAAGCCACTGTATTTTCCTTTGCCAGCTTTACACTTTTCATGCACATGAGCTTCCCCTAGACACTTTGGCATTGGCTTTTGATACTTTTCCCCTAGACGCTCAGTGGCACTGGCTTCTTGCACAAAGTGCAGGGTTTAAAACTCAGGGACTGGGGCATGCCCCGACCCTGGGTCAAACACAACTCAAACTAACTCTAAAACTAACTTTTAAACTAAATATATACAGTGTAAAAAAGTAAGCCACTAGGTTGATGAAAGACTTGCAGGAGCAAGAGAACATTCCAGCATCGTCACAGGCAGTAAGAAGAAACTGAGGGGGGAAGAGGGAGCCGGCGGTGCTCTATATATTGGTGCATACACGTGCTGCTGCAGAGGAAACTAGAATCGGCCCTACGGATACCACTAGGGGAAAAATTTTGGACACCAGTGCATATACCACACACACCTCTAATTCAGCAATGGACATGAGCAAACACTCAAAGAAGTTCAAGGTACTTGTGTTAAATGCTGACTCGTCTTCCATTGAAATCAAAGGGAACAATTATTTGGGCTGGGCTCATCTTTATTCTCTTCAATGAAAGGCCTTGCCTCCTGTCAACTCCACTACAGAGTGGCACATGGAAGAACAAAACAAAAGAAAATTTAACAAGACACATTCCTGTTCCCAGGGCCCTGATTTCAGCATTCAAGCCTCAGACAAGGTCATCTACTGGAAAACTCTAGTTACAACTTTTCTCTTCACAAAGCGGTGTGTGGTGGAATTCCTAATGTGTTTCATTATGTCATAGTAAAAATGTATGCAGTGCTGTCGTAGCTATGTTGGTCCAAGGATATTCTCATAAACAAACTAGTGAAATACAACCTAGATGGAGCTACTTTAAGGCGGGTGCATGTGCATAACTACTTGGAAAACCGTTCCCAGCGAGTAGTTATCAGTGGTTCAGTCAAGTTGGAAGGGCATATTTGGGGGGAGGGGTGTCTCACAGGGATCAGTTCTGGGTCTGGTTAGGACTAATATCTTCATTGATGATTTAGATAATGACAGAAAGAGTACACTTATAAATGTTGCAGATGATACCATGCTGGGAGGGGTTGCCAGTGCTTTGGAGGACGGGATTAAAATTCAAAATGATCTGGACAAACTGGTCTAAAGTAAACAGGATGAAATTCAATAAAGACAGATGCAAAGTACTCCACTTAGGAAGGAACAATCAGTTGCACACATACAAAATGTGAAATTACTCCCCTGGAGAGGGATCTGGGGAGTCATAGTGGATCACAAGCTAAATATGAGTCAATAGTGTAAACTGATGCAAAAAGAACCAAAAAAAAGAAAAAGCAACCATTCTGGGTTGTATTAACAGGAGTGTTGTAAGCAAGACACGAAAAGTAATTCTTCTGCTTTACTCTGCGCTGATTAGGCCTCAACTGGAGCATTGTGTCCAGTTCTGGGCATCATATTTTAGGAAAGATGTGGACAAACTGGAGAAATTCCAGAGAAGAGCAACAAAAATGATTAAAGGTCTAGAAAACATGACCTATGAGGGAAGACAGAAAAAATTGGGTTTGTTTAGTCTGGAGAAGAGGAGACCGAGAGGGGACATAACAGTTTTGAAGTACACAAAAGATTATTATAAGGAAGAGGGAGAAAATTTGTTCTCCCTAATCTCTGAGGATAGGACAAGAAGCAATTTGCTTAAACTGCAGCAAAGGCAGTTTAGGCTGGACATGAGGAAAAACTTCCCAACTGTCAGGGTAGTTAAGCCAGGGTTTGACAAATTTGCTTTGGAGCTAGGAGCCAGCCCAAAAATTAAGGAGCCAGACGACGAGGGCTCAGCAGCAGGGCGCCCTGGCCGGAGCGCAGCAGCCACTCTCCCCGGAGAAATACTATGCACCAGAATTAAATTTCTAGGCACCATGGTGACCTGGCACCCGGGGTTTGTCAAGGCCTGAGTTAAGCACTGGAATAAATTGCCTAGGGAGATTGTAGAATCTCCGTCACTGGAGATTTTTAGGAGCAGGTTAGACAAACACCTGTCATGGATGATCTAGATAATGCTTGTTCCTGCCATAAGTGCAGGGAACTGGACTAGATGACCTCATGAGGTCCCTTCCAGTCCTATGATTCTATGATATTAGAGAGATAAGGCAGGTGAGGTAGTATCTTTTATTGGATCAACTTCTGTTGAAGAGAGAGACAAGCTTTCAAGCTTACACAGAGCACTTCTTCAGGTTCCCAGGAAAAGAGCTCCGTGTAAGTTCAAAAGCTTGTCTCTCTCACCAACAGAAGTTGGTCCAATAAAAAAATATTAGTTCACCCGCCTTGTCTCCATAGTAGAAACTTGTTCTTTCACAACCTATAGAAACAGGAGTCAGTATGTCACATCAGGTCATTGGTCCGCTTAGCCCAGTGTCCACCGTCTGACTGTAACCGGAACCTAATGATTTGAGAAGGCTAAAAAGCCTCAAATGCACCTAGTTAATTATGCAACACTGTACATGAGATTTGTGTGCATGGAATTCCCTCCCATCCACTGGCACTAAACGGTTTTTGCCCTGAAGCAGGAGATTTGATTATGCTCATCTTGGTTTCCATAGCTACAAATTATACAGGCAGTCATAAAATAATCCAGACTGTTTCTAGTCTAGCCATGGTATTTACTAAAATTAATTTCCAAATTCTGAGGTCATTCTGTGGTAAAATGAGACCCCATGATGACCAGATACTTGGAGAGTGGGACGTAGAGTGCCTGGCAGGGGAGGGACAGCGCAAGCCTACCTGCAACGTTGTACAGCTATGCCCCGTTTTCCCCTGTGGTGAGAGGCCCCGCCTCTCAGCATTCTGATTCGTCACTGTAAGGACGATGTGGGTCCCTGTGGAATCTGTGATGAGGGTAGGGGGAGGGGTCCCCTTGATGAGGTCACTCAGGGTGCCCCCTTGCTGACCGAGGAAGAGCTGTGAGGTGTGGGACTGGCATGGTGGTTCGGTTTCTGCTGTCAGCACCTCCTGCTTCACCATAACCGCTTTCTTTGGCACTGAGCTTGGATCCGAAGTGTCCATTTGGCTAGCGGTTGACACAGGGTTGAATTGATCTGTTTGGCCATCAGGCTGCCCTGTAGACTGGCAACTCAGGAAACCATTTTCACTCTTAATCTGGGTGCCAAAAGCCAATGAATTGGAGGCAGGGATCATCCCTCCCACTCCATTTTCCATTGCTGGTAGTGGCTGTTGCGACCGTTTCTCCTGCTCTAGCTGCAGCCTCAGCATCTCCACCAGCTGCTGCTTCTGTTTCAACATTCGGGTGAGTTCCTCAATTTGCTTGTCCTTCTCCTGCAACATCTGGTCTTTATCTCGGACCTCCATGTCTTTGCTGTTGCTGATGCTGCACCGCTCCAACCTGGGTGCTGGATTTAGGCTGCAGGAGGTAACCTTAGAGTTCTCTTCCTTCACCAGGATCTGCACTGGAGATGCCTGTAGGGTGAGCTGGGTCAGAGGTGAAGTCACTGTCTCTCCAAAAGCGTCTCCAGCGGCAGAGTTCTCATCCCCAGTGCTCATCTGTGAATGCTCTGAGGGGGTTGGGGAAACAGGCGGTGTTGAGCCGGTGCTGCCAAACTGCATCATGCCATTGCTGGTGACCGTAGCCACAACTACTTCGGCTGGTGCAAGGCCAGCAGTGACCAGTGCCGGCCCAGTGCTCAACCTTGCAGCCGGGAAGGCTACCACCACTTCGGCAGCTTTTGGGAGGATGGCTGTTGCATTGGGCTTGGGAGTGTTGGCTGTGCCGTTCTGCTCCTGATAAACTCTGAGCCGCTCAATCAGGCCTGTCTTGGTGCCTGAGACAGGCAGCGCCCTCAGCTTCAACTCTTGCTTCAGCTCTGCCACCTGTGAAGGAGAAAATGGTGTTAAAGCTAAAAGAAAACCCACCCTAACCAGAATAGCCTTTAGTAAACACGTGAGCCATGAACAGTATTTGAACAATACTGAACAGACCTGCCGGTTGAGGGTCCTTTATTACCCACCCCCTGAATACAGCATGGACAGTGGCAGTGCAACCTGTCACTACACACTGTCCTGTCAGAGTGCCTCAGCGCTGCTCTGCAGTGGCCACCTCATTCAGTCCTTGCCTTCTCTGTTGACAATGCCAATAAGGGGCCAATTAGTTTTATTGCTCATGGCAGCATGGATATTTACCTTCATGTCATCTAGGTTGGTAGGGAGAGAGCCTGGTTTGCCCACTGTGGCATTACTGTTTTGTCGCATCAGCCCACTAGAACTGGAGGATACGGAAGATGCGCTGCAGACAGTGGCAGAGAGACTACGCATGGCAGGAGCACTAGTGCCACTCTGCTGCTCTCCTGGAGGCCTGCAGGAAGAAAAAGTGTGGCTACCAAAATCAAGGTGGAAGGGATCCTCATTCCCACCACCATCCCTCAAGGACATTTGCAACAGTGTGTGCCTGTGGAAGCATCTAGGGCTCCAGCCCCAGTGTTAAAGCATGACAATAAATACTTGGACTGTCCCCCACTCTGACCACTAAAGAACCAACTAATTTCAGCTGCTCTTGCCTGATCAACACAGACCACTTCCTGAGGACGACAGTAACTTTACAGGATTTACAGATCAGGCTACAATCTCCAACTCCTATGCCTCATATCCTTCAGAGCTCAATGTGCTTGGGATCTGATGAACTCCAACCAACAGGTAAGGAGAGGCAGGAGAGGATCATGGCCAGTGCAGCAAGGCCCGTCTTTTGGCGGGACTCATAGGATGGTCTAGTAGCTATAGTGCAGCCGATGGAGGATTCCATGAGCAGGGGTGGGAGGGCAGGGGGTTCTATAAGGATGAGTAGCGTTGGGGGACCCATACTTTGGCGGGGCAGGCAGGATGGTCTGATAGTTGTAGTGCTGCTGCTGCTGTTGGTTGAGGATCTGGAGCTGCAAGAAGAGCTGTTGCTGCTGCAGAATTTTGGCATAGGATGAGTCCATGGGGGGAGCCCCTTTGTCCTGCTTTTGGTCCGGGGGGATGTACTGGTGATATTTAAGCTTCTTGACTTTCGGCTTCAATTCCTTGGCTTTTTTACTGCGCTGAGACTTCTCGCTGGCAGATTTGGGCTGGCTTTGCTATTCAGTGGGAGAGGTGAGAGGGAGGGGAGGAGAGAATAAGAATGGATGGAACAGGCGCACTAGAATAGCATTAACATCTAACCAAAACCTACATGCAAACCAGGCTTTTTACTTCAAAGCTCTCTCCAGATTTGATTCTGGGGCCTTTCCATGTTCTCATAGCAGGATAATACTACACACTCAGCAGCTCAGCTAGCTCCAGTACCTTACACAATACCAGAACAAGGGGTACAGATACAAGGACTGCCACAGCACAACAGACCATTGAACAAATAGCTCAAACTCCTTGTCCCTGACCATGGTCAATGCTAGATGCTTCAGAGGAAGATTTTTATATCTAGGACCCATTATGAACCTTGGCAACTTCACAATAGTGGGTTTGGAAGGTGGGAAGACATCTTCCTGCCCTAGTCCCTGTCTCAATGAGTTCCTCTCTACCTGAAGATGACCTAGACACTGATCCATCTCAAGCCCACGGAAGGTCCCTTGAGTAGATGCCAGGGGGAAACAGTGAATGATGCTAGATGTTCTTCCAGAGCCTCAGCATCTCCTAGTCTATCACTCCCACTCCTTAACATCCCCAGAGCAGCCACATTAACATCTATTAGCCTATACAAATAGAGTAAACGCCCCGCCCACCAATACCTTAATAAGCGTTGGTGGGGGCTTGACCACAGGAATAGTGGCTCTGTTGGTGAGGTTAGGGGGCAGCAGAGATGGTGCTGGAAGAGGAGGGAGTGGCTGTTCAGGTAGGAAAGGTGTTTCACTGGAGTCTACGTTTATCTGTAACTGTGATGCAACCTGCAAGGGGAAGAAAGAGCATCACTCACACATACAGGCAGCTGAAAGTTTCTTCTGACTGTTACAATGTTGCCCTCCTTTCAGAGAGCTGTGGGAGCCTTCCACTAAAGGTTACCAGCCATGAAATGGCTACTTGACTTCTTAATCCACTCCCTGAGATCCCTTTGTCTAATTTGGGGAGGAGCATACTTCAATGGGATCAAAGCATCTTAGAACAGGGAAGGGATCAAAGCCCACGTCCAACTCTATGTCCCTCCTCCTTTTGCCTCCCAGGAACAGTGCATACATTTAACACAGATGGCACCTGCCAAACAATCGTTCCCACTACCAAACCCCAACAGGTGTGACTTCAGTTACATCTCACTGATGCACTGCTGAGGAACAAAGTCTCTTAGCACTGACACCTTGCAGATGTTTCTATGCCTCAACCTTCAGGGACCCAGGCATTTGCACTGCCCCAATCCAATAACGGTTCTGAGGTCCCAGAGAACAGTAAGGGTCAACACAAAGCATTCTGACCTGAGCTGGTGATGACACAGTGGTGCTGGGAAGCAGCTCACCAATCCGGGCTTCCATTGGTGATGGTATGGATCCCTGGGACTCATGGCTGGCTGGCTGCTCTGGTGATAAAGCATCACTGCTGTCCTCGTCAAAAGAGGAATTGTCCGCAACCTTTGGATAGTTCATCTGCCCAACTGGAAACATAAGATAACTTCAGACATCAAATTACAGTCACCATTGGCCAGAAGGGAGAGAGTGGAAAGGAGGGGGACTGTCTGAGTTATCTTAAATCCCAAACCCAAGTGATCAAGAATAAAACACAGACCTAAGCCTTTTCAGGGTGTCTCCATTCACTTTGAAGAAACACTATTGATCAAGAGTATCAAATGCTATAGAGACGTCTCGCAGGAGTACAGAAACACTTCCCCTGTCTATGGACAGGAAGAGGTCATCCACTAGAACAATTGTTGCCTCTACCATGCCATGGGATCTAAAGCCTGACTGAAAGGAATCTAGGGCAATGGCAGATGACAAGGAGCACTGGAGACTCAGTTTGGTTGCTTCTCAGCTTAGAAAAGGAAGGTTAAGTGTTAGTTTTCATTGTTTAGTCTCAAGTAATGATTTCTTTAGTGTTGGTCAGCTGCATGCTATAGGAGGAAGGATCCTCCTCAAAGGAGGTGTTAACAGTCTGTTAGTAGGGATCCCAGATGTTCTCTACTCTCTTTTACCACACAAAGGGCAAAGATCAGTCACAAGAGGTGGCCTCAGAATTCTATCTATACAGATATAGCCCCCTCCAATCACAGTATCTATGTGTCCCACAAACATTAATTTATTTATTAATTCATTCCCAAGACATTCCCAAGCAGAGAAGTACTATCAACTCCATTTAGCAGATGACCAGCTAAAGCACAGAGAAATTAAGTGATGTGCCCAAAGAGCCAGGAATTGACCCCAGATCTTTCAAGCTCCAGCTCAGTTTCTTAACCACAAGATAATTCTTCCTCTCTTCCTTGACCAGTTCTTGTGTGATGGTAAAGCTAGGCTCGCTCCTATCACTGCCCTGCACTGCTCAATGAGACATATGTGCCATTGCTCATGAGCATACCCCCATTAGTCTCTGAAGGAGGTGGCAATTCCTCCAGTGACTGCCCATGCTTGAGAAGGGTGCAGCTATGCTACATACAGTCTGCCCAATTCAGGAGGGGGTGATATGCTCAGGCTGTGGGAGGGCTATTCCTCAGCGTTCCTTTTCACCCTTGGAATGGCACTGGCATGATTTACATCTGTTCCTGTTCCTTTCCAAATGGGTTGAATCATCTGAAGATTTTAAACCAATAGAAAGCTTTTGTTTCTGCACACCTGCTCGCTCATGTATCCTATCTCCCTTTCCTGATCTGACTCAGTCAGTGGGTTATTTCTGACAAGGGGTTCAGACATTTGCTATACAGATAGAGGGATTTTCAAGAAGAATGCACAAGCTAGGAAACTCAATCCTACAGCAGTTCTTCAATCCTGAGGTTTGGGGATCAATTTCATTTTATTCTAGAAGCCCAGCATTCCTTATAATCTAGTGTCTCTTCATCACTATCCAGAATCCTGGGACTGGAGAGGCTGAAGTTTTGGGATGGGAATGAAATCGCATGGTCTTTTTTCCCATAGGGCAAATGGATGGGTTACCTGGGAACCTCCCCAGAAATGCAGATCCCTTACCACTCTTACCAATGATGGCTTCTTTCAGGCTAGACTCCACAGGAAGGATGTTCTTCTCCACCAGTTCCATGGGACCTGGCCTCTGGGCTATCTTCTCGTTGAGGTCGTCTGCCAGTCTAGCTCTCTTCAGCTTCAGCTGCTTGGCCTGTAGGGAGGGTTCAGCTGAGGTCTCTACACAGGAAGGACGTAAATAAGATGGAATCAGTCCTGGGGTGACCAGTGTGAGCATGCCAGCTATACTTTGTTTCCATTCAGGAAGGAAAGAGCCTTGCCCTCTGACACTGGACGGGAGAAGTTCCCTCCACTCAAACTGGTGTCATTCACTTCATATTCATCTTTTCCTGCTTGCCTTGTATCGTATCCTTCTACATGGAGTATACTACTTGCTCTCTGATCCTGAAACACACTGCCCACTGACCCGTCCACTGCCCCACTCCTTTGGACATTTTAAAAAATTCTCCTCTGATCACAGAACATCCACAGGCACCCCATTTCTCCACCTTCAGCCCCTACTAATGGTTGTGCACAGCTGGATTTCACATGGCAGACCTCTCTGTTGACCAAACAAGCCATGTGAGAAGTAGCTGGGAGTCCTTTCTCAACAGCTATAGAACGAAGACACCTTTATACAAAGACGACTTGACGAGGTGCCTGTCTGGACACAACCGGGGAGCCCACGACAGGGTTCCCTGAAGCTCAGCCTCTGGGCTGGCACAACAAGCACTCTGCAGAAGATGTCTGCGGTAAGGGTCCCCCATTGCAAAGATGGCTGCCAGTTCTCACATCCCTGATCTCACGCCCCCCCCATGAATTCACCCACTCTGCTATTATGTAACTATGATCCTCTGCCCACTCCCACCCGAAGAAGGGTTTGGTGGGGGTGGAGATAGGGAAGAGCATCTGGCTATCAAACAGTAACTGCATGGAGAGTCAGTGCTTGTTGGAGTTTCTCTCTTCCACATGTACTGTACCTTCCAGAATGTGCATTCTGACCAGCTCCGATCTCTCCGGCCGGGACCGGATCTTCCGTTTTAGATAGTCCTCTGTCTGCAGCAAAGACAGTCAAGAATGAAGGGAAATCAAGTGATCAGATACAACATCAGGATAGGCCTGAGCAGCACTGATTATTTGGCTTTTATAATCCATTTTTTGTTGTTACTGAGATGTGAATGGGGATATTTTCCCTTCAATATCTTATAGTATTTAGAGCAGCAATTCCCAAACTCTGGGTATTGACCACAACTGGGGTTGCTTCATTAGCAGATGGGAAGCAATCCTGAGCGTGCAGAGGACAAAATGCCATTTTACAAAATGTTGTCCTCTGTATAGCATGACCTCAAACACACCGTAGACACGAGGTCATGTTGCACTGAAGATGCTATTTTGCTCTACAAAATGGCGCCCTCAGTGCTGCATGACTTTACATGCACTGTTTGTTTGTGGATTATGCAATCCAGAGGAAGCCATTTTGTAAAGCAAAATGGAATCCTTCTTGTGGCATGACCTTGCATGTACAGTGCATGTGAGGTCATACTGAAGGGAGGACATAATTTTTTTAACTGCAACTTCTATGCTGTCTGGGGTAGTGGGAAACAATACATCTAAAAATGGGGTCATGTAGGGAAAATGTTCGGGAACTGCTGATTTAGAGCCTGAAACACAGGATTGGTTTATCCAAGTGACTGCTTGCTGCTGTTCATCCCATCCCTGAAAGTAAGAAGAGTATGGATGCGGCTGCTGGCAGTCCAGACCAAGTCAGTGTCAGCATTCAAGGCGAGAGACTCAAGACACTGGGTTTCTCTTTATGATGCTGAGCACTGGGTCAATTGTTTGCAGAGAGTGCACAAAAGTGATGTTAGGATTTGGAAGCTGGGTCATGGTTTGGACATATTGCTCCACTTATTGAAAGTTCGGCTATTAAATTGAAGACCCTGTCTACTCTTCTGACCAGCCAGACCCAAATTCTGTGGCAAGCCCCACTGCAAGTTGAGCATGCTTCCTCCTCAGCATGCCCAGAAAGCCCAGGGAATGCAAGACTAAGGCCAATGGGTAGCAGAACTATAAGTGCTGACCACAGGAATGGACCTGTTGGAGGCTTTATAACAATTTTTTTTCAAACATGAAAATGCACTCACCCACTGCCAAAACCCAAAAGGTAATTTAATAATTAGATTTTAGAACAAACAGCAGGAGGAGTCTACAGCCAGGGGTCGCTGTTCTCCAAGCAAACCAATCCAAGATAGTGGCCCTGTTTCAGTCTTTCCAGAATGTACGTGGTGGTGTTCCTTGGGATGTTCCATCAAAGGTGTCATTTCTCTAATTTCACATTGCTTTCACTTTTGAAATAAAACTCAGCCCAACTGTCAGAGCAGGTTCCGTTCCCTTGTGAGCTGGTCTGAAGAACACTCCCCAGAGGCCTTTTGGGGAACTGAAATCATCAAGAAACCCCACTTTACAAGCAGCCACAGCATGAAGCGTGGTGCCTGTCTCTCAGCCTTGGCTTCCTCTTTCTCAAGAGTCACAGTTTTGTGATTTTTAGTCTCTATCCAAGACTATTTGGGATCTCCTCTGTCAAACTGTTGGTTTTAAAAGAAAGATGCACCAGGGTTTGGGAGCGCCCAGACTAACAAAAGTGAGCATATTGCACTGAAGCAACATCCTTTGACTCAAAGGAAGCAACACATATTTAGGCTATTGCCATCTAATAGTGGAAAGAAGAAGTTATTCACCTTGTGCAGTAAGGAAGGTTCTTTGAGATTTGTGTCCCTATGGGTGCACCACTGTAGGTGTGTCTGCATCCCTGCACTGCTGATTGGAGAACTTTGGTAGCAGTGTCTGTTGAGCACGCACATGTGCTGCCTCTCCTTGTGCTGCACCAGAGGCTAGCCAGCACACATGAGCTAACTGTCCTCAGTTCCTTCTCTACGGAAGAGCCATAGCAAGAACTAACCTTCTGTAACTGTTGTTCTTCTAGATGTGTTGCTGATGTTCATTCCAATTAGGTGTGTGCGCAGTTGCTGAAAGGTTTTTCAACCCAGTGGTATCTATAAGGTCAACTTTGGAGCCCTCTGGAGTCATGCCTTCATGGTGCCCTATAAAGAGCTCAGTCAACCATCTGCCCACTCAGTTCCTTCTTACCACCTGTAATGGTTGGGTGGAACCTGTGGCCTCTTGCTTCGCAAGGGTCCTTTCCTCTCACTGTTATCCACTTTGTTTTTTCCTGTAAATAGTTAGAATAGCCTTTTGTCCTGGACTACCTGTTAGATCTTAAACATCAGGGTCTTTCGGTATCAGTCTTCACTGCAATCTCAGCTTTTCATTCATGGGTGGCTGGCCACTTGATCTTCACAAACCACACAGTAAGTCGCTTCCTCCAGGGCTTTGACAGGTTGTTCCCTCAAACACGCCAGCCCGTCTCCAGTGGGACCTTAACTTGGTGTTGTCAGCACTGATAAAAGCACAATTTGAACCACTGGCAACATGCTCCCTTCTGTATCTGTCGAGGAAGGTTGCCTTCCTAGTGGTCATTATATTGGCCAGAAGGGTTTTGGAACTTCAGAGCTCAAAGCCCTGATGTTAGAGGCCCCTTACACAGTCTTCTTCAAAGACAAGGTTAGTCTGTGACCGCACACAGCCTTCCTTCCAAAGGTGGCTTCACAGTTCCATGCAAACCAGAACATTTTTCTTCTGATCTTCTACCCCAAACAGCATGCTAATGGCTGGGAACAGAGGATTCACCCCCTGGACGTTAGGAGGGGGTTAGCTTTCTATATCAAAAGAACGAAACCATTCAGGAAGATATCTCAGCTTTTTGTAGCAGTGGCAGATAGAACAAAGGGCCTCCTGGTCTCCTTCCAGAGCATTTTGTCATTGATCATGTCTTCCATCAAGGCCCATTATGACCTGGCAAATGTGCCTGCTGACTCCCAAGCAGGACTCCCCTTGGAGGGCTGTGACTTCAGGGTCGGATTAGTGACAGATGATAGTACTATGGAGTCAAAAATGGCATCAGAGGCAGAGTCCTGGTGAGTGCATAATTTTCTGTGACAATGTGGACTGATGCCCACATCATCGTTCTGCAAATTTCTGACACAGGGACATCCTTAAAGAAGGAGACAGATGATGAGATATGATTTGGAATATGTAGAGATCGAGTCCAAGGAGTCATGTTACAAATTTGGTAGCACTGTCTGATGCAATTAGAGACCCACTTGGAGAGTCTTTGGGCTTTTATTGCTGAGCTCTTAGATCTTTCCGCTATGGAGAAGAATGGTCTAGGGGACTTTCTGAAAACTTTTGTCATAATGAGGTAGAATGCCAGGGCTCTCCTGACATTTAAGTTATGCAGTATGGCCTCTATATCATCTCAGTGAGACTTAGGGTAGAAGGTAGGAAAGTGAATAGAGTGACTCATGTGAAATGAGGAGGTTACTTGGGGATGAACCTCAGAGGCAGCCTGAGCGTAATCTTAACTGGGAAGAAAACTGAGGATGTGCCATCAGAGCTGCTACTTCCCCAATTCTTCTAGCCAAGGTATTTGCAGTCAAAGACTGTTTTCATCTATAGGTATGGTAGTGAACAGGAGACCATAGGTTTGAAAGGGGGCTTAGTCAGCCCTTTCAGCACTAGGTTTAGATCCCATGAGGGGGTAAAGAAGTTGGGGTTAGGGAAAGAGGTTTGTTATTCCCTTAAGGAACCTTTTAGTGGTCCAGTGAGATAGCACTGAGTATCCCTCTATAGGTTGGTGAAATGCTGTAATAGCTGTTAGGTGGACCCCAAGAGCGCTCAGGAGAACCCTAATTTTTTAAGTGTCAGGGCATATTCAAGAATATGTGGAAGAGTTGCTGACACTGGAGAGATTTTTTGGGATATGTACCAAATCTGGAACCTGGTCCATTTCTGCAGGTAAGTGCATCATGTGGAGGGCTTTCTATTGTGTAGTAGAACCTCTTGCGCCTCCTTTGAACATGAGCTTTCTAGGTGCTGGAACCAGTTAGGAGCCATGGGAAATACTCCTTGGTTGGCCTTGGCTTGGTGCCATGTTCTTGGTACTGAGGGGGGGAGAGTCAGGTGCTTCTAGTGCATTATCAATGGTACCAGACACCGACAGTTGCCATGAGGCATGGGTGCCAGATGATTTCAGTGCCGGTGGTGCAGAGGATACCAAGTGAGATGGCGATTGCTTTCAGTCATCCCTGGGCTTGCTTAGGGGACTTCCCACTCTCTTTTTCAACTTATGAGAGGAGTGCCTGAACCGTTACTTTGACCCACAGTCCTTCAATGTTGAAGGTTGAGGGGAAGACTCACGCCCATTTGGGGTCATAGAGCTGCCTCCATAAAGATGATTTTTTGGTGGAACTCTCTGTCCTTGTGGGATCTTGATCAGAACTGTTGGCAGAGGGAACACTTTTCTGGATGTGGTCTTGTTGAGGCAGCGAATGCACTGGGAGTGCTTGTCCAGGACCAAGATTGCCTCACTGCAAAGATACTTCTTGAAGCCCAGAGAGCCGGGCATACCCTTGTCCAGGGAGGTTCCCCCACCACCACCAGGGGTCGGCACAAGAACAAAGTCTTTTCTTTCTTCTTTTGATTTGATTTTTTTTTAAAGGCACAACCAAATAAGGAGTCAGAAGACAACTAAGCTTCTAAAGTTAAGATTAATAAATGAAAAGGAGAGTTAACGATCCCTCTAGCCAGGGGTGGCTGAGAAGGAACTGAGGAGGATTAGCCTGTAAGCGCTGGCTAGCCTCGTGGTGCAGCATGAGGAGAGGCAGCATGTGTAGGCTCAACAGACACTGCTACCACAGTTCTCTGATTAGCAGCACAGGGACGCAGGCACACCTACAGTGGAGCACCCCTAGGGACACTACTCGAAGAAACAGGTCACAAAAATAACTGCATCAGATCTGCTGGAATATGAATACTGGTGATCTCCAGAAAGAAGAATGTACGGAACCTGAGGTGCTGTCCTCAACTGGCATCTAGTCAGGACCAGGCAGAGTGGGGGAGAAGTCATCACGACATACAAAAATGCATATATGTGTATGGGTGCATGTGTAATGTAGTGCTTCCAGAATGTGGACATATCCTTTGCTGTCTGTAGTGTCCAGGGTGATAAATAGAAGATACTCTCCACTCCTGATTTCCCTTTAACTTCAAATAGTAAATTGTGTCTTACCCTGGCCCGCTCCAAGCTCCTTCTCTGTTCATGAAATGCAGCTGGACTTTTCAGAGCTGTTGGGAGGAAAACATTTATAGAATTAGTAAGAATGGTAGAGCTCCCGCCCTTTCCAACTCCATATCACTTAGTGCAAGCAAACTAAAGTTACCAGAAATGCTCATAGCAGCTGCCTTAGAAAACGTTCAACACATTGGTCCAGATTCTCAGCAGGTGCAACTCAGTGTAGCGTCACTGACCTCAAATGGAGTTATGCCAGTTTATACCAGTTTGACTCTTTTTGAGGTTGCTAAAAAGCATATTGTGGGTTAGATGTTCACTTCGATTTGCCACTGAGCTACCACATGTAAACTTCATCTGCTGGGGCACAGAATGAAAGTAAAAAATTAGATATGAGGTTACAAGATACACTCAACAAACTTTCCTTGGTGGTAAAATACTCTGGACCCTGATTCAAGTGGAGCACCAGCATACCTGAAGAGGCATGTGAGAACGGAATGATGGGGAGGAGCCTCGTGAATTATAAAACCTCTCCACTGCCATCCATCATGGAAAGTCAGTTTCATCGTCTGTAAAATGGGGATGATACTGACCTCCTTCGTAAAGCACTTTGAGATCAATAGAGGAAAAGCGCTATACGTGAGCAAGGTACTACTATTATATTCATCTATAAATCTGCACCAGTGTTGCATGTCTGCGCGTATGTGGAGCTGGCTCTCAATTTTCTTACAAATTTGGTAGATTTACAGAACGGTCTGTATACTACCACTGTATGACAGAGCCTCTTCTTGCATAAGATCAAAAACACCTGGACAGGAAAGTATACATCTACCAACAGGTAACCATGGCAAGAGGAATTAAGAGCTCCTCCATGAATAGGGGACCTTCTCCCTCTCTGGCCCAGCACTGAAGTACAGCCAAGGTGGAGCATGTTTTTAAAAATGAATCCTCTGCTTTCCAGTACTGTATTAACTAACTCTGGAAGAATTTCTCACTGGCCAGGGCACACAAAACACATTCCACAGTGAAACTGGAAAAATGGGGTTACATTAGTTCTTGTCCAATGATATCTGACATTAACTGCTCTCTGTTTTAACAGATCCATGACGGGCCTGCAACTGCTGAATGAGCCACATTTCAACAGCTTCTTTTCAGAGCCCAGCCAAGAGGACTGTCATCACTGTCCATCATTGAATTGTTATATTCCTGACTTTTGTTTCCAAATTATAACATTTTTTCTTAAACAAAAACTACAAAGTTATATTGCAGATAGTACTTAAAACAGATCTCCTGAGGCTAAAGGCGAAACAAGAAATTTCAGGCATATGAAATATGAGCACTTTTGCCAGGTTTAGAGTGAAGGGTCAGAATCACGCTTAGACCAGAAATGGTTAATGGAGCTTGTAGTGAGGTGGGGTGGCGGGGCACCCTCCCTATCCAAACTAGATAGGAGCTAGACCAACCTCACACTCCCACCAGAAGTGGGTGTGTAGGACAGGAAGTATAAAAGGCAGGGCCTCCATCCAAAAGGGGATGGACGCATCTGGCTCGCTCCAGGCTGCTGCCTTTGCCAACATGCCCTATCCGCTGTGGAGTCTGTGCCTACAGGGGAACCACTAGGGCTGCTGCTAGCCACCTACCCCAGAGTAACTGAGGACACGCCGTGAACCCAGACTGCTGCCTTTGTTGACGCCCAGAGGTGCCCTGCCCACTGAGGAGTCCATGCCTGTTAGGGAATTGCTGGGATTGCCGCTGTCCACCTACTCCAGGCTAACTAAGGATGCCCCACGTACCCAGGTACCTACTGGGGAGGGGTAGGAAGTAGCCAACGGGTGGCTGACCATAATTCAGCTCTGTTCGGGCCTGCACCTGGTCAGTGCATTATGGTAGGATTCCCCATTGACCTAGTGATGGATCACTCCCCCACTTTTAGGGCCCTAGGCTGGGACACGATGGAGTTGGGTGGGCTCACGTCCTCCTACCTCCCCTCTCCCCGGGTGGCAGCAACCCCCTTAAGTCTTAGATTGCAGAAGTGCTCAAACCCTGCCTGAGGGCCATATACCTCTTTTCTGCCACGCCTGAGGGCTAGGCCTGAGGGCTAGAGCTCCCCTCATGGCCTATTGGCTAATTCCCCCTGTTAAAGACTAGTAAAGTGGTGTGGACTCCCTCCAACCCAGAGGGGGAGGGATGCCCAACTATACAGCTACAAACCTCTCTCTCTTCTGCCATCAAATTTATACAAGTAAAACTCTGTGCCCAGGTGGAGCCTCCTTGACTTCAACTGCCCACTGCAAGGGCATAAGAATCTGCCTAAGTGAACCCACTTACAAGATCAAGACTCTAATCTGGACATATAGCTGGCAGAGTCTATAAGTTACCATCATCTTCAAAAGTTCAGTTTATAAACTTTAACCTTATAAAATAAGTTTAGAATCCCTTGAAATCTGAGGTTCAAACTTCAAAGATGAATAACCCCAAAATGTTGTATCCAAGCCTTATAAAATAGTCCCATGCACTAAATTTCATCCAAGAATAGTGAATAAGACTAATTTTAATGTTTTTAGGTCAAGCTGTTTTGGAGAGATGGTTTTATAATGAAACAGAAAATTGTTCAAAATATAAAAATCTTTGCTTAAATTTAATATACAAAGGAATTACTTTTAATGGGTGTGGTGCATTGAGCTTTCCCCCAAAGATAAAGAGGAATGGATGAAGTCTGGTGGGTAAGTGTCAGAAACTAAGGCAACTATGGAGTTACTTCAAATTTACATCAATTTAATAGACAGCACAATTTGGCCCATGGATTAAAGTCCTGAGAGGCAGTAGCCAATAATAGAAGAGATATTTGAGTAGAATAATTTGCAAACTAACTACAATTATTGAGAAATAACCACAGTGAGTATTAAAATCCCTGCACTCTGATGGGCTAATAATGGCTCTGAGCCAAGTTAGTGGGATTTTCAAGCTATCCAATTATTGAGAAATAACCAGAAGGTATTATGCAAGTTGGCCAAGAAAAGTGCAGGAAATAAATGTAGAATTGTGGCCCAATAACTGTACAAAATCCCTACCCTCTGATTGGCTTCGACAATTACATTTCAGAGTAACTATAACAGCCACTGATGAACAGCAAGGGACAAAAATTGTTGGGAAAAGTTATTTTCAAGCCACACAGAGATGATTGTGAATCCACACAAACAGGCACAGCTCACATGACAAACACTAACCTTTAACATCTATTTTTTGCATGGCACATATGAATAAATAAGAGATAAATATAGGCTTGTGTTTCTTCCCCCAAGAGTCTGGAAGCATTATAATACTGTGCATCAGGCAACTGAAGAGTCAATTGGGAGAAGATGCCAAAGCAGAACTTATCCTGAGTTTTCAGTAGCACTCCATCACTTTTATGTTCCACATAATATGGTATGCTCTGCCAACTCTCCTTTCTGCATAATTCTGCCATCATACTGGAAGTACCATGTCTGGGTGTATGCGGTTGGGGTTAAATGAAATTTTCCTGACATAGTTACTACCATCTTTATGATGCAACCTGTCTCAGTTCAGTTAGCATGTGTAGGCCAGGGAGCATTCTGAATATAGACAAACTAAACAAGAGGAAGAGATTTTCCTGATTTAAAAAAAGAGTACAGCAAGATGGTTAAACAGTTACCCTAACGGGCGATTTTAATCTCTCATGGGAATTCCTCTGGAAATAAACATTGGTTTATAGTTTGCTTTAGCCTGGCAACAAGACAGACGACTTCATATCTGACCTCTGAAAATGTCAAGGGGGCACACATCCTTCCCAGCTTTCCCCAGTGCTCTCTCTAGAAGGGGTCTGACATTTGAGAAAAAGGTGGCTATCATATAAACATACTCCATCCAAAGTTAACCAAACCCTGTACATTTTTCTTGGCCTAAAACAACTGCACAACAAACAGTCTGGATCTGTATAACAATTCTACTAAACTAGCCACTGAGAGGGCAAGTGACCAAGGAGGAAGACGTTTTCCAGGTTGGAGCCATGAAATGCAGTCTAGCTGTTCAGTGATCTGGTTTATAGACATCAGTAAACAGTTACTTACTGTAACTGTTGTTCTTCAAGATGAGATGAAGAAGTGTATTCCAGGTAGCGTGCGCATGCCCAATGTGCTTGGAGCCAGAGCACTTTGCCAAGCAGTACACATAGGGGCGCTGCTTGCATCTCTCTCTGGCCTGAGCCCCTCCCCTGGCCATATAAGGGGGGGCACCACCCTGAACCATCAGTTCCTTCATATAGAATGCCAGAAGCAAAGACTTTGATGAAGAGGCGGTTGAGGGTGGGGTTGTGACATACACATCTATATCACATCTCGAAGAACAACGGTTACAGTAAGTAACATGTTTTCTTCTTCACACAGATACAGCCATGTATTCCACGCAGGTGATTCACAAGCAGTCCCCGCTGGAGGTAGGGCTCGGAGTCTATTTAAACAAAACTGCAGGATTGCCATCCCAAAGTTTGCATCTGAGCAGGATGCAACTGTAATGGCATAGTGATTCAGAAATGCATGTAGAAAGGATCAATGGCAACCCTGCAAATGTCCAAAATGGGAATGTCACTTAGAAACACAACTGAAGTTGCCTTGGCTCTCACAGAATGAGCTCACACCTGGGGAGGAAGGCATATTCTGGGGTACTCGGTATGCTGTCGTGATGCAGGAAGTTATCTACCTGGAGATCATCTCAGAGGAGACGGCTTGACACTTCATTCAGTCTGCACACAACACAAACAGATGACGTGAGGAATGAAAAAGTTTATTCTGTATAGGTAGAAAGCTAGACGTTGCCTGGCATCTAACACGTGCAGATGCTGCTCCTCCGGGGTTAAATGCAGCTTTGGGAAAACACTGATAGATACATGACTTGGCTCACGTGAAATTGAGAAGCCACTTTAGGCAAAAACGTAGGGTGCTGCTGCAAGGTCACTTTGTCTTTGGAAAACTCTTTGAAAGGAAGCTCTGCCCTCAAGGCCTGCAATTTATACACTCCCCTTTCAGATGATATTGCTACCAGGAAGGCAATCTTCTGACACAGTAAGGAGAGAGAGGAAATTGCCAGAGGCTCAAACAGAGACCCCATAAGAGTAGCTAGGACAAGGTTATGTTCCCACAATGAAACAGGCTCTTTCACTGGTGAGTAGAGACGACCTCCTTTTAAGAATCTTGCTGCAACGATGTTTGAGAACACCGAATTCCTCTGGATGGGTGAGTGAAATGCCAAAATTGCCACCATGTGCAGTCTGCATGAATTCAATGTGAGACCAGAAGACTGAAAGTACAACAGGTACTCCACGATGTCCTAGATATGAGTCAGCCTAGGCTGAACTCCCCAGGCCAATGACCACATTGAAAACCACTTTCACTTGGCTGAATAGGTTACTCTGATGAAGGATTTCCTACAACTGATCGGGACTTCTCAGACTGCCTCCAAACATTGTTCTTCCTCTTTCTCTAGCCATGTAGCATCCATGCTAAGAGATGCAGGGAGCTGAGTGCTAGGTGCAGAACCTGACAGTGATCCTGAGCCAGGAGGTCGGGATGAAGGACAAGGGATATGGGAGATCGGATCCATAACACAAGGAAGTTGGAGAACCACCTACATGCTGGAACAATGAGAATGAGCCATGGTCCAATTTCATTTTAAGAATGACCTGTGGGACTACTGAGATAGGAGGAAATGCATAAATAAGTACCAATTCCCAGCTTGGGTGAAAAGCATCAGGTCAGTGAGCTCAGACTGAGACCTCCACAGGAACAAAATAGCTGGCATTTCTTATTCTCTCTAGTGGTGAACAGATCAATCTTTGGGATGTCCCAAACTGCAAAAATGAAGCATAGGATGTTAGGCTTCAGGGATAATTCATGGTTCAGGGAGAACTTTCTGCTGAGGTAAACCAGCAGCTGATTCTGGATCCCAGGAAAATGATAGGCCATAGACATAAGTTTTCCACAAAGCAAAACTACCAGAGCCTGATTGCTTCCTGCTCCCTACTGTGTTTACATAATACATTGTGATGGTATTATCAGCGAGTATAAGAGCCGCTGAGTCCTTGACGTGATTCTGAAAGGCCCAATAGATATTGTAGGTGGCACGACGCTCTAGGATATCGATATGAAGAGAAGCTCTCTGTTCTGACCACAGGCCTTGAACTTCCAGCAACCACAGGTGTGCTACCCAAAAAACTAAGGAGGCATCAGTAACAACAGTCCTGGTTGGCAGAGACTGAGAAAAGAGTATGTCCTGGCACACACTGTCCTGCACTGTCCATCACTGTAAAGAGCCCAGGATTAGCAGATGAAGCTGAATTAGACTGTCCAAGGGATGGCGATTTGGATGATAGACTGAGTTCAGGCCCATCTACAGAGGACATAGACACAACCTGGCAAATCTGATCTTTTTGTGTGCAGGTACCATAAGACCTAGCAACTTCAGGCATACTTGAGTAGTGGTTGAGACTGCAGTTGCAGACAACAATGATGAATAATTTGGAATTGGTTGGTTGACAGAAATGCTATAGAACATGTAGACTCTATCAGGGCCCAATGAACTAGATTCTTTCCGTTGGGACTAATGTTGAATTCCCGCTGTCTAGGATGAGGTCCAGTGATTGAGTAAGTGTAGCATGAACTGAACATGAAAGAGGACTTTTCACTGGACTTGCCTCTCAGTAACCAATTATCCAGATATGGGAAGATATAAATTCCCTTCTTCATGAGGTACACTGGTGCCACAGTCATGCATTTGATAAAAATTTGTGGAGCTGAAGACAGACCAAAGGGGAGCACAGTGTACTGGCAGTACTGGTCTGACACAACAAACTAGAGAAAAACCTTCTGCGGCTCAGGAGAATTGCTACATGAAAATAGGATTCCTAAAGGTCCAGGGCAGCAAACCAGTCATTGGGCTCTTTAAGGCAGGGAGGATAGTTGCTAGAGTGACCATCTGGAATTTCATGTATCTGATGTATTTGTTGAGGTCACAGAGGTCAAGAATAAGTCTCACCCTCTCTTGATTACCAGGAAATACTGGGAATAGAATCCATGACCTTGATGAAGTAGGGGAACCTTCTCTAAAGCTCCCAAAGATAGTAGGGACTGAATCTGCTTGAGAATCAATGTCTTGTGAGACTGGTCCCTGAAGAGGGATGGGGTGCGTGAGGGGGAGGGTGAAGAGGAACTGTATGGCATAACTCAATCTGACAATGCTTAGGACCCACTGTCCACGGTAATTGAGTCCCAAACACTGCAAAAACAAGGTCCCCAAAAAGGGGGGATGGGGATGGAGAGGTCACCACTGATCACTACTCTGGACACAGAGGTCAAAATGAGTGCTTACTAGATGTGGGGTGGCGTGGGGATAGGAGGAGGGAGTTGGGCTGGTTGAGTAAACCCTGAGATCCACAGAGGAGGAGATCCTCTGATAAAGACACTTCCTTGGGTAATCCCACTGCCTCACAGGAAAGGAGGACTGGCTGATAAACAATACTGAGTGGTATTGCTATTGCTACTGCTGACCGCTATAATGGTGTCTCTATCTCACTGGAATACAATTTCCCAAGGAGCACAAGGTGGGCAGGGAATCCTTAAAGGAGTTCAGGGTCTCATCAGCATTGTCCGAGAACAACACCTGATCATCAAAAGTTAGGTCCTCAATGGTCATAGGATACAATGCTCAAGTTCTGCAGCCATGAGGCACTCCTTATGGTTACAGCTGAAGCCAGAGGTGACTGCAGTGAAATCTTGGCTATCAAACAGCCTTCTGCAACAAACACTGTGAACTCCTCCATGGAGGCTTCTGGCAACTTGCCCACAAACTTAAGACATGGTGTTCAGTTAACAAAATCTGTTGGTTTGCAATGCACATCTGCAGGAAAGAGGATATATAATCTTCCTCCCCATCAAGTCTATCTTCTTGGACACTATCCTTTGAGGTGGACTCATACCTCTCTTGCCCTACCCTGTCATTTGCCACAGTGACACCAAAGAGAGTTTGGGCCGGGTGGCAACTGAATGCCTCAAAACCCTGCATAGGGACAAAGTATCGCTTCTCCGAACATTTTGTCATGAGAGGCAACAAAGTTGAAGTAATCTTGGAGTACATGCAAAGGCCCTCTAGAAAGCCTCATCAATTGGGAGGGCTACTCTCCTTGAAGCAGATGGTTGGAGAATATTCAGTAGCCTGTGTGTATTTTACTGCAGAAATTCCACCTGGATGCCCAAGTTAGTGAACATATGCCTCAAAAGGTCCTGGTATGCCTTAAAGTCCTTGGGCACCAAGTGGGAGGAGGAGCCTGCCACAATAGAGTTGTAGAGAGAGGACGAGGAGATTGTTTGCTATGCGAATGACAGATCCTACTCCTGGACTACAGGATATGGTCGGAACAACTCCGGAGGCCTCAAAGGAATGGATCCAGCAGTTGACTGCAGCTGAGGGGCTCAGGAATGGGAGCAGCCAACATAACCAGCGATCTCACTTTGAAACAGGTTGAAGAACAAGACTGCAGGGATCACGGAGTGTCCCAAAGAGACCACTGACTGTACAGGTAAGGCACTGGTCATCAGTAGGCACCCGACTAAGAACCCTTGTCCTGGCAGTGAGGAAGGTGCCAATCTCAGTATAAAAAATTATCTGAGAACAGTCCCTGGCACCCATCGGATGATGATGAGGGAGACAACAACCGCGACCTGGATCTCAAGATGTCTCTGAGGTTCCCCAGTGACAACAGGGGAGACAGCCCGGATGGGATGAGCAGACGACTGGACTTGTGCAAAGCCTAGCACATGGGTGGTATTAATGCCTAAGATGAATAGGGAGTCTGCATCGGTGGTGCCGAGTGAGAGACACTCCTCCTACCTGGTGCCAGAAGAGATCTAAGCACCAAGGCTGAAGGCAAATACCAAGCTTGACAATGTTGTCTGCTCCCAAAGCAGAGACATTGCTGAATGAAGCACCCATGTCAAAGAGGTTTTCGGTGCCAGGCCCGGCATAGCCTCAACTCTGTCTGCAGCCCAGGAGGCGTTGGCTGAGACACTGGTGAAATGGGTAGCTCTGCCACATGGCCCAAAGGTATAATGGAGGATGAGGAGGTAGAAACCATGGCCCTGGAGAACTCCTGAACCAAAGGAGAGTCCAGGACCGAAATGCAAAGCAGGTCTGATGCTACTTGACATGCTGTTGGCAGGGAGACAGTTGGCACCGGTACAGATGCTGTTAGTACCAGACTCGACGGATGCCTCTTGCCTGGAGTCAACAGTACGGGCTCTTTATGAGCTCTGCACAGTACCAGGGAGCAGTTAGACAGACCTAGTCCATCCCATGTGCCGGAAAGAGCATGATGTTGGTCAGGACACCTCTTGGAAGAGGAGGAAGGATTTCCTGGAGCCCAGGAATGGTCCTGGTTGGATTTGCACCACCTCTTCCTCGGTGTACCCAAGGATCATGAATGTCTTCTCCTACACCTGGGGCAACCCAAATGTGACGGGGACTTACTAGTTGGATCCGCAATTGACTGCCAATCAGACACAGGCCTTGGTGCCAAAGCAGGCCTCATTGTTTGTTCCTGAAGTTGCTGCTTTAACCATAAATCCCTTGCCACCAGGGTCCTCTTTGTAACCTACTTAAAGATGGTACATTGCTCCTTAAGGAGTCCCTCCCTGAGACGTAACAAGCACCTCACATGAGGATAACTGCTGAGAATAGCCCCCACTACAGGATGGACAATGCTTGAACCCCAGTGAGGGCACCACACAGGGCAGCCATTTATTCTAACTAACACTAAACTAAACCTAAAGTACTATTCAACTAGACACACACACACACACAAAAGGCTCAGGTAACAGACAGAGCTCCACACAGAGCTCCAACTACAGGAGGTGAGAAGAACTGACAGGGGTTGAGGCATAGAGATTAAGTGACACTTGACCAGCACCATACAGAGTTTCCATGTCACATCTAATAACAGAACCCATAAGTTCTGACTGTCTTCTAAACTATACTGCAGCTATGCTCTAGTAAGTTGGTGACAAAAACACAGTCTTTGACTACCCCAACTTGTATCGAGCTGGGACATGTGAAAACAAGGAGCCAGTTAGGGGCTTCATGAAAGACATAATGGTTGAGTCACTCTCTAGCCATTAGGATTCCCTTTACAAAATTTACACTAAAAGAGTGACCTGTTGCTGCCAGCTGTCATCCGCTCAGTTCCACATCTTGTCCTCTGGATCCATGTCCTTCCTGGCTGGTAAAGACCAACAGGGAACATTTGGTTCCACTGTTGGAGATGGTCAATGCCATTTTAAAGAGGGCAGCTTACGAAATTCTCTTAAGAAGCTATTGTATGGCATTTGCTCAAGGAATCATTTGTTGAGGCTGAAAACCTAACCATTATCAAGAATCTAATCTTTTTGATTAAGCTTAAAACAATTGTGGTGAGAAAACTCTAGGAGTACCAGATGCTTCTGATCTTCTTGTCCCATGTCAATCTGGGTCCAGACTTTGGTACAGTACACTAACTTCTCTGATGATATTTATTAAGTTATCTTCTCTGGTGGCAGAAAAAGACTAACTGTGAATTCTTAAATCGTTAGACCTATCAGTTGCCTTTGATGCTATTGACCATGAGGAGATAATGACTTGCTTACAGACCATAACAGGCGTGGAAGCATCTTCTCTTGGGCAGTTCTGTTCCCTCCGTACTGAACATTCTTAGAGGAAGGTAGTGGACAGTTCCTCATCATCCCCATGGGTTCTTTTGCGTAGTGTCCCAGAGGTTCCATTGACTCTCCCCTCCTATTTAATGTACATATGGGGCCACTGGGAGAGGTTATGAGGCGATATAGGCTGCAGTGTTTTCATTATATAGAAAATGTCCAACTTTCTATTTCACCTGAGCTTACAAGTGATGTCAATTGCTTTACCCACTGTGTGGTCAAGACTGGGGCATAGAAGTGAGTAGCATAGCATACTGAAGCTCCATTTCGAAAACATAGTAATGTTGGTGGGTAAAAATAAACAACTAGGAGATGTGGCTAAGATTGTCCCCCCATATTGAGAATGTGTGCCCCCATTCATCATTAGAGTTTGCAATCTAGGAGGTATTACTGGATCCCCAACTGCTGGTAAAGCATTATAGCCTCAGACTCTAAGGTCAGAAGGGACCAATATGATCACCTAGCCTGACTTTCTGCACAACGCAGGCCACAGAACCTCACCCATCCACTCCTGTAATAGACCCCTGACCTATGACTGAGTTCCTGAAGTCCTCAAATCATGATTTAAAGATTTTAAGTTACAGAGAATCCACCATTAAGTGAGCCTTTGCCAACCTGCCCTGGGGGGAAATTCCTTCCCAACCCCAAATATGGTGATCAGTTAAACCCTGCACATATGGGCAAGACTCAATAGCCAGACACCCAAGAAAGAATTCTGTAATAATTCTGAACCATCTAACATCCCTTCACAGGCCAATGGCATATCTACCACCAGTAGTCAATGATCAGTCAATTGCCAAATTAGGCTGTCCCATCATACCATCCCCTCCATAAATTTATCAAGCTCAGTTTTGAAGCCAGCTAGGTTTTTTGCCCCCATTGCACCCCTTAGAAGGCTATTCCAGAATTTCAATTCTCTGATGGTTAGAAACTGGCACCTAATTACATATCTAAACTTCCTGATGGCCAGTTCATATCCATTAGTTCTTGTTCCCACATTGGCACTGAATTTAAATAATTCCTCTCTCTCCCTGGTATTTATCCCTCTGATGTATTATTTATAGAGAGCAATCGTATCTCCCCTCAACCTTCTTTTGGTTAGGCTAAACAAGCAAAACTCTTTGAGTTTCCTCTCTTAAGGCAGGTTTTCCATTCTTCAGATCATCTTAGTAGCCCTTCTCTGCACCTGTTTCAGTTTGAGTTCATCCTTCTTAAACATGGGGGACCAGAATTGCATATAGTATTCCAGATGAGGTCTCACCAGCACCTTGTATAACAGTACTATCACCTCCCTATCTCTATTGGAAACACCTCACCTGATGCATCCCAGGACCACATTAGCTTTTTTCATGGCCACATCACATTGGTGGCTCATATTCATCCTATGATCAACCCATACGCCCAGGTCCTTCTCTTCCTCTGTCACTTCCAACTGATGAGTCTGCGTTATAGCAGAAATTCTTGTTATTAGTCCCTAAATGTATGACCTCACACTTTCCACTGTTAAATTTCATCCTATTTCTATTACTCCAGTTTACAATATCATCCAGATCTTCCTGTATGATATTCCGATCCTTCTCTGTATTGGCAGTACTTCCCATCTTTGTGTCATCCACAAACTTTATTAGAACATTAATCTTTTTTTTTTTTTTTACTGACGTTGGCACAAGAAGTCGGAAATAAGATCGGCCCCAAGACCGATCGCTTAGAAACTCCATTAGTAATCTCCCTCTAACCTGTGGGGAATTAGTTAAATTGGAAAAGATGGGGATTAATATGAAAATTGAAAGGTGGATAAGGAACTGGTCAAAGGGGAGAATGCAGGCTGCATTCCTTTTGTCTAAAAAATCTGTTATCTTCTCAAAAACGGAGATCAGGTTGGTCTGGTACAATCTACATTTTGTAAAGCCATGTTGTATTTTATCCCAATTACATTTAACCTCGATGTCCTTAACTACTTTCTCTTTCAAAATTTTCCCCAAGACCGTGCATATTACTGAGGTGAAACTAACAGGCCTGTAGTTACACAGCTCACTTTTTTTTCCTCTTTCTTAAAAATAGGAACTATGTTAGCAATTCTCCAGTCATATAATACAGCCCAAGTTACAGATTCTTTAAAAATCCTTGCTGATGGGCTTGTAATTTCATATGCTAGTTCCTTTAATATTCTTGGATGGAGATTTAGTCCCATTAAGCTGTTTGTGTTTGACTTCTCATAGACTCATAGACTCATAGACTCATAGGTCAGAAGGGACCAATATGATCATCTAGTCTGACCTCCCGCACAAGGCAGGCCACAAAACCCTACCCATACACATTTATAACAACCCCGAACCCATGACTGAGTTATTGAAATCCTCAAAAGTGAGATTTGAAGACCTCAAGCTGCAGGGAATCCACCAGCAAGCGACCCATACCCCATGCTGCAGAGGAAGGCGAAAAACCTCCGTGGCCCCTGCCAATCCGCCCCGGAGGAAAATTCCTTCCCGACCCCAAATATGGCGATCAGCTAAACCCTGAGCATGTGGGCAAGACTCACCAGCCAGCACCCAAAACAGATTTCTCTGCAGTAACTCAGTTCCCATCCCATCCAGCATTCCCACAGACCGTTGAGCAAACTTATCTGCCGATAATCCAAAATCAATTGCTCAAATTAAACTATCCCATCATAACATCCCCTCCATATACTTATCAAGCTTAGTCTTAAAGCCAGATAAGTCATTTGCCCCCACTACTTCCCTCGGAAGGCTATTCCAGAACTTCACTCCCCTAATGGTTAGAAACCTTCGTCTAATTTCTAGTCTAAATTTCCTAATATCCAATTTGTACCCATTCGTCCTCGTGCCTATAATAGTACTAAACTTAAATAATTCCTCTCCCTCCCTAACGTTAATCCCCCTGATATATTTATATAGAGCAAGCATATCCCCCCGGAGCCTTCTTTTGGCCAGGCTAAACAAGCCAAGCTCTTTGAGTCTCCTTTCATAAGGCAGATTTTCCATTCCTCGGATCATCCTAGTAGCCCGTCTCTGAACCTGTTCCAGTTTGAATTCATCCTTCTTAAACATGGGACACCAGAACTGCACACAATATTCCAGGTGGGGTCTCACCAGCGCCGTATATAACGGCACTAACACCTCCTTCTCCTTGCTGGAAATACCTCGCCTGATGCATCCTAAAACCGCGTTTGCTTTTTTAACAGCCATATCACATTGGCGGCTCATAGTCATCCTGTTATCAACCAATACCCCAAGGTCCTTCTCCTCCTCCGTCGTTTCCAACTGATGCATCCCCAACGTATATGTAAAATTCTTATTATTAATCCCTAAGTGCATGACCTTGCACTTTTCACTATTATATTTCATCCGATTACTATTGCTCCAGTGTACAAGGTAGTCCAGATCTTCCTGAATAGCATCCCGGTCCTTCTCCGTGTTAGCAATACCCCCCAGCTTCGTATCATCCGCAAATTTTATTAACACATTCTCGCTCTTTGTGTCAAGATCAGTTATAAAAAGGTTAAATAAGGTCGGTCCAAGAACCGATCCTTGAGGGACTCCGCTAGTAACCTCCTTCCAGCCTGACAGTTCACCCTTCAGCACGACACGCTGTAGTCTCCCTTTTAACCAGTTCCTTATCCACCTTACAACTTTCACATTCATCCCCATCTTTTCCAATTTAACTAACAGTTCCCCATGCGGAACCGTGTCAAACGCCTTACTGAAATCGAGGTAAATTAGATCTACCGCATTGCCTCTGTCTAAGTAATCCGTCACCTTCTCAAAGAAGGAGATCAGGTTGGTTTGGCACGATCTACCTTTAGTAAATCCATGTTGCAATTTGTCCCAATTACCATTGACCTCCATGTCCTTAACTACTTTCTCCCTTAAAATTTTTTCCAAGACCTTACACACGACAGACGTCAAGCTAACAGGCCTATAATTACCCGGATCACTTTTATTCCCTTTCTTAAAAATAGGAACTACGTTAGCAATTCTCCAGTCGTACGGCACAACCCCCGAGTTTACCGATTGCTTAAAAATTCTCGCTAACGGGCTCGCAATTTCACGCGCCAGCTCCTTTAATATCCTCGGGTGGAGATTGTCCGGTCCCTCCGATTTTGTCCCATCAAGCTGTTCAAGTTTGGCCTCTACCTCAGATACGGTAATATCCACCACCACATCCAGATTCCCGTTCGTCATCCCTCCATCATCCCTAAACTCCTCACTAGTCTTATTAAAGACCGAGGCAAAGTACTTATTTAGATATTGGGCCATGCCTAGGTTATCCTTAACCTCTGTTCCATCCTCAGCGTATAGCGGCCCCACTTCTTCTTTCTTTGTTTTCTTCTTATTTAAGTGACTGTAGAACCTTTTACTATTGATTTTGATTCCCTTCGCAAGGTCCAGTTCTACGCGGCTTTTAGCCTTCCTCACTTTATCCCTACACGTTCTCACCTCACTAAGGTAGCTTCCCTTACTAATCCCGCCTTTCTTCCACACCCTGTAAGCTTTCTGCTTTTTCCTAATCCCCTCTCTGAGTTGCTTGCTCATCCAGCTTGGCCTGCTACTCCTGCCCATGGTTTTTTTCCCCTTTCTTGGGATGCAGGCTTCCGACAATTTCCGCAGCCGCGACTTAAAGTAATTCCAGGCCTCCTCCACATTTAAATCCCCAAGTTCCTTCGTCCAATCCACTTCCCTAACTAATTTCTGTAACTCTTTGAAATTAGCCCTTGAGAAGTCGAAAACCCTAATCCCAGATCTACGTTTGTTTATCCTTCCATCTAATTTGAATTGAATCAACTCATGATCACTCGAACCAAGATTGTCCCCTACCACCATTTCTTCTACGAGGTCCTCACTACTCACCAAAACCAAATCTAAGATGGCATCCCCTCTCGTAGGTACTTCAACTACTTGATGAAGAAATCCATCCGCTATCACATCCAGAAACATCTGACCCCTATTATTCTTGCAAGCACTCGTCCTCCAGTCTATATCCGGGAAGTTGAAATCTCCCATAATCACACATTTCCCCTTAGTGTTTACTTCGTTAAAAACATTAAAGAGGTCTCTATCCATATCCAAGTCAGACCCCGGCGGTCTGTAGCACACCCCAAGCACTATCTCAGGGGAAGCTCTAGTAGCTTTTTTACCCAGTGTGATTTTTACCCAGACAGACTCCGTCTTATCCATTCCATCACTTCTCATTTCATTACAATTCACCTCATCATTGACGTACAAAGCTACTCCACCACCTCTACCTTTCTTCCTGTCTTTTCTAAACAGCACATAACCTTCAATACCCGTACTCCAGTCATGAGTACTATTCCACCAGGTTTCTGTTATCCCTATAATATCCGGTTTCACTTCCTGCACCAGTAGCTCCAGTTCCTCCATCTTGTTTCCTAGGCTCCTCGCATTAGTGTACAGACATTTTAATTTTTGACTTCTACCTCAGATGTAGTAATTTCTATCTTCATATCCTCATTCCCACTAGCCACCCTACTACTATCCCCAAGCTCATCATTAGCCTCATTAAAAACAGAGGCAAAGTATTTAGATATTTGGCCATACCTAGATTATCCTTCACCTCCACCCCATCCTCAGTGTTTAGCGGTCCCACAGAAGCAATTTCTAGGATGGTTTTTCTCCCCAGTCTTCAGATGACCAGTACAGTAATAATTTCTTTTATAGGTGGACCTTGCCGTCATTGATGATGTCTGAGATTAAAATGTAATGCTCCCTACATGGAGATATACCTTAACTCAAACCACAAACGGAAACTGATGCAAAATGTGACAGCCTGCTTAATAAGAAATGTATTCTGCTGCGAGTAAATGATTTGTGCTCTGTGATCTGCACTGGACTCCTGTGAGTTTTCAAGTGAAGTTTAAATATTGATTTTGACCTTTAAAACCCTATTCTGGCTAAGGTCTCGGTTACTCGAAAGATCGCCTCTGTCTGTGCGGTACTGTCACAACTGCAGTCGGTAGCAGTATTCAAGTTGGAGTTCCCTCACTATAAAAAGAGAGTTATTGGCTGAGCACACTACATCAGATGATCTTCTCTTTACAACCTTCTGCGCCCCTTTGCTCTGAAATAGCTCAATTCATCTTACCTTCATCAGGACATGCCTCAGGGTCCATTTCTTTACCCAGGGCTTTGGTGATAGAGTCATGATAAGGCTGATGCTTATGATAAGGAAGGTATTATTTCTTGGATTTTATTTCATCTGTGGTTCATTCATTTCTGGGTTTGTGCTACAGAATCACTGTGGATCCAATCCTATTATACGACTATAATTTAAATTTTTATGGCAACAGTCTCTAGAACCTGGGGTAACTACAATTTTAGTAAATTATATATCAAAATAAATAATTGTGATGATTTGGTGAATGTCTGTGTAAACCTTATGTTGTTTGCAGTGTTGGTCTAGCTGTGTTGATCCCACAATATAAGAGAAACAAGGAGGGTGAGGTAAAAATCTTTTACTAGACAAACCTCTGTTGATGACAGAGACAAGCTTTTGAACTATACAGAGCTCTGCAACACAGATACCTGTAGAAAAGCTCAGTGTAGCTCAAAAGCTTGTCTCTTTTACCCACAGAAGTTGGTCCAGTAAAAGATATTATCTCACCCCCTCCCTTGTCTCTCTACATACATCTTATGAATTCCCTATTTGATTTTATTAATTGTCTGTATCCTTATGTTTTTGGCTGTCTTTTATTATATTTTTACATCAAAGCCCTTGCACTGACAAGAAGGGAAGGAATGCTGATGTATCTGACTTTGAACAGGACAATCTTTAAAGATTATTAATGCCTAAATAGATCACTCCTAAAACAAAACCAAGAGGTGCTGCAGCCTGGATGGAACGAGTTCTGCCCAGCTTGTCTAGAGAGTGCTAGGATTTTGAGAAGTGGAATTTCCCCAGATGTAGAGACTGAGGGACTCAGAGCAAGACAAAACTTAAGCAGGAGAGTACTGAGTGCAGAGGTCAGAGAGAGACTGATTCTATGATTCAGAGGAGAAGGCATGTGCAGGAGCTGGAATTCTGGACTCCTCAAAGGTCTCTGACCTAAGCCAAGTAACATTCCAGAGGTGTGAGGAAATTGAGGTAAGGAACTGCATGTATGCATTTGTTATTTTGTCTAGATCTGTATATTTCTTATGCTAGCTAAAGCAACAAGTGATTGCTTTTTGGAATCCTTACAAAGCCTGCGTGTCCACTTACTTTCACTATTATGTGTCCCTGAACAAATGAAACACAAACCCAGAGCACTCACATGGCTGGAGCTCTGAGAAAGGGTATATATAAGCTATTAAGAAGTCAGGTGGTGAGGAGGGGGGCAGCAGTGGTCTAGGAGCTGTAGGGCACCTTGGCTGCAGGGTCCCATTTCCACAACGACATGACAAAGAAACTGTGCCCAGGAATCATGCAAGAGATGCCAAGGAAAGAGACAGTGCTGCAGCCTACTCAAACCAAAGGAAGCTTTACAGCGCATAGATATAGCACGTTGGGACCCAAACACAGCAGCCTGCTGGTATCCGGCTTGAGGAGCTATAACAGAGTTGTGTGACAACAATACGCAACATAACCTTGTCATGCATTTTAATTTGGAGAGTCAAGCCCATTCTATTATATATCCACTAAGAACAGACATCCTTTTCGGCTCTGAACGTTTTCTGGGACAGTGTTGCTCTAGAGATGGTGAAGTTCCTGGTAAGCCAAAAAAATTTCAAGTTGCCTCTCTCATCATAGACTTGCTCAACCTAGATTGTTGACTCTCTTTGTGGAGTAGCCCAATCAAAAATAAGCTACAAAACTACTGTGCCTTATCCCAGCATGGAGGTGTACAGAACTGTCTAACTATATAACCATGTCTGTGTAACCATGCTTGCTATTCATCCTTCCTCCCATGTTTCTTTCAACTGCTTGTTAAATCCACTCACTACACCTTGTCTTATGCTAGGTTGCAAGCCATTTGGTGCAGGGCACATCTATTACTGTGTCTTTGCAGTGCTCATCACAACGCAACTTTGATTCTGGTCTGTGAAAAAAGCACAAGGCATCACTATTTGTAAAGAAGTAGTGGAAAGTTCAGCAGATGAGAGGTAGGAGAGGGGTAACAAGCTGCAAGTCCCAAAGAACAAGCAGAACCAAGAATTTTAAAGTGTACAGTACAGAGACATAAAAGAGGTATCCCCTCACAGGAGCGTCTCTATCCGTAAACTTGTGTGAGTATCCTATCAGGAAGGGATATGAACTCTCAAGTCCTTCCTTGATGGCACCCAACAGCCCTTGGGATCTGAAACTCAATGGCTGCAGACAGCCACATTTACACTGCAACCACATTAGGAAAATGCCCTGATGTTACCAATGATTGTCAACAACGGGTCCCATTGAACTGGTATTAAATGTGATTTAACTGCTGGAATACAGGAGATAAACCATTTTCAATGCTGTTACAGAAAACATGTTAGACAGCACATTCCTCTAGGTTCCACTTTCTGTAACAGAGTTGTAAATAGTTTTGTCTCATTCCCTCTAGTAAGTAACCCTTTTTAACATTTGTTGAGGGGAGTCCAGAGAAACCCTTTGCTGATGACCAATAATAACAAGAAGTCATTTTCTTACTATAGATTGGCTGATGAGGACCTCAAGAAATCCTATACACAGACTTACAGGTTTTATTTGGCTTTTCATTAGATGGCAGGGATGTTGGTTATGGACAATTCTGATGCTTCCTTATCAATTCCTAGAGTTAATATCTATAGCATCAGAACAGGCTACTACAGCACTCCTGGCCTAGGTGATCAGGAATCAAATCTTTGTTTCCCATACAGCAGAGCAGACCATGAAAACCATGCATAGTGGCTCAGACTCTATTTTCCATCTCTCTAAGTCTTATCCTGCAGCATCCGAAAGTAAAATTTGGACTTGTGAGGGGTCACGATCACAAAACAAAGTCACATAAAAATATCCAAGTTCCTGTTACCTAGCATGAGAAACAACTAGAACTATGAATCAGAACGAAACAGTGGGGGGAAGGGAAAGGCCTGATCTAAGAAATGGAGGTCAAAAGTAATAGATAAAACAATTCTATACACATCCTGTTTGCATCTAGAGCTAACAGAGGGACACCAAAGGCCGATGTAGGCAAACAGAGAATAACCAAGCATGTCAAGGTGTTGGATGGTGCTCAAGACCCCACCTGTCCAGGGAAATAGATATACTGCATCACCCTTCCACTCATAGGGGTAAGAAGACATTCGAAGACTCCTCACATTCTTGTGAGTGAAGGCAACAGATGAAATCCACAGCTGGTTTCTAATCATGCAGTTCTGCAGCAGAGGGGCACTGAATGCACAAACCCATAATCCCAATATCATTCTTATTGGGGGGCAGCGGGTGTCAGGGAGAATGTAATAATGTTTTGAATCCACAATCAGCTGTCAGACAACTGGACATGTTAGAAAGAATTAAATACTACAACTAGATTAAAAAACCCGGAAGTTGGAGTTTGAACATTCAGTTTTGCTATCAAATCAATATGCGGGGGAGGGGAAGATTCAATCTCCTTTTGCTCTGACAAACAAGGTTCCCCACCAACCATTTCCTAACACATTTACATCTTGCTCTTTTGTCACACCCAGAACTAAACCTCAGACTTGCTGACTTAATTGAAAGTTTCAGGTGGACCAGTAAAATGCTGCCAGTTGTTTATCAATCTCCTCCTCTAGGTCTGACTCGAATTTCTCTCTTCTGTTTATTACCCTCTTGTAAAAAATGAGATAAGCATCACAAACATACGTGATGGTTTCCTTTGTTAGCTCAGGGTGGGGTTCTCCAAGTGCCATCTGATTTAGACACAGAAATCTCAAACCACAGCCTTGGACAGCTGGCTCCTCTACCTACTCAACCTTCATCCCAGTAAGGTCTAGTCTACACTGCAGAGTTAGGTCAACTTAAGATGTCAGATGCATCTATGTAAGAGTCTACACTAAAGTTTCTTTCTTGCTGATGTAACTGTTCTGCTATGCTGACTTAACTCCACCTGCACAAGAGGCACAGAGTCAATGTCGATGAAGTTAGATCAACAAAGGGCTGGTCTACACTATGGAGTTGTGTCGACAAAAACAGTGGAGGCGTACAGACTGAAACACTCCTCCCACCGATGTAACTCCCCTACTATGCGGACATAATAAAAACACCACAATGAGAGGTGTAGGGCTTATGTTGGTGTAGTTAGGATGAGGCAATATCAGTGTAGACACTGTGTTCCTTACATCAGCTGTTGGCTATCACTCTTGTCCTTTTCCCAGCCAGAGCCATGAAATTAGCCAAAAAAAAAAAAAAAAACCCTGGCAGCTAGAGCCCAGCTGCCCCCCACTCCCCTGGAGAACTGAGCAGCTGGACCCCGCTCTTGGCTAGGAGCAGGGTGAGAAGTCCAGGTGCTGGACTCTGCACCTGATAGGGAATGGGGAGGGGAGAAGCCCAAGTGGCTTCTCAGGCCAAACCCTGCCAGGAGCAGGCCAACCTTGTCTATTTCATGGCTGAACTGAAATTGACACAGCTGCCCCAACTCCTGGCAGGAAAGGGGGGCAAGAAGCCCCAAATGGCTCCCCCTGGCTCTTGGCTGGGAATGGGATGTGGGGGGAGCAGCTCACTAGGAGCCTGTGGGGGCAGTCAGGCTCCCAGGAGGGAGCTGCCAGCAGAGCTGAGACCCCACATCGCTCCTCTTAGGTGGGTGGAAGTGCTCCTGGTAAGGTTGCACACAACTGACCCAAGGTCGACTCATCTCTATAGTGTAGACAATGCCAGTGTCAGTGGAGACACTGCATTGCTTACAACGACTGTTACTGGCTTTCAGATGCCAACACACAATGCCCCACACTGACACACAGTCAGTACAAGTGCTCCTGGTGCATAAAGACACAAGGAGTAGAGTGTGGATGCACAAAAGCGATTTCATTACTGCAGCAGCTGTATGCCAATGTAACTTAGGTCAACATTATTTTGGAACGTAGACATGCCCTTACAAACACACACTCACACTGTGGAAGCTTCAGCACATTAAGGACAGTGATCACAAAGGAATTCCCATGTCTTCTTCACACCTCGTTTCCAAATATGAAGTTAGCAAAAAGATACCCGATAGCAATATGCATTAGAAACATCAAGATAAAGAAGAAAAAATTGGAAAGCCAGAAACAACAGAGAGGTTTACCACTAGTGTTCTGCCCCATCCCCTTCCTGCCCCTACACAACTGCAGAGAAACCAAATACATGGGACATTCTCAGTTGATTTTAACTGATAATTTCCATTCAGGGCTTGATCTAATGCTTACTGAAGTCAATAGGAATCCTTGGATCAGGCCATCAGTGCTCTAGAAGAAGCTGAAACTTCCCATACCCACAATGTATGTGGAAGGAGTGAGGAAAAGAGGGACAACTTCACAACCATGGGTATAGCAACTGTAACTGTATACGTCTTATACACAAAAAACTATTAAAACAGAGTTAAAGGTGAGAGAATGTATCAGTAATTTAAAGCTAAAAACCATTTACAGGGATGTTGCCATTATTCCAAAACCCAGCATTATAAACTCAGGAAATTGAGTGTCATGGTTATACTGAAAAGAAATCCAAACATGTAAGAAACACACAAGTAAAATACCTAAACAACCTTAACATTGTCCTTTAGCAATGCCATTCAATAACCCTATGATTACAATTGGTGCATAATAGTATTCATGGCCTCCAATTACATTTAAAGAGATGAAACCCCCCCCCAAAATTTTTCCTTTGGTAGCATCATTACAGGTCCAAGTTAACATTATTTGGATGCCTTAATTGTGTATTTCCTAGCTGAACATGTCTGGATATCTTAAGTGTAGCCTCAATTCTGCATTTTCTGGGTTTATAATACTTGGCTTTAGAATAATTATGACATCTCCATATTTTTTTATCCTTAATTATGATATGTACTCAAATTTAACTCCATCTTATCAGGTTTTTTTCTGGGAATTTACTTCATTTTTTAAAATGTCATATACGAACACTAAATGACAAACTCAAAGAGAACACTACCATGAAATATTTCTGATCATTTGAATACATGTAGTACAAACTCAAAAGTCAAAATTAAAAAAAGATTTGAAGAGCAGATTCACCAACACACCACAGCAGTACAAACCAGTCAGAGAGAACTAACCAGTTCAGCTGGGTTTACAGCTGCTCTGCATCACCTGTGCAACACAAAGCATCTAATGCATATTAGTGAATCTGGCCTGTAATTTGCAACTATTTTACTGGTTCAGAGGGCTGGGTTAGCGAGACTGGCATTATGTGAAGGGAAGACGAGGGGGGGGGGGGAGAGGAGAAAACAGTCCCCAAGTCCCAATGTCTCTGTGCTTTAGGTGCTCCCCCTTCATTTCTCAGTTCCAGTAGCAATGCTGCCTCAATGGGCAGTGAAGCTGAGCCAAGACAAGTGTCATGGGGAGCCTGTCCTGCACTGATATCTAAAGCTAGAATGCAGCTAGGGAATCTCTAGACAGCAGGGACAGTATTCTACTAATGGGAACTCTTGACACACTGTGTTCAGTTTCCCTTATCCCACACTATGTCTACACTCCAAGCACTATAGTGGTACAGCTGCAGTTAAGTTGCTGAAGGGTAAACCCTTGCTACAGTGACGGAAGGGGTTTTTCTATCACTGTAGTTATTCCAGCCCCTTAGGAGACAGTGCCTAGATCAATGGAGGAATTCTTCCATCAACCTAGCAGCATCTAGACCAGGGGCTAGGTAGGCTTAACTACACCCCTCAGGGGTGAGAATTTTTCACACACCCCTGACCCACATAGCTAAGTCAACTTACATTTTAGGTGTAAGCCAGGCCCAAGTCGTTTCAACCAACAGAACTTGTAGTGTACAAATTAGCTGTAGAGCAGTGGTTCTCAAACTTTTTGTATTGGGTGAACCCTTTCACATGGCAAGCCTCTAAGTACAACCCCCCCTTAGAAACTAAAAACACATTAAACCTTTTTGCTTAAACTTGCCCCTGGCTTCCATGAGCTTCCCACTATCCCTTTGCCCTAATGCCTGCCCTTCCCCCTGTCCTCCCCTCCTGTAACCATTCCCTCCACACCCCTGTTCCTCTGCCGGGAGGAAGCAGGGAGACTCACAGCCCTGCGCCTGGCCAGGGTGTCGGGGCTCACAGCTCAGGATCCCCACATAACCATGTTGTGACCCCCAGTTTGAGATCTAATGCTGTAGAGGAAGGGTGGTAGCTGGCTGAGAAGTCTGATGTCATAATACTTCAGTTGTTGACCAGAACCAGTCTTTAGTGTACATAATAGCAAATAGGTAAAATAATTGTTAATAGCTTAATTTCAACCTAATTTCTTCAAAAGATAGCCTATGCAGACTATTTCAACTCATTTTAACTATATGAAGAGTTTGAAGGGTTTATGCTATTCCACTGTTGAAATGATTCAGAACAAAGAAAAGCCTGACATGGTGCTAAGTTTCTCTTTACAACTCAGCTTTTAATTAATTTGAACACAAACCAATTAAATATATTTGTCAATTCCCAGAAAATTCATTCTGGAATTGAATGAAGAGTTGTAATTTTGGAGAGAATAAGAAACAGTTTTGCTTGCAAAAGGACTGTTCGGGGGAGGAGTGGGCTGCATCATCCTGGGAAGGGGACCCCAGAGAATTCTGTCCAGTCCCCCAAAAGGTAATTGCCACACAGGATTTTATTGCCCTAGACTATGCCTCTTTGGAAAGCAGTCTGTATAAAGCTATATTTACTGATTTGTTTCAGGGACATCCAAGAGTCAAACGCCACCTATGGAATCCTTGAATGTAGCCTCCTTCCTGTGACTCCAGTGGGGAGAAAGCTGAGTAAGTTGCAGTGAACTAAATCAGCAAGCATGTTTTATTAATTAAGGAATATATAAATACAACCAAACATTAGATTTGTAGGCATTTGTTTAAAATGGAAATGCACTGGCAAACTAGATACAGCCCTTGGGCTCCTGGCAAGTTGCCAATGTAGCTCTCAGTGTAAGGTACAGATTCTCCCAGCATACCCAAGGTCAGATTCAGAGGCAGGAGGCAGCAGGAGGCATGTTTTGAGAGAGATGTGATCAGAGGCAGAGATATGGCAAATCCGCCCATAAGACGACAAGCTAAAAGTGAACTACTGCGCAAAAATAAAAAATGAGTGAATTCCAATATTCTGTGCTGCGTGCTACTAACCAGACCATATTGAGGGTAGGGGGATTTCAGAACAGAAATAAGTTTGAACTAGCCATTAAAAATTCTTTTGCTTGATCTGGTACTTCTTGGCTCTTGAAGCACTCTCCAAATATGACATCAGAAATACCAGCAGTTTCACTGCAACCTCTAGTATTTGTAATTCTGGGATACAATCAGTGAACCAGGAAGTGCAAAGAGGATATCATAGAGCAAATAAAGCATTTTAAAAGGTTAAAACTTCCATACCATATGTTCCTCACAGCCTAGTTACTGACAACATTCAGTGAATAAATGTGGGATTAACTCACTTTCATTTATTGCTTTATACTCCACTTTAAGGAAAAAAAGATACCAGCTTGCAGATCTTTGCATCTCTCCTTTTTGGAGAGGAAGGAGAAAATCAAACTATGTAAAACCCTTGGGCTCCTGACAAGTTTTCAGTGTGACTCTCAGTGTAACTTAATGATACTGTCCCTTTGATCAGGAGAGTCACAAAACGGATACTTGTTTATCATCAAAATATATTTGGCACAATATAATAGATAAAAATAAAGATAGCTCCTGCTTCTAAGAACTTATATTTAATGTACTGGGTTTGATCAAAGCATACAGGTATCATATGTGTGTAACATAGGCATAATCCACTTTCAGGGGATTAAAGCAATTAATAACTCCTTTGGCATTTAACAATATTATTTTAGACTACAATCCTGCAATGAGGGAGACAGTGCCCCAGTTGCAAAATCTCCTCTCTCTCAGCATCTGGAATGGAGCATGAGAACCATCAAGGAGCCATCCTAACATCCCAGAGTATAGTTGGAAACTGGAAACAATGACACCAAAGCCCCATCAGTGTTAAACTGTAAACAGGATCAGAATGGTGATTTTATAAATGGCAAGGAACAGAGACCCATGGTGCAGCAGTCTAATCACTTTTGGGGCTAGCGGAGACAAGGTTCCATTCTTAATCAGCTTCCATAATCTATAGGGACAGTTTGAAGGAGAACAGAAGGTGAGCCAGCAGGAGTCAGGATTAAGCCTGGTGGATGGGGAGGGAACGGATCCTGCATAAACTGTCACAGGAGAGCAAGAGCTGTCTCCAATCACGAAACCAGCTGCCAGCAGTAGCTAGAGGGGGCTTTAAACAGACTGGGACAGATTATTTCCTTTGGTCTGGATTGTCCTTATATCAGAGTTTCTCAAACTGGGAGTCCTGACCCAAAAGGGGGTCATAAGAATATTGTAGGGGGGGTTGCAAGAGCGGCAGTTGCTGGCTGGGCACCCAGCTCTGAAGGCAGTGCAGTAATAGCAGCAGTGCAGAAGTAAGGGTGGCATGCTATGGGGAAGTTGTCACTTTTGGGGGGTTGTCACAGCCTGAAATATTTTCAAAGGGGATCCCAGCAAAAAAAAGTTTGAAAACATCTGCCTTACACCCATTCTATCCACTTAGACATTTAAACACACCAATACACCAGTGGAATAGTCAGACCTGAGCATCAAAGTTGGATGAAATAAGATGCCTATTAAGAAGGGGGGGGGGAAACTGCCTCCCCAGACTATGCATAGCAGCTGTCAACCAGGATAATGCCCTCTCTGAATTGGTCATAAAGTGGCACTCTAGAGCAGCAAGACAAACGCTCCCAGGGAAAATACTCTCTCTTTCTCTGCAGCATTGCTGGTTCTTTAATGCCCATCCTTAGAGAGGACAACAGACTGGTTTTCTTGCAGGATTGTGCAAGGCACTAACCACAAGGTAACTGATTCTGCTCTGTTTACAACTGACTTCTGTGTGGTTTGTACATGTTACTAGTATCCAGAGATCAAAATCAAAGCCTTGACCCTTTTAGTAATTAAGAGTCCACAGCACATTTTGAAAGATAGACTGTTGGCCCAGGTGAATGGGACCAAATATCTTCCACATAAAATTCTTGTAGTTTTAATTGTCGTTTTCTACATGTCCTCAGATACATAAAGTTGTTGTGTTCTGTTACACAGATGCTGCATTCCACCCCAGTAGCTGCATAGCTTTGGCAAGTGGTTATTTCAGGATGGTAGGAGACAGGTGGCTATCTTATTGTATGCTTAATATTCCAGTGCCATGAAAAAATAAGTAATCTACTATAAGAGTACAGTTTTGAACTCCAAAACTGGCATTTGCCAACATCTTCCTGTTCCTTTTACATTACACCACCTTAGAAAAAGGCTGAATGAGGAGCCATTTTTTGTGTTCAATTAACATGTTAAGGGGAAAAGCTGATTCACATTATTGTGTGAACAATAAGTTTTTAAAAAATGTAAGTACCCAAAAACTTGATTCTAGCACTAACTAGCTTCCAATGACAGCAAAGACAAGAACGGAACAGACCACGAAAACTGAATTCCCCTCATTTCTAGAAGTGATCCCTCTTGGTCAAGGCTCAGGTACACCAGCTGCAGGTACATGCATTGCTCATTTCCCCTGCAGTACCTGCTCTGAGGGTAATAGAAGATTTTTATCTCCAACTCTGACCTTTACCAATTAATTAAAAACAAAAGGGAAAAAACGGAGAAACAAAAAGGAATTTGACCTCTGGTGCCATGAGAATTAATGAAGGCACACCACCCTTTTATTTTAAATCCTCTTTTCATATACCTAAAAGCTTTTGCTCTACAATGAGATATTTACATCCCACAGTAAAATGTATACAGGAAGTAGGCGTCCTTAGGAGGGTATTCAAGTGAATTTAAATGTACTTGATAACAGATGTTAAAAAGCACCACTTTACTCTCCTCCCCCCAACAAAATTCCAGTTGGGGACTAGATGCTCTACTGCCAATTCTGTTCTTCCGAGAAGAACGCCCCACAAATGTACATCCCAGGAGCAACATGACACATGCTGGCACTTTAATATCAGCACCTTGACCTCCTCCAGTACATGGAGCCTAAGCAGTCTTTAGGCAGAGGAAGCATGGGATGTATAATATGTAATCCTGTGTCTGGAGCTCTCTCTGCATAGTTGAGGCTTTTAGCTAAACGGGGTTAGATTTGAGACTCATGTTTCAGTCAGCAGAATGAAGGGTACTGGAAAATGAGACTGCACTACAGGCACTAAGCAGCTGCTTCTACGCCCTCCACAAACCGCTTATCCAATTCACATCACTGTTGAGCTGAAGGAACAAGGAACTGGAAAATACTTCAATTACCACATTTCTTTCATACATTGCCAAGGCCCTCCAGGTGGCAAACAGGGGCTAGAAGCAAACCAGAGTCTCAAGAAGTGAGAGACATCAGATCACCTGATCCAGCTCCCAGTCTCCTCCTGGCTTCTCTGACTAAACAGCATAACCTAGGATGTCCACTGCCTGTCTGTCTCCTGGCTCAACGCTTTAGGCAGGAGACGTGATGGGGTGTATAGGCTTCTGCACAGCAGGGGGTACGGAAATAAGACCGAATATATGAGCATTTTCACAGACAAGGTGCATGGGGAAGATGTACGGAGAGGGATAGGGAACACTGACATTCACATTAGTACAGCAGAGTTTTATACTAGAGAACTCAGATTAAACTAGGCTAGATTAGTTCTGTAAATGCAACATGCCACTTAAGAGGGAGTTCTGTTTTGAATATCTTGGCTTCTCATTTCACATTTGGACTTCTGCAACCCAGCTCAGGAACGTTTTAAACACTACTTTAAAGCAGTTAGGCCTGACTCATAGAGGGCAGGTAAACCAAGTTGGTACTATGATTAGAAGAAACTGGGTTTAAATCATGTTTAAGAACAGTTCTGCTATGATGGTTTCTCCCCGGTACAGTCAGGGCGTTTCAGCATCCTGCCAATATTTTAACGAGGGCCCTCCAGAAAAGAGTTTTCTTTCAGCTTGTGATAAAAGTCGTGCAAGCACGGGTGCTGCAAATAGGATGAGTCTCTGCAAAATTCACTCGTTTTACCTTTTAGAAAACATGGTGAAGATGTCCAAAAGTGACTACGTACATGATTACTGATCATGATCTGATGCGATCAATATTCAGGTATATTGGTCACGTTCAAAGCGTGTATCTATTAGAAGTTTGTTTGCCCCGTGGCGCTGCATCTTTTGTCGTCTGCAGTCATGAGACAGCATTAAATATACATTTTCAAAAGCGATTAGTGATTAGAGATACTTCAATTTTGGGTACTTAATCTGAGACACCTGTTCGCCCCCCCAGACTCCAGATCTACAGGTCTTGACTTTCAAAGGGTTGAGTACTAACCCTTTGAAAATCAGATCCCTTTTGGATGTTGGACACCCAAAAACCGAAGAACCCTAAATCACTAATTCTGAAAACGTGGACTTAATGCTGTCTCACAACTGCAGACAAGGAAAGATGCAGCCCCACAGGGCAAATAAAATTCTAATAGAGACACGCTTTGAACCTGATAAATACACTGAGAATACAGATAACATCAGAAAACGTTCATGTATATAAATTGAACTAGGCAAGTGAAGGCCCTGTATGTGGCATGGGAGTGTTTTCTCCTGGAAAAGACTGTTGAAAATATCTGACTACTGGGGCAACCTGGTTCCTCCCCAACGCAACCAATTTGCTCTGTAGAATTATCTGTATGTGCCCCAGGGATAAAAGTAATCTAAAATAGGTATGAATTACTAGTGTCTAAGAGGAAAGTTAAATCCATCAAATCAACCGAACCCTCCCTTTTAAATCTGGTGGTCGAATTTTAAAAAGGGGATCTCCCAAGCCCCATGGAGCACATCACCGCCTTGAAACACTCCAGCTGACAGCGAGGGTGACAGGTTTTCATGACACAAAGTTACAGCTGACAAACGGCCCTAGATTTTAGAAGGGGAAAGTACTATCATGTCAGTGTACACACAAGGAAATCCTCTTTCTTACCTCCCCTGCCCAGAGAGATACTGTAGCCCTTTTTGGTTTTAGCTGATACTAAAGAGGTGTGTGTGCGCTAAGGGCGGTTTCTTAAAGAAGGAAACAAAGTTGGACTTCCCTTATGGCTTTCAGGGGAAATGCAGAGAACACCAAAACTAACTCACACCTACTCTTTCATGTTCCCTTGTTTGCTTGCTCCTCATGCACATGGAAAAGAGGGTTCAGAGGGTTAACCAAATTATTCAGCCCCATTTCTACCAGGCATCCTTCTGGATGTTCAAAAAGCTGTTTTGCAAATCTGATTTAGTCATGCACACAGTAAGTTCAGTATTACCACCTCCTCCCCCCAACATGACCATGTTACAGTGTCTGCAGATCTTTTCTCCCTGCAACAGAAATTGAGGGTCCCCACAGATTCCTACTAGATGTGTTTCAAATAATCTGGCCAAGGTAAGAACAGAGCCGCATTGCAGCCCTTACATCTTCTATGAAATCTTAGTAAGTGCGTGGATACGTACAGACTAATTCACAACATCCACACAAGAGTTATGGGGAGCTGACAGACAAGAATGGAAGCTCTAAAGGCAGGAAGTCTGCTAAGAGTGATTACCAGCATGTGCTGAGTATGTAAGGCATTTCTAATATGACACACTTTCCAAAAGGCTTTCTCATCAAGCAATACAGCCACTGTGCTTTGAGCACACTTAAAGAAACTTGTTGCCAACGCTGCTTCTCAGTATTACAGGTAACCCTATATGCCCTAACACTTTAGAAGGAAGTGGGGTGAAACGGGGGGTGGGGCTCTCACATCTAGCAGTTTTCATGTAGAAACAGAGGTCAGGTATTTCAACCCACATATAAACCACCTCCCCTCATTCACAAGCAGGTGATGCAAATGCCCAGAGAGAAAGAAAAGGTTTAAGCGGTACTTACGCGGCATGATCCCTTGGCTCACCAGCTCCTCCCGTGTCCGTCGCTGCTGGAGCTTCAACTGCAGCACTGCAGGACAGCAGAGAGAAAGAAGAGAGGGAAACAGGTCAGTTGGAGACACCGCAACATGGTGCACATTTTCAAATACACTGTATTTTCCTCTTCTAGCTCCAAAATAAGTGAGGCGAGGAAGAGAAATCCCCCTTCCTCCCACCTCACTTGTCTGCTCTCCTGCAATTGCAGAAGTGGCCTTAAGCAGCAAGGTTTCCGTATTTGCTGTGGGTGACGAGGAGAGGAAGTTGCAAAGGGTCTTGGCAGGACGATAAAAATCCGCAAAGCACAAAAGCCGGGCCTGTTTCTCAAGAAGATGTAGAGAACCAAGTTCTCTCTCCAAACTATGAATATTTAAAAACAAACAAGCACTGACTGTGCTCCAACAGGAAGGGTCCAACACTAAAATATCCCAAAAGTGCCTAAAATTATAATTACCCATGTGCTTGTTAACTTTATACAATAACTTGGTCATAAAATTTATTTTAAGTGCAAGATACAGGACTGATTTTCCCCTCCACCTGAAAATTCTGTAGCATCCTCACATCATGTCCGAAGGGTGAAACATCTCAGGAATATCTGGAGATGTTCCTATTCCAGATTCAAAGGAACTTTTCCACCATTACTGCGATTTGATTTGTTTTTTGGTGATACAGAACTTTAAAAAGTTTAATACAAATAAAAAACTGCTTCACAGTTTCAACACACACCTCCAACATACTTATTACAACTGCAGCATACAGGTTACAGAGGAAATGTGATTTGTCCATTAAAACTATTTATTCAGGAGAGGAGTAGTGGGGGTGTCCATCTAACATCGAAGTACAGCTCCCACAATAAGGTAGGCCTTGGAAACCAGAAATACTGCACGCTGCACAGACGTATGCCAATCAGAACTAATACTAGTAGGTAATGGGTCCCAACCCCTCTTCAAATTCATAGTTGTATCATCTACAACTACATCCTCATTGTAGACAAGCTCTTCCCATTTAAGAGAAAAGCTTTTGCAATTTTTCAAAATAGTTGATACACATTCTCACATGCTGAATGTCACAGCTTTTTTTCTGGACCCAGAGAAACTGGAAGGCAAAGAAACTGACTTCTTCAGCATTGTCTGTGAAAAGAAAGCTAAGAAAAGCACAAAACAAAACAAAACACAAGGAACCACTAAGTTATGCACATCCCTTACAGACTCATTACATTATCTTATCATAACCCTTGTCCTTCCTGTTTCAATTGCCTTTTTTTGTCCGTGTATCTGAATTTAACCTGTGCTCTCTTCAAGGCAGGGATTCATAGATTTTAAGGCCAGAAGGGACCATTATATCATCTAATCTGACCTCTTGTATACTACAGGCAATAGAATTTCACCCAGTTACCCCAGTATTGAGCCCAATAGCTTGTGTTCGGTTAAAGCACATCTTCCAGAAAGGCATCCAGACTTGATCTGAAGACATCAAGAGATGGAAAATCCACCAGTTTCATTATCGTTGCTGATAAACATTTGTGCTTTGTTTCTATTTGAACTTGTCTAGCTTCAGCTTCCAGCTACTGAGTCTTGTTACACCTTTCTCCACTAGTTTAGAGACCCCTTTAATACCCAGTATTTTCTCCCTGTGAAGGTACTTATAAACGAAACAAGTCATCTTTCAATTTTTTTTGATAGGCTAAACAGATTGAGCTCTTTAATTTTCTCAACATAAGGCATCTTCGCCAGCCTCAATCACTTTTGTAGCTCTTTTCTGTACTCCTTCCAATCTTTCAACGTTCTGTTTAAAAGGTTGACACTGGAACTGTATGCAGTATTCCAGTACTGTCTCACCAATAAATTATACAAAAGTAAAAACCACCTCCTTACTCCTAATCATTGCTGCCCTGTTTATACACCCAAGGTTCGTAGTGGCTCTTTTAGCCATAGCATCGCACTGGAAGATCATGTTGTAGATGCTGCTGGCTCACTATGACCCCTAGTTCTTTTTCAGGATATAATCCCCTTTACATTTGGCTACAATAGCACACGTTTTATTTTGAATGGGACCAGTTTACCAAGTGATCCAGATTATTCTGTAGGACTGCTATCAATCTCAGTGTCATTTCTACCTCTACCAATCTCAGTGTCATTTCTAAATTTTTTTAAAATCAGCAAAGATTTCATATTTTCTTCTAGATAATTGAAGAAATGTTGACCAGCACTGGGCCCAGTATCGATTCCTAAAAACTCCACTAAAATAACCCCCATTTGATGATGATTCCCTATCGACATCTGTCAGAGGGCTTCTTAATCCATTTAACACATGCTTTATTAATATTCTATATTTCTATTTAAAAAAAAATCAGAACAACATTCAGTACTAAATCAAATGCCTTACAAAAGTCTAAGTATATTACATCTATGCAGCTAACTTTGTCAACCAAACCAGTAATCCCAAAGAATGAAATAAGGTTTGTTTGACAAGACCTATTTTCCATAAAACCATGTTGACTGGCATTAGTTATACTTCTATTCTTTGATTCTTTATTGGTTGAATCCCGTATCTTTTCCATTATTTTGCCCATGAACGATGCCAGGTTAACCAGCCTATAGTTACCCAGGTCATCCCACTTCCTCTTTTTGAACATTGGCACAACATTAGCCGTCTTCCAGTCTTCTGGAATTTCCCTAGTATTTCAAGATTCATTAAAAATTAACATCATTGGGACAGAAAACTCCTCAGCCAACTCTTTTAGGTCTCTTAGGTGCAAATCATCAGGGCCTGCTGATTTCAAATTGTGCAACTCTAGTAGATATTGTTTAACATTCACTTTACTTATTAATGGACTGGAAAGTATTTCATCATCCTTGTATAATGAGCGTACATAATTTTGCTTCCTTCCAAATCCACAACAGAAATATCTGTTTTACACTTCAGCCTTTTTTGCATCATTATCTCCTGCAAGTAATGGGCCCATACAATTTCTAGGATTTCTTTTGTTTCTAATATACTTTTAAAAACCTCCCTATTGTCCTTAGTTCTGCCAACCAGGGATTTTTCCCTGACATCTTTAGCTTCCCTTATCAGTTTTCTACACTTCATTTTCTTCATTAGTTATAGGTTTATTTTTAATCTCTAATTGCTGCCTTCATTTCACCACTGAACCATCTATTAATCTCCTCTTAAAGAGCTCCCAATTTTCATTCATATTGGTCTCAATTTTTCCTCCCAATTAATTTTGTTTATAACTCCTTATTTTGGGGAAATTAGACTTTTCATTTGTTCAAACCTGATTCCATTACTTCCAATAACAAAACCTTGGACTGAATTGAACAATTCTTCTCTCGCATTTGTTTACCATATTCAGGAGGTATAATTTTACAGTAAGAAATTAATAATTGCCAATATGGTTGAATAGAAGGAAGAGAGAAAGAACAAAGGTGCCTAAGTACCTTTACAAATCTGTCCCCAACTCCCACTGATTCCACTGTGAGGTAAGCACTGAAATACCTTTTAAAATCTAGCCCAAAGTCATTTACAGAGAAAAAAATATTCTAAAAAGTAAATCCCTTATCAAGTGATATTAACAGGACAGCATGCACACAAAAGATTCCAAGGGTAAAACACTGCAAGCATGAAATGCTCTTTTCTCAAGGGTTATTCCCAGAGTTCACTCTTTGAAGGGGATGGTGGAGGGAAGGACCCCTTCCCCCAAAATGCTTTTGGCTTAAATAAGTACTCTGGATTCCATGTTATTGAATTCCATAGATTAGGAAATCACCTGTTCACGTGTGCGAGTGTGTGAATCCTATATATAGGATAACAGATGTCCCTAGAGCCAATTCAAGGCTATCATTCACAGAGCTCTGCCAAGAATGAGAAGAGTTTTATAAAGGTGATTTCCAGCCATGGACCAGTTCAGTCAGTTTTCTTCAATATTCACAAAACAGAATTTCCCCCCTCCACCAAATTTTTTAAATTAATTCAAAATTAAAGATAATAGGGACTAATCTTATTTTTTGTTAAAGAAGAGATTATGTCTAGTGGTTAGAACAAGGGTTCAGGAATCAAGACTTCTCTGCCCTATTCCCAGCTGCGCCAGAGATTGTACAACACTGAGCGTGTCACTTAGCTTGTGTGCCTTACTTTCCCTTTCTGTAAACTGGGAATAATGTTTCCTTACCTCACAGGAAGGAAACAAAGTGAAGCTTAATTAAACTTCATAAAGAGCTTTGAGCGCCTCTTATGAACAAAGTGCCAAATATTATTTAAAAGCTACAGAAAGAGGGTGGGAGAAGGCACGGTGGTCTAGTGGAAGCAATAGGTATGAGTGTGCCTATACCAGGGCTTGACAAATTTGCTTTGTATCTAAGAGTCAACCCAAAAATTACGAAGCCAGACAAATTTTTCACCTTTCAGGTTTTAATGTTTTAACAACTACCAAAAACTTTTCACATTCACTGAATGGAATAAATAAATAATATTTTACCTATAAACGAACACAGACAAGAACTTCATGCACATTTATGTCATACAAAGTAACATACTCTGATGTGAAATGACAAATGAACTTTGCACTTCCACTATTTCTCATTCAGCATCTTGTGGCCTTACACATGCCTTGTAGATTTGGAACTGAAGTACCACTGGTCCACAGCCTTTGCAGGATCAAATTCCTTCACTGACAGGCCATTCATGTTAATCATGAATAAGTCACTTAAACTTTCTTCTTGCATTGATCATCTGAACTTCTTTTTCACAAGATTCATTACGTTGAACCCTCTCCCACAACATGGGCCCAGTGGCGGAGCGCTCTGGCCAGGGCGCAGCAGCTGCTCTCCCCTCCAGGCCCCACTCCTATCTCTCCCTGGCTGGAGTGTCCCCGCCCCCGCACACACACACACAACGTGGGCCCAGTGGCGGGGCACCCTGGCTGGAGTGTCACAGCAGCGGCGCTCCCCCTTCCCGGCCCCACCATATGGGCACAGTGGTACCCTGGCTGGAGGGCAGCAGCCACTTCCCTCTGGGACCCAGCCTTCAATGGGAGAAACACTAGGCACCAGAATAAAATTCCTAGGCCCCACAGCAACCTGGCGCCCGGCGTTTGCAGAGCCCTGGCCTATACTAATAAATGTCAGACACAATTACTCTACAGTTACTACCTATGGCACTGCACTAATGGCAAAACATAACTCTGATATTTTTACTACTGTTAATTTAACAATAGAACCGCACCAGTGTAGAATTACATAAACACAGCCTATTAGACCTGCTCAGTAACTCACTTACTAATGGCTGGTAGGAGCTGGGAGCTTAACTCACTGGAGCTGCATGTATACTGAGGATTTTTAGGGAACTCTCCCATTGTTATTCTAGCATTAGTGCAGAGCTGTGTCAGCATTAATAATGGTGGGAACACTAGCAAAGACTGAGCTCAGTCACTTTTACCAGGGGAAGAACTTTGTGGGGGAGGGACTTTCAGGGCAAAGGAGGCATGGCGGGGCCGGGGCCATCCCCTGAGGGGGAAGTGAGTACCACCCAGACCCGCTCTGCCCCCGGCTCTGCTCTGATCCTGCCGCTAGCCGCAGCTCCTTTCTCGGCTCCTGGCCAACTGCAGCCACACATCTGACCACAGCTCTGCTCCTGGCCCAGGCTGCAACCTTGGCCCCATCCGCAACCCCAGCCTCAGCTCACCTTCCAGCCCTGCCCCCAGCCTCAGCCATTGCCCCTGGCTCCAGGCTGCAGCGCAGTTGCGACATGGCCGCATTTTCACTTCTGGCCCTGCTCCCGGACCCGCTCCCAAGGGGAGCATGTAGACAGGAGTCAGGGGGGCATGCAGCACAAAAAGTTTGGGGATCACTGACTTAGTACATCTTCCTGTGTTTCACAAGTTGAAATGACCAAAAAAGGTACTCTTGTCACAGCAGACGTCACACAGTGTCATAACTTTAAAAAAAATACTAGGCACTGAAATATCTTTTTCCTTAGAAGAATCAACTAAATATGTAGATCAAAAGTGAGAGATATTTAGTGGAGAATCCCAAAATCCCTTGGATACAGGACATTTATTGCTGAAGTACTCGAATTTCTATATTGCCTTGCATTCAGAAGGATCCCAAAGCTATAAAAAAGTCACTCAACAAGTGCTGCAATGAAGTGTAAGCCACCTATAGAATCAATCAAAAAGGAACGTTACTTGCCCTCTATTAAATGGAGTTAAAGAAGTGTGATCCCTAAGCTATTCACTGTGGTTGCGCATGCACTCCATGAACCTGAGACTGGAAGCATCCATTGATCTGCACCTGCACCCTATACCTCCTCATGCGCTGAATCAAGAGTATAAGGGGTGGTGCAGACCATCCAGCTCTCCAGTCCCTATTCTTATCATGAATCAAACAGGGTTCTGAGCAGAAGGGAAGGAGGACTGGTCAGGGACTACTTATAGGGATCAGACATCTCGAAGAACTCCATTTACTATGAGGTAAGTAAACCTCTCTTCTTTGCGTGTTGGTCCCAATGGGTTTTTACTATGCTCATGGAGGAGAGCATGAGAAGATGTTCTGCATCACAGAATTTCGGATCACTGATCCAAAGGAAACAGTCTCAGAAGAAGCTTGAACCAGGACATAATGCCTCCTTGTAAAGGTATGAATGAAGCCCCAGTCTCTGCTCTACAGATTTTTGAGAAGGGAATTCTTTGCAGGGAAACCACTGAGACAGCCTGTGTTCTGGCTGAGTGAGCCCTGTGGGGACTTCCATAAGTTCAGTGCAAAGGAGGATTCTGCAAGAAATCCATTTAGAGTGGCAGTTCCCAAACTTTTTCCCATCGTGACCCTCTTTTTATACTTGGAAATTAACATGACCCCAGACATAACATAAATTTGCATAACATGTAGCATTATTAAGAGTTGCATACTAAAGATCAACATATAATAAAATGTTATAATTTTATGTATTCACCAAGCCTAATAAGATACTTGGGCTTGCATGTTGTGACACACTCTTTCCAAATTTGGCAGTGTAGTTGAAATTGCACATCTGATCTCTGAAGTGACATCCAGGGTTGAGTGATATCAAGATTTAATGCAGACAAGTGCGCTTTCATTTTCAATGTGCATGTAATGATGTCAGGATAATCGTGCCTCACACTGAACCAAAATTCTGACAGGGAAAGTCTGGAACTTGTTTTTTCCAAAAAACGATCACAGGAAATTTTAATATGCTGTTCAGTTTCAGCACCAGGCAAATCCACGTTTTCACGTTGACATTGAAAGGGGTTTTGTACCCAATCGAACTTTGGCACATCCACATCGGGGGTGGGGGGTGGGGGGGTGGGGAAAGGATGCAAAAGTGCACCTCCCAGCGGCTGAGATGGTTTGCCATTACATGAGTGGGACACACTTGGATTTCATTGTCAGAAAGAAACTTAGAAAGTTGCGGGAAGCAGTCATAGTTCACCTTCAGCACGTTACTCTTCCAAAATGCAAGTTTCTTCATGAATGCTGTGATTCAATCACTCAGTTGAAGAATGTTTGTGTTCCTTCCTTGCATACGTGCATTCAATTCATTTAGTTTCCTAAATATGTCAACAAAATAAGCAAGGAGATACATCTTGTCTTGACCACATAGACAATACGAAAATTAGGGATTTTTGCAGTCCACTGCAAATGCAAGCAGCTGATCCCTCAGTTCAAAAAACCTCTGCAGTACCTTTCTCTCAATAGCCAGCAAACCTTGGTGTGAAACAGCAACACTTCATGATCTGACCCCAAGTCTTCACTTTGTGAGCGCCTGTTTGCAAAACTAAGTGGATGAGGTTTAATGTAGTTTACCATTGATGTGATCTGCTGCAATACTTCCTCTAGCTCTGAGCTCATCTCTTTAGTTGCAAGCTGTTCCCTGTGAATCACGCAATGAGTCCAAACAGGAATCAGAGCAACTCTCTTCATCAAGACACGCAGTCCTGATTTGTGGCTTGCCATAGGTGGAGCACCATCACTACAAATTCCAACCATGTTATCCCACCTAATCTTTTTCTACTGCATGTACCTCTATAACAGAATGAATGTTCCCTGTGCCATTTCACGTGCAGGAAATGGGAGACAGAACAGAATGTCTTCAAGAATGCTATTCTCCCACATATATCGAACGAAAGTCAATATGTGCACATTGCGCCCCTCAGAGCTCACATCAATTTGAAAAGCAAAAGTGGATGTGCATTTCAGACGCTCCACCAGGGTGGTTTCCTGATGATTTGCTATTGCCTCAATTCTTTGTTTCACTGTGTTGTCTGAAAGAGCTACAACTGTAAGTTTATTTGCCTCTGCCTCTCCACACACTATTTTTACCATATCTATTGCAACAGTCAAAATCAAAGTTTCAGCGATTGTGTGGTGCTTCTTTGCCTGTGCAACCTGGTAGTTCACCTCTAAAGATGCTCTTTGAGCTTTCTCAGAGACCGTTAAAGCCCTCTTAAATCGCACTTGTTGCTGGAAAAGCTCCTCTTTTCAACAGTGAAAAAATAACCAGGATTTCCCGACATATTCCTTGTGAATAGTTTTCAAGTGTCACTTATGCTTATTCGGCTTCATGCTTTCATTAGACAGTACATTAAGACAAATGAGGCATTTTGGTTTTTCCTCATTTTTGTCAAAAACACTTGTGAACCCATAATCAAGAAAAGTCTCATCATATTTATGAACATGTTTCTTAGTTACTTTTTCCTCAGAAAACTTGCTGCTGGACGGTCTGCATAGCAATTTGTTCATCATGTTAAACTCAAATTTCTGTTACCTAACTATCAGAAAGATTGTCACATACATTATGTAGATGTGGCATCTGAAAGACGTTTGATCACATGGGTGTGACATATTGGTAACACATACCATGCAGAAATATCATTGGAGGAGCTTGATTACTTTGCCTTGCAATTCATTACCTATTTTACAGATCGTAGAGAACATGATTTTATTTCTAGCAACCCTTTTCCCTCTGTTTGCGATCCCACATGGGGCCATGACCCACAGTTTGGGAACTGATGATTTAAAGAATCCGTGAGAAGAGACTCAAGGACATTTTATCCCTGTGAAGCACTGGATAGAGTAGATCCATCATAAAGGCCCCATGTTCACCCACTCTCTTAGTCAAAGTAATTGCTGTTAAGAAGATCACTTTCACTGACAGGCATAGGAGCAAGCAGGAGGAAAGTTCATAAGTGTTAGCTGTATCAGGAGAAGATCTCAGGTAGAAGCAGCTTTTAATAACTGAGGGAATGTTCTGATAATTTGTCCTTTAAGAACTTAACTGTTCAGTTTTCACCAATCCCAAGACCATGATCTACTGGAGAATAACAGGCATTAATAGCTGCTAAACTTCCACAATGAACATGAATAATCTTAACTTCCAAAAGGGCTTTATCCTGTGGCAAGAAGGCGGATAGAGTCCTCCTTCAGGGAGAGGATACTGAACTAATGAGCAGGCCCAATGTCCTCAAGGAGAGAAGACAGTCTCATAGACTCATAGGTCAGAAGGGACCAATATGATCATCTAGTCTGACCTCCTGCACAAGGCAGGCCACAAAACCCTACCCATACACATTTATAACAACCCTGAACCCATGACTGAGTTATTGAAATCCTCAAAAGTGAGATTTGAAGACCTCAAACTGCAGGGAATCCATCAGCAAGCGACCCATGCCCCACGCTGCAGAGGAAGGCGAAAAACCTCCGGGGCCTCTGCCAATCTGCCCCAGAGGAAAATTCCTTCCCGACCCCAAATATGGCGATCAGCTAAACCCTGAGCATGCGGGCAAGACTCACCAGTCAGCACCCAAAAAGGAATTCTCTGCAGTAACTCAGTTCCCATCCCATCAACATTCCCACAGACCATTGAGCAGACTTATCTGCCAATAATCCAAATCAATTGCTCAAATTAAACTATCCCATCATAAGTCCAGGATAAGAGGGATCTAAAACTCTACAGGAAGTGCCGCTGCTGACATCAAATGGAGAATCACTTCCACTTGGTGGCATAGCAGTTACTTGTAGAGAGTTAAGGATGAACTGGGCTTCTTCTGAGCAAGATCTCTCTAAGGCTGCTGTCCATCCAAAAACCAGGCTTCCAGATGGCAGGAGCCAGGCTCTGAGAGAGTAGACTCAGAAATGGCTGTAAGTGTATGTATGGGCAAAGGGCCACCTGCAGGACAGTGATGGAGTTGAACTGTCTCAGCCTCTATGGTGCTATCAGGATTACTGTTGCCTTGTCCTCCTAGATCTTTCTAAAGATGTGAGGTAGTAGGGGAACGGGAGGGACGGAATACATCAGCATCAGGTCCAACCACTTCACTAGGAAAGCATTATCTCTGGAATTGTGCCCTTGGGCAGCTCCAGAGCCATAGGCTGGACAGTTCTTGTTTCCTTGGGTTGCAAAGAGCTCCAGGATAGGAATCCTCACTGCCAGAAAATATGCTGCACTACAGAAGAGTGCTGCTCCTATATGTGGTCCTTGTATAAATGCTTACTGAGGCTATCTGCTAGCGAGTTCATTACCCTCAGTAGGTGTACTGCCAAGAGGATATATATGTATATGATATGATTCTGGATATACCAGTTCCAGAGTTTGATCACTTTCCTGAAGTGGGGTGGACCTTGCTCCTCACTGTTTATATAATACAGTTTATGTAATAAAACAGTTATGTTGTCTGACCTGACCTGGACATATGTGGACATGATGAAGGGTGGGAACATCTTGCATGCTTCATGCACTGACCAAAGCTCAAGAACACTGATGTGAAGGGTGGCCTCTCATGGAGTCCAGAAACCTTGAGTTGTATGGTCATCCAGGTGCACTCCTCAGCCCCTTAGGGATGCATCTATAAAGAACATCTTTGTGGGTGGTGTGGGAACAAAGGGAATCCCTACACAGTCACTATCTTTGGTTTCCCACCTGGTGACATCAGAACACTCTAAGGAAGCAAGACTGTCCAGTGAGTCTCTGCTTGGAGAGTAGACCATCCTTAACCATGCCTGGAGGTACCATAAGTGAAGCCTTGTGAAGATGTTCATATAGGTGCATGAGATGACAGTCTAATCTTGCCTGTTCCTTCTAGGCCCTATTATCTGGGGGTCTTAGTCAAATTTAGGTGGTGAGGTCACTTATCACGAGGACTCTGTTCTGATGTAAGCTTTGGCCACAGTTGAGTTCAGACTTATTCCAATAAATTCTATAACTTGTGTGGGGGTTAAAGTAGACTTTTCCGGATTTACCTGACGTCCCAAAGAGTGAAAGAGATTGAGAAAGGAAGTGACTGCTGCCTACGTTTCCTGAAACTATAGTCCTGCAAGCAGCTAGTCCTCTAGGTAGGGAAATATTGGGCTGCCTTTTTGGTGCAGATACACAGCTACCACAGACAGTACCTTCATAAAAAACTCCAGGCGTGTTGAGGCAGAGAGGGAGCAGTACGTATTAAAAGCACTTTAGGCCCATCATAAAGTGGGGAATCTCTTGTATGCTGGCTGAATATCTATATGAAAATATATATTCCAAACCTGAAGATATCTGTGATGCTCAAAAGCTTTTCTCTTCCATCAACAGAAGATGTTCCAAAAAAAGACATCACCTCACCCAACTTGACCTCATCCAACCTGTTGGAGGTCCATGTAGGGTCCCTAGCCTTCTTTTTGGGGATGAGGAAATATATGGAATAAAACCCCTTCCCTTGGTATCCCACGGGTATGGGGTCTATTGCTCCTAACTGAATTAGGGAGTCCATCTCCTGTCTGAGAATCCTCTTGTGAGAGGAGTCCATGAAGAGGGATGAAAAAGAGGACCTTGGAGAAGGGGCAGAAAGGAATTCTATCATGTAGCTAGTCAAGAAAATGTTTAAGATTCATCTGTCTGATGTGATATGCAGCCACATCATGAGGAAATGAACCAGGCAGTCACCAAAGGCAGAAGGGAGAAACTGTCTGTGCAGGGACTGGTTGATGGCCCTTGAGCAGCCCTTCAAAATGCCTTCTTGGTAGGTGGCTGGGATTGAAAAGGGGATGGCAGTGGTGTGGTATGTCTGCTACATCATAGCCTCTGGCGCTTCTGGTGGTTTTAGCCCTTCTGATGGTAGAAAGGCCATGGGACTGTGCAGTATCTATGGGGACGCAGCTTAGACTATTTTCTAAGAAGTGCCATGGTGTACATCCCCAGTGAGTGGAGGATGGTATGAGAGCCCTTGAGGGTATGAAGGGACTCGTCTGTTTTCTCACTAAATAGGTTGTTACCCTTGAAGGGGAGATCTTCTATTGTCACCTCGACCTCCTTGGGGAACCCTGAAGACTATAACCAAGATGCCTGGTCTCATAACCATCATGGAGTGTGAAACCACATCTGCTGCATCATGCTATGCCTACAGGGGAACAATCTAGCAACCAATTTTCCTACATCTAGGATGATCTGAAATTGGGGCCTGTGGAAGCTTATTAGCAAACTCTGACCGATCATTGTAATTAATATAGCCTATTTGGACATTAATGCCTGGTAGTATGGTTGATGAAAAGTTCTTTCTATGAAAGAGATCTAGTCTCTTGAAGTCTTTGCTTGAAGGAGTGGTCCTAGGTTGGTGCAGCCTGTTTCACTCTCTGACCCACTTTGGACTACTGGAGAATTCAGGTTAAGGTGGGGAAACAAATATTCCACCCTCCTTGGGGTTGGGGCACAGGTAGCTAACGTGTATGCCAAAAAGTCTTAGCGAGTCTAGAGTCAAAATGGAGTCATTAATAGAGATTGCCATCTTGGAGGGAGCTGTAGTTTGGAGAATATCCAGGCATGGTAGGCTCTTGAACCTCTTCCAGTGAGATCTGGAGAGTCTTAACAATACTCTCCACGAGGTCTTGGCCCTGTCTATAATCATCCAGTAATGAGGGAGAGGCCAGTGCCCTGCCTCATCTGGAGAGGAAGAAGAAAGCACTGCTCAGAGATCCAGTAGTACCAGCTGTTCCTGGTCAATAAAATGCTCCAGGATGGGGGAACTGAGGTTCCTATCTGGGAGGCTGTCTTTGTTGAAAGTGGTACCCAGTATCCTCATAGTCCAAGGACCAAATGTATGGATCGCAGGATCCCACTATGGCCACTGGGTGGGACATAATTGTACTGAGGCAGGTCCCTCAGGGGTACCATTGGTCCCTAGCCCAACAGTGTGGTTCATAAGGAAGCAGAGGCATCTGGGAGGCTCTGTAATCCTTGTCCAGTCTAATGTCTCGTCTCAGGCCCATCAGGGGATCCATCGGCACTGATTCCTGTTCCACCAAGGTGAAGCAGTCATACAACTCTACAGCAGAGCCGTCTGTATTGTAAAAATCTTGATGGAGGCAGAAACCAGTAAATAGTTAACCAATGATGTTGGATCCTCCACAGCATGGCTGGTACTTGAGAACAGGAAATAATATGCTGACAGTATAGAGATGTCCCTTCATAGCATGGGGTCTGAATGGATCAGCAATTGGTGATAAGTGTAAATCACCAGGTTCTCAAGAAGAGCATATCAAGGCCTTGCAGGAGGACAACTAGCTAGAGTCTTTGGTACAGGCAGATACACCAGTGCAAGTTTGGGTGCAACAGTCTTCTATAGGTGCAGTATTTTATATGTAGAGTGTGAATGTTTCCTTGTGTCCCTGTGCAATGCAACGGGCGGCCCTGCCCCTTTCATAGACAATTTTGGAGTGCTGGTAGTTTCCACTACTGTCAATGCCAGCCCGTGCTTCCTAGGAGTTCCAGATGCACCCACCATCAAGTCAGAGTCTCACTCGGTACTGAGGGGAGCAGTCCTTTTCTTAGAGGGACTATGGGGCAATTTGCCCCTCTTTATGAGGGTGTTTATCCTTACTCTCCTCAAGCCTTCATTTAGTGGAGTTGCTGGGCCTGCCGGAGGACCCAGAGCTAGAATATGCTGGTGCCAAGGGTGCTCCTGGAGGATCAGGTAAGCAAGATGAGGAGCAGAAAGGATCCAGGATCAGATGGGGGCCCCATGAAAAAAGTGTCTGCAGAGCCTGAACTCCTAAGACTGCCTACTATGAGGAGGAAAGGAGCAGCAGATATCACACCTGGAAAGAATATTATTCCTTTTGGCAGTACAGGTAGCTTTCCTGAAGGTCACAACTGGGAAAACCCAGAGACAGGACAGGCTGTGCTTGAAGCCTTGAATCTTGGGCATGCTAGGTATCCCAAATGGTGGGGGATCTCCTGAACCCCATCTATCCAAGACTAACTACAGCTAATTATCTAAGATAAACTCTTTTACAGAGCTGAAGTTCAACTGGGAGTGCTGGAAAGGCTGCAGACATAGAAGGGTTTCATCCCAGACCGTGAGTGGTAGAAAGGAACTGGAGAGCCACTTGGTCCATGCCACTCCTTATACATTCAGTTCAGAGCACAAGAAGGTGTTAGGTACAGATATGGACCAACAGACACTGCTAATGAAGAGTCTTTTAGTCTCAGGTGCACAGAGCACATGCACACTCTCAGTGAATACCCAGAGGAACCAACACTAAGATGAAGTTATTTAAACAGCATGAAAACAGTTTAGAACAGGAAGTGAAGAAAAGTACTGTAGCAAATTGAACCTACATGGAGGAACAGGGTAGGCAGAAGGCAATCACCTAAATTGGAATTTGGTCAGAATATCAATATTAAAGGCACATTGTCACATAGGTTAGACAAAACGATTGTGCAAGCGCATGTTGGCGTGGAGAAGTGGATATGTTACAGTTACATTTTAGAAGCTAAATGTAAATAGAAATGATTTAATGATTTTATCAAATTTCAATGGAAACGGTTTGGCTTTAAAGACTTTCCTTTGAAAGCTGTATTGGGAAAGACGACTAGAAAGAGACACTGACATGAAACAAAAGTGAAATTAAAGTCCATTTTTATTGTCCAAGCTGAGAAGAGTGAAAACAAAAGGTATAAAAAGTGAAAAAGACAGATGTTTAATTTAATTTTAATTACTTACTATTTAGTTTTAATTCCTTACAATGTTGTTAAGTCTTCTTTTAACTATCTTACTCTTGAAAAAAGTAACCTGGGACCTTTAATGACTATAGGTGCTCAATACCTCTGACAACACACATGAAAGTCAGTACCTCCAGCAGCACAGTACCCTCCCATACTATGATGGAGAATTAATAATGTCTGGACTCAGATGGAAAGCATCACCTAACTCGGCACCTCTCTTCCTGTAGAACTGTAAGTTTTTGCTGGAAATGTGAGATCATCAAAACAGTGACCTGATCAGATTCTGATTAATTTGAGAGTATCTTTAAGGTCACAGTCTAGGGTGATCTGGTATCAGGCCACAAATAGCAGCAACGTGTTTTGCGAACACATTTTATAAAACTGCAAAACGCAGTACCCTTTGTGTATAGACACCAGGCTACACCAAGGGCATGTATACAATCAATTTCAGTACATACCAGATGAACAGTTTCCAACAGCATAACAATTTTATTTAACTAGATTTGTTACTGTTTGTATAATTTAAGTCTATCACCTTAATTGACAAACTACTGAAGCTAGCAACTGACTGAAAACTCAGAGTGCTATGTAAACAGTGAGTTGTAAGGTGATGGCAACTGCATACTCTTGCCACTCACTTGCCTGGAATAATTCTAATATTAAGACAATTTGCCTTTGAATTTCATATGCATTATACAATAAGTCACTCTATGCACTTAATGCCAAATTCAGCCTTTGAATAAGGGGATGCAGCTCATTCACTTCAATGGATGTTGCACCCTCTTAATCTAGAGCTGAATTTATCCTTTAATGTGCAAATGTAGTCAAAAAAAGTTTCATTCTTACTCTGGGTACCTGCTACTTGTGGATCTTTAAGTTACACCTGTTTATAAAAGCTAATTTTGATTCCTATTAACCCAGTAATACCAAAACTACTTTAACAGAGGGAGTCGAATATGATTCTGGCTAATTACCATGATGGTCTGGTAAATTCCAACTGCAAAATCTTTATGGATGGTGGAGACCACAGAGGAACAGAGATCAGCCTGACCCAAAGGTTTTGTTTACACTAAAAAACCCAAAAATACATGCTAAGAAACCATTTTTAAAAATGTTTTCAGCTAGCATGTGTTGCCACCTATATAAGTAGAGACACTGTGGGCAAAATAGTTTTAAAAACAATGTTTAATGTTTGGTTACTTCTTAATGCTGAAGTCAATTTAAATTACTTTTTCCAGCAAAAAAGCTTGTGTAGAGTAGACAGGGCCTCAGATCCCAAGTGCAGTTTGCTGCAGCAGGTTAGGGAAAAAAATCATCATTTGCCTTTAAAACTGAGCAGTGTGTCTTTTTCAAAGTGACTTTTCTGAGCATAACAGCACTTTAATCCACTGACAGCTGATGCAGGATGCACACTGGCAATGCATTTCAGCATATTGTGCAGTTAACTGATAAGCATTTAAGTGAAGCAGACTGTAAATGACAACTGAACTGCAGGGATTACACGGCTGAGTTTTCTGTCTGGGGAAGGGGACCTCCAATAACTCATATTTTCTGTGTGAAGACAACAGGAAGCAGACTGATCGAACTGTCGACATAGCATTTGCAACTTTTTATTGCTATTGTTGTGAACACTGTCCACATACTCACTCTAAATAAACATGTAAACTGAAAAAAGTGGCCTGTAGAGAATCTCAGGAAAGAGCCAGTAACACAGGAGATCATCTCTTTTTGCTATTTGAGACCATTTCACATTCCACTACCGCTTTTCTTCAGTGTGGCAGCAACGGCTGCTGTTAAAATGCAAGTGGTTTCCTCATCTCTTCCTTAGCAACCACACTAAGGAGAGGAGGGGAATTTGTTGTGTTAGTATGTAAAATCATTAAAAGGAGGAACCTTTCACACCAGATGCAAGTCACCCTTATTTATATTCATGCCTTGGGCTCTTCTCATTGCAGAAATGTTGGTGGGAAATTGGCACCTGAGCAGCTTCCCTATGCCCAGAAAAAGGCCTACAAAGCAAGAACCCATCAAGAAACAGAACCTAGATCACCAGTGGTTCCTTCTGAATGATGAAAGTGGATTTCTTGCCAGCACTGTGGAAATCAGCATGTTCAGCTCCAATGTAGGTGGGGTGACAGGCACTCCCTGCCACTGCTCCTAGGCCACCTCCCACTGGACACTATAAGACTGGCACTGATGAGCACCAGAAAAATCCTTCCCCAGTTCTGCTCATCCAACAGATGGGAAAATCACTGAGACACATGGCCAAACAGGAGAGATACCCAGGAAACCCATAGTCAGGAGAAGCCTTAGTGGCACAGGAGCACTGGAGCAATGCCACCTGGAAGGAGACATCAGGATCTCTATGCAGATGGTCCTTGCCTCCGGAGCATAAATAGAGCTTATGATTTGAACTGCAACCTCATTCGAACTCCTTCCCACTCGATCTGGAATGATCTGGGAAAAATTCGCAACCTGCTCCTCAGAGTTCCTTTACTTGTTTTTTCCACGGCAGGAGACAATCTAGGGTCAGGTTAGAAACCACAAACCACTGTCTTTTCAAAAGTAAAAAAAAAAGTTTTTCAGGTTTCTGATTTAGTGTATCCCAAGTTGATGATCTCTTTTACCCATTTGTCCATTGTAATCACTGACCAATTTAGATAGAATTGTCTGAGATGAAATTCAAAATTTGTTATGGATGGTTCTGGTATTGCTTGCTGAGTGGGATTTCTCAGACCCTTGACCAAGGACTCAAAACTGCCATTTGGATGGCGGAGATGTTTATTGAGATTGTCTACATCTATGGCTTCTCCATTTTCCCCTATGACTCATATTGCCTATAGTGGTGCTGAGGCTGACACCTGCGGGTACAAGGTTGGAATCTATATTGCTTCCTTCTTGCTGCAGGAGTTTAAATTTCTAAGGTCCATAGTGTGTCATTGAGTGTAACACATCATCAGTTTTTTCTGAAAAAAGTTGGGTCCTATCAAACAGGAGATCCTCTAATTTTGTTTGTAGATCTCTGGAAAGAGCAGCTGCATAAAGCCAAGAGGCCCTGCGCATCACTATGGCTGTGGCTGTGGTTCTAGCCGCCGTATCTGCTTCATCCAACAAGGCCTATAGCAAAGTCCTGTCTATGAGTTGTCCCTTGGTGAGTAGAGATTTGAATTGTTCCCTTTTACTGTCAAGTAATTCATTCATGAATTAGGCTAGTTTATCATAAATAGTATGGTCATAATTTGAGAGTAGTGCCAAATAATTTGATACTCTCATCAGCAGGGTAAAGGATGAGTATACTTTTCTTCCTAATAGGTCAAGCCTCTTCCAGTCCTTGCCCTGTGCGGTTGACTTATAGCTTGTTTGTTTCCCCCTCTGTTTTGCAGCATCTGTGACTAATGAGTTTGCAGGTGGGTGTGTGAATTGAAATTCCATCCTCTTGGCTGGGATACAGTATTTCCTAACGTTCCTCTTGTTAGTGAGGGGAATTGTAGCTGGCATCTGCCAGATGATGTTGGCTGGCTCCAGTAACACTTCATCCACAGGAAGCACGATTTTTGAAGATGTTGAAGTCTGCAAGATTTTCAGTAATTTATTATGAGACTCTGTGATGTCTTCCAGTAGGATCTCCAGCTCTTGTGCGAATCTCTTGAACAAGTCATTAAACTGCTTGGGATCGTCCACAGGAGTGGATACAGCTGGAATGACTGCTTTGCCTGGTGATGAAAATGAATCATGCATAGGGAAGGATGTTTCCTGTTCCCCACTTGTCTCTATTGCTTATGTTTGTTCTACTGTCTTAGCAGATGTAGATGGATATGACTGACTAGGTGTCCTGGCTCTACCTGCATGGGAACCGGTAGGTCTATCGTATGCTCTAAAAGAGGTGGATCAGGCTTCCCAGTCGTGCCATCACATTTGGTATGGCACGTGGGGAGGAAACCATTGTGGTCCGTACCATGGATATGACATGTAACCCCTTTGGGGCGTATATGTCCATAACTCCACCGATGGCCTGGTGGGTGAAGAGTGCTCTGAGGAAAATTGGGCTTCCTCTATTCTTTCAGGAGACAGTGACCTAGAGTGCACTGGGGAAAGGGCCTCGTCGTGAGCAAAGTGCATTGGAGAGTGCTCTATATCTGACTGTGGAGAAGATGTTAAATGATGTTGTGTTCTCTTTGCGGGTGGTGCCATTGTCGGTGCCATGTCTGTTATCGGCCCCATACTAAGAGTCAGTGCAGGCTGTAGAACCTCAGCAGTTGTCAGTGCCATCGGTGGGTCGGGCACAGACCTCAATGCCATGATCTGTCTCTGTGCCAACTGTTTTTCAGGTGCTGTGCTCTATGTGCCGAATCCTTTTTCAGTGCCGTGTCGGAGGAGGAATGCTTTTGTTTACTCCTCAACTCCTCGCCCAGATGTTTCGAGTCCTTGGGCGGTGCGGACCAGTTTGTACCTGAGTGACCCATCGCCTCATCAGTACTGCGTTTTGGAGACAGCCTGTTAGACAAGCACCTTTTCTTTGATGCTACAGTGGAGATGAGGCTCTCTTTCTGGGAGCGTATGATGTGTTGTCAGAGGGAGGTTTGTCCAGTCCCAGATCTGAGGACGGTCTGAGGAACTTTTCCATGAAGATATGTTTTAACATCAGGTCTGTATCTCTCCTTGACCTCAAGTTTCTGCAATGGGCACATTTTTTAGGCACATAGGGTTCTCCTAGACAATGGACACATTGTGAATAGCCATCAGAGGCAGGCATGGCCTCTCTACATGAGGTGCACCTCTTGAAGCCTGGTGAACCAGGCATGCTCAACCCTAACACTATTCTAATAATAAAGGAAAAGAAAGAAAACTGGAATTTATTGTCCTTTTTTTTTAAACAATAACTAAAACTAACTAGTGACTAAAAATGACTAAAGTATGAGTAAAGTAACACTTTTTTTTTTTTAACTATTATTCTATCTAGGATGACGACAACTTCTCTGCTCTTCATCTGCCTCGGACCGTGGATGGTCGAGAAGGAACTGAGGGGGTCAGGGCATGATGAAGGCACTGCAAGACAGAATCTGCGCACGTGCAACCCAGGCTAATACTGCTAAAAGATCTCCAATCAAGGGCATGGGACATGACGACACCTAAAGTGGAACATCCACAGGGACATCACTCGAAGAAGACGACCCATTATGTCCTGATGCAAGTCTCTCTCCTTTTCCTGCCTCTCTCCTGTCTGCTCTTTCTCTATCCATCTGTCATGTCATCCCCCTTGGCTGTTCGTTTGCAAATTGATTCAGCCCTGGCTTGCAGAATCTTGCTGAATATGTCCTCCCTTGTTCTGTTCTTTCTCCTCATGAGAGCAAGATATTCTCCAGGTGTATAGGCACCCCCCAGGGCTGCAACAGCAGCAGCTGCTCACAGAAACAGACAAAATGTATCACTAGAATTATACCCACAATGGAAAGGGAAAGAGTTTCAATACTCCCTTCTATTTATTCCCAAAAAAACATTTAATATGCTTATTGACACTGACTTTGGAGCGCTTCTTTACAGCACTAATCTCCAGCCCAAGTCATAATGAGTATGGCCCACCAGCAATGGGAGGAGGAGAGGGAAGGAGTGTCAAGTGCATAAAACAATAACATTATGGTCCCTATTCCATGGGTCTGAGTATACGGCAATGGCATTGAATATTGGCACTATTTTCCACTGGCAGTGGTGATTTTAGCTGACATCTCACTGCCATAGGTAATAAAGGCACAGGAGCTCAGTTGCTATTGTAGTCTGAAAGTCACCTGGGCCCATACGCCACTAGCCTGTTAACGGTAATAGCGTCAGACAAACTTATCATGACGTGACATGGAAAAGTGTCCTACTGCAAGGGAAGAAATAAGGCTGCTATCCTTAGAAGCCTTCAGGAGAGAACTGTAGAGTATCTCTTTGAAAGTTTCATTGAGATCTCAGGAGGATTCAAGCAATGTTCCTATGTACATAAACTGCTCTGCATGGCCTCCACTCCATTCCCCATCTAACCTCACAGGGGAATGAAAAGCAGATACCAATGCTATTTCCATTTGTTGTTCTGCTACCTCTTCTCTTACCAGTAAAACAACAAAAAGTCAATATCTATGTTTCGTTAACTTGGAGACAGGCTGGACACCCCCTTTAAATTTAAAGTTTACAAGTGAAAATGCATGCACACACTCTTCTGAGAAGGTCCCTTCCTATTTGTCAAGCTCATCCATGCTCAACTGGCGGGCAGGCTAGACTGTGATGGAATTTCTAATAGGCCCTGGCTCAGGGAACAGCTGGACACCCCGCATTGCCGCCTCCTCCTCCTTGCTGTTCACAACAGGGGTCTCTGGTACTGGCTCCTCCGAGGTATCCCCAGTGGTTGTTGAAATGCTGGTAGGGTCTCCGCCAAGTATGGCGCAGAGCTTGTTGTGAAAGCAGCAGGTCTATATCTCAGCACCAAATTGTTAGCTATTCTGGCCTTATGATATGCCTGGTATAGTTCCTTCTCTTTCATGCAGCACTTATGATGATCCATGTCATAACCCTTTGCCTGTATCCCACATGCAATCTTTCTGCAGACATCCACGCTTCTATGGTTGATCAGTAGCGGTACATGCATAGTCTCTTTTCCCCACAGGCTCAGGAGATCCAATACCTCCTGTCTATTCCAGAGAGCAGCACATCTACTGCCTGGAGCTGGCCTGGTCACAAGAGAGAGCTGCTGGGTGTGCTCATAAAGCTATGCAATCAGGAAAAGGCATTTCCAAATTTCGCAGGGTAAAGCGGGGAGGGAGATAGCTTCTGGTCTCTGACATCCCTGCACAATGGAGTTCACAATAATCAGAGCAGTCACTATCACAGGGCATGAAGTATTGTAGTACAGCTGGTGAAGGACTGTTGTGTTGACCTTAAGTTCTACAGTGTCTACACTTGAACTACATTGACCACAACAGATTGACCATAGCTCACCGCCTTTAGGGGAGGTAGTTTTACTACACTGCCATAACTGGGCACTTACATCAGCCAAAGACAAATGTAGACACATGCACAGATTAATGCAATATAATTTACAATTGACCCAACTTTGTACTGTAGACCAGGCCTATGAAAAACAAGGTAACCAGAGAGTTTCTCAACACCCATCATCTCAGATCTTTATCCTCAAAGCAGCAGGTCCCAAATCATGGTTCATGGTTCATACTACTGTTGGTCCATGGAAGCCTGGCTAATCAAATGGCACTGGCTCTCCTGTTTTCCAGCTGCTTCTACAAGCCTCAAAGCTCTTTAATAGTAGAAACCTGTGATAGCAGTTAGAAACTAAGGAAGAGCCATCAGTCTAGCTACTTCCACAGTATTTGGCACTTCAAGAATACAAAAAGAGGGGAAAGGGAGGAAACAGGAGCTGCCAGTCACCATCAGGAGAGAAACATCTAAGGAAACACGAGCGAAGAGGACCAGGTCTCTAGCAACATGTAAAGGGGAGAACTAGGCAACAAGGAAACATAAGGAGAGGAAAACTACATATGGGAGTGCAGGTAAAATGAAGAGCAAAAGTAGCATGAGTAACTGTTTTCAGAGGACAAAGTAATTTAGCTGTCTGTAGTATAAATATATAGAAATACTTCCCCAATGCTATTTCTGATGCAAGCAATTGCTGTGCTTGCTGCAGGGATGCAAATACAAATGGAAGGGGAGATGGTCCTAATGATCACAAATACGAGACGATACATCAGACAACCACTATAATAGGGTCCATACCATGACAAGGTTTGAGACTCCTTCCCTCACATATCAGAAGTAGAGCAAAGTTCATTTTGTTATTCAGGGGAAGCCGTTCATTTCTTGATAAAATATCCCTCCTCGCAGTTGCAGTTCTCAAAATGTAATGCTTGCGGGTGTCACCCAAGGTCACTGATACCTTGTGACAGATAGCTGTATTAGCAGGCAGGAGTCATGAAGTTATGATCTTGAAACATGCCTGACATTTTATGTAGATAGTTTTGTTTTAAAGAACTCGTGCATTTTTGAGACTGGGAGAATCGTATGAACAAAAATTATGGCAAAGGGACTAGTCAGCCAATAAATAGCACACAGAAGGCCCATCTTTAAAGTCAATTTTGGAATAAATAAGGCTGATGGATGTGCACACTGTAGTGGAAGTACAGACACTGGACAATGTCTTCACTTGTTTGTTGGGAAGAGGCTGCTGGAAAATAGACTCAAAACAGGAATCAAGTAAGTGTTTGCAAAAGGTGATGGAATGCTTTAATGTGTGTTAGTGATAGAGACAAGCTTTTGAGCCACACAGTGCAGGTGTGGGAAAGGTACTCCCAGCAACACAGCAAAATGCAAGGAGGAACAGATTGGTTGAAAGTATTGTGCAGGTTTCCTTTGAGAATGAGGACTGATACTTCAGACAGAGTGACTGCTTTTTTAAAAGTGTATCATATTTTATTACATGAATTCTCTCACTGCTGTGTCATTAAAATCTGCTTTTAGACAAGCATATGGGGATGATGGAGACAGTTAAATGAAGACCATCATGGTGATCCACCCAGGGGAGCCAAAGACTTCAGGTAGTATGGAATTAAAAGTGGGATACAGTGAGTACAAGGTCAAGAGCAAGAGGAGCTGCAATCTCCATCCTCAAATGTTGCCACAAACAGCTGATGGTCTACTGTGGGCACAGGGCGGCAAACTACTAGAAATATATAAGGTCTGGCTATCTACATTTGGTATTTATCTACAAGAGGGTCACCCCTCACCATGGTATTGGAGATGCCTCTCCACTAATATTATTCATGCTAGCAAAGCAATGTTCGGTTACAACTATATTTAGATGCTAATAAGGCCCACATACCTTGAAGTGTTTTTCTGGGCACAGTGTAAAAACAGTAGTATCCCAAAACATGATAGCAATTTGGTCTGATCTATGTGGACAGAACAGAACCATTATTTGTACTAAGCTCTCAAAGGCTCTATTCAAGATTGGAGCCCCATTACATTAATTGATGTACATATACAAAAAAAGGCACACTCTATGGTCTGAAAAGTTTACATCCTATGTCCTCAATTCTGAAAATAGTTTTGTCTAATTTTAAATGATTGACTAGCCCCACTGATGTCAGGGGAACTACTCATATGCAAAAAAGCTAAGCATGTGCGTAATTGTTTGTGGTACTAGGACCTATAGTAGCAAAATAAATGTTAACCTCACTAATTATTTTTACACCATTTTTCTATTTTTGTTTAAAATTAACCCTAGCAAATTCTGAATGTTTTTTCAAATTATTTTAAATTTTTGCTTTTTTTTTTGTTAAGTATTTAACATTTTCAATTTTTAAAAATAATTTTAACATTTGCCATTTTCATTTCTATCCTAGCCTTTGCCCTTTAAGATTAACTCTTGCCTTTAAAAAATTATTTTAACTCATGTACCAAAGGGATCAGTAGAACCTTCTTCCTATTGATCCCCTAGTAATCTACTCTGTCACCTAGTTCGGTATGGATAGCTATCAACATTTTAACACTCACTGGAACTGTTCAATCAGCATTCCCAAATGCAATCCCATAAATGTAATCTTATATGCTTTGCAAGATGAGAGACATGGAGACATTTGCAAAAATCCTGTCAACTGGAATACAACTGGTTTGCTTTCAAGCAGTATACTGATTCGGGTTAGATCTCCCACTGCCCATGAAACCATTTATAGTCTCAGAAATAGGGATTAGGTGAAAAGTGTGGATATAAATAACTAAGTATGAACTGGCATGTGTGGCCCACTAAGGTGACATGTAAAAAGCTATCTAGAAATAAGGCCTAAAAAATGACCCACCAAGGTCACAAGACTACACAAACCTCTTGTAATTACATGATATCTATATTTCTATTGCTACAAACTTCTTTGAACACACTTTTTGAACACACTTTGAACACATCTTTCTCCAGCTAGAAATACTGACCTCACACAGCAGAAGGCAACTTCCACTGACAGGCTCCCCACAGAAACTTGGTTTTGCAGTCTGCACTGAGCAATGAGTATTTATCTATATGCCTCCATTAAGAGACACATGGGGAGGGACTAATGTTACCCTGAACAACCTTTGGAAGAAGAACCTGCAAAGAAGTTCCCTAAGGCAATCCATGTCAGACAAACATGTAAGATGGTGAGTTGGAATAGTGCTACTTCTAACAAATTTGTTGTAGCAGGTGAAAGAAAAGTTGTAACTGAGTGCTTCTCAATATGTGGATATAGGCTGTGGTATGCCAGCCCCCCTGCTGGCGCTTGCCTGCTGGCGACAGTCTCTGCTGGCAGTGGGGACCTGAAGTAATCCTACCCCAATCTGGATAAGTCTCTGGGTTTTCCCCTTTCTTCAGCACCTCTCCCACAGGGCAACCAGGTGTAGGCCTTACTGTAGGCCTGAGGGCTGTTCCCTAGCCTCACTGGGGAGGGCAGCTAGTCTGTTTGTGCCGGCGGCCCAGGGAGGTACCTGGTTCTTCCTGCAGGCTGGGGCCAAGATCAGGGTCTCTCCTGCTCTGCTTCCCCAGCCATAGAAAACACTATCTCCAATCCAGGGGAATCTAGCCACTCCTTCCTCTCCTCCTTCTGGTCTTTAGGGCAGGCAGGGTTTAAGTACACCTGGGTAGGCTCTTAATTGGTTCCAGGTGCCCCGATTGCTCTGCTGTAACCTCTCTCCTGCCTGCAGGGAAGAGGGCTTTGAGCATTCTAGGGCTCACATATCGGCCCTGAAGTACCCTTCTGTAGCCATCTGGCTTGACTTTACCACATATCCCCCCCTCCTGCTCAACACCATAGGGTTGGGCTACTTGGGTCGAACAACAGTGCACGCGTGACAGGCCATCCGCATTGCCATGTTTGGCCCCCGCCCTATACTGCACGTTGAAATGGAATGGCTGCAATGCCAGGAACCAGCGTGCTACCCGTGCGTTCCGGTCCTTGTTGCGGTGCATCCACTGCAGGGGGGCGTGGTCTGTAACCAGGGTAAACTTCCGCCCAAGCAGGTAATACTGTAGGGTTTCCATGGCCCATTTTACTGCTAGGCACTCTCTCTCTACTACTGCGTACCGTTGTTCCCGGGGCAGGAGTTTTCTGCTGAGGAATAAGACCGGGTGTTCTTCATCCCCCAGCATCTGTGATAGTACAGTGCCCAACCCAACCTCCGAGGCATCTGTCTGTAAGAGAAATCTTTTTTGGGTGCTGGATGGTGAGTCTTGCCCACATGCTCAGGGTTTAGCTGATCGCCATATTTGGGGTCAGGAAGAATTTTCCTCCGGGGCGGATTGGCAGGGGCCACGGAGGTTTTTCGCCTTCCTCTGCAGCATGGGGCATGGGTCGCTTGCTGGTGGATTCCCTGCAGCTTGAGGTCTTCAAATCTCATTTTTGAGGATTTCAATAACTCAGTCATGGGTTCGGGGTTGTTATAAATGTGTATGGGTAGGGTTTTGTGGCCTGCCTTGTGCGGGAGGTCAGACTAGAAGATCATATTGGTCCCTTCTGACCTATGAGTCTATGAGTCTATAAACTCTTTTGTAAAATCTGGGGCTATCAGTATAGGGCTATGGCAAAGGGCGGTTTTCAAGTCCATGAAGGCTTTCTCTGCAGAGCTAGACCACTTCACTATGTCGGGGCCACGGCTTTTTGTCAGGTCCGTCAGCGGGTGGCAAAGTGGGGGATGAACCTCCTGTAGTACCCAACTATCCCCAGGAACGCCCGGACCTGCTTTTTCCGGATTGGCTGGGGCCAGCTTTGTATTGCCTCCAGCTTGTTCAGCTGGGGCTTCACCATACCTCTCCCCACAACATACCCAAGGTACTTGGCTTCTGCCAATCCAATTGCGCATTTGGGCGGATTTGCAGTGAGGCCTGCTTTCCTCAGGGTATTTAACACCGCCTCCACTTTTCCTAGGTGGGTATCCCAGTCTGGGCTGTGTATTACAACATTATCAAGATAGGCGGCCGCATACTTAGCATTAGGGCATAACAACCTGTCCATGAGCTGCTGGAAGGTGGCGGGTGCTCCATGCAGCCCGAAGAGGAGGACGGTACATTGGCAGAGCCCTTCCAGCGTAGCAAAGGCAGTCTTCTCCTTGGCGTCCTTGGCTAGAGGGATCTGCCAATACCCTTTGGTCAGGTCTAGGGTGGACAAAAACCTTGCTTTTCCCAAACGGTCGATCAGCTCATGGATCCGAGGTATCAGATACGCGTCAAACCGGGATACCTCGTTCAGCTTCCGGAAGTCATTACAGAATCGCACGCTGCCATCCGGTTTGGGCACCAACACAATTGGGCTGGACCGTTGGCTGTGGGACTCCTCGATGACTCCCAGCTCCAGCATCCTCCTGACCTCGGCCTTAATTTCTTTCCTTTTTGGCTCCGGGATTCGGTATGGCTTAACATTTACCTTAACCCCAGAGTCAGTGATGATGTGGTGAACCGCCTGAGTGGTCCGGCCAGGCTCCACTGAAAACACGTCCCCGTTTCTCTCAATCATTCTCACAACTTCAGCTCGTTGTACCGGGGTCAAATCGGGGGATATCCTCACTTGCCCCTGGGTTTTGTCTTCCTGGGGCACAGTATCTAGTGCAATGGCACAGGTGTCCCTGTCACGCCAGGGCTTTAGCAAGTTCACGTGGTAAACCTGCTCCGGTTTTCGGCGGTCAGGTTGTCGCACCTTATAGCTGACATCCCCGATGGCCTCTATTACCTCATATGGCCCTTGCCACCTGGCTAAGAGCTTGCTTTCTGCAGTGGGTACAAACACCATCACCCGGTCACCCGCCTGGAACCTCCGGGCTCTTGCCTGGTGATCGTAGTAGGCCCGCTGGGTTTCCTGGGCCTTCTCGAGGTGTTCCCGCACAATGGGTGTAACCCAGGCAATTCGGTCCCGCATCTGGATTAGGTGTTCAACAACGTTCCGCCCCTGGAGGGGCTGTTCTTCCCAACCTTTCTTGGCAATGTCCAATATGCCACAGGGATGGCGACCATATAACAATTCGAAGGGGGAGAACCCGGTGGATGTTTGGGGGACCTCCCTGACTGCAAACATCAGATAGGGGAATAGGGTGTCCCAATCCTTTCCATCCCGGCTCACCACCTTCCTCACCATACTTTTCAGGGTTCTGTTGAATCGCTCAACAAGACCATCCATTTGGGGGTGATAGACGAATGTCCGTAGGGTATGGATGTGGAGCAGGGTGCACATCTCTCCTTCATCAGTCGGGATACAAAGGGGGTCCCCTGGTCTGCCAGAATCTCCTTTGGTATTCCTACCCTAGAGAAGATCTGTAACAATTCTCTTGCTATTGTCTTGGAGGTTGTGTTGCAGAGTGGCATAGCTTCGGGGTAGTGGGTAGCGTAGTCCAGGACCATGAGCACATACTGGTGGCCCCGGGCTGACCTTTCTAGAGGGCCTATTAAGTCCATAGCGACCCTCTCAAATGGGACCTCGATAATCGGCAGGGGCACAAGCGGGGCCCGTAAGTGCAGTCGAGGACCGTGGAGTTGGCACTCTGGGCAGGAGGCACAGTACTGGCGGACTCCCGCATAGACCCCTGGCCTGAAGAACCTCCACGGGATCCGATCCAGCATCTTATCTATTCCCAGGTGTGCCCCAAAAAAATGACTATTTGTCCAGCACTAAGTCCAGCACTGCCCTCTGGTGTCGTCAGGGTACCAGGAGTTGTTCTCTCTCTTCCTCCTGTACTCAGACCACCCGGTACAACGAGTCCCTTCTGATCACAAAGTACAGCTCTGGGCCCTTGGTCTTCCCTTCCACAGGGACCCCATTTACTTCCACCACATCTTTCCGAATGTTGGCGTACAGTGGGTCATTGGCCTGGTCTTGGGCAAAGTTCCCAAGGGAGGGCCCAATGTCCTCAAGTTAAAGAGGCCCGACTTCCGGCTCCTCGCTTGGCCGGGCCCCATCAGTACTCGGTCCAGCCTCAGGCCCCTCAACTATCAGGGTAGCTCTCCCCTCGGAGGGGTGAGATTACCTCCCCGCTAGGACGACCTTCTGGTTCTGGGCCAAGATCCGGGTTCCCAGCCTCTTGTCCTCTCACCTCTCCCGCCGTGTCTTTCGCCGTTTCCCCGAGATAGGAAACAAGTCCTGGGCGAACTCAGCGAACATGGGGGGAGGACAACCTATGGAGGCCTCCCCGTTAATTTCGGGACCCCTACCCCCCCCCTGGGGGTCTCCCGTGGGGAGCAGGCACTCAAGCCCGGGGAAGTCTCGGCCTATGAGGACAGGGTAGGGGAGTTTCGGGATAATGCCTGCTCTTATCTTCGTGGTCCGCCCCTGAATCCCAATGCAGACTGGGATGGTCGGGTAAAAATTGACTGTTCCGTGCACACAGGTTATGCCGGTACGTTTGGCCCGGGTCAGCTGGTCGTAGCCTATAAGCTTTCCGGATACCAGAGTGACAGCACTCCTGGAGTCCACTAGAGTTGTGGTCGCTATGCCATTCAGCTCCACCATCCGGGTGTACCTATGGGCTGTTTCTGCCACCCCCACAAGGTAGATCAGGCCACAGGGACCAGCAAACTCACCTAACCTACACTCCATGGGTTCCCCAGCATTTGGGCATTGAGCAGCTATGTGCCCCAGTTCCCCACAGGAGTAGCACCTGTACCCTGATCGGGTCAGCCCCCTATCCTTTGGGCTGCCAGGCTTCAGGCCAGGACCCTCTGCCCTGGGATCCCCAAGCCCCCTCGCAGGTTCAGACCACGCTCTAGTCCCCCTCCTCCCCAGTATGGGCTTGCCCACTGTCTCGGGTGGTCGAGCTTTCGGGGCGAGGACTAGCCTCTTTTTCTGATGCCTCTCTTCCCCAGCAGTCCATGACAGCTCCTTGGCCACCAACTACCTCTCAACGAGGGCAACCAAGTCGTCATAGGAGGTGGGGTCGTTCCAACTAACCCACCCCTATAGGTCTGGTGGCAGCCCCCTCATGAACCTGTCCAAGACAAGGATCTCGGCAATCTGGTCTGTACTGTGGATCTCTGGGCGCAGCCATCTCCGTGCTACGTGAATCAGTTCAAAGAGCTGGGACCTCGGGGCCCGATCCTCCTGGTACCTCCACTCGTGGAACCTCTGGGCCCTGGTGGCTGTCGTCACTCCAGACCAGGAAAGGATCTCTGCCTTCAACTGAGAGTAGTTTGAGGTGGCCTCAGCTGTCAGGCCTTCTGGGCCTCCCCCGCCAGGAACGGGGCAAGGAGGCTGGCCCATTGGTCTTGGGGGCAGGCTTCCTGCAGGGCTGTCCTCTCGAAGGCAAGCAGGTACGTGTCGACATCATCCGCTGGGGTCATCTTCTGTAGGTAGCGGCTGGTCCTCAGGGAACATGACCCCTCATGGGTATGGGCCAGGGCTTTCAGCTGGCCCATCATCTCCTGTAGGGTGGCTCGGTCCTGAGCTGCCTGACTGAACAATAGCTGATTTGTCTCTTGTTGTAGCCGTACTGACTCTCGCTGGGCAGCCACCTGGACCCGCATAGCCTCCTGTTGGGCCGCAGTGGCTTGCACCAGGGCTCGCACAACGTCATCCATTTTGGGGCAGGGGTGGTTTACCTAGCCCCCAGCGGGGTTCGTTGCTCTTGTGGAGGGGATCCCACTTCTGACACCACTGTGGTATGCCAGCCCCCCTGCTGGCGCTCGCCTGCTGGTGACAGTCTCTGCTGGCAGTGGGGACCTGAAGTAATCCTACCCCAATCTGGATAAGTCTCTGGGTTTTCCCCTTTCTTCAGCACCTCTCCCACAGGGCAACCAGGTGTAGGCCTTACTGTAGGCCTGAGGGCTGTTCCCTAGCCTCACTGGGGAGGGCAGCTAGTCTGTTTGTGCCGGCGGCCCAGGGAGGTACCTGGTTCTTCCTGCAGGCTGGGGCCAAGATCAGGGTCTCTCCTGCTCTGCTTCCCCAGCCATAGAAAACACTATCTCCAATCCAGGGGAATCTAGCCACTCCTTCCTCTCCTCCTTCTGGTCTTTAGGGCAGGCAGGGTTTAAGTACACCTGGGTAAGCTCTTAATTGGTTCCAGGTGCCCCGACTGCTCTGCTGTAACCTCTCTCCTGCCTGCAGGGAAGAGGGCTTTGAGCATTCTAGGGCTCACATATCGGCCCTGGAGTACCCTTCCGTAGCCATCTGGCTTGACTTTACCACAAGGCATAAAATGACAATTTTTAGGGATGAAGAAATTAGTTTGTAGAAATCACATCTCAGCAATTTTAAACCAGCTGGCTTTAGGCTTTCATTTTTAGGTAAAGTCTGTTTGATTAGCTGCACCAACAGTTGTTTCATAAGATCTGGGACAAAAGAAGTTTTGTCCTCCTCTCAACATCCACACTATAGACAAATTAATGACACAGGGCTTCCTTTTCTGGTTGGCACTTCTGCCACAGGCTGCCATCTAATACCTTCCCCCCCATCCTCTTACAGAAGGAGAACTTGAGGTTTCTGGAAGGGAATTACCCTACTCTCTTTATCATGGCAGTGAGATAACTTTCCTCACTGCTTTCCCCAGAAGTTCTGAAGCACACAGCCCGTAGCCATCACTTCACAGGTTTAAAGGTCACTGTTGTTGTGCTGCAGTAGACCACCACCTTCCCTACAGTCTCCCAAGAGCAAATTATGCCACCATTCAGCTCCTGCTCAAGAAAAAACAATTTAAACCATGCTCATTATCATGTGATGGGATCTGAGGCATGCATCTCTGCTCCAGAGTAATGAGGCTTCCCCACAGAGAACAGCAGCAGATAGGGATGGATCCCCTAAGTTCACCATATACACAACAAGCATATCAACTTCCCTGATGTGTGAAGGTGGAAGTATCCTATTTTTCCTATCATGTTCAACCTGGAATTCTTGAAAATGTCTACACAAACACTTGTGTCTATTACCACCATTTCCTGACTTTAGCTCAGTTACTTTATTCGCTGGCTACACACTGAGAGCTCTTTGGGGCAAGGCCTGTCTTAGTTGTTTGCTCGGTGCCGAGTACAATGGGGCATTGAGCCATAATTAAAAAACGCACCTGTGATACCAGAATTTTATTAATATCAGCAAACCAAACTCATCAATTCAAGATGGCCTGAATGACCACAGACGAAGTAAAGACAAGGTCCACGCTCTAAAGAGCTTGCATTCTACATGACACAAAAGTGAGGGTTAACAAAAGACATCAGCAACAATACAATCACATGGCTACCCATGGAGACACAAGGGTTCCATTTACTTTTTGTTTTTCAAAAAAGTTCCCCTCCCATCCCCTACTGCTCTCAGACAAGATGGTAGAAGTAGATTTAAGAGGAACCTGAATGAGGGGAGGGAGATGGGCTTGGCAAATAGGTTTTGGAAGGACGCCCATGCACAAGAGCAACACAGGAGATGGCGTGGAGGCTTGGGAGTGAGAGCAGTGAAGAAGAGAAACAGGAAGCCTGGTATCAGCAGTGAAACAGAGGGACATTGTGAAGAGGCAGAGATGCAGAGTTAAAAGGAGACAAGACCAGAGACAGACAGGACTGGGTAGCGTAGGGCCTTCAATATGGTTTATAATGATGATGAAATGGTGGAGTAAGAGTGTGCATTTCTCAGCACTCTTCCAGCACTCACTGTTGGCTTTCCAGTGACAAACAGCCAAGCAACAGTACTTCATTTATACCCAGACTTCTACAAAGTTATATTAATTCTTTTATCCACAGAGATTAGCCCCAGGAAGCATCATATCGGCATTGTAAAGTTAGGGCAAATTACATGCAGAGAAAGTGGGTCTCTTCCTTTAAAGGTGGCCCACCAATCAGTGTCACTCACTTCCCACACAATAGCATGGCTGTGTAACATAATAAATAGGGACAGGGATAGCTGCTGAATGCATATTTGAGTATTAGGTGTATCCATATCAGGTGAGCATATCAGAACTAGTTAATTAATATGTCCATACATGGAATGTGGAGGGCCCTTTGACTGAGTTCTAATAGCTTCACCAGTCAACAGAGATGCAAACCATAGAGATCTTTAGACTCAGATTCATAGACTTTAAAGTCAGAAGGGACCATCATTATCATCAAGTCTGATCTCCTGTATATTATAGACCACAAAACCTCACTCAACCACTCCTGTAATAGACCCATAACCTCTGGCTGAGTTACTGAAGTCCTCAAAATCATGGTTTAAAGACTTCAAGTTACAAGTTCAAGAAAATCTACCGTTTATACTAGTTTAAACCTGCAAGCGACCCATGCCCATTGCTGCAGCTGAAGGTGAAAACCTCCCAGGATCTTTGCCAATGTAACTGGGGGGAAATTCCTTCCCAACCCCAAATATGGCAATCAGTTAGACCCTGAACATGTGGGCAAGACCCACCAAACAGACACCTGGGAAAGATTTTCTATAGTAACACAGAGCCCTCCCCATCTAGAGTCCCAAATCACCAACCACGGAAGATATTTGCTGCTAGCAGTTGTAGAACAGCTACATGGCATTGTAGGCAGTCTCATCATGCTATCACCTCCACAAACTTATCAAGATCAGTCTTGAAGCCAGTTAGGTGTTTTTGGCCCATTGTTCCCTTTCCAGAACTTCACTCTTCTGATGGTTAGAAACCTTCATCTAATTTCAAGTCTAAACTTGTTGATGGCCAGTTTATATCCATTTGTTCTTGGCCAACATTGGCTCTTAACTTAAATAACTCCTCTCCCTCCCTAGTATATATCCCTCTGATGTATTTATAGAGATAATCGTATCTCCCCTTGGCCTTATTCTGGTTAGGCTAAACAAGCCAAGCTCTTTGAGTCTCCTCTCATAAGGCAGGTTTTCCATTCCTTGGATCATCCTAATAGCCCTTCTCTGCACCTGTTCCAATTTGAATTAATGTTTCTTAAACATGGGAGACCAGAACTGCACATAGTATTCCAGAAGAGGCCTCACCAGTGCCTTGTATAATGGTACTTACATTTCCCTGTCTCTACTGGAAATCCCTAGCCTGATGCAGGACTGCATTAGCCTTTTTCATGGCCACATCACATTGGCAGCTCGTAGTCATCCTGCAATCAACCAATACACCCAGGTCTTCTCCTCTGGCACTTCCAATGGATACGTCTGCAGCTTATAGCAAAAATTCGTGTTGTTTAGTCCCTAAATGCATGGCCTTGCACTATTAAATTTCATCCTATTTCTATTACTCCAGTTTACAAGGTCATCCAGATCTTGTATGATGTTCTGGTCCTCCTCAATGTTGGCTATACCTCCCAACTTTATATCATCTGTAAATGTTAATGCTGTCCTGACTATATCTTCATGTCATGTGTCCTATGTTAAGTATCTGGTCCAGTTTTAGACTTCAAAACTGCAGATCAGGGAGCTCACCATTATATTTTCTTGTAAAGGCACCTACTGCATTATATGGACAATAAAATCATGGTTAAGCATGATTATTAAATTCAGTTCTATGGTTTGGGCAAATGGGACCATACATCACCTGAGCAGTAGTCTATAACACTTTGATTAACATGATTTTTATCAGAAAAAAAATCCCTGACAATGGTCAGGGAAAATGCTATTGTCTTTGCTAGCAGACATCAAATTTAAACACATCTGTAGCTAACACCATTCTGTTCTTGGTGTGAACAGAGCTACTTTCTACTACAGGTGGGCGAAAGATACTCCCCCACAGGGAACGAACATTCTCCATCTCATTCTCCACTGGTCTTAGTGAGGAAAGGGAAAACTGGAAGTCTGGTCCATGGTACCCTATCAAGTTGGCATGGCATCCACTCACTATCTCCAACCACAGATAGGGCATCAGAATCAGAGTCTTCACCCCACATATTAGTTGTGCCTGTTCCATCTCCCATTCTCTGCTACAGGTTGGCAGAGAGATTGTTCTTGCCAAGAGAAGTACTACTTTGACATTTTGAACTGAAATTTATTGGTGTAGCAGGTGACAGGATCAGTAATTCAATGCTTAGGGAAGGCTGGATAGATGGAATTGGATAGATGAAAGGAAAGGAGTTTTCTGAGCAGGTCACTTTTTTTTTGGCATGTATTTCTTTAGCATTGATCAATAACTTAAAACATATGAGAACACTGAAGAAGTCAGGGTGAGGGAAATGACAGACATCTTAAACCACAGTAGAAATACAGAGATTAGATTTATGCAAACAGTCTGAGCGTCTGCTTTTCAGCAATTAGCAGACTGATTGAAGCATCAGGCAAAGTGTATACATACACAGACTATATTTTTAGACTGCAAGTGACTGCAGAGCCACAGAAATTGTTTGCCAGGAAGTATTCACGGTGGTCCCTGATTGATAGATCACTTTCCAGCCTCCTCAATCCTAGCTAAAATCCTTGGTTATACGGTGAAGCAGATTCAGTTGATAGAGTGAGGATGTTTCTACTGCAAATTTTACATGGTATCATTACTAGTACAAAGGTTGTTTGCATATGTAGTATTGATGCCTGCACAGAGTGCACCACACCCACTCTATTCGGTCATTTTGCATACATATCTGCTTCCCGTCTCTCTTAAAAGCAGGAGTGTTACTGTGCTTTCATTTTAATGTTACTTCCTGCTATGAGGGTTTCACACTAGACATTGAGAGCTCAACTAGATCACTGTATGGTAAACAAGCCTGCCTGCCCCTCTCCTCCTGCATTCCCAGCATGAAAATAGCTAGGGCTAAAGCAACAGCTGGGAATCATTATACTGACAGAAATAGTTCACCAGACTCTAACGAACAGGAGAGGGAGAGAATGAATATGAATGTCACATTAAAAACACTAGGGCAACATGACAGAAAAAGAAGAGATCCCAGATTTAGAAATCTGTTGCCTAGTCTACACCACAATTTTAAGTGCCTTCCATCAACCTCGTTGTGCATGTGTCTACATTTAAAATTTGTCTCCAATCTATGTAAGTACCCCATTACATCAACATAGCAACATCAGCTCCTTGACCAGCACTGAACCATGATCAATGTACAGAGGTTGACGCAGCATGAGTGTAGACACTGTACTCTATATTGACCCTAAGAGTACTCCACCAACTGTCCCACAATGCCTAATACTGACCACTCTGGTCACAATCAGTTAACTCCACTATCCAGGGGTCATGCATATCAGAAGACACCCTTCCCTTTTAAAAACTCTCACGCATTTTTTAAATGCCCGTTTCTGGTTGTCCAGTTTGGTGAGCACATCTCTATCTGCTCTTTGTAGTTGTGTGCAGCTGCCCAGTTGATCATGCCAGATACGTGTTCCAGACGCACGCCTGCCTGGAGTAGATAGGAGACACTGGATCTCCTAGGCCTGTGGGGATAAGAGGCTGTGCAGGCATAGCTATCAATTAGCCCTAGAAACACTGACATCCATGCGCAGATTGCTCAGGTGATGCAGGAGAAGGGGTACAAAATGGACCAGCAGCAGTGCCATGTGAAAGCCAAGAGATTGCAGCAGGCATACCAGAAGGCTGGAGAAGCCAACAAAATCAATCCGCTGACAGCTGCAGATCTGCTACTTTTACAAAGAGCTGTATGCCACACTTGGCAGAGACCCCACCACCACCCTACAGTCGATGCCTCTGAGTAGCCCAAATAACAGGCCCCTGGTGTGAACAGTGAGGAAGTGGAGGACGAGGAAGACGAAGAAGAATATGGGGGACAGGCAACCAGTAGTCTAGCTGTGCCATGAGCCAGGACCGGTTTTCGACTCCACCATTGTACAGCCAGTCCCCGCAGCCAAGCACGAGTGAGCCTAATGCAGGGGTAAGGAATCTTGGATAAGTACGTAAATAAATTTCCCATTACAGTGATAGCACCCCAACTTAGCAGGACACAGCCATCGACTTTTCATTAATTTATTTGTACTAAAAGTAATGACTGTAACCCGTCCGTGCCAAGGGTAGCCCACTGATAATGCCAGGGTCAGGGCAGGCTGTAAAAGGAGAGCGAATTCTCCCAGCACTGGTGGGTGACACTGCAGTCAGACTTCCCAACCAGTCACAAACAGTGCTTCTGATTCCCCCACACTGGTTATCAAGAAGCCACTGTGCAAATGCACACAGCCTCCTTTACTGCATCTCAGTCTCTGGCTCCCCAACTGACACTAGGTCCAGTAAAGAGACCAGTCATTTAAACTTTATGCTCTTTACTAAAAGATTCCCTCTGATCCCAAAGGACCAGCCACAGAAACAGTTCAATATAAGTTTAGATCTTACCCAAAATACCACGCTGCCAGCCAATCCTTTAGTAACTAAAACTAAAGGTTTATTAATAAAAGAAAAACAAACAATCAGAGAAGTGTTAAAGGCTTAAAGCAATCAGATCATACATATGATTTAAAAGTCCATATACATCAGGTTTCTAGAAAAATTGTGGAGTTGTATAGTTCCTCTGGTATACATCCAGTACCTGGATGGGTCTAAGTCCTTCAGTTCAGTTGCAAAGTGTGTTGATCCAGAGGTGTGTCTGCAGCTGGACAGGAACAAGGAACAAGACAAAGACAAAATGGTTTCTGTGGTTTGATCTTATATACCCTCTGTTACTGGCCATGTGGCTTGTGTAATTTTACAAGAACCAAAATGGAGTCCAGAGTCACATGGGCCAATCCTGGTAACTCTTCAGGTATGCCTTTAGTTTCTTCCTGGGCCTTTGGCTTCTGAAAAGGTCTTGATGGGCCATTAAGCGGGATATTGTCCTGCGGCCTCTCTGTCTGGGGTGTGTCTTCTACAGCACAGTTTGAAATATAGGTATAATCAAAGATCTCCATAACTTCCCTCACACATATTACACATGAACACAAATATTATCTTCTTACTCAGCACATTATAACTTTTCTAACAGTACCTGACATGGCATGTCTTACATGAATTATTATGATTTTGACATATTAATGTCAAATAACACAAATGCCCCCCCCTTCCCCATCCAGTCCGCATGACAGTGATACAACAAGGAGATAGAGTTATTAGCTACTTTTCATTTCCCTCTAGAGTTCGGCGGGGGGAGTAAGCGGAGCAGTTTGTTTATGTACACAGAGATACCCCCTGAATCCTCCAGAGAGATCTTGATGAAAAATACACTACAATCCTCTCCCAAAGGCTTCTAAGGATGGCGGCCTTATTTCTCCCTTTACAGGAGACTTTCCCACACCAGTCGGCAGGCACCACTGCAGTAAACAGGCTAACGGCACAGAGGCAAAGGCAACTTGGGGATATCAGCAGCAACCATGCTCTTTCTGCCTTTATTAACTTCATGAGTCAGGTATCAACTAAAACAACTACCTGCGGAAAATGGTGCCAGTATTCAGTGTTCTATACTGAATACAGTGCCCTATACTCAGTTTCATGCAAGCAAGCAATTCCCTCTTTGTCTACCTCACCCTTGGCAGGTCATACTCACCATGGCTTGAGCTGAGTGCGCCACTGGGCACAAACACTCCAAAGCAGAAGTGTCAATAAGCATGTCTTGTTTAACATTTTAGGGAAGCCAGGGAAGAGGAACGTTCTGAATCTTAAGTTTTGCTTTCCATTGTTGCTATGCAAAGAATGATACCTGTGTTTTTTATTTGTAGCTGTGGCTGTTGTGTCCTTAACATGTATCCCCTCCACAGCAGTGGAAGGACTGACCCAGATAAGGAGGAAGAAAAAACAAACTTTCTGCAAGATCCTGCAAGCCAGTGCTGCATCAGCCCTTGAACAGAGAGCCTGGAGGGTGACTACTGCAGGCTGCATGGAGAAGGAAAGAGCAGTCCTGAGTAGCAGGAGACTGTTAATGACCCTGCACACTTGTATGACATCAGACATTTTCCCACTCCAAAATAACTTTCCATTGGGGGGCAGTAATCTGGCATTTCAAGTTTTCACAGTGTGACCGCCACTCACTTCTCCACTGTCTACGTAGCTTAGTGTGATGTTCCTGCACTGGATGGCTGGGGGGAGCTTGGCACACAAATCCAGGAATGTGGCCCTGCACATCCAAAAGTTCTGCAGATACTTATCATCCCAAGGCTGCATTACGAAGCGATTCTGCCAGTCAGAGCTCGTTTCTTGAGCCCAGACAGTGTTCCACCATCAACAGCTGTTTAATGAACACTAACAACCACCTCAAATTGGTTCTCATTATGTCCCACAGCAAACTGGACACCAGAAAATCATCACGTTCCCTGCATATTTGGCTCTGCAAATACTGGAGGATCAAGCATCTTGTGCTTACAAGCTCATGACAATGGTGCAGAGCTTTGCAGGCTCCATGCTTCTGTTAGAAATGGTAAACAAGTGACGTGCCCTGCACAGGTTCACAGGAAATTGAAGACAGGCATGAAAATTATGGGATAGAGATGGTATTATGGGACGGAGAACACTGCATTATGGAAAGTTGACGCCTTGCTCCCAGTCACCTCTGTACAACTCATTTCTATCCCATCATGCATTGCCAAACCACCCATAAGCCAGTACGCTGAATAATAATGGATTGCCCACTGGGACACTCACCCATGGTGCACCACCCAATGAATCATAAAGCATTCCTGGTGAGCATGTGCAGCGCCAACACAAGGACCCAAGTATGCACATGAGCAAGCGATATACTAACCGCGGTGGCTGTATGCTGACATAACTTGCATCAGTGATACTTTGGTAGGTAAGACATGACTTTAGGTACAACTTTCCTACTTGATCTATGAAAACCACTCACATAGTCACTAACACCAGCTTTTCTCCCCACAACTTCCAGTCCAACATTTTCATGTCCACCAATTACTAACCTCCTTTGGGGCCTCTCCAATCTGTGTGGCCAAGAATGGCATGCTGAGGATTAGGAGAAAAGTTTTAAGTTGCCAATTTGCCTTTGAGCATCCACACACTAGCATATGATTATCAGAGCTTGTTCACTGGATAAGATGGAAGCTGTGTCCATTGCACACCACACTCTTCCAGAGCAGTCTAATCAATCATTCTGCCAGCAATATTCTTCAAGAGTGATACTAGTATTACGGCTGCACAGATTCCAGATGCCTACATTGCATGCGCTTCCTGATTTGCCATGAGAGGCTCCAGCCTATCTACTCCCTGTGTAACAGATGCTCTACATAGTAGTTCTTCAAGATCTAAGCATCGCTCCCAATAAGTAGTTCATTCAGTAGCGGTGAACTTCAGGTCTGAAGTATGACACATACCTGTTACATCCAGTAAATCCAAGACAATAAAGCTGCCTAGCTTCTCACATTATCTAGCCACACATTTATACCACTCATCACAGTGATAGCCTTCACAGGCCCTTCAAGTCCACTTGTAATCCATTCTGAACTAGAAGACACATACAACAGGTACAGAAAACATGTATTCAATTCCAAGGCTGTGCAGTCAGACAAATCAAGGAACAAATAAGTAGGAACAAACCCCTTGTTAGGAATCTGTACATTTTGCTGAGATCTTCCAATGTTATTAATACGCTGTGTTTGTGTTCATGTATGCTCTTCTGCCCTCTACTGGATCTTAAGTGTTAAAGATTGTTTGTAATACTTTTGCCCTCTGGTGGCTGGAGGTATTATGACAATACATGGAGACTTTCTTTAGCTCACGAGTTGAGACCTGTGTATTAACAAACAAACACACTTACAGAATTTTACCTCTTCAAATCAATGTACAGATTATTAACTGTTAATCCGCCTACCTGTGAGGTTCTTCCTATTTTATAGGCAGGGAAAGAGATTAAGTTATTTGGGCAAGGTCACAGAATAGTAATTGACAGAGCCTGTAAAGAGGTCAAGAGTTCTTTATTTACAGTCCCATGGTTAATCCCCAACATAATGTTGCCCCTTTCAATTATGGAAAGACTGTCTGCATAATAAAGGCTTTAACAAGGTTTCTACGATAAGGCAGATTTGCACAAGTACCCACACTCCTCAAAAAATGTCCCAGACACATCAACTTTTCATATGTGTTCTGTGACCCAAGGACAAAACTGAGATGAATTGTGCAAGCAGTTTGAGATACAGGTCTTAGAAAAGATAGGTATAATTCAGTACTGGAAGAAACTAAACCATTTTTGGCAAGTCAGCTCTCAAAAATGACAAAAATTGAGATGTTTATTTTTGGAGCTGTTCCCCTCAGAAATAAGATCCCATGAATACTATCAGCAGCTGACTGCCTTTATGAAGTTTGTTAAAGCTAGTAATGTCCTCCTCCCAACCTGTGTAAGGGCTTGGCACACTTGGCAGTATTCTAAAGTCCAAAAGAACTTCTGCAAACAAGCTGAGCAGACACTCGTAATACTCTGAAGCCCAAGGATTCTTGCATAGAAAACATGCTTGTGGACCTTTGAAATTTGCAAAGCTTTCAGCCCCAACACACCCCTTATAAAACATGTACATGCTATCACCTTCCATCAGGTTTATAAACGGGGTTGACTCAAGTAAGTCTGGGGCACACCTTGGCTGCCAAGTCTAAAGTTCACTGTGGGATCTCCTCCACCCCACCCACCCCAAACTCCTATCTCCTCCCATGACAGCAGAGATTCAGCCCTACAGAGGCTGGGAAAAGAGAGAATGTGTCCAGAACAGTGTTTCTGTGGGGAATGTAAGTGATAGTAGAGGGGGCTTTGTAAATTACTCAAATTTACAACTGATATGGAGTATATCATTGGTCCAACAGAATTTTGAAAGTTAATGGAAAAGATCCTAGTGCAAGGACTGAGCATCAAGAGTCAGATGGGAGTGGGAATAAGCTTTCAAGCACTGCTAAATGGTGCTGATTTAGTCTCTCATCCTCCCCCACTTATTTCATCTGTGTGTCACTGTTTTGCCTGTCCCTCTCTTAAAAATACCTACTTGCCCCTTCTTATAGCATAGATCAGTGGTTCCCAAAGTTTATTGGTTCATAAACTGTCTTCACATAAACTTAAGGAATGAACTGATGGAAATTCAGGCTCACATACTACCAGTGGTTCAGGGGAAGGGAACCACCTCTACCCCAGAGGCAGCTGCATCTAAGTTGGGGGGTGGCACAAAAAAGCAAGGCATGAATATTTACTAGATATGGATACTACTTAGTCACAGATTTCAACACAACCTAGTTTGTGGTGGGGTGCGAGACTGACACCAGTTCTCCCACTGCAGATCATTTCCTGCTCTTGGTGGTAGCAGAATGCAATAGCCCATATTCCAGCAGAAGCTAGTACAATGTATTCCACATGGTATTACAACTCCATTCTAACATGCTCCAGAACTTCCACTAAGGGCTTGCCTACACTTGAAATGCTGAAGCTGAACTGCTGTAGCCTTTCAGCATAAGACACTACCTATGCCAATGGGAGGGTTTTTTCCCGTCGGTGTAGGTAATCCAACTCTCCAAGAGGCAGTGACTAGGTCAGCAGAAGGACACTTCCATTGATCTAGTGCTTTCTACACTGGGGGTTAGGTCAGCTTAACTGTGCTGCTTAGGGGTGTGGATATTTCACACCCCCTAAGCAAGGTAGCTTGGCCAATCTAACTTTTTAGTGTAGACCAGGCCTAAGATTTACTGTCTAGAGTGCACTGTGCTTCCCCAGAACTCATGACATTTGGCTCTGCAAGTACAGAAATACAGGTGCATGCTGGGGCATAAATACACCTGGCATCTTGAGAGTCAGGAGAATGAATGGAGCAGCACTTAGCAAGACGGGGACATGACCCAGTAACATATGGTAGCAGATATTCCTTTCCTTTCCTTTCCTTTCCTTTCCTTTGATAGGAAGGAAAGAGTAAGCAGCACCCATTTCTCTCTTACTTCCTGTCCCTACTAGAGGATAATTAGTGAAAATTGCCTCTTCCCACTGCACATGGTATTTTTTTCCAAAGTTCAGTGATTATTAAGAAGTAGTCGGCTAACTACTGCTATCATCCTATACCTAGACAATCTTTATATACAGTCTGCAAAGTGATTTAAAGGATTAGAATTACCCAGGAATTCAGCACTCTTAATGTATTCCATTACAGATACATTTTTCAATGAGGACAGTACCAGACTACTGTCCACTGAGAAAAAGATTACAGAATTCCACCTTAGCTCCGTCTGAGCACTGATCACCAAGAGATCTGTAACAGAGCAGCATACAGTTGCTGTCTGGCTGCTCCCTGACAGAAGTTCAAGATGCTCACTCCAATTATCTCATTAGTTTCCCTTAGGATTTGCCTCATGGACACAAAGGGCAAACTACAAGTATTTTTGCAGATTAAATATGTTTTGTTAAATGGAATGGGGGGTGGAAGGAAAGGGAATTAGTCACAGATGAGTTGAAACTAAAACCTCTGATCAGTGATCCGAACTAGAGGAGTGGCATGCCATAGTTCTCTCCTCTGCCTCAGAGAGACAATTCCCTGGTGCCCAACATACCTGCATTTCAGAAAAGTTTTACATTTGTTTTTTTACATTTAATATAGGGGTTTGGGTAGAAGCTTTAATCACTGTGTGCTGGCAGCCTCTGCAGTCCTGGAGCTGGCAGAAGGGGAGGTGGTTTGGGAATCTAATTCCAGCTGCCAAAATCCTTTTCTATGCACTGGCCATCTCTCTCCTTGATTACTGTAACCTTCTCCCATCTGGCTCCTTGCCTCTCAACTCTTCCTCACCCTGTCTGTCCAAAATGTCACTGCTAAACTCATGCTCCTCTCCTCTCAGATCAGATCACTCCTCTCTTTGAATCCATCCACTAGTTTCCCTCTCAGCAATTAAAGATATTAAATATAAAAATCCTTGCCCTCATCTACAAGGCTCTATTATAATCTTGTTCCTACATAAGTGTTCCCACTAGTCCTGATTAATTTAATCTTCTAATTTTCCTCATCCCATCTCCCAACTTTTGTTTGTTGCCTTCCATTATATTGCCCATTATGCCTGGAACATTCTTCTTGCCCTCAACCATCAATATCTTCTTCCCGCTCCTTCAAATTCACACTTTGAAACAATCCCCCTAGCACCACAGCTCTTAATCTATAGTCTCCCTCTCCTCCAAGTCATCCATACTTTTCCTCTCCTGAATGTTGTCCTGTGCCTTGTGTTTAGGTTGTAAGCTCTTTGGGATAGAGAGCATGGCTCATCTGTTTGTTATAAAAATGTTGAAAATAAAATTATATTAGATATTTACAAAAAAACTCTGGCTGGTACTTCCTTCAAAAGTTAAGATACCCTGTACCTAAGCCACCGTTTCCTGTGAAAGAGAAGGGATCCTCTACTCCCCAAAATGTGCCACATCTCCCACTCCAAGGTCAAGGGGCTTCTACCCACCATGAAAGCCAAGCCTTTACACTCCCACTAAAAGGTCTCATCCCTTGATTGCAAGAGCCCTCCATGTACAGACAGCAATAAAATAGAATCTTAAAAGAAGACTGAAGCCATCCCCAGCAACTAAGCGCAGGTGAAACAATCTCTACATTGCACTAATACAGCTGTGTAAGCATGGCTATGGGTCTTCTGGAGCATAGCACAGGAGCCAGTGGGAAACCTCTGAGGCTAGATGACTGCTGAGAATGTGCAGGGAAGACCAGAGAGATTCAATATACAAATGAAAAAGGCAAAGAGGGCAGAGATCGCTAACCTTCCCGCAAGCTGTGGTATGAATCCTGACAAGTGCTTGAACAGTTCTTCCCCTGCTTCAGCACAGTCTCTGCGAGCGGCACAATCCCGACATAGGGAGGCTGGAAAGTCCTGGCTTTATCCAACATGCTGGAGGATGTCCCAGAATCAGAAGGCAGACGCAGTAATAAAGGAGATGCCCCTTAGGCTAGAGGAAGAGCTGTTTAATCCTCACAGAAGGCCCAGTCACAATCAGCCACTGCACTGAGAATGCTGCTTAACGATACACTCGAAGGCTGAGCTTGCACAGGGACAAACAGACAATGGAGGCACTGACAAATCCTGATTAAAATCAACAAGACCCAGCAAAAAAAAAAAATTCCTTCCTGTCAGCACCAGGCTCAGACATAGAAACCTCCCTGCTTCAATAAGGCAGAGCGTGCGTGCAGGGGACGGATCTCAATTTGCAATCTGCAAAACAGAGGGGTGGGCTTCTTCATGAAGTCCCTCACAGTGACAGCCAACCTCATTCACCCAGAATAGTACACAGCTGGTTCCTCTACTCAGACCCCTAACAGTTGCCAGACAAGCAACATCACGTGACCTAGTCTCACTCTTCTCCTCTCCCTTCTCTCTCCCCCCTGCCTGACTGTAAGCACAAAACTGGGAGACAGGGCTCTGGGAAAGGATCTCTTATGTGGGCCCAGCAAACGTAAACCCAGGCAGTGATTGTACAGGCTTCCCCACACACACTACCCCCATTATTATACCTGCACCCTTATCTGGAAGAACCACCTCTTAGCAGATGGTCATTGGCAGAGTTCAGTCCCTATTGGCTCCTCTGCTGAAAGTGAGGGTGTTGGAATTAGTACCAATGGTGGTGGGGTTTATAGTGTGGACATTTGTGAGACAAATCATCAAATGACCATCTGATGGTAATGAACTTTGGTCACTACACACCAGTGCATGACTGGAACTGGCAACAGGAAGGGGAAAGACCCTAGATGGCTCAGGTGACTGGGATATGCAATGCCCACCCTCTATGTTTTTCAGTTGGCAGAGAATGTGTCAAAACAGATGGGACAGAGGATGAAGAAGCCGGGGACACTCCGAACACTAAAATGGGTTGACTGATATATACACACATCAATTACAACAAGGACACTTCAAGAAAAATGTCACTAGTAATAGGTCTGAGGTTGTGTACAGACTGCCAGGCCCATGTAGGCACTACAAAGAAAAAGGTGAATAACCACTCCCTATCATCTGAAAGGTAACTAAATGCAAGGCTGGAACAGTTCAGTGTAAGCTTTCCATCTCCAAAAATCAAAACAAGAATTTCTTACCTCCAGGTACAGTTTGGGGGGGTGTCATCCAATCACTATGCTGAGCAAACAGAGTAAAAACCACAAGGAAAAAAATCCATGGAGTATTAAAACTAAATTCACTTAACAGCATGAGAAGCACTAAAGAAAAAAGATTAAGATATGCCTACATTAATGACCAAGGAACTTTTTTTTGCACCATCAGGTCACAATTCTCAGTGAACTCAGCCTAATTTTCAGACACATTCAAGCAAATGAGGCTCTCTGCTGGCAGAAAGAGTTTTGCACAAAAGTGGAATCACAGCTAAGTCAACAAGAAAAATTCAGGGTTTTCTTACTTGATTTAGATTAGATTGCTGTGTAATTTAAATTAGGCTGTTGCAATCGTATCTTCCTACAAAGGGGCTCATACAATTCAAGAAGGTAACAAAAATTAGTACAGTGCATGTAATATCACATATAGCGGAAGCTTTCAACCAGGGGTACATGTACCCCTGGGGGTACTTCAGAGTATGGCAGGGGATACGCAACAGGATCAGGTGGCTGCAGCCCACCTCCCTGCTGGAAGCAGGGACTAGGTGGAGGCGGGTAGCTGCAGCCTGCCTCCCTGCTGCGTGCCAGACCGGGCAGGAGGTGGGCAGTTGCCTACTGAGGAGGCCCCCAGGCCCGGCCTGTGGGGGGTGCCGGGTCTCAATGTGCAACTGCGCATTGTGAAGGGCCAGTCGTGTAAGTGCAGAGGGCAGGGGTGGTGGAGCCTGGCCCCGGGGGGCGGGTGTGTGGTAGGGGGCCCAGCAGAGCACATTGGGTAACTGCAGGAGGGCTGGTGGTTAAGTACAAGGGCAGACAGTGGCGGAGCCCAGGCAGAGGCAGTGGAACCTGGCCAGAGCCAGGCACTGTGCGGCAGGTAACTATGCAGAGGGGAGGGGCGGGGGGGGGGGAGGATGTGGAGCCTGGCTAGAGCTGGTTCTGCTGCCCTGCACAGAAGGAGGTAAGCAGCATGTTCCCCACTCCCAGCAGGTACAGACCCCTCCCCTGACAGCAGGGGAGCAGCACTATCTTGTGGGAGCTGGGGACCCCTCCTGCCCTGCACAGGGGAGGTGGGGTGTGTGAAGCCAGGGGGGGATGGAGGAGGTGCTCAAATGCAGGCTTGGCCCCTGGATGCCAGAGACCCAGGGTATGCCACTGGATTTGGGCAAGGAGCCCACACAGTGTGCTTTGCTCTGGGTCCCACACACCCCTAGGGACAGCTCTGCGCAAGATGACACAGAAGTGCAAAAGTTAAAAAAATAAATAAATAAAGGCTTTGAATGTATTTTAGGCCATTATGCCTTTTATTGCAACTGTGGTAACATCAGGTAGAGTTAAAACCATGAAGGAGTACTTCAGGTAAAACCTTGAGACCGTAGGCATACCATTTCTAAAAAACGTTGAAAATCCCTGACATACAGTATTTTAAATTAGGCTTCAAAATAAGTCATTTTCTTCCTATTCATTTCTAGTGCATCCACCTGCATAGATGTCTAGACAAACAGATCAAAAAGGTGAACTGTAAGGTAAAAAGCTAGTAAAAGACAAAAACAAAGATCTACAGGGGAAACCTCACACTCCACCCCCTACCTCCATCCCTAAAAAAATTCTGCACTTCTAATTTAAAACAAATAGGTACTCATTTAACTCTCATTAGAGAACTTTATGATGTCCTATTAGGCTATAACCCTACTTGCAGCTCTCCCCACTGCTCCCCAAAAGTGAGTTTTGCAATGTAGTTGCACTAGGATGGAGAGAGAGGATTGCAACTCAGATTATGACCTCATGTGACCTGATAAAATGAAGCCTTGGTATTTCTGACTTGAAAAAAAAAATCAGGAAAAATAAAAGTTGAACTCAGTCAAATATCAAAGAAATAATAAAAGGGGGGGACCCTTAATTCTGCTTCATAGTGACATCATAAAACATAAGTTACTTACCAGTAACTGTTGTTCTTCGAGATGTGTTGCTCATATCCATTCCATTTAGGTGTGTGCGCGCGCTCGTGCACGGCCCTCGGAGAACTTTTCCCTAGCAGCCCCTTTAGGGGCCGGCCTCAGCACCCCCTGGAGTGCCGCCCTCATGCGGCGGTACATAGGGTGCTGCCAGCCCCTCCCCTCCTCAGTCCCTTCTTTCTGCCGACTCCGACAGCGGGGACGGAGGGTGGGTGTGGAATGGATATGAGCAACGCATCTTAAAGAACAACAGTTACTGGTAAGTAACTATGTTTTCTCCGTCAAGTGATTGCTCATATGCATTCCACTTAGGTGATTAACGAGCCATACCTGGAGGTGGGTAGGAGTCAACGGCGAGCTGCCCTCAGCACAGCTTTGCCAACTCGTGTGTCCTCCCTCGACTGCTGGACGACAGCGTAGTGCGCGGCAAAGGTGTGCACCGAAGACCACGTGGCAGCCCTGCAGCTGTCATCTAGGGGGACCCTTTCCAGGAAGGCCACCGACGCGGCCTGGGCCCTCGTTGAGTGCGCCGTCACCACCCCGGGAAGCTAGATGCCTGCACGCTCATAGCAGAGCCGGATGCAGGCGGTGATCCACTTGGCGATGCACTTGGCGGACACTGGGGAACCCCTCATCCTGTCCGCCACCGCGACGAAGAGCTGCGTGGTCTTTCGGAACGGCCTCATCCTCTCTAGGTAGAAAGCCTGCGCCCTCCTTATGTCGAGGGTGTGCAGTCTCCTCTCGTCCTCGGACCCATGCGGTTTAGGGAAAAACACGGGGAGGAAAATATCTTGGTTACAATGGAACCGGGAGACTACCTTAGGCAGGAACGCTGGGTGAGGCCTCAGCTGTACCTTATCCCGGAAGAAGACGGTATAGGGGGGCTCTGAGGTCAAAGCTCTTAGCTCAGAGACCCTCCTAGCCGAGGTAATGGCCACGAGGAAGGCCACCTTCCAGGACAGGATCAGCAAGGGACAGGTGGCCAAGAGTTCAAAGGGGGGCCCCATCAGTCTATCGAGGACCAGGTTCAGATCCCACAGAGGCACCGGGTCACGGACCTGCGGGTAGAGCCTTTCGACCCCCCTGAGGAACCTCACTCACATGGGGTGGGAGAACAGGGACCGCCCCCCCATCGGCTGATGGAAAGCCAAGATGGCTGCTAGGTGCACCCTGAGGGAGGCTAGCGCTAGCCCCTGCAGCCTAAGCTGCAGCAGGTAATCGAGGACAGCCTGCACGGGGGACGTACCAGGGGTTACGCCCCGCTACTCCGCCCAGCAAGTGAATCTCCTCCACTTGGCCCTGTAGGCAACCTGCATGGAGGGCCTCCTGCTTCCCAGCAGCACGCGTTGGACCTGCTCCGAGCAGGTTCTCTCCTCCTCCGTCAGCCAGTGAGCCTCCAGGCCGTCAGGTGCAGGGAGTCCAGGCTGGGATGCAGCAGGTGACCGTGGTCCTGGGAGAGCAGGTCCGGTCTCCTCAGGAGCTCGATCGGCGGGGCAACCGAGAGGTCCTGCAGAAGGCTGTACCAGTACTGCCTCGGCCACACTGGGGCGATCAGTATCACGTCCGCACTGTCCCTCTTGATCTTCAAGAGGACCCTGGGCAGGAGCAGAAAGGGGGAGGGAACGCGTACATGAGGGTCCCCGTCCATTCGATGAGGAACGCGTCGGAAAGGGAGCCCGGCTCGCGACCCTGGAGCGAGCAAAACCTCAGGCACTTCGTGTTCCAGGACGACGCGAACAGGTCCAGTCGGGGAACACCCCACTCGCGGAAAATCCTGGCTGCTACCTCCGGATGCAACGACCACTCGTGTTGGGGTAGAAACGACCTGCTGAGGCGGTCCGCCTCATCATTCCTGACCCCCGGGAGGTGAGAGGCGGTTAAACAGAAATCGTACCTCACTGCCAAGTCCCAAAGACGAAGTGCCTCCTGGCACAGAGCCGAGGAGCGCGCTCCCCCCTGCTTGTTGATGTAAAACATCGCTGCGGTATTGTCTGTCAGCACCTGTACCATTTTCCCCAATAAAGAGTGGCGAAACACCTTGCATGCCAGTCTGACTGCCCTCAGTTCCTTGACATTGATGTGGAGGGCAGTCTCTCCCTGGGACCAGCGTCCCTGTGTGGTCAGACCACCGGTGATGTGAGCTCCCCACCCCAGGTCCGATGCGTCTGTGATCAGAGTGACCAAGGGGGTGAGGGCTCTGAAGGGGACCCCTTCCAGCACTGTCCAGGGGTCCAGCCACCAGTTCAGTGACCCCAACACCGCGGGGGGCACCGTAACCACCCTGTCCAGAGTGTAAGTGCTGGGCACATACAACTTGGCCAACCAACCCTGGAGGGGCCTGAGCCTGAGGCGGGCCAACCTCACCACAAAGGTGCACGAGGCCATGTGGCCCAACAGCTGTAGGCACTGCCTGGCTGTCGTCGCGGGGCACCTCTGAAGCTGCGATATGATCGCTGCCATGGCCTCGAACCTCAAGCGTGGGAGGGAGGTTCTGGCCCGCACCGAGTCTAGGGATGCCCCTATGAACTCTATGCGCTGTACCAGCGATAGTGTCGACTTCTGCTCGTTGATGAGCAGCCCCAGAGCAAGGCAAGTGGCCTGGACGAAGGACACCGCCTCGCGCACCTGCGACTTGGTCTTGCCCCTTATCAACCAGTCGTCAAGGTAGGGAAATATCTGGACCCCCCTGCACCTCAGGAAGGCCGCCACCACCGCCATACATAAACACTCCGGGGGAGGAAGTCAGGCCAAAGGGCAAGGCTGTAAATTGGTAGAGGGCACCAACTACTATAAACCTTAGATACCACCTGTGGGCGGGAAGGATGGAGACGTGGAAGTACTCATCCTTCAAGTCGAGGGCAGCAAACCAATCCCCTGGGTTCAGGACGGGAATGATGGACGCTAGGGACACCATGCGAAACTTTAGCTTCCTTATGAAGCTGTTTAACCTGCGCAGGTCCAGTATAGGTCTGAGGCCTCCCTTGGCTTTGGGAACGAGGAAGTACCTCGAGTAGAACCCCTTCCCCACCTCGAGCAGCAGAACCACATCTATGGCTCCCTTGAACAGGAGGGAGCGAACCTCCTGAAGAAGTAATTGCTCGTGAGAGGGGTCCCTGAAAAGGGACAGGGGGGGAGATGAGTGGTGGGGGGAAGCCACCAGCTGGAGGGCATAACCCCGGCGCACGGTTCTGAGGACTCAGTGGTCCGAGGTGATACCCCGCCACAGGCCGAGGTAGGGCCTTACACTGTTCTGGAAAGGCAGGGGGGAACCCAGGGAATGGGAGACGGTGTCACCATCGGGCGCACCGTCAAAAGTTGCGCTTCCCTTTGGAGTCCTGGGAGGGTTCTCTCTGGGAAGAATTGGACGACGCGGTACGGTCGCGCTGTCCAGAGCCCCTGCTCCTATCCCTGCCCCTCGCGGGGGGAAAGGCCTAGGTGGTGGCCTAGGTTGCTGCCGCTGCGGCAGCTGCTGCGGCTGCTGGCGGGCTTGTAACCGAGCCGCCTGAGGGGTGTAGAGACCCAAGGAACGCAGCGTTGCCCTTGAGTCCTTCAGGGCATGCAGCTTCTCATCTGTCCTCTCCGAGAAGAGGGCGGCTCCATCGAACGGCAGGTCCTGGATGGAGTGCTGCACCTCCTGGGACCTCCTGGATTGCAACCACGCTGCACGCCGCATAGCGACGGCGGAGGCCATCACCCTACTGGCCGTGTCTGCAGCGTCAGAGGCAGTCTGGAGGGCTGCACTGGCCACAGTCAATCCTTCCTCCAGGACCATGGCGAAGTCCGTTGCCTGGTCCTGGGGCAGGGACTCTGCGAACCTTCGCAGCGAGTCCCACAAGTTTAAATTGTACCTGCCCAAGAGGGCCTGGTGGTTCGCCACCCTGAATTGGAGCACCCCCGTGGAGTAGACCTTCCTGCCATAAAGCTCTAGTCTCCTACCCTCCTTGTTCTTAGGGGAGGCGCTCTGAGCCCCTTGCCTGTCCTTCTGGTTGGCATTGTCCACAACCAGAGTACCTGGGGCAGGGTGCATATACAAGTACTCATGCCCCTCGGCTGGCACGTAGTACTTCTTCTTGGTGCCCTTAGACGTGGGGGCGACCGAGGAAGGGGTCTGTCAAACGACCTTAGCCAGGCGCAGGACCCTCTCGTGGTCGGGGAGGGCTACCCTGGACGGTCCTTGTGTCCTCACACGCCCAAAGAGGGGGGGTCACCTCTTCCTCCAGAACCTTGACCTCCAGGCCAAGGTTCGAGGCTACCCGCTTCAGAAGCTCCTGGTGAGCCCTGAAGTCAATAAGAGGGGCACCCTGGTCCCTGATGGCCGCCTCGTCTGGCGACGATGAATAGGACGGGTGGCGGGGTCCAGTAGAGGGGCCCTCCCCAGGGTCCTCCTCCTCCTTCTCAGAGGAGTGGTCGCCCTCCTGCACCGAAGGTGCTCGTTAGGGAGGTAACTGGGTGACAGAGGCAGGGGCCGACAAGGTTCCCTGTCCCATCTGGACTGCCCATGGGCCCCAAAATGGCCACTGCCAGGGGGCTTGGGGCCAACCCGGGGGCGGCACCGGGGCCGAGGGCAACGCCGGTGCCGGTGTAGGTGCTGGTGGGAGTACCTCCTCCTGGCGCCGGGTCTGGGATCCTGAGCCAGGAGATCGGTGCTGGTGGTGACGCTGGGAAGAGCCGCTCCAGGACCCGCTACCGGACGATCCCGAGTGACGTCGTCTGCGGTGCCGACAGTGGGGCGATGCTGACGACAATGAAGACCGGTACCGGGAGAGGGATGACTTGCGATGCCTCTTCCTGGAGACTGGAGAGCGGTGCCGAGGACGCCGTCTTGGTGCTGGGCTGGAGCCGGAGGTCGATGAAGAGCGGTGCCGCCTAGAAAATCTGGAGCAGTGCCGCGACGCCTCGTCGGAAGACGAAGAGGGAGAGGAGCTGCCGGGCTCGACTCTCCAGCGTCGAGTGGTGGGCGGCCAATCCTCCGGTGCCGGGGCTGCCCACCCTTCGGGGACACCCAGCGCGGGTTTGCCCCAGGACACAGGCCCTGACACTCTCAGCCGAGAGAGGGCCGGAGGCGTGGGCAAGGCCAGCAAGGCTCGAGCCGCTTCAAACGCCTCCGGCGTGGAAGGGTCCTGTACAGGGGGTCCCTCACTCCCAGGAGTCGGGGGAGGTTCCCTGATTGGTGTGGTGCCAGAGCCGGGGCAGGCTGCACATTGGAGAGCTGAAGCACCTCCGGGCTCGACCCCGGATGCTCCTGCGGTGCGGGGGAGCGTTGCAAGCGCGGGCGGTGCTTCTTCTTCTTCAGCACCGGAGACGGTCGGTGCCGAGATGCCTGCGGTGCTGGCGGTGCACTCTGCACCGAGGATACACTCGGTGCTGAGGGAGTCCGCGACGGCTCGGACACCAGACGCAGCGCGGACTCCATGAGTATTGCCTTCAGCCTCACCTCCCTCTCTCTCTGGGTGCGAGGCTTGAAGGCTTTACAAATGTGGCACCAGTCTCTACGGTGCTGCTCCCCCAAGCATTTCAAGCAGCGGTCATGGGGGTCGCTGACGGGAAAAACCTTCCCGCAGGCAGCAGAGGGTTTAAACCCCGGCGAGCCCGGCATAGCCGGGTCGCCTAGAGCCCGAAGACTCTTCCCTACCTATCTAACTAGGTACCTAGCTAACTAAAAACTAACTAAGTTCAGGGCGAACTGCTAGCTAACTACTCATGTGCAAGGAAAAAGCTTGCGAGGAGCAAGAGCTGTTCCCAACTGGCCGTCACGGGTGGAAAGAAGGAACTGAGGAGGGGAGGGGCCAGCAGCGCCCTATGTACCGCCGCATGAGGGCGGCACTCCAGGGGGCGCTGAGGCCGGCCCCTAAAGGGGCTGCTAGGGAAAAGTTCTACGCGGGCCGTGCACAAGGGCGCGCACACACCTAAGTGGAATGCATATGAGCAATCACTCGAAGGAGAAGGAAAAAAATAACACGTCTTTAAAATGCTTTATGTGTTAATCATAATTATATTGTTATTTCGTAGTGTCACTATGGAGCAAAATTAAGATTTCTTGGGCGCCTTAACAGTGCATCCCTTATCTTAACGTGTTTGGATTTCTTTTAAGTTAATGTCTGAATTTCCTGGGTTTAAAATGCTTGTTTGGGAGATAAATTACAAGGTCCCTGTAATGATTTTTACCCTAAATTACTCATGCATGCTCTCAGCCTTAATTCCATTTCAACATAGTTTGTGTCCAGAAATGATCAAGTTGTTCCAGGCAGAGAGGCTCCAGCACCTACAAAATCCCACATAAATCAATGGGGCTCCACAAAGGCGCAGCATAAGAGAACAGCTTATAGGATCAGAGCCTGTTTCTCTCTTGATGAAGATGCCTATCCTCAAATGAGGAGCAAAAACTTCCTTGTAGTTTGTTTTCAAAAGAAAAATTTCAGGTTAGACTATTAAGTATGCTCCGTTGGAAGCTGGAGATTTAAAAATTAGTTATTTTGAGTTCTTCACGCATTCTGTGGTATGTATGCACAGTGTCATAGATAATACATGGTGGAAGGCCTAGTCAATGCTACAAAGTTCAGCTGATATAAGCTGCTTTATAATCAAGCTAGCCGTGCATGTGCCTATACTTAAATTTGTCTTCCATTGATGTAAGCACCCCATTACAGTGGTGCAACACCGCCATGTCCCCAAGTGGCACTGAGCCATGTTTGATGTACTGAGGTCAACGCAACAAGTCTAGACCCTCTGCTACTTATGTTGACCCTAGCAGTCCTCCAGCAGCTGTCCACAATGGCCAACACCGACCGCTCTAAACACAATTGTGACCTCCCCTGTCCAGGGCTCACAGAGGCCAGAAGCCCCCCCGCACCGCTCCCCTTTAAAGGTCCACACATTTTTTAAATGCCTTTTCCTGATTGTCCAGCTTGGCGACCACACCTAGCAGCTCTCCATTGTTGTGTGCAACTGCTCTGACTATGCTGGCTACATGCTCCAGACGCGCTCCAGCTTGTAGTAGACAGGAGATACTGGATCTCCAGGGCCTGTGGGAAGAAGGGTCTGTGTAAACACAGCTATGGACCAACCATAGAAATGTGGGTATTTACAAACAGAGATTGCATGTGGGGAAATAAGAGAAGGGATAGGACATATACCAGCAGCACTGCTGCATGAAAGCCAAGGAACTGTGGCAGGAATATCAGAAAACCAGGAAAGCCAACAGGTTATCTGGTGCCAATCCGCAGACCTACCACTTTTACGAAGAGCTACATACCATACTTGGCAGAGACCTCACCACCACTCCCCATATCACCATGGATACCTCTGAGGAGCCTGAGTCTCAGGCCCTTGCTGTGAACAGCGAGGACAAGGAGATGGTGGAGGAGAAAGAGGAGGACTGGGGACATGCAATTTGAGGGTTCAGCTATGCCACAAGCCAAGATCTGTTTGAGACTCTACCTCAGTCCAGTCAGTCCCAGCAGTCAAGCACAGGCGAGCACAATGTGGTAGGGGCTCTTCAGATAAGTGTGTAAATTTATTTTCCAGTACAATGATGACACTCCTGACTCTGCAGGACACTGCTATCAACTTTTGATTCATTTACTCACACTGGAAGCGGTAAAAGTACAACTAACAGAGGTGACATTATCTGCTTTTCATTCCCCTGCAGACAGGCAAGGGGGTGGGTCATGCACAGAAGTTTATGTACACAGGAATGTCCCTTGAATCCACCAGAAAGATCTCAATAAAATTTTCATGAAAGTAGTTTGCAATCCTTTCCCCAAAGTTTCTAGGGATGGCAGCCTTATTTCTTCCTCCATGGTTGGACATTCTCTCAGGCCAGGCAGTGAGAATTTCAACAGGCATCATTGCAATACACAGACTAGCAGCATATGGGCCCACGCAGCTTTGGGACACTTGCAGCAGCTGCACTTTCCCTGCTTTTGTTACCCTCAGGAGTGAGATATCAACTATAACCCCCACCACCTATGGAAAACGGTGTCAATATTCAGTGCCATTGCCCTATACTCAGTTTCATGCAACCAAGCAATTCCCTCACCTCTGACAGGCCATACTCACCACAGCTGGTGCTGTCAGTAGCACCAGGCAAAAGCACTGTGAAGCAGAAGCGTCAATGAGCATATCTTGTTTAAAACGTCAGAGGAGTGACAAAATGTTCTGAATTTTAACTTTCACTTTCCGTTGTGACTATGCTTACAATGGCACCCTCTGTCTATTATCCGCAGCTCCTGCCGCCACTGCGACCTTGAGAGGTTCCCCCCTCCACACCTTTGGAATGTTTGAGCCAGATGAGGAAGAAAAAGAAGAGGATTTAGGATCATATATTCACTGTGATCCTGCAAGCCAGGGCTGCATCAGACCATGAGCAAAGGGACTAGAGACTGAACACTGAAGACAGCCTAGAGAAGAAAAGAGTACACAGGAGAAAGATCCTGGAGTCCAAGCAAGAAAAGAAGAGGGAGTTGCATCAGGACATAATGGGGCTTCTCTGGCAGCAAGCAGTCTCTGGTTGCAGGCTCTTGTGGATCTACAGGTTCAACAATCATGGGCTCGCCTCCCTTTGCAATCAATAGAAAACGCCATCACAGCATCTCCCAGCATCTGCCCTTTATATTCCACGTGACATCAGAGGCCGCATCCCTACCACTATCACTCCATCCTGGGGGATGTTGAAGACAACCACAGCTTCATCTACACTGACCTGTGAAAGCCACAACTGCTGTATGTGAAGCTAAAATGGACAGACATGTTCTTTCCCCTTGACAAGTTCTGTTCTATTAATGTATTAAGTTTTTAATATATACACTTAGTTGCAAACATTTTTCTTTGCACTCGTTCTGTTACTGAATAAAATTCTATTATTTGGAAAATAATTCATTTTTATTAGTTCACAATGTAGGCTGCAGAGCGCCCAGCAGTTCTGAAAGCACCCACTTAGTTGTTACTGAACAGTGTGAAAATTCATAGGATCAGTGACAAGAGTATAAAACTGCTGCAAATTCAGCCACTATATCCTGCATATTGCTGCGGGCCAGTCCTCTGTAACAGGAGAAGATTAATGGCCCTGCATATTTGTATAACAATGGCCCCCCACAGTGGATTTTCCCACTCCAAAATGATTTCCCACTGACCGGTTGCAATCCAGTAGTGCAAGTTTCCACAGTGCAGTCAACACTCACTTCTCCATTGTCAGTGCAGCTCCCAGTATGGTGTCCCTGCACTGAAGGGCTGGGATGAGTTTGGCACACAGATCCAGGAATGTGCCCTTGCACATCTGAAAGTTCTGCAGCCACTTATTGCACGCCTGCATTATGATGCGATCCTACAATCAGTGGTCATTTCTTGAGCCCATTTCTGGGTCAGAGAATCACAGTAGGATTGGAACGGACCTCACAAGGTCATCTAGTCCAGTTCCCTGCACTTATGGCAGGACCAACCATTATCTAGACCATCCCTGACAAGTGTTTGTCTAACCTGTACTTAAAAATCTCCAATGATGGAGTTCCACAATCTTCCTAGGCAATTTATTCCAGTGCTTAACTACTCTGATAGGAAACCTTTCCTAATGTCCAACCTAAACTGCCTTTGCTGCAATTTAAGCCCATTGCTTCTTGTCCTGTCTCAGAGGTTAAGGAGAACGATTTTTTTTCTCCGTCCTCCTTGTAACAACCTTTTATGTATTTGAAAACTGTTATGACCCCCCTCAGTCTTCTCTTTTCCAGACTAAGCAAACCCAATTTTTTCAATCTTCCCTCAGAAGTCATGTTTTCTAGACCTTTAATAATTTTTGTTGCTCTTCTCTGGACTGTCTCCAGTTTGTCTGCATCTTTCCTGAAATGTGGCATCCAGAACGGGACACAATACTCCAGTTGAGGCATAATCAGTGTGGAGTAGAGCAAAAGAATTACTTCTTGTGTATTGCTTTCAAACACTCCTACCAATACATCCCAGAATATTTTGCTTTTTTTGTAAGTGTTATACTGTTTATTCATATTTCATTTGTGATCCACTATGACTTCCCAGATCCCACCCTGCAGTACTCTTTCCTAGGAGTCATTTCCCATTTTGTATGTGTGCAACTGTTTGTTCCTTCCTAAGTAGAGTACTTTTCATCTGTCTTTATTGAATTTCATACCATTTACTTCAGATTATTTCTCCAGTTTGTCCAGATCATTTTGAATTTTAATCCTATCCTCCAAAGCCCTTGCAACCCCTCCCATCTTGGTATTGTCCACAAACTTTATAAGTGTACTCTCTCTGTCATTATCTAAATCACTGATGAAGATATTGAACAGACCCAGAACTGATCCCTGTGGGACTCCAGTCAATATGCACTTCCATCTTGACGGTGAACCACTGATAAAACTACTCTCTGGGAATGGTTTCCAACCAGTTATGCACTCCCCCACACTTACAGTAGCTCCATCTAGGTTGTATTTCCTTAGTTGGTTTCTGAGATCATGAGAGAGTATCAAAAGCCTTACCAGAATCAAGATATACCACATCTACCACTTTTCCCCCCATCCACAAAGATTGTTACCCTGTCAAAGAAAACTATCAGGCTGGTTTCACACAATTCTTTCTTGACAAATCCATGGTGACTTACTTATCACCTTGTTATCTTCTAGAGACTTACAAATTGATTGCTTAATCCATCAGTCTTTACTGAACAAAAAAATTGTGGCTGCGTAAACAGTGATAGACTACCACAGATTACCAAAACAATCATGAAATCCAGAAACATATACATCCTTTAGCAAAGGTACCTCTATAGGTGTGGGACAGAACTAGAGAAGTCTTTTCCCTCATTAATGATATCCACTGCAAATAATCCAGATCTTAACCCAAATCATGAACTAGAGAGCTTTAAAGATTGGGTGAGCCATGGAATATATACAGCTGGCCAGCTATTCAGTAAAGAAATTTTCCAACTTATTTAGAGATCAAAACTAACTTTAACTGACCCAGGCTCCCCTGGTACCAGTTCTTGCAAGTTAGGCATTATGTTTCTCAACTGTCCAGAAAACTGTTTTATACAGAAAGCTAATTTTAATAGAAGCAATGGCATCTGCTAAATTAGGAAACAAAAGAATTATAACTAGTTGATATCCATCTTTACAGACAACTTTAACAAAAAATGTCCATGTATGACATGCTGAGAAATGAACCTGAACAGACAAATTAATCCAGAGAAATGGGGACTGATCTGAAAAAGAGGACCAGCTGTCCTGTAGCACAATAAAAAAAAATTATTTCAGATACTGTTTCAGTGGTACCTCATATAAATCAGATTTTTATATTAACTAATTAATTAATTAATATATTATATTATATATGCCTATATGGTGAGCATGTCCTGTAATTATAGAGCACTGGGATGCAATCCATAACCAAATATCATAAATTGTTGGATATTTATTACCAAATGCTCCTTTAGTAACCCTCCTGGGGCTTCTTAGCACAAATGCTCACATACAAGATAATGAAGAATTAATCTTTCATCTGCTAGTAGCTGCTAGATTCCTGCTAGCCAGTCCAGGGAAAAAGAAAAACAGTCCAACCATTGAGGAATAGTTAAAAAAAGGATGGGAGGGTGTTATAGAAAAATTAAAACACAAGTTGTATATCCAGCAAGAGAGAGAGAGATGACAAATAGATATTTAGATATTTGGTTACCTTTTATTCAATACTTAGAGAAAGTATATACATCTACAAAGAATCAGCATGCCTACCCTAATTATGTTAAATATTAACATTTGAAAGACATGCATGATCTGTTAAATGTATAATCAGAGCTTTCACTAAATTTAATAAAATCACTAGGAATTAAATGTTAAATGTTATAAGGATATTCACTAGAATATGGTAAATCCTGTTAAATACAGAGATTTGATTACTATATTCCTGAATACCATCTCTTTAAAGAAAAACTCACTGTAATTATTATTGTTCTGTTTTTAATAGTTACATGACAAGGATTTATAAACCTGTTAATACTTCCTAAATAAATAAATAGTATGAAAAAAAACCTCCTCCACTGAAGCTTTGTGACCCTTACATCCTTTTAACAGATAAGGATTGCATTACATAAATTAGATTTAACTTTGGATGTTCCCAGGATCCTGCCTCCCATGAAAAAAAACCTTCAGAGAGAGTTAGAGAGACTAAGTCGGGAACACTGTACAAGCTTGCTGCTTCAGTTCTCAGGAGAAGCCTGCAGTTCATATACCCTGATCCTTTCAATCAGCTGGCCACAGCTGCTACAGCCAGCTCATAATATTCCTCTCCATGACAGACAGGTGGCGAAATATAAAACACAGTTGTGGATTCTCTTTAAGACCAGGCAGGCCTGGGAATCTGGATCCTTGCCCAGTTGTTCTTGCTCTGTAGCCCCCTCAATCCATCCTGGGATATACCACCACCCCCACTTTTGGCAAGTTGGCTTTCACAGCCTGACAAACTGAGTTCTAAATGTTGTGAGCTAGAGATGTAAAAATAGCTGCTGAGCAGGCTGGAAAACCTATCAGATGATGTCAAAGTACACTTAGCCCTTCCCATTCCCCACCACTTCCTTTGTATGTCACTTTCTCATTACCTCACTGTCTCCAATTTGGAGTACTGCTCTCTGCATCTTTCAGTTGCCAAAATATACTTTACACAACAGCAAAAGTTAAAGCAAATTCCCACCACATACACAAACTCTGCCAACCTTGAAACACATCCAAAGTTTGCTAGTTTGCCTTTCCCTGCAACACGTACATCAAATCCACAAGCATTTTCTGTAAAATATACATGCAGGAGCAGTCCAGTCCAAAGAATGCATATTTAACCGTACTTTGATCTTTGTTTCCTTAGCTTCCCATGCCAAAGCAGAAGTACTGTGCAACACACTTTTCTAGGGACTGCTAGGATGAAATGCTACACCAGCTTAGTACATGCTGAGGAGTCTATGCAGTTCAAGAATTCAATGCAACTTTAAAAGAGAGAGAGAGAGAGAGAGAGACAAGCCAACTAAATCTTTACATTATTTAAAATAAAACCCCACAAACATTTTTTAAATCCAGTCTGAAACAGTTTTGTTAATACGGGGCCCAAGCAAGCTGCACATAAACTCTACTATTATAAAAGAATTCTGCGTATGTACAGCTTTCTATCCAAATGGATCAATCACTCCAGTTGCTGGTTGAGCAGGAGGATGGTGGCCACAGTGGAGAACTTCAAGGACAGGGGATTTTAAAAGCAAGCATTTGGAAGCCTGCTATGAAACCATAACAGTACTCATCCACATCACTGCCCCCAAAGTGAACTGAATTAGAAGTGGGATGTATCCTCCACCATGCTCAGAACCCAACAGTCCATATTAATATGTGACCATCACTGCAGGAAGTGGGACAAGCAGTCTGCAAACAAAGAGGAAGCTGGTTCCAAGGTCTAAGTGATCCGTGCCCCCTGAATGTCTGGGAGGGGCAGGCCTTGAAGTCGATGAGGATGGGGTGGAGGCCTACAATTGAAGCCCTTGCTCTGAGAGTCCTGCTGAGCCAGCAGAAGGAAGAATCGGGAGGATTGCTGGGGCTTATAATGCTTTCTGGAAGTCGCTGGGGTGTATAAAGCCCAGGGACTACACAGTAGCCCTGGAATCCTTGAGGCCATGGAGCTTGGCATCTGTCTGCTCTGAGAAGAGTGAAGTGCCCTCATAGGGAAGGTCCTGGAAGGTCAGCTGAATCTCATGTAGGAGTCCCGAGGATTAGAGCCAAGAGCTCCTATGCATGAACACTGGAGAGGTCATGGACCTGGCAGCTGAATCTGCAGCAGCGAGAGCCACTTGTAGGGAAGCTCTTGCTATGGACTTCCCCTCCTCAACCAAAGAGAACTCCATTCTGGCCTTTTGGGACAACAAGTCTTTAAACTTTAACAAGGAGTCCTATGTGTTAAACTCATATCTGCTCAGGAGTGCTTCTTGTTTTGCAATCCTGAGTAGACATTGCTCCCAAACTGGTCTCGCTTTTTGGTATCCTTTGCTTTGGGGGTCACCCCTTGAAACTCCTGCCGCTCTCACTCACTGGCAGCAGAGAACACCTGGGATTCCAGGATGGAGGGATATACAAAAACTCATTTCTGAGCTGGGACAAAATACCTTTTTTCAGCCTTCTTGACCATGGGAGGTATGGACCCCGTGATCTGCCATAGGGCCGTTAGTGGGTCCACGATGGTCTCGTTGACAGGAAGGGCCCTTCTTGATGAACCCACCAGTCAAGATGTGCACCAAAAAAAAGAGAGAATTCCTTAACCTCCTCCACCTGAATGCCCAGGTTTTTGAGCCACTCTTTTGAGAAGCTCCTAATGGGCTTATAGTAGTCATGGGAGGAGGATACATCTGCTCCTGCCACAGCCTCGTCAGGGGAAAAGGAGGAGGCGGTGGCAGCCTGCACTGGCAGGGGACACTGCTCCTTGCCTTTGGCACCAGACAGGTCCCGGTACTCAGTACCAGAGTCTGAATCGGGCTCTGCTCGAAGAGGCAGCAGCACTCTTCCGCCAGAGGCCACGGAATAGGAGCGCCTCAACCGAGGACACTGCATTGAGGGAAACACCCACAGGTTACAAAAGGGCCACTGCAGAGACACCTGCCATTGGCTAGGAGGCCAAGTGGTCGACAGCATATCCTGGCCTGGGTCCATTGCTGGGTAGTGACGTCTTGTGTATCATAGCCAGCTCATGGAATGGAAAACATAAAACCCCACCTCCAACTCGGAGGATAAGGAGTCTCTGTCCTGAGACCAGGGAGAAGAAGTTCCCACCAATGTCAGTTACCAGTATTGGAGGTGGGGAAGAACAGGACTGGGCCATCATTGCTGGCTTCCCTTTAGATGGTACTGAGGGTCTTGGTCAGCACCATCAACGAGAGTAGGGTCTTGCTACAGCAAAGGTCTCTATCACTGATGGCGCTGCCAAAGTGCCAGTACCGCACTGCCCCTCTGGTGCCAACAGATTGTCTGGTGCCAGACTCAATACCCACGAAGAGGCCAGACTCATCAGTTCCAACTGAGCTGATGGAGCCGTGGAGTGGACCGACACAGGGTGACACTGTTCTGTCCTCCATGGTTGACCATCTTTGGAATGGGGGAACGTCCTCTCTCAGCCAGTGTCTTCTTTTGATTTTTCTTCAGCAGCAAAGACAGTGAACGGTGCAGAGGTTCCCGGACAGTGGCAGGAGCGCTTTTCACCAACACCAAAGTGCTCGATGCAGAGTCTGAATGGGCCAGCTCTGAGGGAGGCCTGAGCACTGCTTCCATCAATACAGACTTCAGCCTAACATCCCAGTCCTTTTTAATACAAGGCTTGAAGTCCCTGCAAATCTTGTAGTGCTTCCAAATATGAAGCAAACACTTAAGATAACTGTAGTGCGGATCGTTCAGAGGCACAGCCTTGCTAAATGAGACACAAGGCTTGAAATCCAAAAACTGAGACATGCCTCGGTACCAGGAGCAAAAGAAACTCTGCTGGTAATGGAGGGGAAAAACTAACTAAATACTACAAAAGAAACTTAACTAGCAATGAACAAGAACTATGTACAGGAAAAAAAAGAAAAAGTTCACTGAAGAAGACTTGCAAGAGCAAGGATAGAGCAGTTTCAGTGACCATCATGGGCAGTAAAAAGGAACTGAGGAGGCGTGGGGTCAGTGGTTCCCCATATACCGGCACTATGGACACGTGGCACCAAAGCCAACCCAACAGATATCACTGAAAGAAAAATTTTCAGACAACTGAGCTCACGGAGCACACACACCTACATTGGAATGGACACGTGCAATCATTTAAAGAAGAACAATTGATCACAGTCCTCTTTTTAACAGCCCTAAACATATTTGAAGACTTATCAGGTCCCCCTTGGTCTTCTTTTCTAAAGAAGAAACATGCCCAGTTGTTGCGGTTTTTTAAAAACTTTTTTCATACCTCAAGTTCTTTTACCATTTTTGTTGCTCTCTTCTGGAATCTCCCCAATTATTCCACACCACTCCCAAATGAAACTCAACATAGTTAAGGACAAGATTACGTCACGGATTCTGTGACTTCCAGAGACCTCTGAACATTTTCTGCTTCAGCCCTTGGGGTGGCAGGGCCAGTGCTCCCAACAACTGTGGGGGGGTCCCCGCAGGTGCTCCCAGATGCAGAGAGGGAGGGGGCCCCAGAGCTCTCAGCCGCAGCTGTATGCTGGACCCCATCCCATTTCTCTCAGCCCAATTTGTCATAGTTAATTTTAGTAAGAGTCAAGGAAAAATCATGGGCTTCCATGAATTTTTGTTTCTTGACTGGGTCCTGTCTCTGACTTTTACTAAAAATGACCGTGACAAAATCTTAACCTTAGACATAGTAATTCAGCTGAGGCATCTCCAGTCCTTAGTGGAGCAGGACAACCAGTGAATCACTGATGGCTACTTTGAGTACACTCTTTCAACTAGTAGAGCACCACACCCTATAATAATTTCATCCAGACCATATTTCCCTAGTTTGCTTATGAGAATGTCACATGGGACTGTGTCAAAAGCCTTACAAAAAACAAAAAACAAGAAACACCATGTTTATGGCTTCCCCCTACATACATACTTCTCTGCTTCCTTCTCCTCTCCTCCTGAACACACTTCCCTGACATGATGAATATACTGCCCAGGCACTTGATCCCCTGGCCTAGTGCCCTGTACCCTTCTTCTCATGACATTTCTCCCACTGGTGGCTCAAGTCCTATGGGTAATTTCTATCCTTTCAAATAGCATCATTGTCTAGTAGAGGCAGTTAGACTGGCTCCATCTGATCTTTAGATCTTTTTATAGGCCTCCAGACTCTTCTTTACCATGTAGAGTTTGGAAAAAAAGAGAAGAGCTAGTATAAGGTGAGCTGCTAGCTTTCCACAAACCAACAAACTGTCCAAGGACCTTAGGCCGGGAACTTCAGCTATAAAATGGGCTGGCAGGCTGTGTTGTGTTGCATCTAGAAACCATTAACACTGAACTCCATTAGTAATGTCAGTCCCATACACAAAATCAAAGGAGGAAAATTTTAGGAAATCATTGTGTGTTTAAAACAAAAGCAACACTAGACTCTGCTCTGAGGTTAGCCACAAACCCCGGTTCCCCCCAATAAACTCTCCTCCCCCCAAAAACCCATCCCTAGTTCCTGTTCTTCTAGCAGTGAACAGCCACCTTTCCTCACAAAAAATTGCAGTTGCTTGACCCGCAAACCAAACTTATCTCACTGGAACCCCCTTTCTAGTCAAATCAAGGGAGAGGGCAATTTGGGTAAGGAATGTTTTGAGACTCTAGTTCAAGCTTATAGTTCTTGTCAGCAAAGTTTCCAGCCTCACTTCAAGGCCAGAAGGTTAAACATTTCTCAATGACGCAGGCTCCCTTTGCAAGGGAGTGATTCCCAGACACTAAATCAAAGCCCAAAGCAAACAAGTCACTGCCTCTCTCAGTGGAAGGGTGGGAGGAGTACAGCAATATACCTACCACTCACTCTGCCAATGTAAAAGAGACCCAGAATGACAGACAAAAGGAGAGAGATGAGAAGTGCACAGCAGGAAATTTAGTTTGATCTGAAATTTAAGTGCCTCAAACAAACATAAGCTCCTGCAGAATGCTGCGGCTAATTTTTTAAGTAGTGTTTCTCTGTGCTCCATGATCTTCATTGGTTACCTATTTGTTTCCAGGAGAGTTTTGAGTTGCTGGCTTCGACCTCTCAAGCCAAAAAATGGCTTGAAATTTTCCTACTTCAATCATCACCTTTCTCCACATGTCAGATTGCTATAGGTGCAATTAGCTGAGGCACTCAAACTGAAGGCCTTTAGATTTAGGAACGGTGGCTGGCAGTAGGGTTTTCTCTGAGGACTTCCAAGATTTGGAATCTGTTGTACCTTGATTTGAAGTAGCTTGAGGTCTGTTGACCTTCAAGACATGCTGTAAAATGTATCTACTTGGGCTTTTGGGGAGATGGGACTAGAAGATTTCTGTTGCAGGTCAAGCTTCAAGAAGGTTATCAGCAGGATGAAATGTTGATTTTAGTTTGATTTGGGTTTTATAATTTATATTCCGTGACACAGTGTTATATAGGTGCCTTGTGCATACTTTTATAAACAAAATTATAAACAGAATGTAAAGGGTAAAAGTTACCAGGGATGACCTGGGTGAAAGTAAAATCCAAATCTAAAATATTGAGCAAGAGTTGGTAGGATAGATTTAATAGTGGAGAACCTGTAATATAAAATGGAAGCAGTCGGCATCAGTCTTTTCCCCAGTCTCTGGGTGGTCAGTGACTTTTCATTATGGACTGGAAACAAAAGCTTGTACCATCTGTTTCAAAAGGGACAGCAGCTTCTACAGAGACGATGTGCTGAGAAAGTAAAAGAACCCCTCAGAGTAGGGATACGCTAACAAGACAGGAGACAGCAGGTAACAGTTTCTTAGGCCTTGTCTACACTACTGAGTTTTGTTGACACAAGTTACACTGGATGATCAAAATGCAATATAATTATGTCCCTTGTGCCTGTTCACACAATATTCCTTCTGTCAACGGACCATGTCCACAGTTTGTGTTCTAGCATCAACAGTGAGAGCAGTGCACTGTGGGTAGCTATCCCACTGTGCAACTCACAACCTTCTGTAGTTAGGAGTTTTGGGAAGGTGTAGTGGATCACAGTGCATCATGGATGCAGGCTCAACATCCCTCCCTTGATGTAGTTTTTTCTGTTCCATCACTCCTTCCTTGAGCTTCCATCTGCTTTTCGTGGCATTTTTCAATGGTCTGTTTACTGTGCACTCACCCTCTCTGTCTCCACTGTGGTGGTCACTTACGAACATATCATGAATGGTCACGCAGTATATCATGACGTCCCAGTCTCAACAGGAATCTGAGGCACCTGATCTGCTGTGTGCTATGGAAACAAGCAATGCCAGATTACTTTTGACATACATAGAGCAACTGCACACTGTGGGCCCTCATTTCTGGGCTTGGGAAACAAGCATTGAATGATGGAATCGCATCATTATGCAGGTCTGGGATGACAAGCAGTGGCTGCAGAATTTTTGGATATGGAAAGCCACCTTCCTGGAACTGTGTGCGGAGCTTGCCTCAGCACTGCAGCACAAGGTCATCAAAATGAGAGCTGAACCTCTTGTTTGAGAAGCATGTCACAATCACCGTGTGGAAGCTGACAACTCCAGACTGCTACTGGCTGGTCACAAATCAGTTTGGGGTTGAGAAGTCTCATAGACTCATAGACTCATAGGTCAGAAGGGACCAATATGATCATCTAGTCTGACCTCCCGCACAAGGCAGGCCACAAAACCCTACCCATACACATTTATAACAACCCCGAACCCATGACTGAGTTATTGAAATCCTCAAAAATGAGATTTGAAGACCTCAAGCTGCAGGGAATCCACCAGCAAGCGACTCATGCCCCATGCTGCAGGGGAAGGCGAAAAACCTCCGTGGCCCCTGCCAATCCGCCCCGGAGGAAAATTCCTTCCCGACCCCAAATATGGCGATCAGCTAAACCCTGAGCATGTGGGCAAGACTCACCAGCCAGCACCCAAAAAGGAATTCTCTGCAGTAACTCAGTTCCCATCCCATCCAACATTCCCACAGACCATTGAGCAGACTTATCTCTATCATTGGGGCTGCACTAATGTAAATGTGCAAGCCATTAAATGCATTCTGCTATGAAGGACTGAGACTCTTGAAAATGTGCATGAAATAGTGGACAGCTTTGCAGCGATGGGATTCCCTAACTGGGGTGGGGTGATAGAGGGCACGCATATCCCAATATTGGCACCAGACCATCTAGTGACAGAGTACATCACCAGAAAGGGGTACTTCTTTGTAGTATTGCAGGTGTTTGTGGATCACTTTGGATGTTTCACTGATATCAACATGGGGTGGTCGGAGAAGGTGCATGACACATGCATTTTCAGGAACACTGTACAGGCCAGAAAGGTGCAAGCAGAAACTTTCTTTCCAGGCCAGAAGATTCCAATGGTGGATGTTGAACTACCCATAGTGATCCTGGGAGACGCACCATACCTCTTACCCCCCTGACTCATGAAGCCTTATACGGGAAAGCTGGACAGCATCAAAGAGTGCTTCAATAACAGAGCCAGCAGGTGCCGAATGACCATAGAATGAGCATTTGGCAGATTAAAAAGCACACTGGTGCTGCCTTTATGGCGGGTTAGATCTAAATGAGGAAAAAAATTCCCCATGATCATAGCTGACTGCTGTGCGTGCCGTAATATTTGTGAGACTAAAGGCGAAAAGTTTCCCATGTGTGGAGCGTGGAGGTGAATCACCTAGTGGCACGGTTTGAGCAACCAGATACCAGGACTAGTAGTGAAGCACAACAGGGGCTAGTCAAATCAGGGAGGGCTTGAGGCACCATTTTGACAACAAGCACCAGTAAGATGTCTTTCTAAACAAAGCATGGCCCAGTGCTGTTTATTTGCCACCTTGTATCAAAATTTGGATGATTCCTGACCATGATTTGTATTCTGCAAAAGATCCAATCGCCCCTGTGTGTTAATTTCAGCAGCAACCACCATGTGCAGGAGATAAAGATTTATTAACTTTCAGAGGATGTGTTTTTATTTAATAACAATTAACAGCACACATAAAACACAAGGTGGGAAAGGAGAAAACAGTGAAGGGCAGTGTGGATTCTCAAAGCTTCGTGTAAGTCCAGCTATCATTTGGAAGCTGTCTGAAGGGCTGGAATGAACAGGAATTAAGATAGGCTGGGAGGTTGGAAAGAATGTGTGGAAGGAGTTTAGGGATAGCATAGTACTCTGCATGAGCTACAGGGAGAGGTGAGCATACATAATTCAGTCTGCAGCATTATTAGGGACTTTAACAGCTCTATTTGCTCCTCCGTGGCTTTTATCATCCCTTCCGGGCCTGCTAAAATTCACTCCTGGTTATCCCTCCTCTCCTGCCTATTTTCTGATTTTCATTTACAGTCTGTCTCCACACCCTGTATTCTTGTCTTTTCTGCCTCTGAGGATTGGAGCACCTCCTGAAACATTTCCTCCTTGGTCCTTCAAAGTTCTTGTCAGGGGGAGGCGCTCCACTGGTGTGGAGGGTGTACCCCTGAAGGCAACATCTGCAGAAGCACTAGAAACAATGAACAGAAGCATGATTGTTGTGAGTGTTAGTGCACTCTCAGCACTGAATTACTACAGCAAAATAAACCTCTCTCTCACTGTCCCCTGGCAAGCACGCAGCTCGGTGAGTGTCCTAAACATGAAGAGTTTGGCTGGGCAGGAGAAAGCGTAGGGAAAAGGGTCTTGGTGGTTTTCTAAGGGGATCACTTCAGGCAGTTAGGGACAAAATTATAAATTCTGCCACCATTTTCCACAGATGGGGGTTATAGAAGCCAATATGTCACTCCTGAGGATAGCAGGGATGCTAGGGTGCATCTTCTCCATACGCACAGCTTCAGATCAGGTCCATATGATGCTCACCTATATGCCACTTTGGTCCCGTATGAGTGATTACCAATTGGTGCAGGAAAGTTTCCTACAATGGGGGAAGGAATGAAGCAGTTCTGCCAAGGAACCTTCAGCAGAGGATTGGCAAGTACCTCCAGGAAAATTTCCTAGAGGTCGCTCTGGAGGATTCCTGTGAAATGTTGGTGTACATTAACCACACCTTTTCCACCATACTGCTTAGCTGTACAGGGGAATGTGAAGTGCATGCAAACACAGCTACTCTTGTACATTTCTAACCCTTCATCCACTTGTACAATATAACACAGCAAAGGACAGCTCTACTTCATGTAACAGAGCACTATCAACTCAAAGAGTTCACTTACAAGAGCTACCCGCTCCTGCAACGCCAGAGAGGAGGGCTGGGACTGGCTTAAAACACTCTAGGGTCGAGAAAAGGTCCTGGCTCCCCATGGCATCAGACAACTTGTCCTTCAACTCTACCTCTTCATCCTCAGGGTTGAGTCTAGTGTCTGCTGTCTCCAACCCCACAAACATACCCATGGGGCTCTTGGTGGTGGAGGTTGGGTCACTTTTGAGGATGGTGTCCAGCTTCCCACAAAAGCAGTAGATCTTTGGCGCAGCACCAGTGAGACGATTTGACACCCTAGCCTTCTGGTAACATCTGCCTCAGCTCTGATTTTCACACAGCACTGATGCAGCCCCTTTCATAATCCTTCTCCAAAAGGCCTCAAGAAATCTGACCGTCAGTATCCAAGTTCCTTGGACCTGCATAGCCCCCTCTCCCCACAGACCCAAGAGCTCTGGTGTATTCCAAGCAGGAGAACGTTTGGAGCATGGAGCTGCCATGGTCAGCTAGGAAAATGCAGTGTGAGCTCTCCATGCAGACCAAGCAGGAAGTGGAATTTCAAAAATCCCCAAGCCTTCAAAGGGGAAGGGGCGGATACCTGTGCACCTTACTGCAGGGCAGCAGAGTTCGAACTGCTGACCAGAACAGTCAGGATGGGCATTGTGGAACACCTCCTGGAGGCCGTTTACAGCAACAAAGCCAAGCGCAGTGTCTACACCAACACTGTTGATCTAACTTTGCCACAAAAAGCTCTATGCCTCGTGTCAAGGTGATTTTATTTTGTCAGCAAAGCAGTCAACAGTCAACAGTCGTAAGAAGCTCACATAGTTCCTGACTCCACTATAACTGGATTTGGACCAGCACTAATAGTCACCTGTGATCACCAAGGTCTTGCAGATAGTGGGCAAATCTGTGTTTTTATGCAGCTCTGCCTGTGGCAACAATGGTAAACTCTGTGTAGACAGTGCACAGACATTGTTACTGTGTAACTTAAAAATAAGAGCTTCCACTGTTACTATCATGGGCATCGCCGCAGGTGCCTGCTTGACCTGAGTAATGAACTAGGTTTCTAACCAAAAACTAGGTAGAGAGGAGTTGCTAGGTCTCCAGAGAGGGGAAATGTAGATGTCTCGCATTGGTTGTAGGTGTCACAGCCTTGTCAGAAAGGAGATATCTATCCACAGACAGCATAATGTATGTTCATATTGTGATCCACAACCAAACACCATAAGCATGCCTCAAAAAGGTGGCAACTTTAGCACAATCCCATATCCTCCTATCTGGCTGACACCAAAGTGCAGAATTATCTGGCTACTCAATAGTCAGTCGCAAGGATAAAGATAGCAAAAGATTGTTTTCAGTTCTCTCATAAATGGAAGGACTTAGTATCATTGCGGTTCAATGTTGGCTACCCCCACTCCATTTCCTAGACAAGCCAACACAGATCCTCCTGTGACAAATGGTTCTGGCAAAAAGATTCCCATATTAAAGATTTACTTCAAGAAAGTCCCATTTGCTTCTTTAGCATTGCATGCTGATGATAAGGATCACATAGCTTTGTTCATGCTTCTGATCACATACAGAATTCTGGCTATAGGCCAGGGAAAGGGCTAAGGCCTAATTTTACCACAACTCAAAAACACTGATCCCTTTGGGGGGTGGTGTGGATGGCTGTGAAGTTCACCACCACCCTGTGAACCACTCATTCCCACAAACTTGCTACTATGTGCAAAAGCGTTGACTTCCTGAGGCCACTGGCACCAAGCCCAAAATTTAGATCCTGTTTTTAAGAGGGGGAGGCTATTTGACCAGTACCAGCTAGCCATGTTTTCAGTATTTTTTAAATTCAAATGAAATCAGGGAATTTCAGGATTTAAGTGCCCTTGGCAGCGTTACGACCCTACACTCAGTATCACGAGACCCAGAAAATGAAACCAACCAATCTAGTTTCACTGCTGATAGTAAGTGAAATGCAAAAACAAACAAAATCCAGTAGCAAGAAGTTGTAGAACGTAGTTTTAAAATCCATTTATTAGTAACATAGGTAAACACATTTCCTACCAAGAATTATGATTTATAATTATAATTTATTTTTTTTCATTTTGGTGCAAGCAGAAAGGGTTATTTTTATTTAAAAAATTAAATGACCATTTATTTGTAAGGGGAGAAAACAGTATTTCTATGCATAGAAACTGCAGTACTGAGGTTGCTGCTTAAGGGGGAAGATGGGACTTTCCTTCTGTGCGTACTCAATCCCAGCTGACACACTGTTCCCTTTCCATAGGGCATGAAGAAAATGTAGCATTTGACACCCCTCAGAGCAGCTTTCCTTGACTTGTTTTAAGGTGAGAGGGTTTATTTATTTTGTTTGGTTTGTTATTTGGGAAGGGGAGAGGAAGAGGAATGGGTTCAGCATCTGTTTCGCCAGTATGACATTAGTATTAAATGTGTGCCCATTTAGGCCAAAAATATAATCTTCCATGGCAGTTTAATAAACTGTTATACTCAGCTCAAGATGTCAGCATGGAGTAGTTTTCAGCTGCACATTCCACTCCTTCCTGAGGCAGTCAAACAGAGGATTAGAGAAGGGAATTAACTTTCATTAAAAATATAGTTCAAAAATGTATATTTACTCTACATTTGCAACATGGAGTTGAAAACACTTTTCCATAGCCACTTTATCCTCCAACTATACAGGGAAACACTTCTGTTTATCTAAACTATATTTATAACCAAGTTTAGAATAATCCATTTCTGGTCTGTGCACCAGCATCCATCAGTAACAACAGCATGTAAGTAACAGCAGGTTAAGTAGAGAGGGAAGCTTAACTTTCTCTAACTTTTGCCTAACCACCTTGTTAGATGATTCTCCTTAAATATCTCAAATGAACAGGAGATTGTGTTAAAATCCAAAGGACAGTATTAATTTGGTCATTCTGTGATAAAGTTGATTTTTATTTATTTAGCACTTTTCATCTTGAAGATTAAAATGATTAGAATTTCTTTAGGGGGATCACACTGTCACTAACAAACAGCCAACTCTGGGGTAAAGCAAGTCAATTATCGGTCCACAGGAACACCACAAAACAACTTAGGAGAGGAACCAAACGATACTATTATAACCACCTGCAAGCACAGAAGAAAATTTAGGGAAGCAAAGTGTAGTAATCTAAGCTGGACTTTGGCCAGGATGTTAGTACTAATGTCCATTAATTCTTGCAAAGAATGCTGTGAAGATTTTTAGTGACATTACATTTCTTACATTTTAATGAAAAAAATGCAAAGGCAAGTCAGTTTGGGCCTGAACTACAGTTTGAGTGTGCCTTTCAACGCCACTTCCAAGAGACAGCTAGAGATAACTTTATAGCAATAAGGTCTTTTGAACAATCTAATGGACATTTAAAAAATAATTTCACTTTCATTTGTTGAAGAGCTTGTGCCCTCCCTCTTACAAAACAAATTCTCAGAGGTTGAGTCAATTAAGACAGATTTTGCATGTTCGAAAGGTCTCAATCTCCCAAGAATGCTGGGTAACAGAAACACTGAAGATAAAGTTTAATAAATCACCTAAAACAAATGTGAAAGGGATTTAAATAAGTCAGGATGTTCACAGGGAGCATTATTGCATGGATAAACACCTCCTTCTTTTTAAATATTCTAAGGAAGGTCACATCTGAAGAACACTGAAGTCAAGCAAACCTTAATCACTCCCAATCAACACAAAGAATGTAGCAGGAGCTGTAACAATTAGATTTCACCAACCTTCAGTGCCACGATTTCTGGACATGACTGACCTCCCAGGAGTCATTTCACCATTCAGCAGGCAAAACTGACACAAATAACCTGTAGAAGGCAACACTGACCTTAGCACTTACCACTCAGCCGTTTGCTGGATAGTGTCTCATTTTTATGGGGTTGTCCGGATTTGCAAGCCAGACTGACAGGACATAGTATGGGTATGTCTACACTGCAATTAAAAGCCTGCAGCTAGCCGGTGCCAGCTGACTCTGGCTTAGGTCAAGGGGCTGTTTAACTGCGGCGTAGACGTTCAGGCTTGGAGGCCAGGCTCTAGGACCCTGCAAGGTGGGAGGTTCCCAGAGCTCAGGCAGCCTGAGCCCAAACGAATTGAACAGCCCCTTAGCCCAAACCAGGAGCCTGAGTCAGCTGGCAAGGGGCAGCTGCAGATGTCTAATTGCAGTGTAGACATACCATATGTATGGGGACAGTGAATTATCAATACATTGGGTATTTATATTAACAAGTTTACAGGGGAGGATAGACATGATCTGAAATAGTAATGGTAACACTAAAACCAACAGACAAAACTGAATTGCCTAATAAGTCACCAGGGCCAGATGGTATTCACCCAAGCGTTCTGAAGGAACCCAAATATGAAATTGCAGAAATTACTAAATTGCGGTATGTAACTGATCATTTAAAATCAGTTCTCTCCCAGGTGACTGGAGGATAGCTAATGTGACACCTGGTTTTTTTTTTAAAAAAGTCTTGAGATGCAATCCTGGCGATATCAAAACGGTAAACTTAACTTCTATACCAGACAAGTTGGTTGAAGCTATAACAAAGAACAGAATTATAAGATACATAGATGAACACGATTTGTTGGTGAATTAACATGGCTGTTGTAAAGGGTAATCATGCCTCACCAATCTATTAGAATTCTTTGAGGGAACCAACAAACATGTGGACAAGAGTGATCCGGGGAGTATAATGTACTTGGACTTGCAGACAAAAGTCCCTCATGACAGGCTTTTAAGTCATGGGATAAGAGGCAAAGTACTCATGAAGCTGTAACTGGTTAAAAGACAAAAAGGTTAGGAATAAATGGTCAGTTTTCAAAATGGAGAGAGGTAAATAGTGTTGTTCCCCAGGGGTCAGTACTGGGACCAGTGCCATTCAACATATTCATAAATGATCTGGCAAAAGGGTAAACAGTGAGGAGGCAAAATTTGCAGATGATACAAAATAACTATCTTGAGTAAAATCCAGAGCAGACTGCAAAGAACTACAAAGGGATCTCTCAAAACTGGACAACTGGGCAACAAAATCACAGATGAAATTCAATGTTGATAAATGCAAAGTAATGCACATTGAAAAACAATCCCAACTATACATACAAAACGATGAGGTCTCATTTAGCTGTTACTAAAGAAAGATCTTGGAGTCACAATGGATAGTTCTCTGAAAGCATCCACTCAATCTGCAGTGGCAGTCAAAAAAGCTAAAAATGTTAGGAACCATTAGGAAAGGGATAGATAATAAGACAGAAAATATCATAATGCCTCTATATAAATCCATGGTATGTCCGCATGTTGAACACTGCATACAGATCTGGTCGCCACATCTCCAAAAAATATATTGGAATTAGAAAAGGTACAGTGAAGGGCAACAAAAATGATTAGGGGTATGGAAAAGCTTCCATACGAGGAGAGATTAAAAAGACGGACTTTTAATCTTGAAAAAGCAATGACTAAGGGGGAATATGATAGAGGTCTGTAAAATTATGAATGGTGGGGAGAAAGTGTTATTTACTTATTCACATAACACAAGAACCAGGGGTCACCCAACTAAATTAATAGACAGAAAGTTTAAAACAAACAAAAGGAAGTACTTCACACAATGCACTATCAACCTGTGGAATGCTTTGCCAGGGGATGTTGTGACAGCCAAAACTATAACAGGGTTCAAACAAGAACTAGATATGTTCATGGAAGATAGGTCCCTCTGTGACTATTAGTCAAGATATTCAGGGATGCAACCCCATGCTCTGGGTGTCCCTAGCCTCTATTTGCCAGAAGCTGGGAATGGACAACAGGGGATGGATCACTCATTGATTGCTTGTTCTGTTCATTCCCTCTGAAGCATCTGGCATTGGCCACTGTCGGAAGACAGGATTCTGAGATAGATGGACCATTAGTCTGACCCAACATGGCCATTCTTATGTTCTTTGGTAATTGTTTTCTTTTCTCTGTCCAATTTGCATAAGTTCTTCAGAGGACAACTTTCACAACACAAGAACAACTATCAATATATTGTATAATTGTAGACTGTGCTGAATTTCAGTGACTGGAAATCCCATACCCTTTTACCAGAAAGGAGTAGAAAACAGAAGAAGAGACCAGATGAACATGCCATGAATATTCACAGTGAGCTAAATTGAGACTGTCATAAGAATAACCATACCAAATTTGACCATCCAGTCCAGTCCATATCCTGGATCAGAGAGTGGCCAGTAGCAGAGGAAGATGGTAGACCTACTTAAATGGACAGTTTTGCATTAATATGGCCATGAGGAATGTTTCTGAGGAATTGGAAGAGAGATAACAAGGAGACCGGGGTAGGACCAGACAATGAGAAGGAGGCAGGGAGACTTTGGGGTCAGCAAGTAAATATAAGGAACAGGAGACTTAAGGATAATGAGGGAGTGGGAAACAGACAGGAGAAGGATCATGGATGATGAGAAGGTAAGCAAGAAGCCCTGCTCCCAGGAACCAGCAAGTATGTCTGCATTTTCAATTGAATAGTCAACCTGCAATAATCACATGCAAACTGTGGATAGGGGCCTTTCCCAAGACTCAAAAAAATCAGAAGGCAGACAAAAAAACAATTTAACCTCATGATTTTGTATCTGAACTCAAGATTTTTAAATGATTACAGTTGGCAATACTGTATCTCACCAACTGGCCTTTAGGAAAAGACCAATGCAAAACTAATTTAGCTTCTCTTCCTTTATACTCTTATTTACCCACCACTTCTTTCACAAGATTCTGATATACTTTGTCTTTATGTCTTCAGCTAACTGCTCTTCAAACTCCTTCACCCTCTATTTTCATCTCACGGTTTACCTGCCATAATTTACATTCCTTTTCATAGCCAGCACTTGAGATGAATTTTCACTCTTTGAAGGAAACCTTTTTCACTTGAACAAGTTTTTGTAACTTGTCGTTTAACTATATTTATTTTGCTTCTCTTACTGCTTCCTTTTTTGTTTAGAGTATGCATAGCCTTTCTGCATATGCTTGAACATTCTTCATCCTGAATTTAGGGACTTCAATTCTTAACCTTTTTGCTTAAGTTTTTTTCAAGTTTTTTGTTTTTGTTAAAGAAGAGACCATCCTTTCTTCTATTTACTATCACAATATACATTTTTGGCATGATCCTGGCCATAAGGATGAAATTATATTACTGTTACTTATGAGCTCACTTAGTTACTTCTTGAATAGACACGTTAAGTATCACCTCAATTTGTAGTACTCCAGAATAATGTTTTTCAAGAAAGTTATTTATACTATTAAAACCAATTACTGTTTGGGTAGCTTAAGTCACCCATCATTAATGTTTAGTAAAGCAAGGGGTGTTTCTGTTCTCTCTCAGCATTAACCTGGTCTGAAGGCAGGTAGTATAGTCCCATTATTCTATCTGTATCTTTTGGACTTATTCACATTCCTGCAGATTTTATTAACATTGCCCCCTCTCAGAAATTTCATTTCAGTGACTTTTATACATAGTGGTAGTCTCTCTTTTGAATCTTACTTTAGGTCTAGCTTTAGTAAGAGCCATACTACAGTAAGCTCTGAAGTTCATCTGTACACTATCCATCGGAACCCTTCATCTTTTTGTCATTTCTCAGTCCCATTTCCACCACCCTTGTTTGCATGAACTCACCCCCACTTCCCTATTTCATGCTTAACATTTTTAAGCAGTGGTTGACCTGGCCAAAGAAGGGCTGTCATTTTAGGTAGAGTGGTGATCAATTTGTCTCTCTCGTTACATGGGTTAAGAATGCCAAAAAACTGCCATGTCACTGCATGGTTCTCTGGATGACCTAGAGGTATCAGTAGCGGATTCTGGCTTAAGCCACATCCAAGCACTCTTTAGATGAAGGAAGAATCATCATAGGAACTAAGAAAGAACAAAAGATCCCAGAGGATTCTAATACTTTGGAACATTAGGGAGAAAAGCTATCCTCAAACTTTGGAAAAAAGGGATCACTTCATCTGTATACAGGGGGACTTTCCTCAATTTAGAAAGTTTTGCCTTATTCTGTGGATTTCCCTATAATGCTGATGCCATGTAGAGATCCAATTAGATGGGCTACTAGACTATAAATAATCATGGCCTTGTGTCTTAACTATAAAAAAAAAAAAAAAAGTAAAATCCTAATGGAAACAAGACCGGTATTTTTACCTCAATGTAGCTAGCTGAGGTAAAACTACAGTGCCTGGTCTTTTACACTGAACTAGCTAACTCGATGTAAGCACACACTTTTTTTTGCAGTGCCACAACTGTCTTGCTATGTGTGTCCTGTATAGATCCAAGCATGTTACTAGGGTTTAAATACTGACTCTAAGAATGGCAGGATGACCAAACAAACATAGGGCCTAAAGCAAATGTTGTGCATTTAAGAATAAGGATAGACAACTACCTCCCATAAAACAGCTCCGATAATTCCATCTACCCACCCAGAGAGCACCCACTCTCTCTCCACCTCCCAGGAACATACTTGCTGAAGTAGGCAGGAGCAAACAGTGTTAGAACTGAAAAATCATTCCCACTTTGGGCAGAAGGCCATCAGATGAAGGAAGATCACTCAATACCACTTAATCTTTAGAGAAGCTCTAAAAATAGGAAGAGAGCAAACCGATAGAAAACTAAAGCAACATGAGCTATTTTAGAAATTGCTTTGTATGTTTGTTTTTTTTAACATGTTTAACAAAAAAACAGAAAAGAATAATGGAAGATATTTGGAGCCACTGCAGCACCAGAAGATGAAGGAAGAAGTTTTACAAAACACATTTAGAAGAGACCATTCTGTGTGACATTTTTTACATTCCTTCTTTCTTCTTTTATTAGGGGCACTGCCTAACAAATTGAACATGAGACTGTGAATCAAGACTTCTAGACTGTTCCTAACTGCCACTGATTCAGCATATGACCTAGCCAAGGTCACAACCTCAGTGTCAATTTCTCCATCTGTAAAATGAAGGAACTCTACCTGACAGGCATTCTGTAAGTGCTTTGAGATCCTCAAAGAAAGGTGTAGAAGCGCACCATATTATTATGGACAGGTATCAGGTCTGATCTAGCCTACTGACTAATCCTCATCCCTGGAGACACATTTCTGAACAACATCTCAAGCATTTTTAGCAGCCAACTGTGATATCACAAGAGGACGACGACATCATCTTGGAGAAAATGCTGCAAGAACACATTAACTAGAAATCCTATATGCAATAAAGAAAAGGTGAGGAGCAGTGCAAGACAGAGGCAAAATTAAAAAAAAGATTCAAAGTTTCCCCAAGAAGTATCAATAGGACTTTCTATATCAATCATTAAAGCCAAGTAAAAAGTAACTGAAATAACAAATCAGCTAACTGTTAAACAGAGTGGCTGAGCTTGTCTCAAATAGTCTCTTTACTACAGAGCCCTAGGCTTGGCAGGTATTTGCTGATTCTCAAGAATCAAAGAGCTTACTCAAATATGGGGTGGTGGAAGAGGAAGGAAACATGTTTGTTTCTTCATATTAAAATCCTGAACTGATCAAAATGTAACATTCCATTTGCACCATCTTCAACCACACATGAAGTCATCCCAATTTGAGTTCTAGGTCTATTTTATACAGCACCACACACCCTATCGGCACTCCCTAGTTAACTGCCCAACAGACTAGCAATGTTTAGCTAGTGGGATATGTTTGGGGTGTTACCTGACTGGACTGCCATCATCAGCATCTCCGGTTCTAGCAGAGTCATATTGGTCCCCTTCTAAAACGGCAACAGTGCATTAAAAATATAAATAAAAAGACAGAGGAAGCTTGGCTTCAGCCTTTTTCAAAGGTTCCACAAAGCACACACCCTTACATGCTGCAAACTCTGGTGACTAAGAACTCAGTCCTTTTCCCTGTGCAGTTCTTGGCTTGCTTACTCTACAGACAAGTTGGGACAGCCCAAAAATCAATTAACTGCTAGGAGGAAAATGAATACTCAACTCAAGATGTGTGGTTTGCAACAATGAGCTCCACCCTATGCTGCAGTTTGAAGGATTGGGAGGGAGTGGGGGAGGAGACTCACCATAAAAGCATACTAACAGCTTTTCCCTCCTGAAAAAGGAAGATGAGGTTTTGTGTGAACTTTGAATTCCCTAAGGGGTTCTGATGAGGCAGTTTTGTTTCAAGAACAAGGAGATCATGCATTAACCTAAACACAGACATTCTTAACTTGGAAACAGCAAAGCCAAAAGGACACTGCTAAAGTCTGCCACATTGTGTCTGGTGATATCTACAGATAGGAAAAGGGGGTGGGGGGGAATCAATGAAGGAAGTTGGTAATGTTTCCCCCACCCCACCCTTTTGGCTGCTCTGCCCAAGGCACTAAAACTCCAGGGTTATAATTTTTCAAACAGATTTTAAAGTCAGGTTTTTTTAAATGTGTTTTTTTCCCCCACCCCCAATCTTTTCCATTCCAAACTATGGCCTCCCTCCAACCCTCAACGGGTAGAAAATTAAACCACGTTTCCCATGCTCAGATGATACAGTGTAAATGGTTGGAGTGGGAGGTGAGGGGGGCTTTTATATTTGAATATTTCCTGATAAGAAAGATTGAATAATCTTCACTCAGTGGACGACTGGCTCCCAACCAGAAATGAACTTCAATTTTAATCACTGAACAGTCAGTCTCACGTAACTTATCTTATTTTAATGAACCAATTCTAATTCTTCTGTCCCAAGAGAAGCTCTGCCTTGTTTCCTCATTTTCATTTTCCCCTATGGCTTGTGTCATTTCTTATTAGGTCATCTGCCAGTAAATTACTATATTTATTTTTTATACCAGGATCAAAAACATGTTAGGCACCACATAAACAAAGGCAAGATCCTGCCTTTGACTTAAAGTTCTTTGGGTTAGGCCAGAGTGTCCATTCTAGACTAACTGTATTCAAATGAGGCACACTTGGATGTACAAAAGGTGCCTTACTACCTTTGCACATTCTGGCCCTTTCCCCGTTTAACAGAAGTCTACAATGCCCAACAGTTCAGCCTAATACTAGTATGCTCCACAGTGATGCCCTGTAGCCCCCCATGGGGACGCTCGGGTACAAATTAAAAGATTCCTAGTTCACATTAACTTAGTTCTCTTCAAACAGGACTATATTAATGAAAAATAGGACCTTTGTAGTTCATGCCCTCCGCATCCACATGGGGAAATTACAGAGCAGCAGTTTGGTGCCCATTGCTATTTACCCCCACCCCTACAGTCTGAACTGCATGGAAGTGCAGACATGCCTTAAGTTAAAATGGCCTCAGTACAGCTCTAACTCTCACATCATGGCCCCCGAGCGGCTGCACGGCTATTCTAAGATGCTAAGTGCAGAAGACTGGCACCCATCTCCTCCTCCCCCAACACTTCCGGGTCTGTGAAGGACTCAGCACAGTCATTATGACCGATTTAAACCATCCAGCGAATCCCCTTCTGCTGGTGGTATTCCAGCAGGGCTGTTTGTTAGTTTTCCATCCTCCTCACACCAACAGACTGGCATACATGGAATAAATCTCAACAAGTAATTTGGGCCTTTTGACTTTAAAGCACCATGCTCATCTAAACAACATCTATTCAATCCTAGCTTCAAGGCTTGTATTCTCTCAAACACACACACACAGCCTTGAGAACATTATGGTTGCAAAGTCAAGCATTCAAAAAAGTTAGGAAATGCCAAAATTAAGGTTGACTGTGCAAACTTCATTTGGCCTCCTGATGTAAGCTAATGCATATGCAGTCTAATTACATGATCACATACTATTATTTCCACAGGATCCTGTCTTATTCATGACACAGAATGGATGTTGCTCTGGGAATGAGTCAGGACTGTGTAATGAAGGAAGTGGTTGTCTGTAGGACCCCTATCTTGAGTGCTGCAGAAGTTGAAGGCGTGTGCTGAACATCAGAGGAAAAGAAAGGATGGTCTCACAGTTATGGCAGTTGAATGCTGCTCTGGGAAACCAGATTCTACCCCTGCCACAGAGTTCCTCTATGATGCTAGGCAAGTCACTTAATACGTTTTTCACAAATGTTCCTCATTTTCTAGGTGCCTGACTCGAGACTCTGGAAGTGTTAAACATCACAGATACAACTGAGGTCAATGGGAGCTGAGCTTTGAACATATGAAATGCTATAGGAAGCCAAGTACCGTGCAAAAATCAGATCATAGGCACCACAAATTAGGCAACCAAAATCAGGACACTTTTAATCTTAATCTCTCAATGCCTCAATTCCCAATCTGTAAAATACAGATAGTATCACCCCCTCTTCTCACAGGAGTTTTGAAAACAACTTAATTAATGTATGTGACGCACTCATATACTGTAATAATAAGCACCACAGAAAAGCCTCTGCGGAAATTGACAATTCTGTCTTCACCGTAGGGTTTGAATAGAGTGCAATAAATAAAGCCTGGAACTACACTGACCAATGAGGAGAACAAAATATTGAATAGCTGCTAATTAAATGAGCATCATCCATTTTGAACCCTGACTGAGGCTAGGGTCCAGTGGAAAATATCATATGTAATCCTGTACTTAAGACTGTATCCTAATGCATCTGGAGAAGGGTTCAAGATTAAGATTGCCTCATTCTCCATCTTTTGAGTGCTTGACTTTTCAACCTTATTAATGTTCTTTTAATAGGTGTGTAACTTCCTAGGTTTTTAAAAAGCAAACTGAAAAATGTGTCACTTTAAACATGCACGATTGGTTTGCAAGGTTGGAACATTTAGATCCACCACACAGATCTATGCCACTTGAGCCAATGGAGTAACTGACAGCAGTAGTAGGCTATCCTCTATGTGGCTCAGCACTACAGGGGATGGGACACTGCCAGTGGGTTTTACAGCTACTTGCTGACAGCAAAGGAATGGAGACACTGAGGGATTCTAGATTTCATTCATGGCTCTATAGGGTAAAGTTCTCCTCTAGCGGGTGCAGACTACTCTTCTACCTATCCTTGCAACCCCCAAGATTGACCCCTCTGCCACATCCTCACCAGCCTGTCCCTATCCTACCTCTACCACACCATCAACTCCTTGTCCAACCCAATTCTCCTCATCTGCTCGGTCCCAGTTTCCATTCCTCCAGTTGCTGATCCCTTGCACAGTAATCCTATTTTTTCCCCTCCCACTCCCAATCTCCTTGCCCATTTAGTCAGTTCCTTCCCCATTTGCCCATCTGTCTTTCCCTGCTCCACCCTAGCATTGTCACCTGTGCCCCTACCCACATTTCCTGTCCCCACTGGCTCCCAGTCCCAGTCTCCTTCCCTTAGTTTCTCATGCAATCCGAGCGCCCGCTCCCTGGTGCCAGCCCTCTGCCACTCCCAGTATACCTTTCCCTGATACTCCCCCAATTGCTCCAGAAGCAATCCTAGCAATTACAGGCCAATAAGACTAACTTCGGTACCAGGCAAACTGGTTGAAACCATTGTAAAGAACAGCAGTATCAGGCACATGGACAAATATGATTTGTTGGGGAAGAGTCAACACAGCTTTGTAAAGGGAAATAATGCCTCACCAATCTATTAAAATTCTTTGAGGGGGGTCCAACAAACATGTGAACAATGGATGTAATGTACTTGAACTTCAGAAAGCCTTTGACAAGTTTCCTCATTACAGACTAGGGAGGTAAAACATTATATCGTTTAAACAATAAAATTGTTATTGTTTAAATGTCTGTTTAGTTAAACGATACTTTACATCTCTAGTTCAATTACAACACAGATTGACTACAATATTTGCATGAGTTGAATTGAAATACTGTTTCTTTTGGGGTTTTTTACGGTGTAAATATTTATTATAAATAAGGCTGCTAATCTATCACCGAGATCCCAGAAGTCACAGATTCCGTGACTTCCAGAGACCTCTGTGAAATTATGCTCTTCAGCTTCCACTTGGTGCAGCAGGCTATAGCTGTCAGCTTCTGGGGGCTGCAGGGACCCAGGAGCTCTCAACCACCACAGGTGATGAAGATCTGAGCTCTGAGTGGGGGTGCTGGTTTCTCAGCCGCAATGGGTGGCAGGGACCCCAGGGCACCCGGGCCCCCAGCCACCCCAGGCAGCCGGCCTCTGCAGCTTCCAAAAAAATTAGGTAAGTTCATGAAGGATAGGCTTAATGGCTATTAGCAAAATAGTACAGGATGCAACTGCATGCTGTGTGTGTCCCTAGCCTGACTGCCAGAAACAGAGCAGACATCAGGGGATGGATCACTCAATAATTACTTGGTCCATTCATTCCCTCTGAAGCACCTGGCATTGGCCACTGTCAGAAGACAGAATACCAGGCTGGATGGACTATTGGTCTGATCCCATATGGCCATTCTTATGTTCTAATCTCAGTTTCTCTTGCACCCACTGTCACCAACACCCATTTCCCTCCCCTACTCCCAGACCTATCTCCTCTTTGTCCAGCCAGTCACAGCCTCCACCCCCCCAAGCTCCTTATCCCAATCTAAACCCTCCAACACAACCCACTAAATCTGTTTTTGTCCCCTCTGCATTTGAATGAGACTACTTCCTCCTCATGCTGCCTGGATGCCACTGAACTGTCACTGAAGGCACAGGAGATAGGCTCCCTGTTCTCAGTTCCAATTACACCCACCCTCCTACCCAGGCAAGCCACAACCATGGCAGCTAAAGTACAGATTCACCCTGTAGCCCTAGGGTGTAGCGAGCATGCTCAGTCACCCTGAGGGAATGGTGTCTGTATAGTCTGATCACCAACAGAAGCTGTGAGAGTGGCTCAAGTACAGTTAGTGAGAAAGATATTGGCTTTTAAACTCCAGCAAATCTCTACTGATCACATGAAAACTGATTTTTCAAAGGTTTATAATTTAGCCAGATTAGGGCAGATTTTCATTGAGATGGCAAAAGGCACACACCTGAAACACAAGCCACCCTTTGCCAAATTTCAAGTCCCTGCTCCAAAGCATGGGAGCACTACAGCTTTCCAAAGAAAGGGTCATCAAGAATTTTTTTTGAGCTTTGAAAAACAACATTTTTCTCTAGTTTCATTCTCAGAATATGTTGAATCTATTAGAAAATTTCAGCCTGGTTAAAATTTGGCAAAATAATAAGCAACTGAAAACTGTCTTATAATGGGAAGGATTAGGCAACCTTAAAGGGCCATGCTACCAGTCCCACCTATAATAAAAAAATAAATAAATCTTAAGGCTAAGATTTTACTTAATTACCATACACAGTGAGGAGCTGAAGTAGGGAACTGAACCTTGACAATGTCTAGCGCCCGCTAACAGAAGAACATCTAAACAAACTTGAACATCCACCATAAGGAAAAGGGAGAGAGGCCTAGTTTTTCAACAAAAATGCTTTGGTTTTTTTTCCTCTTTTTTGGGAGGTTTGGGGAGTGGGAGGAGAAGAATGAGAGAAATAATTCTTTCCCCTTCGGAAAGCCCTGCTCTCCAATATCCAAAAGAAGTACCATTTTGCACCCTAGAAGTTATTCCACACAGTCTCAGGCACCATTACTAGTGTTCACACACCTATACCAAACTAACACAAGTAGCTGCAGGGTGGACTGATTTTAAATCAAAGTGATTTAAATCACAAATTTTAATCAAGATTTAAATAAACAAGTAGGAAACCCTGATTTAAAGAGTTGATTTTAATTGTATTTTGCATTTGTAATTTTTATTCTATTAAGGAAAGGTTGGTAACCACTGAAACATTTTATTTGCACTTAATATAGGAGAAAAACTCCAAAAGTAGTATAAATGCTAACCAGGGAAATACACTATGTCTATACACATTTAGATAAGCAATTATATAGCCATGACGATGACATGCCCAAAACTACCAGTTCCTCCTCATTGTTTGAATGGCTCTCTCAATTCAGTAATATCATTCAGAAGAACATTGCCATTAAAGGTTTAGACAGAACTTGTAGTCCATCATTTGGGGGAAAAGGGGCATTTGGGGGAAAGCTGCATTTGGGGAAAAGACTCATCTGGTTGAAATGGGTGGAGTTTCAGTGTGATGACTACAATTCTTGCATTCAGGTACCAGAGAGCTTTCACTGTGCAGTACAGTGGTTTACAAAACAGGGAATTAAATTGTTGCCACACTGGCCAATGCAGACTGGACTCTGCTAGACATTGCAACATAAGCACTCATTAAATGGTTTTAAGGGACTCAACACATTTGTATCTACACTTACAGTTTTTAAGTTACAGGTGTTAATATCTTAGATGTCTTCAATAGCATTCAGCTCATCTGAGGAACAGTGCTAGTGGATATTCCTGTATTTGTACCCTCCCCACCCACAATCAGAGCAATATTTGTTACGACCAGATTGAGAAACGGTTGTCAAGCCTAGTTTGCAGCACCTTGTTAAGCTTTACAACCTACTTTTAGCTAGCAGTTTCAGCATGCAGCATTGATTTTATTTTTTTCATAACAGTTATGCCATAAACTATTCCCTTTAACAAGTCTGTTTTTAAAATGGTGGGGTTTGCGTATGCCAGCAGCAATCGGGATAACACTGAAAACGGTCATGCTATGAAAGGGGACATGGTCTTTGTAATACAGTCTCTCCAAATGTATTTCTTTGTTCTAAAATTGTAGGGCTTCAGGGGGTTGCCCTCATCAAGCCTTGTATTTGATCATCAGGTTGTCTTGTTTTGTACTTAAATATGGACAGTACACTAAGTATGTTGTAACAAACACACCAAAGACAGGAAATTCATAGCTCAGTCTGATTGGTCTTTCTCACACATTCCAAGTGGGCTTGCAGTCCCCTCACAATTGTGTGAGTAAAAGGAATGGTATGTTGGTAAAAGAACAACCAGTTTGCCTTAGATAGATTTAACAGGGAAATTTTCAGTCACATGTCCTAAAAGACTATGAAAACAATGCCTTGTCCAAAGACTTCATGCTTCTTTGAGGCCCAGATCTTCTTGGAAATGTTTGACTAGTATTGATGGGGATTACCATGCAGCACAGAAATCAGTCTTTTGGAATAAATCCAGGCCCAAAAACACTGTCAAATAGTGATGAGGGAAAGTAAAAAGGCAGTTAAAAGTAATGTTAAAGACAGCCTTCACTAACGAATGCGCTGACTTCTTCACTGAGCTTACTCTCGACATCAGGTTTTGTTTGTTACTACTGAGGACAGAAGGATTTAACATTCCCTCAGGTTTATATTATTCCTCTCTACTTTTTCCTCCTTCCCCTCTTCTCTCTTCCCCCTACTTCTTCCTTTCATTTATGAAGTATCAAGGAGACACTGTATGTAACCCTGTGGTTATTTAAAATGGTCCTTGTTCATACACTGAAATGACTCTCTGAATGAGCCAGACTCAGAGTTGGGAACCAAGATAGCCTCAAACTCCTATCAGAACACTTTACATGGCCTCAGGGCAGAGAGAAAATTATGACTTCTAATGACAAGATTACTCAGTGGGCAGAGGCCAAGGATAGGGTGAGGTAATTGTCCTCATGTAAAAGCTAAACAGAGACTAACCTGCACGAAATTCCTAGGTCTGATCTCTTGCCTTTAGGACTGGGAAAGGCACTTAGAGGATTATGAGCATGATTATGGGTGCCTATATAAAAGCACTGACAGAAGTGATGGCTTGGGTCACTCTGCAAAAGGCCTTTTTGGCCAGTCCAAGAGACAGAGATTGAGTCAATCCCATACAGTCATTCCTGGCTAAAAGGCAAACTAGGTTGGTGTGATGTGCAGTCTTGACAGATAGGTGAAAACAGAAGGGAGGAGGACTGGGCATGAGCTGCGGTGAATAGAAAATTATTTGTAGAACACACAAATATCCAGCCCTCTAAGTCTTCATTTGTACCACTATGTCTGGCCAGAACTTAATGGTCTATCAAAAAAAAAAAAAAAGCATCCAAATGTGTTACTAACAGGGTTTCTTTCAAGCAACATAAGATGGCGGCCGCACCCTGTTTGTGTTCTGTCACCTGAAACATACCGTTACAAAGGTTTTGCTCCTTTAATTTGGTACCATACAACACAACCAACTCAGCTAAAAGTACTAAAACATCCACAATCATCTCACTGTGAGGTTCACAAAGATCATTTGAAGTTGTAATAAAGTCCAGGGTGCTCTAGAGAGGAATCCCTGGTTTGAAAAATTTGGACACAAACTGATAGTTTCTTGCATTTCAGTTCTGCAACAGTGAAAACATAGAATCTGCCACACTAGAACAGATTGAACACGTATCTAGTCCAGGATTCTCTGTTTCCAACAGCAATCAATGCTGAATGCTTTGGAAAAAGGTGTAAACTTCCATTATGTATTTAAATTGTGCAATATTAAACTGCGTGGAGAAATTTCTTCTTGATGTCAACTAATGATCAATTTATTCCCTGAAGCACAGACTGTTAGTCCTAATAATGATTGTTTCTTGTAATTGTACATGCTACATTTATTCCTATAAACATCTACCTGAGTTTTGTAAACTTAAGGAACACAAAGGGTTAAACCTCCGCTAGTAGGCCACTAGACACTAGAAGTTAGCTCAATTCTGAGTCAGCAGTGCCTGTCTGGAATTGCAAATGGAATGCCCTTTAACAAAGAGGCACTTCCATCAACATTTATTTCTCTGTCATTTTAACATCTCTCCTCCATACCCTACCCACTGCTCAATATCTTGGGTTTGATCAGTTGTCATAGAAGCAGTTCCAATGCACAAAGCATTTTTCCCTAATTAATTTGATAAAGTTAAGGAATGTTCAGGCAATCAAATGCCAACCCAACTGGTAAAACATCTGAGGTTTTCAGATCAGTGTTTAAAACAAAAAGGTATGACTGGAAACATAGTCACACGTATACAATACACACCTATCTACAGGGGTCAATATTTATTAAGTTACCCAACTTCTGTCCTTATCAATGTCACTAAGAACTCCATTTTAAGTATCTTCTATAAATACAGACATTTTTCAAGAACAAATTTATTGATCTAAGATGCATTAATATATTACATCACAAAAAATCATTCATTGCAAAGTCTCATGAACTATTAAACAGGGCCCTTTTTACATCGTGACAATTTGCAGATACTTATATTTATGTAACCCCTTTCATCCCACAGCACCTTATAGAAAGAATCGGTGTGTGTATGCATTACTGTTAAATACACACCCAAATCACTTTGCCCACAAATGAAACAATAGCTGTTCAGTCACACACAGCAACAAAGCACAGCTTTAGGAGTGAAGAATATTGAACACATTTGAAATTATAAAGGGAAATTTAAGTATTTAGGCTACTCAAGTTGGGAATCTGACCTGTCCAAGACTAACATTTGTAGTTCTCAGGAAAATATTACAAGTTATCGTTAGTGACCATGAGCTCTATGGATGCTAGTCTTTATGTCTTGTCTGAAAAAGGGCACCCTCCAGCAATATATTTCCCCTATCATGCTGGATATTGTTTCAGTATCAACTCTACAGAGCATCACCTAATCAATCACAAACATCACTTCTTGCAGTACCCTGAATTTCCCTTGAAGAAAGGTGAGGGTGGAGAGGTGCTCCCATTCAAGCCCCAGACCCAACCCTGTTTAACTTGTCTGTGCCAAGTAGACAACCCCTTAAGAATTGCTGCTGTACCTGTATGTAGGAGATGTGCCTCAAGAAATAGAACATAACCCCCATTATAATGTATTCAGCTGAGGACACTAACTAAAGCATAAGGGAAAAGGGCTGGAAGAATAATTCCCCTTCCCTTCCTTCCTGTCCAGTTCAAAAGATTTAATGAACTATTTTACTTGCGTTTGCTCAGGAAATCCCTCTAGGTGACACAGGTAATTGGGTTAGCCTCTAGAAAAAGGCTTTCACAACTTTCCTGAATCAGAAAAATGAATAAGCCCCAAAAGCAGAGTGCATTGACTTAAATCACCAATTCTGATCATGATTTAAATCAACAAGCAAGAAACCTTGATTTAAAAAAGTGATTTTAATGGTGTTCTGCATTTCTACATTCTAGGTATCTAAAGAAAGATTGATTCCCATTAAAACATGTTGATTTGCAACTAAATATAATCTCCACACTAAACTTAGTACTACTTTTTTGCTAACCAGGAAGATATTGCATTTCTATACATATTTATTTAAGCTATTGCATAGCTTAGTTTATATTTATTAATATCCTTAAATTTTACATTTTTATTATCTTAGAAAATGGTGAGTGATGCACATTCTTATTTACTAGATTATTAATTTTTCAATTGTGATGTGGGTCAAATTCTATTTGATTGAAATCAGAATTAAATTTAGAATGCACAAAAACATCTAAAATTTTTAGTAAATAAAACTACTTTAAATGTGCTAGATACATAAAAATGTTTGTCAGAAAGTTTCTTAAAACATGTTTTGTATTCAAATGAACTGATTTATTCAACAAATGAATTATTTATAGTTAGTGAATCAAAAACTGTTTCTGGTCACCAAGTCTTTCAAGATTTTAAAAGAGTAGTAGAGCTCATCCTCACACTTAGGCTATATCTACACTACAGCCTATGCCATCATAGCTTATATTGCTCAGGAGTATGAATAAACCACTTCCATGAGTGACATAAATTACACCGACATAAGCGCTTGTGTGCATAGCGCTATGTTGTCGGGAGAGCTTCTTCCGCCAACACAGCTTCCGCTGCTTACAGAAGTGGTTTTATTTTGCCAACAGGCCCTTTTGTTGGCATAGCACATCTTCACCAGATGCACTGCAGCAGCAAAACTGCATTGGTACAGCTGCAGCACTATACATGTGGACATGGCCTTTTTAGTTTTTAATTTATAGATCGGAAGAGAAAAAGAAGCTTTCCTACTGTTCAACTCCCACTTGATTTCTTAGCCATGAACGAACTAGTCATTGTACTGAACTAGTCAAACTGAAATGAAGAAATATTCTTTTGGCACCAGCAAAAGAGGCGGCTGTTCTCAAAATCTGATTTAGCAATTCAACAAACTGGTTCCAGGTGCTTAGCCAGTGACTTTCACCATTCATTGGTGTTTTGACTTCTTTAAAACTTTGCAGCACATATGTACCACTTAGTAATTTTTTTTGTATTTAAATTATTTTGATAGTAAGTTTAGGTGTTTAAATATAAAGTTGACAATCTATGTAATTTTAAATACTTGGTTTTAAATAAACCAGTATTTAATTTAAACCAAAAATCCAAAATTTTCTTAATCTAGTCTGATAAATCTCCCTGCCCCAAATTAAGCCCCCCCAATTAATTAGGAGTCATTTTTCTCAAACATCGAGCGATGGATCGAGTTTCTCAAACTCAGCCGCCATTCCAAATTCACCAATTTGAGATTTGTTGAGCTGTAATTATAAAACAAAAAGGTGCTAAGTGCTCACTGACATCAACAGTCCTTTGCAGGATCAGACTCTAGGTGATTTGTGTCCTCATACAAAGTTAAGGCTTAGCTCATCTGCTATTTCTGAATTCAGGATCCTCCCCCACTTTAATAAACCTAACTGGCCATTTTAGCCAGTCATAGAAAGATTTCTCACTGACTGAACAAAGACAAAATGACTTATAGAAGATTCACCAGCTCCAAGAGGATAACCGAAAGATGAGATGACCCTTCCTTCGCTTTTATCTTTTAGTTTTGCGCAACTCACCCCAAAGCATGTGATAGTTATTGGCCTATGTAAATGGCAGAATAACTGACAAGCATGAGTTGTTTGAGTCCTCTGGGACTTCAAAAGCCAACACCAGTCACCAATCCTTCTCTCTGGGAGTCAATCTTCTGCTGCTCTGCATCAGTTTCCCACAGTTAAACCGACTCTGGATTACATAAGTCATATGAACAATGTGTATTATAAATGTAACTGGCACTGTATTCAAAGCATGTGTCATATCAACTTGCTGAAGGCTGGTTACCCGGAACAAAGACATCACAGAGAACTGTGCCACTTACCATTCTTCCTCTCACTTAGCGGAGGGAGATTGGGGTTTCGGCCATGGTGAAGGTTCAGGGTCAGCTCGGGCTGCAGGGAGAGCTCCTGCAGCTCATTGGCAACAGCTTCGCTCTGGGGGCTTGGCGCCGCAGAAAGCGACACCAATACCGGTTCATCATCATTTTCGCCAGCCCCTCCTCCATCCAGTCCATTTGCAGCAATGATGGAAGGGGGCAGGCACACCACACTGGAGAAATCCACTTTGGCTTTCGTGATGACAACCTGCTGAAGGGACAGAGAATACAAGTTTGGTCCTAATTTTACAGGAAACTATCCCACTTCCCTAGCTACAGAGGGCCTCTCTACATTTAAGACCAATGTTATTTCTAGATCTTTGTTAGAATTCATTTTCAAGTGAATTCAATTCAAGCCCAACTCTGGCCATTCAAACCGACTTCACCCACTGGGTTAAAAACTGGCATGGCATTTTCCTCTCCTCAACACAGTCATTGCCCAGTCTGCTTGCTAGCTATGCCACTGGGCATTGTCACCCTCTGCCTGCTCTCTACCCACCTAGCAGACCAGCATTCTCAGCTTATTGGTAATTGAATTCCCATGCTTTGGGGAGGGGTAAACATCACGATTTGATTCTGCCTACCATCTCTAATTTCCAGCTAAGAACGTTTACTTAGCTTCCCTGCTGATCTCTTTTTAATGGCTCTCCTTGTTTTATAGCAATATATTGTCTTAAAAGGTTAACTGTCAACTTGAAATCTAGTCAGTTATTTTTTAAATGAGTAAAGTAATTATAGGGACTACATGTACCGGAGTCCCCCTGCCAATGTGTGGTTTTACATTTTCACACCTAAAATATTGCCCTCTTCCCCCATTATGCAAAAAATCCATGTAAACAGTGAAAGTTTACTATGGAGAAAACAAGCTTAATGAAGTGTTGTCAGCTACACAAAGTAAAACGGAGGAGCTTCCCCCTTTAATCTCTGAGCTACAGTAATGTAAAAGACAAGATTAAGAGCCTAAATTATCCAAATAATTAGCAGAATCTGTTTAAATGCTGTACTTTCATGCAACTCCCTTTAAAATGACTGGAATATCCAAGACACAAATAGTATATCCAGCTACACGGACTGAAGCACAGTGCTTGGCTGGCTTCCATAGGAGAATAAGCAGTGAAATGGTTACTAATATTAACATTTACATGATAGCAATTGCACTGGGCCAGTTGCGTGCAGTTGAGATGAATGGGGGTGGTAATTTCCTGTTTCTTAGTAGGTGCAGTTGTGTAATCAAACTGGCAAATTCAGCTTCCTTGGGAGACTATCACCAGGGTCCCTGGTGGGATTTGAACCAGCAATCTCTGACTTCCCAGTACATTCCCCTAACCTCTGCACCACACCTGGGCCCCCTTCTAGGCTCAGTTGCCAGCCCTGCACTGAAACTTTGGCTGGGCTGACACCATGCATCCTTCTGAAAGCTTTTCATAAAATAAACTTCCATTTTAAAGAGTTGTGAGCTAGTTATGAAGAAAAGGTCAAATCAGCAGGCAGTCCTTACCTAGACTCTAGACTTACCTAGTCTAGAAAACTCTCAAAACAGTGTAAAAACCTAACCAAAGTCTTCCTGTTTTTCTTTACTGAACACTAACTTTTTTGCTTAAAGTTTTCTACAGTCTTTCCATTCTTGTAATGTATATTGAGCCAAATGGCCAGTGCATATGTTAACCTATTTCAAATTGATTAAGGTTCAAACTGCTTTCCCATTCCCCTTTTTGTAGACAAGGCTTCAATTTCTTTGCTTTCATTTCATTTCTTTCCCTCCCCCGCCCCTCCCATCTCAGAGATGATTAATGTTCACAAAGCACTTTGAAGATTAACAGGAAAGTGGTAGTAACTTTCTCTGAGGAATGCTTAGTAACTCGTCCACCTTGTCGCTCTCATATTTTGGTTTCAATATGGCTACGATACTGCACACACAGTAAGTGCACAAATGAATATTAAGAACTAATGTCAAGTTATATATGGGAGTTCTCTCCGCCACGCTGTCATATATTCATTCCCAGGACCCCATGTCATGGTCAAAACAAGACAAACAAGGGGAAGGAGAGTGGAAGCAGAAAAGACTATGAAGAAGTCAAAGGAAATCAATGCATGTTCTAACAAGACTCTGGTGAAGTGAAACAGGTCTAAGACTGTTGCAATATGAAGCATTTGCTTTTACATCAGTTTCACTTCAGCTAGAATATGCTTACACCCTCCTAGGTACTTTTCCTCTCTAACACAAACTTAAGTGATACTTTCAAACGAATATGAGCAATGAGGACAGATATGTTACTCTAAAACCCTGTCTGCATTATATTTAATACTTATTCAGGCTGTCTCCCTTTTGGGGAGCTCTGTTCCACATTGTGAACCACTTTACAAACAGTACCTGCAAATTTTTAAAAAAAAAACATACAAAAAACCCACCACAAACAAAACCATGACTGACACAAATGCAGCAAAGCACCCAGACTCAAGCAGTGACTCTGCCTGTACAAGTCTCAGGGAAAGCGGACATTTCGTGAATACTAGGATGCAAGGTACATTGAGACTCAACCATCACCTAGAGGGAAGGAGCAGGCAAGGTGGTTCGCTAAAGGTTAGTTTTGTTTCACAGAATTTGGTATGGTGCTTCAAATGCTGTATGTGAAAGATGCTGGATCTTGTCTTCTGTAATCAAAAGCTTTATCTTTTCAGTAGATTTCCCATATTGTGATTCTACCTGCCACTTGCAAAAGAATGGCATTTTACAATGAGCTGTCAGTTACACACATTAATATTTAGGAGGTATTTAAAATGTTTGTTGTGTTGTCACTTTTTTTTTTTTTTTATAAAGTGAAGAGTATTTTTGCATAGAGACAAATATATCATGAAGAAGTGAATTCAGCCAGAAGACTGATGGGTAATCCTTACTTAAAAATAAGAAGCCCATAAGGGTTTTGGGGAATGAGGGTCCTCTGAGATTTTAATTCCATTTCCCCACCACTGTCAAAAGACTTGGGTCAAAACAACTCTCCATCTAAGAATAGAAACAACTCTATCTGGAAACCCTCAATGAAGACTGGAGTGTTGGCCATGTGGGTAGTGAGAGAATGAGTTGCTAGAGAGAAACAAGACACTCCTCTCCCCCAGGTGTTGATTATGCCCCATTTTCTCCTGGCTTCTGAACTATCAGATCACTTCAAATTCAAGGGAGACTTGGCCTATAACAGTGGCCATGCAAACAAATGTAAGATTTAGGACCATTACATAGATATCAATAATATTTTTGCATAAACTTGCTGGAGACTAACATGCTGCCAGAAAGATGCGGACTACATGCTTTTGCCAGGCAGGTGGGAGAGATCAAGTGTTCCTACAGTCTCTCTAATCAAAGTACATACACAGACAGCCCCAATGCTGTAGATCTTCCATGCGTAAAACTCCCACTGGATTCAGTAAGAATTTCACATAACTTAAGAATTTAGCCCTTAACACTGAATGCTTTAATTAATAAAAAACAGAAATAGCTTCCCCAAAATGAAATGCCAGAAAATACTATAGGAAACCCTCCAGGACAAAACAGATCTGAAAATGGGGGAGGCAAGAAGAGGAAAAACCCACTATATATTTTCCAAATCAAGTCACAACACTGCTATGAACAACCTCTCCCGGTGTTGCCAGGGTAATAGCAATTTCTACCAATTTAAGAATTGCTAAGTAACCTGCAGCAGCTAACAGCAGCAGTATGCATGTGCAGCTGGGCTATTTTAGGAAAAAGCAGTCTTTTTTTTTAAACTTAAGAACTGCCTTCTGTTAAATGATTGTGCCAGCTGTGATCAGCCAGCCAAAAGAAGAGAATCTTGGAGCAGAGTGGCTTTAAGTGGATCAGGCTTTGAGATGAATGAGCAGAGAAGGAAGAGACAGTCACGTTGTGCCCTGGGCACCCGTGCCTCCAGGTCATCACAACCCAGCAGAATAATCTAGGAGAAGGGAAATCTGAAGCAGATGGCAGCATCAACAACATGTTAAACTAAAGGCTGCTAAATAAAAATCTGTGTGCTCTGCTTATTATCCACAAATATCAATACCCAATCATAGTAAATGTAGTGGCCTTTGGTTGTTCAGCCGCATTACTGGGTTCTGAAATGCCTGTGTCCTCATCCCCATTAAAAAAATTATACTTACACTGGCAACCATCAGCCAGTTAATTATTAAGACCACAAAGGAGCAGAGAAATTGGTGAAGCTGACTGGGCTGCTGGGGCAGAGACAGGGTGGACTGACCAACACAGACTAAAATGTTTTGGAAAGATTATACAGATTCCAAAAGCAACCGTCATTGACTAATTTATCTCTTAGATGTCTCTGAATCTTGTGCCAGATGATGATTGTCTACAGTCCTGAACAGTTACAAAGTAAAACATCAGGAAGCAGCTATAAAACAAAGAGCGTGTGCGCACTCTGAGGAAGCAATGGCTTGTTCAGACACCACTGGAATCCCAGCCACAGATAAACATGCTGTTTACACAAAAACACAGGGCATGGGGATATTACAGGAATTCTACCGTGAACAGATTTTCTCCTCCATTCCAAAAGCGAGAGAGAACTAAGGAAATCCTCTTTGGTTAAGACAGTTTTTCTGAAGATAGCTTTGAAAGATTTTACAAAATAACCACCCCAGTTCCTGACTGCTTCTTGGTAAAAGTAGTCTCTCCTGCTCTGAAGCGGCTCAAAGACAGATTTATGCATATTCATGCTAGTCTTTAAACTGAATTTGAGTGAAATCAAATCCTGGTTTTCAGTATTTCTATTAGCCCTGAAATAGTGCTTTCTCCTTCAAATCATTAAATAATTAAAACCCAAATAGTCCCATCAGAGGACTTTTCGTGGTGACATTTTGTGGCTGACAACAAATTTCTGAATTTCAAACTCAGACACCCTTAAACCAATCAGATACAAAACTGTGTATAGGGATTGTTAATTTGCTAGCTCACACACTTTTCAATACATCTCCACTATACAAGTCCAACTCTTCTCTCCATAACAGCCACACTCAATCAATGTCAACTCATGGCTTGCCAGTACAACAGGGATCGACAAATTTGTTTTGGAGCTAGGAACCAGACAACGTGAGCTCAGCAGCAGGGTGCCCTGGCCACAGCACAGCAGCCACTCTCCCCTCCTGGCCCCACCCCTTCCCCCCCGCCTCTCTACCACAATGTGGGTCCAGCGGCAGGGCACCGTGGCTGGAGAGTGGCAGCTGCCGTGCTCCCCCCCCCAGCCCTGCCACATGGGCGTAGTGGGACCACTGGCCGGAGCGTGGCAGCCGCTCCCCCTGGAGAAATACTATGTGCCAGACTTAAATTTCTTGGCGCCATGGTGACTGGGGTTTGTTGAGCCCTACAGGAGGAGGTTCTCCAGGAGTGAAGCCACTCTCAATCTTTCCTTTTACCTTTGATATAAAGAAAGTTACCTCCATATGGGTCTCAAAAGAATGTATTAAGAAAAGTATTCAGTATACTTCCACACAAGTGTTTATCAGCTCTGACCTAGTGGAAATCACCTTAAGATAAATGAGTTCAGCCTCTCAGCCTCTGCTGCTGACAATGCCAATGACTGGGCCACTACTTAGCAAAATTTGGTTTTTTTGTATTATATGTAAATATAAAATACAGGCACTGGTCCTCTGGAACCTGGCCTGGGATCAACTCATTTCACAAACGCAAATGAACCACGTTCAGTTACTATCAACCACAGGCAGGATTAGAACCAGTGACTCCAAGGTGAAAGGTTGTGTTTATCCCATCCTGTATTCCTTGAGTCACCATCCTCCAGGCTTTCATTTAAAAGATAGAAAACAAAACATTCTTGCAACACACGCAGTTAGAAAAGTTGATAAGGAGTGGATGGGTGCGGTGCCACAACAGAGTCAAAAGAGTCTTAAAGACAGTATCCTGCCCCAATTACCTTAAAGAGTAGGGGACAGGCCATCTTTGAAGATCACCTGAAATCTTTTCACTGTTGCCTTGAGCAAATCTGCCAATATAAGATCCAAAACAAGACATGTTGGGGCCAGCAAGGAAATAGCAAGAAACCTTATCAGACTAAAGGTCTGAACAGCTGTTTTAAGAAGTTAGGGCTTAAAAGGAGAAAGAGCAAGAATGAGCATGCCTGCTGTAATTACTTGGAAAACAGCATCATCTTCACAATGGCTGATAAATCCTTGTCGATAAAGAAAATTACCCATCAGCCTTAAAAAAAAAAAAACTCATCCAGGACCATATTTCTAACGCTCTACAGCAATTTTCTTTTAAAAAACTTCATTCATTTTACTCAGTCCAGCAGTGCTAAAGATTTAAACAAAAGCCCATAAAGATCATTGTTAAATGACTATTTATTTCTTAAACACATGAACAGCAGGTTCAGAAATATATCCAGAATCCCAAATGCTTTCAAATATATTTCATAAATCCAATGCTTATAAGAGGCACTTGGTGGCTTTTGAACACTTTGAACATTGCATCAGAAGCCTGGGGGACCAGAAGTGTCACCTGTCAGTTTTAGGAAATTCATCATGTGGTATTTACTAAACTAATCCTTTCTCAAAAACATGAAAATAACCTTTTCACATCCAAGTCTGTACTAAAGCCTGCAGTGGATGTAAGGAAGAATTCTTTCCAATTTCAAGAGAAACAATCTATTAAACCCTGAAGTGGTAAGTTACCAAATGAGCATCTAATCCTATTTATACCACCCAAATATTGTGTATACAATTAGCTGTCCACTTTGTGCAGTATTCCTTTAACAGCTTCAGCCACCGTATAAAATAGAAATTTCCTCTGGCATTCTAGAACAACCATTACCACCCAAGAGCAAAAGGCTAGTTTTAGTTCAGTCATATAGGCTGGTGAAGTTTATCCACCAGTTAAAAAGCCATTAGAGAGAATTATTAATACAAGACCTTTATTGTGGAAAGCAGAGGATTTGGGGGAATACTACTTCACAGCTAATGAAGAGGTATATTCCCTGAAGTGTTTTTCCTTACCAGACTAAGCCACTTGTGTGGGTCAAAAGTAGAGACTGCCACAAGTTTTCTAGACCCATTCACCCTCTCCAACTGTGAGAATCTCACATGCTCTGGATCCCCAGTAGTTATGCCAATCTGAGTTTAATTTCCCTATTTCCCCCCCGAGGTCCCCAATTTGGAATCCCAGTTTCTACAATCTGCTTTTCAGTTCTTATTTCAGCTCTCTGAATACTAACATGACATACATTTAAATGCCAAGGCTAGCAGATGATAAATTATCCAAGATCTTTTACTCCCTTTATTTCCATTATGACACCTGCCTGCATCAACCTTTGGATTTCCAGCTGTTGCTAATATTTAAGCAGTTTTGTCTGCAGCAATGATCCTGTGTACTTTAGAACATATTAATGTTTCACTCAAGCTGATTGGTTTGTTAGCCGGAGGTATTAAGGAATGAATAGGCATGGAAATTTATTTCTCATCCCAAAGGGTGGCCCTATCACTTGAGACCTAAGGCACCCTGGGGGAAAATAAATGGGGAATAATGTGGGAGATGTTTGCACTGGTGCTACCCAGGCTCTCTCAGCAATGTGGATAAAGGATTCAGCCGCCACTACAGTTAAACAGGCCGGCTTCCTCACCATCCCCATCTGAAAGCAGTAATACTAAACAGAACCAGTACATTGGAGAAATCTAAAACAGGCCTTAAACCTGGCTTTGCAGTCTTCCTGTCAGTGCTACTAGAACTGAACTAATGCTTTTCCTGTCTTTTTGGACTCCATTACAGTAAACTTTCAGCAAGTTAGTAACCAGGCCATAACAGACTCAGATGACTATATTTCACCTTCAGCCAAAAACAAGATGTTTAACACAATGGTCCTGATCCTGAGGTTTGGCATATATCATCTCTTCTTTTGGGCAGGTTTAGATCACAATTGCCAGGCCATAATTGAGTTCTAATATAGCAATTCTGCTATGTAGACAGAATCACCTGTTGTGTACAACTGAGTGAGCCAGCCTACCTACCATTAAGGCATTTAGATTCTACCATGGTATAAGAACTTATATAGAATTGTTTCAATACAGGAAAATATCCTATATAAACGTACTGTATTTAAAGACAATTAAGACCAACAGTTAAGGCAGTATGGAGTAGAAAAAAGGTTGTTTGGACAAAACACTACAAATAGGGCTCTTCAGCAAGGTACAAGCCAACTCTGACTTGCTTATGACTAGAAAAACACTGCTACATGGACGCACTCTGTCTCAGATGTAACTACAACATGCCAAAGTCTGTTTACACTTGACATCTACACAGTGTAGATGCAACCTGTGTTTTTTTTTAATCTCCTCTGGGCACCTGTCAGATCTCATGTCTCTACGGGATTCCAAAATTCCATCTTCACTGAAGTAGGGCAAATGATAGTGACCACCACAGATAGTGTCAACAAGGCAACAGGAAATTTAAAGCTATAGTAACAAAAGAGCAAATAGGTTTGAAAACAAAGGTCTGAGACTGGAGAGGTCAGAGGGGAAAGGAGTTTATACATACCTTGCTTACAGTTCCCACAAACAAACCCAGCTCAGTTCCATACCAGCAGCTCCCTCTGATCACTGTAAAGGGAAAAAAAAACAAAAAAAAAATTCAAGGCTCTTCACACACAGCACAGCCCATATTCTGTTTCAGCATGAGACAATGCTTCTCACAGAGAGTTCTTTTTGTCACTACCTTTAAGTATTTTAGTGCATATACTTGCAAAAGTTGGACTGAGACAGCTAAATTCTACCTACCATTTTGGCAAATGCACCCTTACCACTGCCAAGGTAGCACTTCTAGTTCAATATTGTTGATCTTCAGATTCCAAGGACTACACTGTCTTGAAACCCTGAGCGCCTACAATACGCAGCACACAATCTGCCCCTCCCCTAAGCAGCCCAGCCCTAAACATATAGGGTGAGGAATCTGGAACATTATAACTAGTTTATTTCTTCATGTTAACCATCCAAACAGAAGGGAGAACAAGAAAAGGGAACACATACAGTCCATGACTTTGCCGAAGATTGCTGCAGGAATCTTATACTTCTGCACACTTTTTCTTGGAACTCACAGGCATGAGAGTTAAAAATCCCCAATTTGGCTTGGTGCCATAGGCTGATTATGCACATATGGCAGAAAAAACTAACTAAGGTGGACCAGAAAATAAAGTTAGTTATTATTTCAGATCCTTCTTGAAGCCTTCCATTTTACTAGTTAGATAGCAAGGATGGAAACAGGACCACTGGGCACTCCTTACTCACATCCATCCTCCATACATGTCATTTTATAATGAAAGTTGTGAGCAGCCATATGAAGGACTTAGATGCAAAACTTTATTCTGTTTTCTACTCCAAAATACATTTGTTTATATTAAGAGCTTCAAACACATCAGCGCAACTCTAAAGAGGTGGGGGAAATGACTGTAGTCAGTGGCAGAATATCACATCTCCGGAAAAATACAGCTTCTGCTTCCAACTGTATAAGGTTCAGACCTGACAATCCTGGAGCTGCTATGAGGTAATAAAGCAAGGCTGTGATGCAGCATGTTGCCTCCAGAACAAGGTGGCTAAATTATTACCAGACTAATCTAAACCGAGGCAAGTATTAAACTTGAAGATTTTGCCATTTTAGAGCCTTCCCACAGAATTTAAACTGTCATTGTGAAAAACATTTTGATCCTTCTTCACATCAATTCAATATTTTGCAGCACTGTTAACCCAGCCTTGTCAGTCTCCAGACAAACAAAATGGCCCCCACTCCCTATTACATTCACCTCAATGAGTCATTAACATCTAGATTTATGACCATTTAAATGTCAACACAAAATGCCTGCTTAAGAAAATGGACATGTAGCAGAAGCCAAAGCATCTTTATAGAAAGATTTGGCCAAATTCATGGGGTTGTACTTACACCCCAAAAAAGGAGAGGGATGAAAATGCTTGTTTTGCACCAGACTGCAACCTCCACCATTGCTAGCACCGATGCGGCTGCACTGCTAACTAGATCCTAGTTTTCCTAGGCAAGACAAGACTAAACTTTATTCCTGAAGAGTCAAAACACCTTGGAAAGTCTCCTACACGGAAAAGTAGCAAAACAGTGGAAGACAAAAGCTGTGTTGCCCACTTTGCTGCATAAAAAAAGCTTGTTCCCTATTGATTTGCTAAGATGATTCTGCTCGACTTCCTTATATTACTTATGAAGATTGTGCCCTACAAATTGGGTAATGGAAAGCTTTGAAGAACTTGTGTGTGTGTGTTTCCTGAGATTTTTTGCTTGCAACATATTGTACCGATCACTCATTTTTCCTTACAAATACCTACTCCATCTGCAATCTCCCTTTCAGTTTTACCAGTAGAGCATAAGTCACCTCTAGGGCAACTCCACTTACATGAACATTGAGAGGAGCTGGTGAAGTCCTTCAGCTAAATAACTCCTGCTGGCTTGTCAATCTTTGTTCACTGCGTAACACTTAACAGAATTATGTGTCATGCTCTTTTTTGATTTAAGAGCCTAAAGAGGCTGCAATAGAAACAGCCTCAGTGCCTCAGTCAGTGAGCAAAGATTAATCAGATATTTGTTAATTATTGCTTGAGACTATTAGTTTAGTTGCCTTTATTGTCTGGCTCTACCAGCACATGAGCAAAAAGTACTTTCATGCTCCTTTTTTCCTTTAACCGTAAGAGATCACCACAGGCAAAATTCTACCACTTAAGTTTTTCTGAAGAAAAAAGTATGTCATCTCTAAGAAATGCAGAAGTCTCATCTTGCTAATAAACTTCTCCATCCAATGGAAATGTTTATACACCACTGTTTACATGTTCAGGCCAAACTGCAGCTATTCCTCTGATTACAATGGTTTTATTTGCCTCTGCTGGTGACTTGGAACTTGGGAGTGGCTGAGCAGCATGGAAATTTACCAACTGGCACAAGCCTCTGATCTGAATGTGGCAACTGAGGTTTTGTACCCCACTGTTTCTACATCTAAACTGCCTCTCAGATTAAACCTAGACTTTTAAAAAGACTTTAGGTGAATTGTGCAGTTGAACAGTCCTAGGATCAGTTTCTCTATTTCGCTCAGAGCACACACAGTACATACTCTTCCTCTCTACTTCCAGCCACCAAACTGCAGGAACCCCAATTTAGGTATGTTTTTCACTGCAGAGTTAACTTGAGTTATCTACACTCAAGTTATTCCTCTTGAGTTAGCCCAGCTCAAGTGAGAATAGACACCTCAAAACAATACTGAGGTTGCTGTGCTCACACTGGCACTTGGGTGTGTGGAATAGACGTCTGTGGACATACCCCAGGATTCCACGTACTGCAGCATACTTGCCAACTTTATAAATTCTTTCCCACTCAACTGTGGGAGAATTTTCCCATTCTTTCTGGGCACATGGTGGGGGGGGGGAGCGGTGTGGAAAGCCTTTGGAGGATTAGTGCCACTTGAGTGGAGATAACCTGCATCCACATTTCAGAGCTGTCATGATAGCAACTGACTAGTTGTGCCAAGTTTGAATTTCAGCTTATGCCCCCCGATGGGTCAACCAACCGGAGTTGAAAGCACAACTACAATCAAGTTAAGGGTAGCGTGTAGATGGGACTCAAGTTAGGGGCAACACTCAAGTTGTGACTCCAGTTACCTTTACAGTGAAGCCAAGCACTTGAAGAATGAATTCTGTGCCACTCCCTTTATTTATCATTTCTTGGCCCCTCACACTGTCACCCAGGATGAAAAGAAGCAATAAATGAGATAGCAATTTCTGATGTGGACTTCTATCTCACCATAAAATTAAAAATAAAGTAAACCTCATTTCACACAATACCATGCACAAAAACAAGACTAGCTTTCTGATTTTGACTTCTTGCTCCCCTAAACTAGAAGGTGATGCTGTGGAGCCAGCACATTCAACTCCCTCCTTAGATGGTGAAATAGAGAGTTCTTTGAATCTCTCCACACCAATCTTTACTGGCAACTGATAATTCAGTTGCATAGCTGCACCTCCTCGTAGCTGCTGTGTTCCCTGCAGCTGAGCAATCCCTACTTTATGAACAGCCCCAGCCATGCTGCCCAATGGAACTGTATCTCAGCCCACTAACATTATAAATTATCATAGCCCAATTTATAAATAAAACAAATTCACAGCTAATTAATTAGTAATAAAACCAGCCAAAGAGCATGTGACACAGAGTTATGACTGGGAAAGGGTTCACTACTCTATGTCTGCAACTCTTATCAGGTCTGACAAATTCACTACACCTAACACACTCCTTTCTCAGTAATTAGCCAAAAAGTATCTTGTAAGGTATCAAATGAAAGCCAATATCACTCTGGTTATTACTTTCATTGTGAAATGTACGTAGACACTATATAAGAAACTGTACACACACAACACACACGTTGAGACTCAAGTTACCTTTACAGTAAAGACAAGCACTTACAGGGACTGGCGCAGAATTCACACACACACACACACACTGAAATTATGTTTTAAAGTCTAATGAGGCAGAGTGGAGAAACAGACCTTATGCCTGACAAAAGTATGCTTATTCAGCTATCGCTGTCTCTGATGTAAATTAAACATGGTAAAGCCAACACAATGGAAGTCCCATTTGCATGTGAAGAAAACAGGCAAAAAAAGGTTGACAGGAATATGTGAAGCCAACAGGGGCACATCAGAGAACAAGCAACAGGGGAGAAGTGTCTTATCTGGAGGTTCACTTTAAAAGGGGTATTTCAAAGTTTTACTGGACCATATGAAGAAGGAAAAGGGACCCCTTTCTTATCCTTCACTGAGGAAGCAAAAAGGACAGCGCTTTTTGCATTAATGAAAGTTGGATGCTGGCCACATGGGCTAATGAAGCTGGGAGGTTGCTTTAGATGAGAAATTACTTTAGACAAGGATTTTAGCTTGTTAAGTTTCAACTTTAAGAAACATTATTCCTTTTGTGTTACTTGTAACCTGCTATTAATTTCTGAAATATGACTAACACACATTTGTTTTTATTACAAGTAGATTCCAGTGCTGTGTTATCATAAAAGACCTGGTCTTAAGTTGTGTCAGTCAAGCAGTATGTACATTGTCCCTTTGGAGCTTCCCTGGTCCCTAACCAGCTTCCCTGGTTATTTTTGTGACTGTCTAGTGACAAGAGCCGGATACTACAGATGGAGATGCTTTCAGAGGGGTGCTAAGGTTGGTGTGTGCCTGTCACTAGCTTGCACAGAGGGCAAGATTAGTGAAGATCTGGAAGTTGGTGCTTGTCTCTGGCCAGAGGGTGCTGAGTTACAGCAGATATCAGGCAAAACTGCTTCACATTAAGGGAAGGTGGTGGTGAAGTACCTCACAATCCTAAAGTACCTCCAGGAAGAGTGAGGGGGCTAATTCTTCTTAGGGAGTGACCTTCTACCCCAACATTCTCTCAAATTTGATGGCCTGATGTGGGTTAAACCTATCCTGGGAACTTCTAAATCCCCTCGATAGCATTTGTCACTATATGTGCATGCTGTCCTCTAAAATGTGCCCACATATTGTCCATTGCTCACTTTTTGAGAACATGAACTCTCAGAAGCCAAACTAAACTTGCTGCTTGCTTGCTGCTTTCATAAACTAAATTAGAAAATGGAGCTGCTGGAGATACTGCAAAATTTTGAAAGCTGCCACTGAAGAGATTACAATCTGTTCCACATCTGTGTAGGAATCCGAGATTTAAAGAAAACAAACCCTGTTAGTTAGCATTAATACAAAGTGGGTTAGAAAAATTGAGACTCTCAGTCATGAGCAAGTCAGCAAATGATGCAACTATATCAACTTGAGTTCTGGCAAAACGCCAGAATTAGTCTTCTCCCTCTTATACAGCTACTATTCTCAGTCATATTTTCACATATATAATGTACATAGATTACCTTTGGGCCAATGTACTAATAAGGCACAAGGCAAATAGTTCATTATACTCATTCTCACACTTGCCCTTGCTATGGGAAATCTCTCCACTAATCCCTGGAATTTATTTATTCTTAGCAGATTAGGAACTGTTCCTAATATATGGCAGAAAATTGGCTCCCTTTTGAATTGCGCATGTGACTTCTCTATGCGGTTCAAAACAATGCCTTCAGATGTTTCATTTCCTCCCTCTGATGGATTAATTGTGCATGAGGTCACTTGCCAAAAAGGGTTTTCATGGACCATAATTATTAGAATGCTATGGGACAGCAATCTATACTTTCCGATTACGAAGAGAGGCACAATCTCCAAGAGAAAGCTTGCCTACCAACATCAAATGAAACAGGACTTGAATTCCATCTGAAAGGCAGCACAGAATACTTTACAAATAGACCAAAAGAAAACCCCAAACAACAACTCAACGCTAAGTTTTTAAGCTTTAAAGAGCATGTTAATTTATTTTAAAAGTTAATTCCATTCTTAAATTTTAAGTTATATAAAAATGTATATTTTGTTTTGTTTTTATATATAAAAATTTATCTAATTTGATTTAATGCCTGAAACTACAGAGGTGGTGTAATATAGCATAAAGCGCACGCGCACGCACGCCCCTCCATCCACCCCTTTTGATTTCTTAAATATAAAACTCAACCTAGGAACAAAATTTAACCATCAAATTTAAGGTAGTTTGTCACTGGAAAAGCTGAGAGACCAAAAGTAAGTTTTTTCCTAAAAAAACTTGATACAGCTCAATAATGAGGCTAAGGAGGATGAACTATTGTTACTGCCCTGGCTTCTCACTGCCAAAAACATTACATCAGGGCAGAAGGAAGGCTCCCGTATAAAGACTGCATGTCATTTCTTTCCCCTCAAGGCCATCCTGCCAATCCAACTTGCACTTAAAAAAATCTCAAGAGCATCAACTGACCAGCACTTCAAACCAGAGGCTTAATATGAAGACTGTTCTCACCCCACTCCCATTCATTTTCCTTAAAGGAGCTGCACTCCATAACAGATGGGTGAGATGTACATATGTAATTAACCATACGTTCTCTTCCTGAAGTGCAGAATGGGTTGGTACTAGCTGAAGATAGCCGGAAGAGGTGGCTGGCTAGGCAGACAATCATCCATTTAATATGCTGCTTGCGAACAGTTTACAAAGAAAGAGCTGGGAGGCCAGTTTTAGTTTTCAGTTTCAGATCAGAAACACTCATCAATGCACCTCAGCATGAAACAATTACATTTCACTTGCCTAGAGCAAGTATTTGGTTGTTCCAGACAAATTAATTTTCCTAGCATATGACACTACCTCCTCTTAAATCTTCCAGGAGCAGGGCTGATTGTCACCCCATCTTTGACCCAAAAACTCCTTAAAAGAAGAACGTTGTGTAATACAGACTTATTAATCACTATATCTAGTTATAAAGAGGAAATCACCAGCATGTTTTATAAGGCATCTTATGCATAATAGTGAATTATAAGGAATGAAGCAGCTATTGAGACAGTCTGATGACATCACCAGGGACACAGGAGGTATACAAAAGTATGAGAAGCAGAAGACTCTCAAACTTGTTATACCGTGTATTTGAGTATATTTCGGAAGAAAGCATACATTAAACCACTTAATACACACCAGATTCACTAAATTAAACTAGAGATATATTTTAAACAGGTATAATGAAACCTTCTTATAGTGAAGCAATTTCTCCCCTTCTCTCCCTCACCCCAGAATTTCAATTTAAGCAGCATTTAGGGGCAAGTTATATCATTTGCACATAATCTCTCTCCAGAAAGAGATGGGGCAGCAGAATGGAAATCCAAGCTAAGAGCTGCCTCTCATTCTGGTCCTTTTTGCCGAGAAGAGAGAAAGTGCTGGCACGTAAGTTACAGGGCTTTGCTGATGCTTAAAGCCAGCCCTGGTGAAGGTCACTGCAACTTAAACTTGTAAATTTTTCAAAACACTGAACAATATGGAAATTTTGTTTTCCTATATTCACACATTTTAAGCCAGAATGGACTATTATGATCATCTACTCTGACATCTTGCAAAATTAGATGAAATTCTATGGCATGTGTTATGCATCACTACAGATATACTCAATACCTGAAATGGTTTTAGAAATACAGTGTATTTGGTTTAATACAGTGAAACTTGTCTGAATCAACACCACAAGGGACTGACAGATCCTTAACTTATTGGAGTTAGTTTTCTATTAAAAGTCAGCACAGCTGTATTCAGCACATCAGGGAATATTCTGAGGTAGTCCTTTGATTGAATACTATCTCATAAAGATCATCTCTTGTATAAGTTTTACTACAGAACAATTCTCAAATATCTTTATATTGTGGATCACTTATTAAGATAGAGCCTCTCTGTTGCACACCTCCCCTCCCAGCCACCCTATTCCAGACCTGTGTAAAATGTATAGAGACATGTAATGAAAACAGTTTTAGTATAGTATTAACGAGAGACAATGGAAAAACTCCAGTTAATGCATGGAAACGGTAGCTTAGTTACTTTTCACACCCCCATTCTTTATTTGGGCTGCTTATTTCCTCTCTCTGGATGTAGGATTTCACCTTCATTAGGGCCAGTTGCCTTTTGCTGCTTACAGCTCCCATGACTCTAATCTCCGTAACTGTCTGTAGTTTGCTTCTGTTTTCACGTACATCTAGTATCCCTGCAATACGATCATAGATCAATGGTGAGGGAAACCCAAAAGTCATCTTTTTCTTAAAAAAAGAAGGATATTCTGGCCATTTGGTGGAAGATACAACATTCCTGCCAGGATTTAGGGATGCAAGGGCCTGTGAAAAATACAGACAATTTATGGGATGAACACAAACAAAAGCATCCCCCTGCTTTACAATCACAAGTTCTACTCTTTGAATCCAAGGATCTCCTATTTATGTCACATTTAAGGGGAGAAGCTGCCATATTACTGTTATGGTACTTTCAAACAACTCAGCCCCTCCACACACACACGTTCTGCATACTCTTTCCTTCTATGTGCCATATTTGACACACTGCTTATTGTCCTCCTTTTAAAAAAGGTGTTGCCAACTTTCCCACATGATAAAGTGTTCAATCCAAGCTGAACCGATACCATGCAACAGCTGATTAAACCTACTACAGCAAAGGCAGATTATCTATATATATTTTCATGCATTGTTGCAGGAAAACTGATGCAAAGGCAGCAATAATTAACATCTTTTTTTCCTTGACAATTCAGATGCTACAAATGTTATGAAAGGGCAGGGAAGAAAGGGAATGAGGCCATATTCTCAGCAAGTTACTAACAGAGGATGGATATACCAAGTCCCCAAGACTGTGTGTCATTTATTTTCCAAGCATTTCCTCCTCCTTTCAGCAGGAGTGTGAAAAGAACAAAAACAGGAGTTTAGAGTCAGCAGGGGTTAGACTATTTTCTATCTTCACTTTGCCATCCCCCACAGCTGCTAGGTAGGACTCCCTTCAACCATTCCTTAATTAGCAGGAATGAGATACTATTAGAATGGATTCCATTCTGCCACTCCCCTCAAGTACACTGCAATTGAAGCACTGTACAACATGAGTTATAACTATGCTCTAACAAATGGCCCGTTTCGCTTATCAATGGTCTTCAATACAAGAAGCAAGATGCACTTTGGAACCGATGCTGCAGTGTTCACTTATACGCATTTCTGAAGGTCAACACAATTTTCAGAATTACTCACTTAAAAAACGGCACTTAACTGATTCATAATTTAGCAGCCAAAAAGATAGAATAGCAAGGTAAGCTTATTATAAAGGTGAAATACAGAGCTGAAATAAAGACTGAGTTTCTTTCACATGTGTACTAAATCCTACCACCAGCTATGCTGGGGAGGCCGGTCAAAAATATTTTAACTGAACATTTTAAAATTCTTTCCTCAGCCCCCTCTAATCCTGTCACTTTCTTGTTCACTGAAGAGAGCTCTGAAAACATCATTCTGTGTCACAGGTACCAGTAATCTCATTGCATTTATGCATTCAAGGACTTTTTCACAAGCCAAATGAAATGCACATTTCAAAGTGAAAACAATTAAGGCTTAACTAAAATTTATTTCTTTTCTTCATGTCCCATTCAGCATGGAGGAAATAAATACAGAAATTTGCAATTAATTTAGTTAGCTTTGCCATTTAGATTTTGGGTTATAGTCCTTAGCAAAAAAACTACAAAGTCAACCATGTTTTGCAGGAACTTTGCAGGTGCACTGAGCATATGATGGCTCACAAAGGCAAAATGGTCTGTAAAAGATCTATATAATGGTTTTTAACAGAAGCACTTTGCATCCCTTCACAAACACATTTTCTTATTGAACACAGGCTGAGATCCAATTGCAAATGCCCTGCCACTTAATCTACACAAGCAGTATGAAGGGAAGGAAAGGCTGTAAATAAGAACAAATCCAAAACCACTAGCCCACCCCATTCAATGTTAAACATGACAAGACTATGTTTCTTTGAAGAATGCATGATGTTGTAAGGAACACATAAAGAGATGTTGCACACAAAGATCTTTTCTGTATGTTTTACTCACAAACGTGGTTTGCAATACTTGTAGCTTCACCTATATACACTAATGCAAAAATTCAGTTTTCACATATGATTAGACTGCCTTTATCAAGATATATCACTCTCTCATATCCAAGGTCCTGGACCCCCAGAGATGAAGAACTGGAATCTTCTAGGTAGCCTCCTTACCCACCACGGGTGTGTGACAAATATGCATTTCCCCTACAGCCAACATCCAAGGCCTCAGCTAGGGATAGGCTTCGCTTCACTGAGAAAACGAAGCCCACGCAGATGCAGACCGCATGGGGGATTTGCCGCTGCACACACCACAATATCAGCACAGCCACCAGGATTGTAAAAGATAGCAGAAAACAGCTGCTAACCAGATAAGCGGAATACACAGGAGGAAAGGGAAAGACCCAGAGGGGCATCAGAGGGGCTACGTGGGGGTGAGCAGTGGGGGAGCCAGAACTCCCGGCGTCTCCCCGCGGGCGGGAATGCTGCAGCAGGCTGGCAGGGGCTCCGGGGGGAGGACGAGGTGTTTGACTGGAGCAGAGGGAGGACGAAACGAGGCGTCTCATCTGAGGGGGGCTGAGGAGGCGGCGGGGCGGAGGTTTCTCAGGGGAGCTGGGATGGCTCGCTGGGGCCATGACCGAGGAGGGGAACGAGAGGTCTCAACGGGGGGCAGCAGAGCATCCCCATGGGGGCCTGCCTGGGCTGGGGCGCCTCGCTGCGCGGGGGGGCGGGGAGTGTCTCCCCGAGGCATGGAGCGCGGAGGGATCCGGGGGGTGGGAGACGCGCCGCAGGAAGCGGGCATGGGCCGGGCTCGGGGCGCAGCGCCAGCGGCGGAGCTAACGGCCGGGAGCGGGACCCGTGTCTCCGCAGGAGGGGAGGGGCTCGGCTCCCTCACGGGCCTGGGCCTCACACTCACCTCATCCCGGCTCCTGCATCGGCCGCCTGGCCCCGCCCCTTAGCAGCCGCCGCCGGCCTCCGAGAAAAAACTTCCCAGCTCTGGCGTGACCCGGGCGCGCCGGCTCCTAGGCTCAGCCACGGACGCTGCCCCGCCCCTGACAGCTTGACTGGATGACTGACGGCTCGCTTTACCAATCAGAACACGCAGGGCCTGTTGAGTGTCACGAACGCCAACCAGTGGTTGTCGAGCGGCTTGGGAAGCTAACGGACACTGGATGGGCAGGGCGAGAGGAGGATGGGGCGGAACTACTTGTGACTGACGTTTAAAGCAGCCAATTAGGAGATAGAAATCATGTCCTCCTCGGCCGTGGGCGAGGTGAAACGTTTAGCCCCAGAGGGGAGGGGGGAAGTGTCTGGGATCTTAAAGGGACAGTCACCTTTGGGCCTCAACACACGGGAACTTCCCCCGTGCTCCCAGTCCCGCCGTGTGCTGGGCCGCAAGGCACCGTCCACCGCTGCCCTTACTAAAGAGAGGGTCAGAGCGGCACGGGAAATGTGCTCCCCCGCTGTGTCCCACCCTGCAGGCGGGCCCAGAAGAGAGGTCCCAAAACATTGGGGCAGTGGCTTAGTACACATCTGGGGGGGAGCCCAGGCCTAGGACAGCAGGGGAGCTGCTGCAGGGCAGGGGGGGGGTCCAGGCTGGTGTCCCATCTTTCCAGTGGGTTGCCACCTGTGCAGTTTTTCCCCGACCGTCCGGTTTTGACTTCTGTGTTCAGATTCCATAGGGGTGCCAGGCAACTGCTTTTGAGGAACCTGGCAACCCTGTGGCACTCTCAGACCAAATGTCCAGCTACCCTGGGGCAGCAGGAGGTATCAGGTCATTAAACCATGCCAGCCCCTGCTCAGCTGGGGCTGCTCCTGCCTGCAGTCTGGCTCCTTGCAAGGATCCAACACCCTACCAGTGATGGGGGCAGGACCTTGAAGGGGGCTGGTCCAGTTATCAGCACTTTAGAAAGGCATCAACCACTTTCCACTACACAGTAGAAAGCTTTTTTTCACCTGTCAAGTACCATGGTTAGGCTTGGCAGGGTGTTGATTGGGTTTTTTTTTAATAATATTTATGTAAAATACTAATATGTATTTTTACTGTTTTTTTAATTTATATCAATTTAAATGTTCACAGCCCCAGGAATTTATGTGGGGAGGTGCGACAATAATTATTTAATTAGACTAGAAATTGAGATTCAAAAAGCTAAAGCTTTATAACGTCACTCACAGATTGTCAATCTCATGTCACAATATACAAAATAAATAGGCTTAAGTTCTCAAGCACTATTTTTCTTAAATTGCCTGTCTGTAAACTTAAATCACCATTTGTGGAAATATTTTTTCATTATTTGTTGTGTGTTTGGTGAAATCGATACTTACTGGTATAAATGTAATCCTGCCAAACCTAGCTATAGTGTATTGCAGACATTCTATGACCTCTAGTGGTTAAAGTTTACAACTCCCTCAGGGTATGTCTACACTGTAAACTCAAATTGATTTACTTTAAATCAACTTTCACCCCCCCGCTCCCCGAATTTTAGAAGTTGCAGGAGCGTGATCACACCATGCTCCTTGCACTGGGTTCTTGCATCCCCACCACCACGCTTGGGTTGACATTCAAAGCAGTGCACCATGGGTAGCTATCCCACAGTGCAACTAGCCACAGAAGCTTTGGGGAAGCTTGTCATCCTCCCATGATGCAACCTGTTCCCTCACCCTCCCTTCTTGTCCCAACAAACTGCTAACACTTTTTTGTGCTGTTTTTCTATGCTGTGCGTGTACCGTTGCAGGAGAGACACGAAGCCCACTCAGCTCTGCACTAACATTGTGAGCACACCTCATAGCTTATCATGCAGTATTTCCAAAGGCGAGAGAGGAGCCACAGCACAGAAAATAGTGATGTTACTGAGGCCGCCCTGCTACAAGCCATAGAGCGGAACAATTCCCATTTGCTGCAGGCTGTCACACATCATCTTCAGTCCGTGGTCCTGGGAAACAAGCACAGATTGGTGGGATCGTATCATTATGAAGGTGTGGGATGATGAGCAGTGGCTGCAGAACTTTCATATACGAAAAGCCACTTTCTTTTAACTTTGTGTGGAGCTGTCCCCAGCCGTGAAGCATGTGAATACTTGCTTGCGACCAGCTCTGACAGTGAAGAAGCGAGTGGCCATCACTATCTGGAAGCTAGCAATCCCAGACTACTACTGGTCAGTTGGAATCAATTTGGAATTGGTTAACCACCACTGGAGCTCCTGTTATGCAAGTGTGCAGGTCCATCAGTAGGCTTCTGCTAAGAAGGGTAGTGACTTTGGGAAACATGCAGAACATAGTGGATGGGTTTGCTGCAATAGGGCTCCCAAACTGGGGGGACAGGGGGCAATAGATGGCACCCATATCCCTATCCTAGCACCTGACCATCTTGCCCCAGAGTACATAAATCAGAAGGGATACTTCTCAGTGGTGTTGCAGGCCCTTGTGGATCACGGGACATTTCACCTACATCAGTGTGGTGTGGTTTAGAAAGTGTGTGGTGTGCATCTTTAGGAACTCAGGTCTGTTCAATAAGATCCAGGCAGGCACTTTCTTCCCTGACCAAAAAAAAAACTTCAAGGAAGTGAAAATGCCAATAGTGATCCTGGGGGATCCTGCCTACACCTTGCTCCCTTGGCTAATGAAGCCCTACACCAGGCACCTTGACAGAGAGAAGGAGCATTTCAATAACAGGCACAGCAAGTACAGAAGGGTGGTGGAATGTGCATTTGGCCATTTAAAAGCCAGATGGAGATGTCTGCTTACTAGGCTTGACATCAGTGAAAAGAACATCCCATCAGTTATATCTGTGTGCTTCATAATTTGTGTGAAACGAAGGGGACAACGTTCCTCCAGGGTTGGGTCACGGAGGCTGATAGGCTGGCTGCAAATTTTGAGCAGCCAGATTCCAGCACTAGGCTCAGAGCCAATCGCAGAGCACTTCGGCTTCAGGAAGCATTGAAAAAATGGTTTTGCAATGAACTGCAGTAATGTATTCTGTGCTGTGCCTTTATTTCCCATCCCCCACCCTTGCTCCAGTGGCCCCCTCCCTTCTCTCCCCCTCCAAGTTATGAAAGAATAAAGACATATGTTTTTTAATGCTACAAAGCTTTATTTGTGATCTGTTTTAATGGGGGGAAAGGATAACTTAACATTGTAAAGTGACACTGTGCAAGCAACTGTGGTTGCGTGCAGCTCTTAAAGCAGCCATCACATCCTTCTGCTCGCCTCCACCAATGGGGAGTGCAGCACATACTTAACTGCACCCTTCTCAGTCTCCTCCTAGACCGCTTGGGGATGGGGGCTGATAAAGCAGTAGGCAACAGAGTGTTTTGGAGGAGCTGCAGAGGGAGTCTATCCTGCTGCTGCTCTTCCTGGAGCTGTACCAGACGCCTCAGCATGTCAGACTGATCTCTCCTAACGCACAACATCTCCCACTGCGTATCACGCTCCTGCGCTGATCTTCTGTATTCCATGTCCTTGTCTAGTTTTTCAGACAAGGACATCCTGAAGGCTCTGAGCTCTGTGTCAGCAGCTGTGGAAGCATTCGTTAGTTCGCTGAACTTGTCATCCCGCTTCCCCCCCCTCCACCCACTCCTAATCTGGGAAAGTCTTTCAGCTGAAGTTCGTCAAGAGGGGGCCCAAAGGCCAAAGTGTCTACAATAAAATAAGCAAAACACAAAGTTGCTATTGTTAGCTGACCCAGGGTAGTAAAGGAAATGTTACAATGTAAAAAGTACTCCCTTTCATATTCACAAGGCTAAACCTAAGCCAGATCCACTTTCCATTCTGTACATCTCGGAATGGTTGGACTGGCGTTCCAGACATGGTACGCCTTGCATCTGTTATAGAAAGGCTTCATTAGCACTAAAATCCATAATCCACACTTGAGAAAGGAGAGGGATCACCGGGCTCTCCTGTAACATGCCAAAGACCGGTTTGGGAGGTGGGCAGAACAGATTAAAGGACATTGCGGGTGAATTGTAGCAGCAGAAAACATAGGGCAACCAGTGTCCCTACCCATAATGCCCATTGCAACAGTACGAGAACTGGTCTTGGGGAGGCACCCATGGACCCTGTACAAAACAGAGGAATAAAACGGAGTGACTGTATTGGTCAGGTACTTTAAACTTGTGCCATTTTCCCTAGGTGACCATGTGTGATATCAATCTCCTGAGGGTAACGCAGGCGGAAAAGGAAAATGTGCTGCAAGCATCAAGGTACAGGCATGGTCCTTATGCTGCTATGATGTGTTCCATGATGATGCCTTCTCATTTAATGGTATAGTGGTGAGGAAATGTATCCTACCGTGACAGAAAAAATAAGGCTGCCCTCCACAGAAACCTTCCGCAAAGGTTAACAGATTACCTACATGAAAGTTTCCTTGAGATAGCCACAAAAGATTCTCAGAGCATATCTCTACACATAAATAATCTGTTCTGGGAGTAACCATCCACTGAAGTTTGCTACCACCCAGTAAGACCCTCCCCTCAAAAACACAAACTCCTTTTAAGAAGCTGGATCGGGGGCATAACCACAAAAAAAAATATTTGCCACACACACTCACCAGATGTGCCTTCTACTGCCTCTTGATCAGTCCCATTGTCTTGTGTGTGGGTGGACTGCTCTGGGTTAACGAACAGGTCCTGATTCTCAGGGAGAATGGATAACCCACTCTCCTGCACCCTGCTCTCCTCATCCTCTTTGTCCACAGAGTCCTCCTCATTCATCCTGGACTGGGATTCTTCGGAGGTATCAATGCTGCGTGGTGGCACGGTGGTGGGGTCACTGCCAAGAATCACATGCAGCTCCTCGTAAAAGCGGCATGTTTTGGGCGAGGAGCAGAACAGCTGTTAGCTTCCCTAGTTTTCTGATAACCCTGCCTCAGCTCTTTGATCTTAATGTGGCACTGCTGCACATCTCTGTTGTGCCCCTTTTCCAACATGACACAAGATATCTTCTCATATATATCTAAATTTCTTCTGCTGGTTCAGAGCTGAGCCAGAACAGACTCTTTGCCCTACATACCCATGAGATCCAAGACCTCTGGTCGACTCCAAGCTGGAGCGCGTCTGGGCCATGCAGTTGCCATAAGCAGTTCAGCTACAAAGCTCTCTTCATGCTGTCTAAACCGGAAATGGAAATTCAAAATTTCCCGGGGCTTGAGGGTAGAAGATATTGTGAATGTCCAGAGCAGTCAGAACTGGGCATTACGGGATACCTCCTGGAGTCCAATGGCGCCGATTACGTTGCGCTCTGCCTACACTGACATAAATTAGATCAATGGAATTCAAATTCAGTGTTACGACACTTGCAGAGGTGGTTTTATTAGGCCTACTTTTACCAAGCTTTAAATTGACAGAACTTACATGCCAGTGGAGACACATAGTTTACGGGGTCAATGTAAACGGTGTTACTTTGACCTCCACTGTCAGTGTAGATCAGGCCTGACACACACACAGATACAGCTACAAAGAAAGGAAGATGCAAAGCATCCTGTGATAAGTGGCTAAGGGTATGTTTGCCCTGTAATTATAGCTAATGCAGTGAGCAACAGCATTTTACTTTAGTAAGAGTCATTTGAACTACGTATATATATATATATTACTGGATTCTAAATTAACTTTTACCAGTCAGGAAAAAGAACCTGGACATGGACAGCTGAAGGAAAACTTCTGCTCAGTGTGCAGTGGTGATCAAGAAATGAAACAAAATGCTATATTGCATAAAGAATGGGATAGAATATAATAAAGGGAATATTATAAAACCATTATATAAATAATTGGGACATCTGGAATACTGTGTTCAGTTCTGGTTATCCTATCTCAAAAAATATTGCAGAAGCAGACGTGGGCCCAGACACTAGGAATAAAAATGCTTATAGTCACAGAATATCTTTATACGATCAGAGACTGAAGAGTATTGGGATTGTGTACCTGAGAGATAAGACAAAGAAAAGGGAGGGAGGGAGAAACATGAAGTGTAAAATAATGAATGGTATAAAGAAGATAAACTGGGCATTCCTATTTACCCTCTCATAATATGGGAATGAGAGAACATGATAAAAATGAAAGGTAACAAATATGCAAATGACTGAAGAACACAATTATATAAAGCAAAATTAACCCATGGAACTCACTGTAACTAATGTAATAATCCAAAAAGTGGGATTATTCACAAGAATTGTGCTATGCAAATTTACCTTACCCCAAACCCAATCCTGATGCATCCAATTTGTTGGCTATTCATTGCTGAGGATCCAGTTCAGTTTTAGCTATGCAAATAATCCTGACAAAGTAATTCCAGTCTTGGACTCTGTGACAGGGTTAGCTCCCTCTGTTAATTTGGTGAACAGGGAAAAGTTTAATGAGTTGAAATATATTCAGGGATGAAAGTAGTCTCAGGGAGTTTAAGATTTAATTATAGGTTAAGAATACTTGCTTTCCTCTCTTTCCATCTATTCTAAAAATCACACTAAGGCGCTCAGAGCAGTTTCCAAGAGGCAGGAAGGTGATAGTGTCCCGTTTTCCTTCATCTCATCATACGGTGATAATACTTTTTCCATTCCACTAGTATCTCTGGCAGATGTTAAACGTATGCTATTAAAATTAGGTATTTTTAAAATCAGCAGTTCCAGGTAACATGCATCCAACAGTTTTAAAAGAGATGGCTGAGGAGCTCATTGATCCATTAATGTTGATTTTCAATAAGTCTTGGAGCACTGGGGAAGTTCCAGAAGACTGGAAGAAAATTATGTTGTACCAACTTTTAAAAAGGATAAATGGGATGACCCAGGCAATTATAGGTCTCTCAGGCTGACATAGATCCTGAGCAAGATAATGGAGCAGCTGATGCAGGACTCAATTAATGAAAAATTAAAGGAGGGTAACGTAATTAATGCAAAGCAATAGCTCTCAAACTAACTGGATACCTTTTTTTGGTAAAATTATCTTTATCAACCAAAATTATAATAGTGTTGACATAATATACTTAATGTCCTGCAAGGCATTTGACTTGATATCACACAACATTCTGATTACAAAACTAGAACATGGCATACATTAAATGGATCCCACAGGGATCAGTTCTTGGCCCTATGCTATTCAACATTTTTCATCGATGCCCTAGAAGAAAACAAACACATAACAAAATGAATTCTCTGGACCTTTATCTCATATTTAAATGTTTATACGAAAGTCACAAAGAATGATTGTGAGATAGTTGGACTGTGGTGTCATCAACATGCCAATGATACAGATATGAATGTGTGACAGTTTGAGGAATGTGTCTGTCCAATTGGGAATTCTATTTGGTTTTTACTTGTAAAGAGTCATTGTAGATTAGATCACTCATTTGGTAGCAGAAACCTGGTACATAGTGAGAAACTATGTCTGAAAAGGTGCATTCAAGCACCTGGGAACAATCAAGGAGCCATCAACAGTGAATGGCTCTCATTTATTTGAACAATGAGAGTTTCTGCCAGCAGGGGCCATTGAATGGAGTATATCTCTCCAGAAATCTGTTTTTGGGAGACAGGCTGGATTCTGGAATCCTCCCTGACCTGAGCACATAAAGACATAGAAATTTAGGGCTGGAAGGTGAAACCAATTGGGCAACATGTAGGAAGTTGTCCTATCTATTGATTGTATATCAATTCTATTACTGATTTAGTCTCCCCAATTAGCACTTGTCCTAAGATCAAGCCCAGAATTATCAGAATTATTGTTCAGCTAGGAGCCCCCGTGTACACAGTTGCAACATTCTCACTTAGGAAATCAAACTAGAATAGTTTTATTAACACTGTTAGAAAATTCATAAACACTCCAACCCTGCAGGGCAGGTAGAGATCCTATAAAATGAGCAGAGCATCCATATACTTACGCCATCCTTTACAAAACAACCTAAAGTATTAGTTATTTTCCCCTTCACCATTTCCAGTAGCTGTCGTCGTCATCGTCATCATCATTCTAGCATCTCTCCCTTTCCAAGGCATGCAGACTGGGATACAACTCTTATAACGTGTTAACACTGATACCACTCATATCAGTTATATATCACTTATACCACTTATAATGTGTTAACACTGATACCACTTTGTCTAATGCATATTCAGTAGGATTTTCAGCAGCTTTTCCTTATTTGTTCTTCTCCCATACATTGTTAATCCTTTTACCTCAAGCTTATTAGCATATACTAATTAGTTACCATGGCATTCTTGTGGTCAGACATCAGCTGATGTCCCTAACATAAAAAATATCCCAAACTGCTATAAACTAGCATCTTCTAATTACCTATCAGTAGTTTAGTTATCACCACATCCTATCTTTGATATCTTAGGATCTAGGGCAGGGATACTCAGACTGTGGCTCACAAGCTGCAAGTGGCTCTTTAATGTCTCCTGCAGCTCTTTGCAGGACATAATATTAAAACACTAATAACTTAGATTGGTTAATAATTAAATTAATCAGTCTGGATGCTTTTACTATGTTATTAACCAAGGAAGTTATCAACTTGCACTAAGTTATTAACTTATTTGCTGTGAGAATAATATATATAATACTATAGTAAATGGAACAATTAATTCACACAATTGTGGCTCTTTGGGGTAATATTAATTGCTAATTTGGCTCCTGAACCACTGAGGTCTGAGTATCACTGGTTTAGGGTTACTGGAGGTCACATACTTATGTGTAAGGCTGTTTAGGACTCATGCCTTAATTAATTTGGCTAAATATTTTCTTCTTGCGAGCCTCAAGGCCTGTCTATTGCATTAACTTATACCTATGCCTCATCTAGCAAACACCTATAGGCCCCATTCAATATCTTTCCGAGACCATACTGTATAAAGCATTTGAATGGTCTATGTATCATGGTAGGCCAGGGACTATATGCACTCGAGAGGGGAGGGTTACCAGAGCTCATCCACAACCTGAAAACAGTAGGAGATGATCAAGGCGAGCCAGTCAGGTTAGAACACCTCCAGAGATGTACCACTTTCTAGGGAGGTTCATATATTCTGGTTCAAACTGTGTCCTCCAGAGACAAAGAAGGGCTATTTAACAAAAATCCTAAGCTTAAAGTGACTTGGGCTGTTAGTTCTGGTTCCTGATCTAAAGATTGATATGAACTTGTAACCACAGGAAAAACCTAGTTGTGGGGATTGAAGGCCTGACACCTACCAGAGCCCCGTGTTAGAGCTCCCCTATTTGAATCCGGGGATAGGAATCCGCTAAAGGTTCCCCCCCAGCCTAGGGGCAGAGCCACTGGACCCAGGTCCAACCCCATGTTAGAGCTGACAGTGACTCAGATAAGCTTTTCAGCATGTATGTAGGTTCTTTTACTGTTGTTTTATGCTTTCTCTGCAATGCTTTCAACCTTAAGAATAGACATGCTTGCTTAAAAGGAGCTGTGTGGTGACTTGTGAGTGCTGGTAATACACTGGTCATAACCTTTGGAAAGAAAGCAAAGCACAAGTGCTGGCCTCCTAGGCAGATGGTTTGTTGGTGGAGATAGGACAATGTAGTTCAGCGAGTTGTACACCCATAGAATCCCTGGTCAGAAGGGAGTGAGAGGTAGGTCTCTGCCCAGGAGAAATGATGTCTGGGAGCTAGAAGCTTTTTAAGTGGGTGCCCTCAAGTGTTGGGAACAGATGCTGGCAAACCACATCGACTTGTCCAAACATCTCCCCTTTGGCTCACCTAACCATTGTCCTGCTTACGTGCGGTATCATTCACCCAGCGGGCCGGCCTTATCAGCATTCCTCCCCTCTTGTGAAATAGCACAGAGCCCTCTCCTCTGAACATCAGGCACGTAGTAAACAAGATCGTAAATTATGTATCGCCTGAGTTCTATTGTATGCATGCTATATAATAAAGGACCCCGAGGAGCCTCGGGACGCTTCTTTGCCGCACTCCTCGTCCTCGCCTGGTTTGTCGTCGCACTCAAGGGACACAGAGGGGTAAAATACAAGGGCAATACCCAGAAACTGTGACAGAAGGAACCTCAAGAGCACATCTAGTCCACCTCTCTATAGTGAGGCAAGACCAGTAGATCTAAACCATCCCTTTCAAATTTTAGCCTAACCTGTTAAATACTTCCAGGGATGGAGATTCCAGTCTCCCTAGGTAACCTGTTCCAGTGCTTCACTATCCTTATAGCTAAAAAGATTTTCCTAAAATTTAACTTCAATCTCCCTTGCTGCAGACTAAGCTGATTTCTTCTGACCTGGTCCTCAGTGGGCATGGAGAACAACTGATCATCTTCATAACCACCATTTACATATTTGATTAACATTATGTCCCCTCTCAGACTTTTTTCTAGATTAAACACGCCCTGTTCTTTCAGCCTTTCCGCATAGGTCATTATAACAGAGTTGGCTGTCTCCCATGGGCCCCCTTGTAGCCAGTTGTACCTCTGCTGTACCCTGCTAATAATTTCTTCCCCAAAAGGCTCCTTAGACAGACTCCACACATTTTCTGAGGTTAAAATATCCCTTCTCAGGGTCTGGGTTGATTTACAGAAAATAATCAAATTTAAAATCCCCAAAACATGTATTTCTCTTCCTTCCTACGCTTCACCCTCCAGCCTTCCCTGCCTGGAGAGCTTTGCCCCTTTCCCTCACCTGCTCAGAACTTCTCCAGCATTAGCCAGCGACACCCACCAGCCCTTCCTGGCTGGAGTCAGTCCCAAGTCCTGGCTCTCAACCCTGTTACAGTCATGTTTTCTAAACCACTTGTCATTGGTGTTGCTCTCCTCTGGCCACTCTCTAATTTAGACACATCTTTCTTAAAGTGTGGTGCCCAAAACTGGGCACAGTACTCCAGCTGAGCTCCCCAGTGCTGAGTAGAGCTGAACGATTCCTACCATGTCCCACTCCCGTTAATACATCCCAGGAGAACATTTGCCTTTTGCACAGGTGTCATACTGTTGACTGTACTCAATTTGTATCCACCCTAGCATCTAGATCAATGGTCTCCAAACATTTTTCCCCATGACCACTCTTACTCCCATCCACACCCCCGTCAGCTGGGGCAGGGAGTGGGGCCAAGGTGGGGGCCAGGAACTGCAGCAGCCAGGGGTAGAGCAGAGCTCAGGCACAGCAGGGCTGAGTGACACTCCCCACCCCGCTTGCAGGCTGGCCCAGGCCCTGCCATGTCCCCTGAATGCTCCTCTGCACCCCCCCTAACGGGCCATGCCCCAGTTTGAGGACCTCTGCTCGAGATGCTTTTCTGCAGTACTGCTGCTTAGCCAGTTATTCCCCATTTTTTATTTGTTCATTTAATGTTTCCATGCTAAGCAGTTACTTAACACCTGTCTTTATTCAATTAACCTTATTGATTTCAGGCCAAGTCTCTAATTTATCAAGATCATTGATAAGTGATCACACTGTACTAGCCTCCTATGTATTTCCTACTGCAGTTCAAGTTGATGGTTACTAACTTTACAGTTTACACCAGCAGTCCCCAAACTTTTTACATGGTAACCCCCCTTACCTTGTCCGTGCCTCCCCTAGATTCTGGGGCCAGGAGTGGGGCCATAGTCAGGGATGGGAATGAGGCAGAGGTCAGGGCCAGGGGTGGGGATGGGTCTTCGTCTTCGGCCTGGAGTGGGACCAGAAGCGGAACTGCAGTCAGAGTAGAACAGCAGCCAGGATGCAGTTGGATGCAGGGCCAGAGGCCAAGGCTGCAGGTTTGGGGCCAGAAGCGTAAAGGGGGCCAAGGCTGGGAACAAGGCCGGGAGTTGAGGCAGTGGCTGGGAGCAGAGCTGCAGCCAGGCAGCCATTGGGTGTGGACCAGAGCTAGACCCGAGCCTAGGCCCTGTTGCACCTCCCCAAATGTTTCTCCACACCCCACAGTTTGGTGATCTCTGGCTTACACATTTTATGGCAGTTAAAATTGTTGGTGAAGCTCTAATTGAACACTTCAGGCTAAATTCTTCTCAGTTTACATTGGTGTAAATCCACTGATGTCAGGGAAACAACTCCACATTTCTGCCAGCACGACAGAGAGCAGACCTCATGTCTGGGGCAGGGCTCTCTCAATTGAGGGAGCCCATCTTTGAATCCCCTCCCTTTACCCTGTCAGAGCCTGAGTCTAGCAACCTTCAGTGCAGCATAAGAGACATTTATTGTCTTTAGCACTTGACTGACAGTTTTGATCTTTCAGTCCATTTTTTGTAATTGCAACCCCAAGCTGCTGTGGCATACACTCTAAAAATTAGTACATCAGTACATTTCCTTTGCGGAGCCAAGTGTTACAGTGAGTAAAAAAGCAGTTGTCAAAAACTGTTTAGCCAGAGAGACCACATCCTAAACACCAGGTGAACCTTTTTATGGAAGTGAAGGGCAGGTGAAAGTTAGTTTTCTGCCTAACCTTCAGCATCTCCACAGGTGTAGCAAATGCAAGTTGCAGTCTTGGTACATGACAGGGAAAAGATTAACGTACATCTGCTTCTGAGTATTAATGTATCTACGTAGGAATTGATGAAAAAGAAGGGTAAGAGAATAGTTTGTACCAAATCTGAGCAGTGAAGCAGCAAGGCCGGGAGAGACACGCTCCCCTGGAATCAGAAAGACTGTGTTACAAGAGACACTAGCACAGACTGCAGTAACCAGCATGAGACCACAGGAGTGATCAGCTGGGGAAGAATGAGATGTAACTATGGAACTGCTGCCACTTGAACTGAATTTCTGCAAAGGCTCTGAACCTAAAATCAGTCTGATCTTTGTCAGTGAGTATAGCTTTCTACCTTGGAAGAGGGTGAGGGGAATGAGTTGGTGGTTTAAGTAATTCACCTTTTAACCAAACTGCTTGCAAAACCTGAGGAAGAGCTCTATGTAAGCTCTGAAGCTTGTCTCTCATCAACAGAAGTTGGTCCAATAAAAGATATTACCTCACCAACCTTGTCTCTGTAAAACTTTATGTAGGTTACTAGATGTACAGAAGCTAACAAATGAATTAAAACCTGCCAATAACTAGCTCAAAGGAGGGTGAGGGGAAAAACAGGATGGATATTAGGAAAAGAGTGTTTGGAAGCAATTAATAGAAATTAGAAATTGGTGGAACAAAAATCCGAGGATGTAGAAAGTGCACAACTGCCTACAATGCCACCTAGTGGTCAAGCAGATAATCTCCCCACTGAAAACACTTGCCCTTCAGCACTCCAACCCCAAGGGTGTCCAGTCTTCCCCTTCAGTACAGGGATTTTGGTGGCTGGGCCCTTGAGCACTCAAGGCCTATTCCAGCAGGCCTCTGACCTGAGGTGAAGGCCCCTGGTGTTTGCAATATCCTCTGGGTGTGGGTAGGGGAGCCTGGGCCTGCCCTGTCAACCAGGCTCCACTCAGGACCCAATGGTGGACAACTACACTTGACACTAGGGATGCTAAGCCACTGCCCCTCAGACCACTTCCTACCCATCTCCTTTAGGTTCACAGCGTAAGGCTATGGCTACCTTAGCGAGCTTATAGAAGCTGCACTGGTGCAGGTGCACCACTATAAGCTCTCTAATGTAGCTGCTCTAAGCAGTCGTGAGAAAGCTCTCCCATCGGCTTAAGTAGTCTACCCCTGCAAGCAGCAGTAGTTATGTTGGCGGCGGAAGTTCTCCTGCTGGCATAGCACTGACTGCACTGGTGCTTAAATTAGGAAGCCCCCTGAGCAACACACTTTATGCTGATTTAAGATGTAGTATAGCCCTAGCCTGTGTCACTTCAATCAAGCCTCTGATCTACCTAGACTCAGTGACTTATCTTTTCTTGGCCAGTTTTCATAGGTCTGTCTAGTCAGGCCTTAAGTAAGGAGCTCCTGGGTAGTATTTTACCTTCAGAGCAGCCAGCTGTCCTGCCTCTTCCATTGCCTTTCTCTGAGCTGCTCTGCCTTTTTAAAGCCCTGCCTCCAACTTGACAGGCTCTGTAGATGTGGCTGGGCCCAGAGTTTAACTCCTTGCTCTCCAGAGTGGAGTTTGTATACCCCATCACAGAGGGCTAATTAGAAAAGTCCAATTTAGGTCTGAGAAAACAGAGAAGGATCAAGAGGAAAGAAAGGTGAAAGAACAATTAATAGGATTTGAGGAGAGTACAATGGTCATTTAGACCATGTCTACACTATGGGAACTATGGTGGCATAGTTGGCAGAATCCTGTAGTGTAGATCAAAGGTTCCCAATGTGGAGTGCAGGACCCCCTGGGGGGGTGGCCAAGATTATAGGGGGTCTATGAGACTTCAATAATCTTGAGGTCACTTAGCCCCCCCAAGCTCCATGCCAGCCACAGTCCCTCCCAAACTCTGCACCAGCTGGAGTGGAGGAGCAGCCCCTCCAGCCCCACACCAGTCAGGCACCCAGCCAGAGAGGAGCAGCCCCACACCACTGGAGGCCTGGAACAGCCCTGGCTAAACCGCCAGGGCGCACCTCCATTACCCTCAATCCAGTAGGGATGGGATGAGGCGGGGCCATACAGGGCATGCAATGGCGGCTGCACCAGGGAAGGCTTAGTGTCTTACTTGGGTAAGTAATTTATTAATTATTATTATATGTATTTATAGGGGTTATATGTGTTTATGGCTGGTGAGAGGGGGGTGGGGCAGAATGTTTTATGTAGTGTTAACTAGTGGGGCTTTCACTCAAAAAGGTTGGGAACCACTGGTGTAGATGCAGCCTACAGCAACAGAAAGGGCTTTTCTGTTGCTGTAGGAACACCACCTCCCCGACCAATGGTAGCTAGCAGGTAGGTTGGGCATAACTATGCCACTTAGGATGTGGCTTTTCACACTTCTGAGCACTGTAGCTATGTCATCCTAAAACTTAAATGTAGATTAGGCCTTGGACACAGAAATGCTCCACTCAGGCAATAATAAACTCACCTGCTACTCTCCTAGGGAAAAGGAAAGAATTAGAAAGCAGGAACAAGATTAATTTTTAAAGGGAATATAGCCCAACTTCCTCCTGTTGGATTTCTTGGGTCCTGTGTGCCGGCTATTTCCCACTGTTGCTGTGCCAACCATTTCAGCAATGGTGAGAGTACTAATGCAGCTAGGCTGCTCGCATTTTAGCCATGATAGCATCTAGCCTAGATGACAAAAGTTTTACAATGCTGGCAGCAGCTGGTACCTTGTCTACTCGAGAACTCCCACTATCACTGCTATTGGTGCAGCTCCACCAGTGTTACACCCGTGGGAAATCTGAAGAAAAATGCCCTGCTTCTCTAGTATGTTGGGGCTGATTCCCCAAGGCTAAAATTCAGGCCAACACCTTTTCGTGGCCCAGATTCCCAGTAGCAGGTATGCCATGGGCAAGCCACATGATTGCCCATCTGTGGCACCAAAAAACTACCCCCAAATGGGTCAGTGTCTCTTGAGTCCGAGGGTTGTGGTCAACCTGGGATAGGCAGTCCCCTTTTAACTCAAACTGGGGGTACTGTCTTGTGCATCGGGGATCCATGATGTGGATTGCCATTGATATATGCCTGGTCTTCTTTATCTGTTGGTCACTTGCTACAGTTGATACAGCTGTCTATCAGCCACCCAATTCTTATGTCCTAATACATATACAATGCAACCATCAGCCTGGGCTGTGCGAACAGTTGCCTCAGCCCCTTTGTGTAAATTGTGCTGTGTGAAACTTTTCAGACACCTGGTTCTCTCTGTGAAGCCAATGGCACAGGAGGAACAGATGTTAGTTCTGCCTTTACCAGATGGCTGATACCAGGCCAGAGATTCAGAACACTTGACCTAAAAGGGATATGGAATATGGTGATGGGCACCTCAAGTCCAGTAAGAATTTGAATAGCTAGGAAATATTCCAAGAGCAACAACAACAAAAAGATGAAGAGCTTAACTCACAGGGAAAGATTAAAATAATGAAATATATAACTTGACTGAACAACAACTACAGAGGGAATATGATGACTACCTAGAAAACTTGAAGGATGTAAAGACCATGGAAGAAGGATTGGTTGAAATGGTATTAGAGCTATAACTAGGAGTAATTGAGTGAATCTGAGCAAAGGAAAATTTTAGCTGGATACAGAAAACAAAAATAACTTTAAAACACCTCCAAAACCTCTCTTCCTGAAAAACCATGAAACAAATCAAACAAACAAAAAAAAGGCAAATGAAACCCCTACCCCAACTAGAATGTTTGCCGCAAAAAGGGAGAAGTGGCAGCTACTCCATTAAGCCCAGTAGGGACTTCACTACTGCTATCAGTTTCATCTGGAAGGTACTCTGATACCACTGTGATGGGTGATGGTATTAAATTTAAAATAGATCTCCTGCCTGTGGTCTCTGTTTGACTGGAATAGTCTCCCAAGGGGAGTGTGATGGGGCATGCAGACTGCACACTCAACAGGAAACGGTTAATGAGCTGCTGTAGGCTCAATCAGCCCCGCCCTAGTACACCTGCAATAGGTGGCAGACTTAGCGGGAGGGGCTAAAAGGGGAGAGCACAGCTCAGTTATTGGCTGACTAAGGAGGAAAGCAGACCTTCAGTTCTCACTATACTGAGACAGAGCTGGCTGGGGTGATGAACTGTTTAAGAGATGGCTGCCTGTCAGAGCCTCCCTGAGGGAAAGAAAGCCTGATGCAGGACTACAGAGCTTCCCTGAAGGGAGGGTAGGCCTGAAATGGGAATATCATTCAACCTTGCTACCAGTGACTTACCTGGGGCTATGAACTCTTAGCGTTCCAGGACGTGAGCAGAGGCAAGCCCGCTCATGGCTAAAAATCCCTCCTCTAGCCTAAGGGAGGAGCTACTGAGCCTGGGACTTACCTGGGGTTGTGAAGACAGGCTGCTACAGGTGTTGCCCTGCCTAACAGGGGTGATAGCCAAATCAAACCTCTCTTGTTTCTTTACACTTGAGTGGTGACTTGGTAGTGATTTGTTATGAGCCCAGAAGTGACCCGAGTCAGTGTACAATGGAATCCGTACAGACACTGACCAGCACACTGGAGTATATACTGTACTGAGTAATCTTTGACTGGTCAGCAACCCTGGAGGATGAGCTATATCATGTTTTTTATTTCTAATTTCTGTTATTGTATAATAGGCATGATGCTATCTGGGCTAGGGGTGACCATTTATAATATCAGTGTTATCAATATTGCAAGATTACAATATTTGTACATGATATGCCATGTCTGGTACCACTAGAAAGGTTAGAATTTGCTAAATATGATAATACTGTTTATGTGCATGTAACATCTTGGTACTGTAAATTATGGATACGTGTGATATATCTGTATCCAAACACTGGTGTTGTGCTACTGGATTACACCCTCCAGGCAGATTGATGTCAGCCTTGATGACTCACCAAGGGCCATTATATTTACCATGACCCCCGGGAGAGAAGCCAGGACAGCACCTATGTCATTAGGACATGTAGAGACATGCCTGTGATCATGGTGACAGTAAGGCCTTTCCCTGCCAATGTGCTGTGAGCTTGTGTGTTTGAAACAAGCCACATGGCAGACCAGAGACTATAAAAAGGCAGCTGCACTGTCTTCATTCCTGCTTCCTATCTCTGGATCAACTCATCTACAACAGAAGCTGTGGAAAAAAAAGGCAAAGACCCATCCAGGTACTGGATGTACTCCAGAGGAACTGTACAAGCCTGCAAACTCCACGGTTCTGCTGAGAATCTGATATATATGGACTTTAAAGTCATGTGTCTGTATCTGATTGCTTTGACCATTTAACACCTCTCTTCTCATTTGTTTCTATCCTTTTAATAAACCTTTAGTTTTAGTTGCTAAAGGATTGGCTGGTAGCATGGTATTTTGGGTAAGATCCAAACTTATGATGATTTGGTAATATGGCTAACCCTTTGGGGATCAGAAGAACATTTTTGGTAAAGGGAATAGAGTTTTAATAACTTCTCTCTTTACTGGACCTAGTGATAACTGGGGGCCAGAGACTGAATTGCTATAAAGGGGGCTGTGCAACTTCTTGTTTTAGCTTCTTGATGACCAGTGTGGGGAATCAGGCACTGTTTGTAACTGGTTGGTGAATCTAACTGCAGAGTTAGCCACCAGTTTGGGGAGAATCTGCTCCCCTTTTCCAGCCCGCCCTGACTTTGGCGTTGTTGGCTGAGCTACCTTAGACACAAACAGGTCACAACAGGTAATTCTGCCAATTATGGAAATAATTAATTTGGCAGCAATGAGGTTTTTTTTCTGCTCCACAACCGTTCAGCTCTTTCTCGTCTCCTTCCCCAGAGGAACATGGCTTGAGGAGAGAATTGTCAGCCTTTTAATCACAGAGAGAAAGCTGGCAGACAGGACAGCATGGCATGGAAGAGAAATCTGAAACTGAGACTATAGTAGTAGTTACTTAACAAGCTATTGCCTCTTACCTAGAAGTTGGGTATACTTTCTCCACAAGGATCTTCCTGGACAGCAAGTGGTTGTTCTGAAATATAGAAAATTCCCAGGCAAAAAAAAAAAGATGAAGATTCAGTTAATGGTGGACATATATATCAGTTTATGCAATATTATTAGAAAGCTGTAGTTATGACAAAAGCAAAATGTTTGAACACCTGGAAATTCAAATGAAGGTTACAGTGAAAAATATTTGAAAGTCAAAGTTAAGTTTCCACAAACAGCTTCTACCTGCTTTGTATAGCTACCCACTGTCCATCCTCAACATAAAACACTGTAATATTTGAGTGGAGCCTGAAAATATGTGGGGTAATTCCAGTCAGTGTAGTTGAAATAGATGAAGCTCCGAGTGGGAGGCTGTATGGTTGAATCAGTGGTTTCTATGTGTCTGGTGGGGTGAGGGGTTGTTGATCTATGTTTATAATATGCTAATTGCCAGTATTTTCAGTATGAACCAGAACTAAATCAGATCTGTTTTCTTACATTTCCTCTGCCAATCACAAGTTATTGGGCTCAATACAGGCATATCTGAGTGGAAATTAATCTCCCGTGTTATATAAAAGGTCAGAATAGATGGTCACAGTGGCCCCTTCTAGCCTTAATCTGTGAACGTATGCACTGTATTTACAGTGCGGTAGCTAGGGGTTTATGATCCATATTGGAAATATTTTCAAGCTATCATACATCAGCCATATGGCTGCTGTATATAGGATTTTGGTGGTGGTAGGTAAAGGATGGGGGATAATCATGCATCACAATTAAGATTGTTTGTTTCAGGATTTCAAACTGTTTATAACTACAATATTTGTATAATGTTTTCATTTACAAACTTAACTGAATGTTAACATTGTTCTTGCCTGGTATGTGTGTTTGGGTGTGTGTGCATCTGAATTAGAAAGTCTTGACAGACATTGTTATGTGAAAATTGATTGTAGATACAGAGAAAGGCAAGATAATCATCACTCAATATGGAGCAGCAAAGGGGGCATAGGGCTGTTCTAATAATGCAGTTAAGGACTTTCCAGCTTAGAAGAAGTGAAGACTGGCATAGATCTAGTGTATATAACTCTGCTCTACCTGCTCTGGATCCTCCAGAGTAACGGTCCTGGATGGAATATTTTGTGTTTTGCTGATCCCTGGATTGCAGAACAGCCTCTAGGATGACATTACTGCTGGCATAAATCAGAGCAGCCCAGATAATGTTCTAACTTACATCAGATCGCTTGGACTGGCTGCTTGCACTTAGATGTTGTTATCTGCTGTCTTATTATAATATTGCTATAGCTGAACTGTGTCTTTTCTTGCCTATGTAGACAGAAGAAACGTTAGCAGTGATGTACCGTGGGTCTCTGGCAGCCGGGCGCCAAACCTGCATTTACGTTCCCCTGCCTCATGGGCCCCACCATGCAGGGCAGGAGGGGTCCTGGCGCCACCCCCCAGCTGCCCCGGAGAGGGGGGGTCTGTACCTGCTGGGGGACGCAAGGCCTGGGGGGGCACAAATGCAGTCTTGGCTCCACCCCCGCACTTACTCACTGCATGGCACCTGCCTCTCCCACAATCTGGTGCCGGCTCAGATGGTGGCAGCCTCACCCGCCCAGCTGTGGGGGAGGGAGGTGAGAACTAGGCCTGCTCTTCACAACACAGGGGAGGGGGGCATGGGAGCAGCTGCCCCTCAGCCTCCTGTGGCCCCCCCCTCCCAACCTGTCATGAAAGGCTGGCCTGGCGCCCCACACTTACCAGCCACTACAGCGCTGCAGCCCAGTGCTGGCTCAGATGGGGTGGCCTCAACCCCCGGCCTGGGGTAGAGCGCTGGGCCAGCCCTTCACAACACAAAGGAGCCAGGAGTGCCCCCCATCCCCTGCGCATCTTAAAGGGCTGGCCCAGCATCCCCCTGCAAGCCAGCACCCCCTCGGTACACCACTGCATGTTAGGCCTTGTCTATGATAGATGGAGATTAATTACTGTAACTGGAGGGTCTCCAAGATGTGTGGTCCCTATCTATATTCCATACTTGGGTGTGCACGTGCACCATGCGCTGGAGCCAGAACTGTTTGTAGTAGTGTCCGTCAACTCACATGTGCATTGGCACATGGTGTGTCCAAAGTCTCATGAGGCTGCATGAATCGACGCTTCTTCAGGTCCCTCTTACCAACAGGTGCAGAGCCTATAACAGAGGGTATGGGGGGCAGGAATAGAGTACAGATAGGGATCTCGCATCTCTAAGAACCTCTAGTTATAGTAAGTAACCTCCATTTCTTCTTTAAGTGCTGGTTCCCATGTGGATTCTATTCACGGGTAGCGTAGTGAGCAGTACCTCACGTGGAGGTGGGAGCGAGGGCTCATTAGAAGTGAGAATATGTGCGGCCAATTGCTGCATCCGCCGCTGCTTACAGTGTGATGGCAAAGTATGGATACAGGACAATGTGACACCCCTCCTCCCTGATCCTGCCATGTCCTGTTCTGCAATGGGATGACTGCAAGAAAGGTGGATGTGGAAGCTTGTGTCTGTGTAGAGTGGGCAGAGGTGCCAGGTGGCAGAGAGACTCGGGAGAGGGAGTAGCATTCTGAGATGTAGTAGGAGATGTTGAAAGGAAGCTCAACCTCAGCAGTGTTCCGCAATGGTAAGGGAAAGTTGAGGTGAGGTTCAGAACATGCGGGTGCACTGGAAATAGAAGGCCAGTGCACCACAGATGTCAAGGGAAAGCAGAGTTTACTCCCTGGGGTAAGCATGCAGTTTAGGGTAGAAGGTCAGGAGATGGATGGATGGGTTGAGGTGGAATGGAGAGGCCACCCTGAGGAGAAACTTAGGTTGGAGTCTCAGGGAGACTTTATCTTTGTGGAACACCTTAAAGGGCAGGTCAGCCATCATGGCCACCAATTCACTAATCCATCAAGCAGAAGTAATGGCTACCAAAAAAATTACTTCATGGAGAGGTGAATGAGGGAGCAAGTGGCCAGGCTCAAGAGGATGAGGTTAAGGTCACAAGGAAGGATGGATTTACAGACCAGCAGAAAAGTGTTGAGAAGGCCACAAAGGAAGAGTACAATGGTCAGGTGGCTGAAAGCTGAGAAGCCATCAACAGGAGGGAGGAAGGCACTGAGCGCTGCCAGGAGGACCCAAATGGAGAAGTGGGTGAAGCCTCAGAGCTGAAGGTGGAGAAGGTAATTGAAAATGGTAGGAATGGAAACAGAGTCCAGTGGGTGGTGTTGGCGGGATGCTTATGGTGGGAAGTGTTTCCATTTGTCTGATAGCATAGTCTGGTGGATGGCTATCTACTATGTGAGAGAACATCATGCACAGGTGAAGAACATGCATTGTCTATGTGTTAACCCCATCCAAATACCAGGCTGTGAGGTGAAGTGGTTCTGGATTGGGGTGTTGGCGCTGAACATGTGCCCGCGTATGGCAATTCAGGAAAGAGGGAAGACAGATTGGAAGGTAAACGGAGAGGTGAAAGAGGTCCGTGAAATAGTAGTGGTGAGGCCAAAAGGGAGCAACAAGGATGAGGACTGCTCAGTCCTTCTGCACTTTGCAAAAGACCTCTGGGAGGAGTGGGGGGTGGAGGGGGAAGAGACATGGAGGAGTCCAGGTGTCCAGGGAAGAAGTGTGTCGCTGGAGAGCTTGGCCAAGAACACCCCTGGAGCAGAAGAGGGGAAGCTTGTGATTGTCTGCAGTTGTGAAGAGATCCCAGCAGGGTTCCTCCAGTTACAGTAATTAATCTTTGTCAGATGCCACAAAAGCTTATGCCTGCAGAAATTAAATTTTTTAGTCTTTAAAGTGCTACAGGACTTGTTGTTTTTGTGAATAGACAGAGGATTTCCCTCAGATGGTGCTAGTTGAGGCTGGGTCGAATGTGCCTGAGGTGGCTCTGAACTTAAGTGACGTTCAGAAGGAGTTTATTAGGACCCATCAAGAGGATGTTTAGTTAGAAAGGGCCAGAACTGATACCCAAAACCAAGTCCCAGAGGGGAAAGGAACAGGTTTTTCATGCAAGGTGGCTTGCTATACAGAGAGCCCCCTACACGGAAAAAGCAGCCTTGTGGTAGGAATTGTAAGCAGCTTGTGATACCTGAAAGATATAGAAGTGAGTTGTTTAGAGTTGGCTCATGATGGTCCTGGGCATATAAAAAACTTGTGACAGACTGAAGCAAAACTTCTATTGGCTTTACATGTGTGACACGGTGAGGGAGTATTGCAGAAGCTGTGATTTGTCTCAGAAGTGCAAGAGTTTTAAGGGTCCTAAGAAGGTACCACTACAGTCATTACCTATTATTAGGGAGGCATTTGCCAGAGTGGCTATGGATATTGTGGGACCACTCCCTAAACTTTCCAGGAATGGGAAGAAGTATATTCTGGTATCAGTGGATTTTGCCACCTGATATCCTGAGGCTGTAGTTTTATCTGATGTTGAGGCAGAGACAGTGGCCACAGCTTTGTTTACTGTTTCTAGCAGAGTGGGTTTTCCCAAGGAAAACTTCAGACTCTGGTGCTAACTTTATGTCAATTGTATTTAAGTAGCTATGGGAGATATGTGGAGTAAGGCATTTAAAAGCTGCCCCTTACCATCCACAGACCAATGGTTTGGTAGAAAGGTTAATGGAACGTTGAAGGCTATGATAAAGATGTATGTGG
>ML675616.1:81690434-81750067 GCA_007922155.1 Mesoclemmys tuberculata | reverse complement strand
TTGCTGTGCTGAGGAAGAGAATTGGTCTATTATAGGGGTCCCCAAACTTTCAGCTGCCAGGGCCACATCACTCAGTCTTGCTTTTACGGTGGGCCGGAGCGGGTCAATTATAGAAAATATATACATTTTGTACATAACTCCAACAATTTTCACAATAGGAGAAAAATTTGTGTTATTAATATAATAATTTTTAATTACAGTTTGTACAAGAACAATTAGCTTGCCTATGCATGGTGAGTAATGCCTTCTTAATTAGTGTGAACTGTGGTCTTGCTTCTGGCTGGCAAGAAATTCAATTTCAGGCTCCATGGTGAACACACACAGTCTCAATGACTGATGCAGATATTCATAAGTGATTCTTGATCCCATCCAAGATTTCAGTAATTTCATTCTTGAGAAGGTTTGCTCACATATATAGGTGCTGCCAAAGATGGTGGACACTTTAAGAGCAAGTTTTTTAATGTTTGGATAAGTCTCATGGGGAAGGGCAGCATAGAAATCAAGAAGATTGTTTGACTTGAACAAGTTTTTCAGGGCATCACTGTCTTGTAATTCGGCCAACTCAAGCTGATCAGAAGGCAGGGCTTCATCTGTGTCAGCTTCAAATGGATTTTAAAAAAGGCGAATGTCTTTGGCATAGCCATGTCATTCACGGAAACTCCCTTGGAACTCAGTCTGCAACATTTCCAGTGCATCAGCACACTTTTCTACTGGAAATGGCACTCCCAGTGTTTCAGTGGACGTCTGTTGAGAAGTAGGAAAATGAGCCAAGTTTCCTTTCTTCACATGTTTTACAAGCAGCCTTAGTTTTACTTTGTATCCCTTTACATGTCACATATGAGTTTTCCCTTGCTTTACAGCTGTAGATTAAGGGAGTCCAAAAATTCTGTTACATCAGTCAAAAAGGCGAGGTTCCATTTCCATTCGGGATTGGTCAGCTCTGGGACAGTTTTATCCTTTGTCAAGAGAAATGTGTTAATTTCAGGAAGCAATTTGTAAAAACATTTCAAAACTCTGCCCTGACTAAGCCATCGCCCTTCTGTGTGCTATAGCACATTTCCATACACTGAGTCAAGAACAGAAAGAAATTCCTGGAACGGTCTGTGGTAAAGACTGTTTGCTCAGATAAAATTTAAACATGACACAACAACCTTCATGACAGAATCCTACTGCACCACTTTGCAGCCTAATGCTTGCTGATGAATTATGCAGTGGATTTGTACTGGCTGTGTGATACTGCATTCATCCATTTCCCTGTTTATGCAGCCAATAAGTCCCTTTGTTTTACCCAGCATGCATGGAGTGCCATCAGTTGTCATGCTTATTAACCTTGCCCAGTTTAATTCCAAAAGTGCCATTGTTTCACAAAGTTTTACAAAAATATCCTCACCTGTCGTACCGCTGAGACTTTGGAGACCAGCAAACCCCTCAGAAAGGTCAAAATTAGAGTCAACTCCACGGATAAAAATGAGGAGCTGTGCCATGTCATGTACCTCATTACTTTCGACAAGTGTAAGCGAAAAAAAGTCAAAGTTTTTAGATTTTTTTTTTTTTTTTTTTTGGCAGCTGGATAAACAAATTATCCCCCATTTCTTCAATTCTTCGCTTAATTGTACTTGGAAAAAAGACTTACAGAACTGAAGGCATTTTTCTTCTTCAGGCACACCTCTTCAGTGACTGTAGTCATGCGCCACTTAACAAATTTCCCATCTGTATAGAGTCTCCTGGTGTCTGCAATCAGTTTAGCAACATAAAACCTGGCATGAAGGGATGATAGAGTCTCCTCCGATTTCAGATTTAAAATGTTTTGCTGCATTGATAGACCATTCTTAAGTCTTACAATTTTGTCAGATTGCGCTTTTCTTGCAGACTCTTACTTTTCTTTGTGACAAGACTCAAAATGTTAGTAAACACTGTATTCTTTGAATACAGACACAGACTCCTGGCAAATGAGGCAAACAGCCTTTTCTCTGCACTGTAAAAAAATAAATCATGAGTCCACTCTTGGTTAAACACCCTGCACTCGGAATTGATTCTTCTCTTCCTCTTCTTAGAAATATTGCAAGTACATTGAAGACCTCAAATTTAATTTGTTCTCTTTTGATTCTCTTTTTTCTTTTCTCCTCCTTCTCTCCTCGCCACTCTTTCTCCACTTATAGTTATAAGAACCCATCAGAACTCAGTGTACCCCCTTTTTATATCCTTGGGCTCAGCTTCCTGCTGAATTCATAATTCTGCCTATGATAGGGTCACTGAGCCCAGAAAAAAATAATGCAGCTGCCAACTGTATAACAGATTTTTTTTTTTTAACAAAACCGGCTGCATGCTGTTAAAAGGGTGTTACCACATAATAAAACCTGGAGATACGTACATTTTAACTGCTATATTACAAAAGAAAAACAGATTCCTGTTTAGAAAACAAGCATGAATGCATGATCTGACCCACTCACTAGTGATTTTAGTGGCTTATATTATATGTTATGAAGGACCGCATGTAATTGTAATGCCATTGGACTCAGCGAGCCAATCAAAATGGGTCGGTGAATCGGATGTGGCCTGCGGGCCATAGTTTGGGGACCCCTGATCTATGTCTTTGGTCGATCTAATTACAGAGAGGAATCGCAGCTGGAAACCACTGAAATGGAAGAGGGCTTAACTCCAGCCCAAAATGATGAAATGTTAGCTTTATTAAGGCACCATAGGCAGACATTCTCTAACCAGCCAGGACAGACAGACTGACATACTAATGCGCTCCATTCAAACCACAAGTCCCTGCCCAGCTCCCAGCAGGGCATACAGAGTCAAGGAAGAAATGCAAAGGCAGATTCAGGAGGAAGTGCAAAGCATGTTAGCCATGGGAATAATTACTAGATCCAAAAGCCCATGGGCATTCCCCATTGTTGTGGTATCCAAAAAGGACAAAACCATGGGATTTGGCATCAATTATAGGAAGCTGAATGCTATCATGCAATCTGATCTATACTCCATGCCCAGAATAGAGGATCTGCTAGACACATTGGGGGTGGTGTCATAAACACACTGGTTTTAACTTGAGGATAGTGGCAAATTCCCTTAGATACTGTTGCCCAAGAAAAATCCATTTTCATAGTAAAGTCTGTCCTGGATGAGTTCAAAGTCGCACCATTTGGGTTGAGAAATTCAAGAGCCACATTCATTAAACTTATAAATGAAGTCTAATGGGGTTTGGAATCTTTTGCAAGGCCATACAGAGATGATCTAGCCATCTTCAATGATTCTTGGCAAGTCCATATAAACCATGTGGGAATTGTGTTGCAGAGGCTTAGAGAGGCAAATGTAACTGTTAAAGTTTCTAAATGTAAGATGGAGGGCCTCAAAGGTGTCCTACGTGGGACACAGGATGGTCAATGGATTGGTTCACCCTGAGCCCTCAAAAGTAGAAACCATAAAAAGTTGGCCTGCCCCTAAAACAAAGAAACAGGTCCAATCCTTTATTGGCCTAACCAACTACTACAGGAGGTTTGTGAAGAGGTTTAGCGACATTGTTGCTCCAATAACAGACCTTACCCAAAAAGAAAAGCTAGAAAAGGTGATATGGATGGAGGCTTGTGAAAAAGGTTCCAGAGCATCAAAGAAGCCTCATCTAGAACACCTGTCCTAGCCAGCCTTGATTTTAAGAAACATTTCTGCTGTGCACAGATGTTTTCAATATTGGGTTGGGGATGGTACTAATGCAAGAAATGGAAGGTGGAAAAAGACATCCCATTGCATACTTGAACAAGAAACTAACCCCCACTGAGCAAAATTACACTGCCATTCAAAAGGAATGCTTTGCCATTGTGTGGGCTGTTAAGCAACTCAGGCCCTAGTTATATAACAGAAAACTCACCATATAGAGTGATCACGTGCCCCTAATGTGGCTGAATAAGGCTAAGGGAACCAACTCTAGACTATTTCAATGGAGTTTAGCCCTCCAGTAGTATGAAATGGATATAATCCATATTAAGGGGAAGGAAAATATAGTGGCAGATGCAATATCTAGGATGGGGAAGGCTGATGATGCATTCAGCAGTGTCTAAGGACAGCCCTTTCTGCAACAGTTTTGCAAGAGGGTGCGATGCTGTGTGGAATATGAATGCTCAGTCATAATATTACTGATACCAATGTCACAAATCTGCAATAAACACTGTATAAAATATACCACGCAAGATACCAATGGAAACATGATTCGCTAAGATTGACAAGCATGTTTATATGTAAGTATCAATTTTGTGTTCTAGGTTTTAAATTTGTATGATAAATCTGTATTTGAACTTGTGTTGGTTTTCTGGATGACACCCCCCACTCCAACAGGCAGCAGCACTAAGCCTGCCTAATAGCCCTTCAAGGGAACTCAAAGGTACTATGAATCCAGTGAAAGAACCCAGGGGCTACACCTTATGAGTCACCAGGACATGTAAGAACATGCCCATGTATAGGAGACTCTGGACTTTTCCATGCCTTGTGCTCTGTGGCTGTGCAGCTGAGCTTGGGGCAAGCCAGTTGGCAAAAGGACATAAAAGGCAGCTGCACCATCCCCATCTTGTCTTCATTCCTACTTCCGACCTCTGGATAAACTCATCTACAACTGAAGCTGTGAAACAAAAACCTATCTAGGTACTGGATTTATTCCAGAGGGACTGTACAAGCCTGCAAACTCCACAATTTGTATGTATCCACAATTTGCATGTATCTGATTGCTTTGATCATTTAACATCTCTCTTATTATTTGTTTATTTCCTTTATAATACACCTTTAGTTTAGTTACTAAAGGATTGGCTGGCAGTGTGATATTTTGGGTGAAATCCAAATTTATATTGATCTGGCATTGTGGCTGACCCTTTGGGGTCAAGAGAACATTTTGGTAAAGGGAACAGAGTTGTAAATAACTTATCTTTTTACTGGACCTAGTTGCTGATTGGGAGCCACAGAATGAAATGCAGTAAAGGAGGCTATATAATTTTTTCGTTTTAGCTTCTTGATAACCAGTGTGGAGAATCAGAAGCACTGTTGGTAACTGGTTGGTGAGTGTTAGCAACCAGTTTGGGAGAACTGGCTCTCCTTTTGCAGCCTGCCCTGATCTTGGTATTTTCAGATGCGCTACCCTAGGCACAGATGGGTCACACTCTGCATACAGAGGTGCAGGCCGCCATGATTTAGCTGAGGTTAGTCCTGCTTTGAGCAGGGAGTTGTACTAGGTGACCTCCTGAGGTCCCTTCCAACTCTAATATTCTATGATATGGCCAAAAAAGAGAGGCAGTGGCGGAGGCACATGCAAGGGCAGTGGCACAGTTGTGCAATGAGGGAAATGAGGATGGCAAGACAGACCACTGGTAGAAATGCTCGGCCCACAAGAACATCCAATCGAACTCCTATGAAAGTGAACTTCCGAGTAGGTAGGAGGGTTGATTTTTTCCTTGTTGACACAGATTTCCAGGTTGCCAAGGAGCTCTTGCCGGATATGAATGGTGGTGAGGAGGTGTTCATGGGATGATGCCCCTAGGAGCCAGTTGTCCAAGTACAGAAACAAGGAGTAGCTGAGGCATTGCATGTAGGCCGCAATGACCGCAAAAATCTTGGTGAAAAACCAGGGATCTAGAGCTACCTCGAAGGGGAGGACCTGGAATTGATAGCGTGAATGTCCCATCATGAACCAGAGGAATTTGCGATGGGCAGGATGAATGTCCACATGGAAATATGTATCCTTCATATCAAGAGCCACGAACTAGGCTCTGGGGTGTGCTCTCATGAAGAGTGACCATCCAGAACTGAAACTTGCATTTAAAGCTTGTAGGTCTAAAACGGGGCAGAGGCCACCCTCTTTCTCTGGTATAAAGAAGTAGGGGAGTAGGACTCACAACCATGGTAATGGTGTGAGACGGGTTTCATGGTGCCCTTCTGGAGGAAGGTGCGTACTTCCTCTTGGAGGAGATTATGTTGGGATGGATCCCAAGGGCCACTACCAGGAAGGTGATGAGGTGGGAAGAAGAGGAACTCTACAAGGTACCCTCGGTGTATGATGTCTAACTCCCAGTGATTGGTGGTTATCTGGCACCAATTGTAAGCAAAATGAGCAAAATGGCCCCTAAAGATAACTGAAGGTACCACAGGAGAAATGGAGGGAGGTTTGTGGTTTCCAAGAAAGGAGTCAAAATGGGTGTTTGGAAGGATGTTGCAGGAAAGTGGAGATAGTGGAGGTGGTAGCAGCAGGGTATAGAGGCCTTTGATATAGTTGGTGGCAGGGTGGATAAAAATCAATGATTTTTTTTAAAAAATCAGATTTTTTTTTATTCAGAATTTTTTGATTTTCAAAAAAATCATCAATAAAATACTAAATTTCCCTCTCGTTTAAAAAATAACTGTTACAATTAAATCTCATCACAAACTGCTAAACCTACACTTACAGTCTCATAAAAATGAATTAATGGCTCTGGTCTCTCCAGCCTAACTACCAGCTCTTGCTTCTTGAAAGTTCTGGGCTTTCAGTTTCTGTTTCTCAACAGACTAAAGTCACATGTGCAAAGAAAGACACAGGCTGGATAGGATTGTTGTTGTTCTGTGCTTATGTGGTGGTGGAGCTGGGCCAAGCAAAACAGAGGAGTTATTTAAGACAGACAAAGACAGAGAGACGAAGGACTGAGGCAAAGTAGAAAGGAACAGTGGAGTGGACTGGAAAGAAAAAGGGAAGACGTTATTCAGTACACAACTTCCCATATTCCCCCACACTTTTGCTGCAAAAAAACTGTCATGGCTTCTGGGTGTAAGATAAACCCTATCTGGGAATATTTTGAAGAAATTCCTTTCCTGGGTAAAAAAGGAAAACGTGTCAAGTGTAAGCAGTGCAGGAAGAAGATGCAGGGCCTAGTTGCAAGAATGAAACATCATAATGAAAACTGCTTATTGGGAGAAAACGATGTGGATGAAGATGTGGATATGTCTGAAGAACAATGTGGATCAACTAGTTAGTAACTTAAATAATTCACTTTGCAATGCATCATTCTTCAAGACCCTCTCTATGCCTTTTAGTAGAAGTGTGATTTAACAAGTAAATTCCCAAGCTGTTTGCTATGTTGGATGTTGCTAGGAAAAACGTTTCTTAGCTAATCCTTATGGCTTGTTTAATTAATTAACTAGGTTTAGAATCTATCACCCAAGTATACGGTACAGAAAGCTGCAGTAAGAGAAATCGACAGTTGCCAGTTGCCACTGGGTGCCATTTTCTTATTTTATATTACATAATACATGCCCCTTATTTTGGAACATCATGACCACAGACCATAACGATGATTCCATAAGTCTATTCCCAATTTTACTTTGGCAAAACTCAGCTTTCCCAAGGGAACCTCATCCTATACTTGTTTTCTCAAAAAACAGACATGCCAGTGAGTTCTATGGGGCTTACTCCAAAATTAAGTGCACTCCAAGAGCAGTCAGTCTTAGCTTTTTTGGTAATTTAGAATTGGATCTGCATCCTTGCTGAAAAAAATGTCAATGATTAACTGAATAATAGAGTGAGAAGACCTGAGAAGAACGACTATTCAAAATCATTTTTCAATTTTGTTTCAGGATCCCATTTAAGCATAAGAGACTTTGACTGACTGTCTATCTGCAACAACTTCAGAGTCATCCATCGGTACTTTTAGAGCAGTGCTGAAACTAAACATATTTCAGACAACAAAGTATCAGTAGCAAGCAAAAGATTTCAATCATCCAGTAAAACCACCATCATGGATGGGTTTGTAGTAAGGACCAACAAGACACCATAGATGATGAAAAGATTGCTCAGTTCATTTATGCCTCAAATTCTCCTTTTTACATTAACAATAACCACTTCATTTACATGGTTGAGTCCTTACGACCAGGCTACACTCCACCTGGTAGAGCAGTGTATGAGAAGGAACTTGAACAGCATGCAATAAATACCGAGGGGAAATTGGCCAGTTTAAGCCTTGATGGGTGGAGCAATGTTCACAATGATCCAGTAACATGTGCCTGCGTGACAACAGAAGATGGGGTTGCATATCTTTCAGAAATTATATATCAGGAAATGCCCACATAACAGAATATTTAAAAGAAGTGGCAGTGAAAGCTGTAATAAACTGTGAACAAAAATTCAACTGTCACATGTGCAGTTTTGTCACCGACAATACTGCAAATGTGGCAAAGATGAGAAGATACTTAGAAGAAAAAACGGAAGGATGCTCTTTAATAACATATGGCTGCAGTGCCCATTTAATGCATCTTTTAGCCAAAGACTTAAGTATGTCTTCTCCAGGAATAAAAGAAAATGTTATTGAAGTCGCAAAATACTTCCATAACAACCATTTTGCTTCAGCTTCACTGAAGAAAGCAGGAGGATCCAAACTAATTCTCCATCAAGATGTTGGGTGGAATTCTGTGTTTGATTGTTTTGAACAATTTATTAAGAACTGGCCTATTCTCATAAAACTTTGTGAAGAAGACCATGATAGAACCGATGGAAGTATCTCATCCAAAGTATCTAACATTACATTAAAGAGGAATGTAGAGGATATGCTCAGTTTACTGAAGCCTATATTCACAGCCTTAAACAAACCTCAGAGAAATTGTTGCTGCATTGCTGATGCTGTTGAAATTTGGAAGACACTTCAAGAGACACTGAAGAAAGAAATACCTCATCAGAAAATTAAATTGCAGCCAATAAAGAAGTGAATGGATCAAACACTAACTCCGCTTCATCTTCTTGCCAACATTCCCAACCCCAGATATAAAGGTAGATGCTTAACATCTGAAGAAGATGCTGCTGCCATGGCATGGGCATCTCAAAATCACTCCTCAGTTATGCCAGTCATAATAAATTTCAGGACTGGAGCGGAACCATTTAAACAGTACATGTTTACTGATAATGTTTTGAACAAAGTCACTCCCCTGAATTGGTGGAAATCATTAGCCAGGCATTCTGAAACAGTTCCCTCAGTTGCTAAGCCAACTTTTCACAGCAGTAGCTTCCTCTGCAGGCACAGAGAGAATATTTTCATCATTTAGTATTATTCACTGAAAACTAAGAGATCAACTGGGAGTTGAAAAAGCAGAAAAACTCATATTTCTGTTCCAATCTATGAATAAAAATGACAGTGGGAGTGAGGAAGATGACAGCTAGTTGTAGAAGTTTTAAGGACAGTGTACGTTTAGTGTTGTGATGACTTGTCTGTTAGAGTTAATAAAATTTGAAAATTAACTCAGCAACTCAGGAGACAGCTGCAATTGCAAATGTGAAATATTTACGTAACATTTAAGATTTAGTTTAATAAAATATAAGTGCTATTGTGTTTGTGTGTGTGATTTCGTTGTTACCATTCCTAATGTACTGCTGCTGCATCTGCAGCTTGACACAGGTAAAGAGTATTACGTACTATTTCCTAAATTAATAAAAATAAAGTTCTCAAAAATTACACACAGTATACCCTCTTAGATGTTGTAAAATGTTGTACCGAGTTATAAATTAACATGTTTTAGTGATCAGATTTGCACCATTGTTTAAGAAATATGTGACGTATCAGTGGGAAATTTAATTTAAATCAGTGATTTTGTCTTGGTGATTTAAATTGCCTTGATTTAAATCAATCCACCCTGTTGGTGGCAGTGAGATTGGTCCTATTGGCATGTGTAAACGTCCACACCTGTCCGGGTGCACAACGCCCGGTTATTTTGGGGAAAACTTAGTTCCTCCGTGCGTTACCACGGAGTCGGGAGTCTATTGGTCGCTGTCCCTGGCAGGGCGGGCGAGTCAGCAGTCTATTGCCCCGGCCCCTAGCAGGGCGGGCAGGCAAGCAATTTTAGCGCCCCAGCCCTTGGCAGGGCGGGCGAGGCAGCAGTCTATTGCCCCGGCCCCTAGCAGGGCGGGCAGGCACACAGTTTTATCGCCCCGGCCCTTGCCAGGGCGGGCGAGTCAGCAGTCTATGTCGGGTCTTGGGGGTACTTTGGACAACGCTAGGGATGAAAAGGGGGTGGGGGAGGGGGACGCAGGCCCACCCGACTCCACTGCGTCCCAGCCCAGGGCCCTACCAGTGGCAGGAGAGGACTGCCACCAGGTCGGCAGGGATCCGTCCGCAACACGCCGACATAGGATTGGCCCCAATCTCAGCCACCACCTGTGGCCTCCCTGGGCCACTTCCTCCCGCCCAGCCCCGGAGTACCTGTGTCCACGACCGGCGCCCGGGAGCAGGGGGCGAAGCGGTGAGCGGCAGGCCGGCCAGGCCTTCGTTGTCAGCGGGCGGGAGGTCGGGCCAGTCGTCGGGGTCGTCGGCGAGGGGTAGCTCCTCTAGGTCACAGGGGCCTGGGGTTTCTTCCGGGCGTCCTCCGTCTCCCCACGCCGGAGAGGGCTCACCCGCCTCCGGCAATTCCTCCAGGTCGGGCCCAGCCTCAGGAGGTCTCTCCGTCCCTCCGGGATAGTGGTCCGGGGCCCAGCTGCAGGGGCTAGGCCGGTCTCCCAGCTGTGGGGGCCGGGGCAGCGCCCCCCGGCTGGTCGGGTCTGGCGGCCCTGGAGGGTCCCAGGGTTTGGCCGGCTCACCCCAGTCGTCCAAGTCTGTTAGATCCGGTCTTTCCCAGCCAGGTCTGTCAGTCCGGGGTGGTTTGGGCCTGCCCTCGGCTCCTGGGTCAAGCCCAGGCTGCTGCCTCCGGCAGGGCACGTCTGCCTCAGCCGGGAGCTTCCCCCTGACTGAGCTGCCGGGCCTGTCTTTTATACTTCCCCCCCGGGCTCCTAGCTCCGCCTCCTGGCTTCCGGGTGGCTTGGCCTGTAGGGCCGGGTTTTGACCACTGGGGGCGCAGGGAGCGTCTCTCTGCCTCTGGCTCAGGAGCAGGCCCTAGCGGTCTGCTACAGCATGGAAGATAAGGCTAATAGACAGGGTGAGTATGGTAGCATGGTTTGAAAGAGGCTCAGTGTTGGCAGCGAGTTGGGGCTGGAATGTAAAAGCCCAGAGACTGGAGAGTAGTGCAAGAATCTTTGAGAGAATGGAGACTCTCATTCATCTTATTGCTAAAGAACTTCAGGTTATTGAATGGGAGGTCCTCAAGGGTGGTCTGGTCCTCCTTAGGGAAACCAGAAATCTGGAGCCAGGAATCTCTGCAGATTATCACACCTGATGCCAAGGAACAGGATGCCATGACTGCTGCGTCAACTGCAGTTTAGAGGGTCACCTGGGCCACAAGTTTACCCTTGTCTACGAGGAACTTGAATTTGGCTTGGTAATCTTCTGGAAGGGAGGCCTGAAAGTCCACCAGTATTGAGTATGATAGGAAGTCATACTTTGCCAGTATGGCTTGGTAACTGGCAATGCAGAAGTGTAGTCCTGCCGATGAATAGACTTTTCGACCAATGAGATTGAGTTTCTTGGCCACTCAATCCAGAGGAGTGGTCTTAAATTGCTGTTGTTGAGTGTACTCAGTTGCTGCTTGGACCATGAGAAAGTTAGGTGGTGAGTGTGTAAATAAAAAGTCTGTGTCTTTGGCTGGGATGAAATATCATTGCTCTGCACACTTAGGCACAGGAGCACAGAATGCCGGGGCATGTCAGACGGCCTGAGCTAGCTGAAGTAGTGCACTATGGATGGGAAGGGTCATATATGATGGGCCCACTGGTTGTAAAATGTCCAGGAATTCATCCTGTGGGGCCTTGATGTCCTCAGCTGGGAGGTTGAGGGCCCCTGCCAGGCAGCAGCAAAGATCCTGATATTGACCATGACTGTCTGCTGGTGAAAGAGAAGGTGGGATGTGTGCCTCAGTTGAAGACAAGGAAGCTCCATTGGAATTGGTGGGTCTGGTAGTGCTGACCGTCCTGGCAGTATAGGAGGAGTGGTGGTATCTCAGGGTTCCTCAGAGACCTAAGGTAGAGTGGTGTAGCTGAGGCAAAGATCAACGATGAGTTGGCGGTCGTGCCTCATGATTGTAGTAGGGATGCCAAGTAGGACTATGGGTCCACTGGCGCCAGTGGCCTGTGGGGGTACCGGAACCATGGTTCAGCAGGGGTTCCATACGCTGGTGCATAGGGTAGGCAACATGGCTGGGCTGTAAGAGCATGCTGGTGAAAAAGTGGGATCCTGCTCCAATGACCACTCTGAATCTGAGGGCTGGTCCAGCAAGGGCAGTGCTTCTGGGACAGGTAAAGCCAGTGGTGCAGGTAGCTTTGTGATGAGGTTCCAGCCTGCAGCACCAACACTGCAAATGTGACTGGAGCAGGGCATTATCCAAGCAGTAATGGTTCATCCACTGGTGATGGAGGCTGCACAATCTCTAGCGACCTGGGATGCAGTGGAGAGCCCGCATAGGGGAGAAGCAATTTGGCCATAGGTGTAAGTGGAGACAATCGTCTTCAGGTGTGAGGAACCAGGTGTGAAAGGCTGGATGGTCCCAGTGGTGTGGATGAAGCCAGGGCCGAAGGCAATGGTCCACTAAGTGGCACCAATGCCACTGAAGCTCTGGGAGGGGCCATAGAAACACTCATGGGCAGTGAGGCTGGGTGCTTCAATGGATCTGCCGGTGCCACACTTGAGTTCACACAGCTGCATTGCCTCCTCCATGAGATGTTTTCAGAGCTGGAGCTCATGAGCCTCACAAGTCCGCAGTGGGAAAAAAAGAGCAGCAAATGGAACACTGGGTGATGATCTGGGCTTCACCAGAACAATAGAGGCAGCGTTGGTTCCACATTATGTAGCTTGCATATCTCCCGTCAACTGCTTGTGGCAGTGCAGACCAGGCCTCAGTTCCACTGGTGGTATCAAGGGGAAAGTACTAGTGTCAGCAAGGGTTCTATGTGTTTAGATCTGTTTTATGTCATCCAGACATGCTCTGAGCAGGGCTAGATGATACAGTGGTAAAAATACCAGCACCCTGTCTACATTGGAACTTCGATTGCTGGTGGGACTGCAGCTGTGGGAAATTTTAAGAAAAGCTCAGTGTAGGTAAGCCTGAGAGGAATAAGGACATGTACATAACCCATATTTAAGATGAATAGTAGTTCAGCTGATTTTGTGACTGGTTGGCTTATATCATCTGTAGTCAGATGACAAAAAAGCCCTGAATCTTATCAGAATTCCCAGAAAATAGTGCTAGAAAAATAAATCCTGTTTCTCTGCTTGATGGTGTTTATTTCTGTGTCTACATGGAAGTTCTCTGCAGGTGTAGGAGGCATCTGAGAGGATCATGCAAGCCCTACCTGGGCGTTAGTTCCATCTGATCTGTGTTTTCATGTGACGTGCATCAGAAAGAAAAGGGCTTTGTGCCCATTTTTTGCATGTTGATGATAAATAAAAATGATCTGAAAGGGTCCTTTCCCTCCCATGGGATTTTTTTTTTCTGTCTGTCTTTTACATCAGAAATTCAGGCCTTGTCTAGCTTGTTTTTCTTGAAAGATTCTTCAAACAAATGGGGAAACAGTCAGATCCCTGATTGAGAAGGGAAGTGACTTGTATTCAGATAACTTGAAAATCTTCTCATTTGTTTGCTTTTGATACAACTGTTTAACTCAAAACATTAGAAACATTTGGGAGAAACTAACTGTTTAAAAATGTTTTCCTGAAGGAAAACAGAGCAGAACCTCAGGGAAACATTTATTGGATGAGATTTGACTAACAGGCACACCTTGTTCTTTCAGTACAGAAATGACTACACATTGATGCCAACCCTATTATGAGCTAAACCAAGGGCTTTTAACTCACAGCCATAGCTCCCAGGGCTAATTACAGCTCTACCTACACAAAACTGTGATTGATAAGTGATATTTGTTGTAGATGGGTTCTGTAATGGATTAAATAATGACCCACTAAAAGATGCTTTAAATTCATTAAGAACTGGTTGTCAGTTAGTAATAATGATTGGATTAGATATTCAGTTTTGCTCATCAATCAAGTAAATTGAGGACTATAAGAGAGATTCTATTAGTAATTAGGATAACAGAACACATGCTAAAATTAATTGTGGGGAAGTATTTTTCCTCCAGAAAGAAGTTTTTGTTTCATACCCTATTAAAGGGCAGAGGGTTTAGAAGAGACAAGGTGGGTGAGGTAATATTTTTTTATTGGATCAGCTTCTGTTGGTGGGACAGATAAGCTTTGAGCCACACAGAAAACTTCTTCAGGGCTGGAAAAGGTAAAGGTAAAGTTTATTTAGGGCTCATGAAATATGCTGTATTGACAACCCCCTAGCATTGTATCCACAAGATACAACATCTGCACCAGCAGTACCGTTAGTTCACCCCCTGCCTATGTGCTTTGTCTGTGTGGGATCATCTCTATGGGGTACAAATGGAGTTAAGTCTCCATTATACTAACAATTTTTGGCTTCTCTGTTAAGAATGCCAACCTGGGTGTCAAATAGTGCCAAGTGTGGGGGTGGCTTTTATTGTGGACACTTATCCCTTAGGAACTGAAATGCAGTATCTTTCCTCTCCCTACAACTAATTTCATACTGGGACAACAAACAGCTTTCAGATTGTAATGACCCTGTTTCTTCTGTCGTGGGATGAGATTTGAGTTTCTGCATTTTTAACTAAATCAGTACAGCTCTGGAAAAAACATCTGTTAATTGGCTGAGTTTGTGATATGGTAACTTTTGAATGCCACATCCAATCAATTTCAAAATCTCAGGGAATGTTCTAGGCATCAATGGCCAAAACCTTATTGATTATTAGGAACATTTGAAACATTGGAAGGGGAAAATGGGGGCACACATGCTGCCATCTGTTGAATGGTACCCATTAACATCTTGCCACATAACAATAGCCCTGCTCGTCCTCCCAAGCTTAACATGAGAAATAGTTGCTCTCTCTGGTGGGAGCTGTGGGGTAGATACACAGTGAGCAGAGGGGGTAGCGAGAGGAAGAGGGGAGAGAAGGAGGTTTCATTCAGCCCTTCCTAATGTCCTACTTCCTCAAAGCCTGCTCCAAGTGAGGGACAGAATTCAAGAAGGCATTGCTGAAAGATGGGGGAGTATAGCAGGGGTTACCATTGGTTGTAGACAGATATGTAGACAAAATGAGAAGTCTTATTTGAAGAGCATAGGGAATGCATGAGCTAGTGATCAGAAAAAGATGAAATTAGGAATGGAGGCAAGTAGGGTAGCATGCTGCTGTCATGACACACACAGAGCACATCATGATGCTGACATTATGCCCTCATGAGTCATAAAACATGGATTCATCCTCTTTTGGGGAGATCCTTGCACTTTTTCTCTCATGCACACACATTGTTTAGTTTCTGATTTAACATGTTTGATCCACACAAAAAGAATTTGCCAAAGCAGGGGCAGCTAAACAATATATTTGTCTCTGAAATTCGAGGAAGGGGAAAAGGGAATTCCTCCAAAAATCTCCCGTTAGGACTGAAGGGAGGGAAGACAGGCAAAACACCATTACTAGCAATGGGAAATGCAGCTGCTATGCCAACCGGCTGCCCTCTGAGTTATTCCATTTAAATGATTTCAAATTGTGTTCCTTTCAGCGTCAAAGCAGCATGACCCCTTCCAGCTCATCTTTAGGGGGCAATAAAAGAGCTGAAGAGCTGTCAGATTCTCTGTATTTGAATCTCCCTCTGTCCAAGGAAACAAACAGGGAGGAGGACTTCAGAGAGAATCTGATACCCGACACCACAAGTGGAGCCCGCAGATGATAGGTTTACAGGGCAATCACTTTTATGGACTGGGGCCTGGTGATATGTCAATCCACACATAAGCTCATTTATATTAGTGATTTCATATTTGTACACTGGGGGCCTTGTCCATAGGTTGAGAACCACTGGCCTAGGGTCTCTACATATATATCTGGGGTAATTCCTCAGCTTCCACTTGGTCATATTGTCACCAGTCTTTGCCATCCCAGCTCCAGCTCAATTTAGAGTACACCAGTGTTTGTACACATGTTGACCCATATGGAGTGGAGTGCAGATAGACCAGACCAGTAACTGGAAAGATTACTTGTACTGTTAGAACAATTATGCCAGTAATCTCCACCAGTGGAGACTTGAAAGATCTCAATAATCAGCCTTGCTTGAAACAAGTGTAATCTAAATGATGGCTGCAGTGTCTGTACACTATGGGGAACACTTATATGAAGACAGATGGTATGTTAAAGGGGTGCTAGAAGGATCCCACAGTGATTTAACATTCCACTTTTTTTTTTTTTTTAACACCAAAGGCAAGCCTGGATTAGCTTTACCCCAACAAAAAAGGTAGAAAGGAAAATTTTCTTAAAACAGAAACTTAGACCTGGTCTACACTAGAGAGTCAGCTTTCGTTGTCAAAACAGTGAAGATGTACATGCTACGCTGCTCCTCCCATCAGCAAAACGCTTCTGCTTTGCTGGCAAAATAAAACCACCTCGATGGGAGTTGTAGAGCTTTTCGTGGCAAAGTTATGTGGACAAAGTGTCAGAGTAGACACTGTACTTGGTCATGTCACCATAAATGGCCTCCAGGAGGTGTCCCACAATGTCCATCCTGACCACTCTGGTCAGCAGTTCAAACTCCACTGCTCTGCACACAGGTACACAGGCACCCATCCCTGCCCCTTTAAAGGCCCAGGAATTTTTGAAATTCCGCTTCCTGTTTGCTCAGTGTGGAGAGCTCACATTGCATCTTCCCAGTGGACCATGGTGGCTCCACACAGTAAATGCTCTCTCACTTGGAGCACATGGGAGCTGCTGGATCTGCTGAGTATACGGGGAGAGGAGGCTGTGCAATCCCTGCTCTTCTCCAGCAGTAGGAACTTTGGTACCTACTGTTAGATTTCTCGCAACATGTTGCAGAAGGGCTACCAATGGTCAGGCCTCAGTACCAAGCCAAGATCAAGGAGCTAAGGCAGGCGAACCAGAAGGCTGGGGAGTCAAACTGTTGCTCTTGTGCTGTGCTGAAGACTTGCCACTTCTATAAGGAGCTCAAAGCCATGCTTGGTGGCGACCCAACCTCCACTGCCAAGAATCCAGTGGTTACTTTGGCAGGGCTGGAGACTGCGGACTCAACTCCAAGGACAAAGTTGTGGACGAGGAAGTTAAGCTGGAGGAGAAGATGGGAAAGGTGACAGGATGTCCGGTGCCGTGGGGAGACAGGACCTCTTCTTGACCTCAGAGGATTTGAGCCAGTCCCAGCGTTCTGTCTCTGGCGCACATAATGCAGGAGAAGCAAGCTCTGGCAAGTGATCTTTTTCAGTTGATGCTACTCCGTTATGTGAGGTAGAGCTGTCTTGCTTCATTATATTCTAGAAGCAGGTGAAGGGATAGAAATGTACAAGACTAGCTATGTGTATGAGCGCTTCATATTCCCCTGTGCAGCTAAGCAGTGTGGCGGAAAAGTATGTTAATGCACACTGAGATTTCATGGGAATCCTCTGGAGGGATCTCTAGGAATCTTTCCTGTAAGTACTTGCCAATCCGCTGCCCAAGGTTCCTTGGCAGAGCTGCTTTATTCCTTCCCCCATTGTAGGAAACCTTCCCGCACCAATCAGAAATCACTTGTGCAGGGACCAAAGCGGCACACAGGCGAGTAGCACATGGACCCAGTCTGAAGCTGCATGCACGCAAGAGATCCACCCTTGTTTACCCTCAGGAATGAGATATCAGCTACAATGACCCCTGATTATGGGAAATGATGGCAGAATTTACAATTTTGTCCCTAGTTGCCTGAAGTGATCCCCTTAGAAAACCACTAAGACCCTTTTCCCCATCTTGAGTGCACCACCCTCTGCACCGCCCTGCACACACACACCCCTCCCCCGCCGAACTCACCATGTTTGGGGCGTTCGCCACGCTGTGTGTTTTCCGCGGACAGTCAGAAAGAGGTGTATTTTACTGTAATGATTTGGTGCTGTGAGTGCATTAACAATCCTGCTTCTGTTCATTGTTTCTTGTGGCCTTCAGGGGAACCCCCAACACACAAGCAGAGCGCCTCTGCCTGATAAGGAAGCGATCAAGGAGAAGAAAGGAGGACATGTTTCCAGAGGTGCTCCAATCCTCAGAGGCTGAAAAACAAGAACACAGGGCATGGAGAGACACTTTAAATGAAGATTGTAAAATGGACTGGAAGGACAGAAAGGAGAGCTAGGAGCAAATTTTTAATGAGCCAGGAGCAGATGGTAAAAGAGATGGAAGACCAAACAGAGATCTTGAAGTACTTAATCACACTGCAGGCAGATTTCATGCATGCTCACCCCCCCCCGCAACTGATATAGAGCTGCTTGCCATGCCCTTCCCAAACTCCTCCCACACATTCCTTCCAATCTCCTGGCCCATTTCGGTACCCCATTCACTCCATCTCTTCGGACAGTTTCCAAAATGATAGCTAGATTTACACAGAGCTATGAGAGTCTTCACTGCCCTCACTGTTTCCTCCCTTCCCACCAAGTGTTTTGTGAGTGTTAATAGGTATTTAATAAAAACACTCTCTGAAAGTTAATCAGTCTTTATTTGTCTCCTACACACAGTGATTGCTGCTGAAATTAATACACAGTGGCAACTAGATCATTTGCAGAGAACAAATCACGGTCAGGAATCATCCAAATTTTCATGCAAGGCGGCGAGTTAACAATGCATAGCACAGTGCTCTATAGAAAGACACATTACTGGTGCTCATTGTCAAAATGGTACCTCAAGGCCTCCCTGATTCAGGCAGATCCCTCTTGTGCCCCTCTAATAGCCCTGATACTTGGTTGCTCAAAAATCAGCTGCCAGGCAATCCACCCCTGCGCTTTACTCCAGCGGAAACTCCTGCGCTGATGTCAGTGAAACACCCACAGTGATTCGCAAGTGCCTGCAATACCATAAAGAAGTACCCATTTCTATTGTTATACTCTGTCGCAAGATGGTTGGGGTCAAAATTGAGATGTATGTGCCATCTACTGCCCCGCTGCACTTAGGGAATCCCATTGCTGCAAAGCCATCCACTATTTCACGCACATTTCCAAGAGTCATAGTCCTTTGTAGCAGAATGCGATTCATGGCCCTGAACACTTTAATTAACACAGCCCCAATGGAGGCCTTCCCGACTCCAAACTGATTCGTGACTGACCGTTAGCAGTCTGGAATTGCTAGCTTCCACACAGCAATCTCCACTCTTCTCCACCAAGAGGGCAGCTCTCATTTTGGTGTTCTGGCACTGCAGTGCTGAGGTGAGCTCCACACACTGGTCCAGAAAGGTGGCTTTCTACACCTCAAAATTCTGCAGCTACTGCTCGTCATCCCAGACCTGCATAACGATACGATCCTACCACTCAAGTGCTTTTTCCCTGAGCCCAAAAGTGAGTCCACTGTGTGCAGCTGCTCCGTGAATGCAAAAAGTAATCTGGTGGTGTTTCTTTCCATGGCACACAGCAGGTCAGGCACCTCTGATTCCTGTTCAGATTGGGAGTTCATGATGTACTGCATGACCATCCATGATCTTTTCTGTGACAGAGTGCTGGGTGATAACTCCCTAGCCAGCCCTCTGTCATGCCAGCCGCAGCCAAGTAAGATGTATTAGAGCTGGTTAACCATTAGGAGGACCTGTACCTTATTAGGGAATGGGAGACTGCTGTCCGCCTAACAAGGCTGAGAAGTTGCTTGTACCTGACTGGCAGAGAGGAGCAGCTGTCAGGCTGACTAAGCAGGGATTATAGGGCTTCCAGCCAGAGGAAGGAAAGGGAGGTGCCCAGGGGAGTGAAGAGGCTCTACCTGTTTCCAAAGAAGCAGAGACGCTCCAGAGGCTGCTAGCCCTAGCCAAGCACTGTGTGAAGGTAGTGGATGCATAAATGCACTGTAAGTAACCTGCACTGGCAACTGCTACAGCAGAGGGTCTTTGAGTCATTTGTGAGCTAGAGAATGGCCGATGTGGAGGGGCTGCAGCAAAGCATCCTCACATGTTCCTAACAGTGACCACAAAAGTCACAATAGAGCAGTGCAAGAGCCATCTTTTTGGACAGAAATGGCAGGTGCACAGTAAACGGGCTGTTGAAAAATGACATGAAACAGTCAGAAACCCATGGAATGATGGGACGGAAAAAAATTCATCATGCAATGTTGAACATGAACCTATGATGCACTTTGATCCACGCCGCCTTCCCACAACTCCTAGCTGCAGAAGGTGGTGAGTTGCACAGTGAGATAGCTACCCCCGGTCTACTGCTCTCACTGTCAATGCTAGAACACAAACCGTGGATGTGCTCCACAGACGAAAGGAGCATTGTGTGAATATGCACGAATGACGTAATTATAGGACTTTTGGATCATCAGCATAACTTGTTGACAAAACTCTGTAGTGTAGACAAGGCCTTAGCAATACATTTGCTGTCCTCTGGCTCTGCAGGTCAAAAATCCTCTGTAAATAGCAAAGAAAAACAAGCAGCATTCTTCAAAGAGCACACACTAAGGATTTTATCACCGATGTTCAGAAATGAATTCAGTATTCGTATAGGACATGACAGCCTGTTCATAAAACCGAACCAGCTAATATTTCACAAACAGTTCATTTACCATACAGAATCCAAATGTTATCAGACTCCATAATAGCAGGGAAGCTGGATGCAAGCTGTGGACTATATATATGGAGAAGACATCTCAAAGAACCACAGTTACTGTAGGGCAAGTAATCATTTCTTCTTCGTGCGCCTCTCTCTCTCTCTCTCTCTCTCTCTCTGTCTCTGTATTCCAGTATTGGTGACTGACAAGCTGTGATCTAGCTCATAAGAGGGTAGTGCTAGGAGTCTCCTTAACACTGATTATAGGACAGCCCTACCAAAATTAGCATCAGATTTGGATGCTTCCACAACAGAACAGTACTGGGTAAACATACATACTGAAAACCACGTAGCTGCTTGTGAATAAGTGGCTGCCTCTCAGGTGTCTCTTGTGGTCTCAGGGCAGTCCTGCAAGCAGCCCCTCACCTCAGTTTCCCCAGCTGGTTCCACAGATAAACTCAGCACAGCATTCAGAGTATACTCAGTACAGCTTTGCAGATTTAATTTATTACCAAAAGTCCCACTACCATAAACCAGAATCCCACAGCACAACCCAAACAGTACATTCTTTTCCACAGGACAATACCAAGTGCAGCTCTGACATCTCTCACCATACCCTGCTCTCAGGTACAGCTCTGGTGTCTCTCACCATGCATTATGCTAGCCCCTCTTGCTCGATTGTTCTCCACCCTGCCTTCCTCCCAGAGACATCAGTGGGCTGACAACTCCTTTGTTTCCCTGCCTTTAGCCTTCTCTGGCCCCGTGGCTTCAACCCTCCAGCACTGAGCACTAGCAGGTATCTCCCTCTGCTGCTCCCAGCTTTCCACCCTCTTTGGCCATGGCAAGTTTGTAGGTGATCCTCCTGTGACACTGATAGATCAGGTGCCAGCTCATGCTACAGGCCCAGACCTCACTGAACGCTAACATGCATAGCTGGAAACCAGTCTTTTTACCTGTGTGAGCATTATCAAAATAGATTCTAGATGATAAGTTGATGAGAACATGTTTAGATCTTACAAAACGCTTGTAAGATGCTGCATGTACTGATCTCACTTATAACCTCTGTAGCCCATGGTATAAAGTTATATTAAGTGTTTGCATTGTAAACCTCTAATTGTGGAACTCACCAAATGGGAAAAGCAGCATTAATTAAGCTAGAGTGCTGAAGATGGCCACTGAAGGCAAATGAGATACTGTGTAGCATCAAAGGACAGAGGCTCTGTTAACTACATTCCTAACTCACTCCAGGAAGGAGAGACCTACGTGTGAACCCATCCCATCGGTTTGGACTCTGGCGTGGAAGGGATAAAATGCCTTACAAGGAGAAACTCAATCTCTATTTGGCTGTCTTGGTTCTGAAGGGCTAAGATTCCTAAGCATAAGCAAAGAGATCCCCATGCTGCTTGGCATAGTTTAGCCTTGAAAAATATTTTGAATTGACAGATTATTACAACTCCATCACCTTTTGAATCACAGACAAACTTGTGTGTATATATGCTTACTTGTTCTAACCTGTAAATAATTCTCATTTCTTCTTCCTATTAACAAATCTCTAGTTAGTTTATTACAGGGTTGGCTATAGGCTTTGTCTTTGATAGAAGAGCTAAGGTACACATTGATCTGGAGTAAGTGACTGGTCTCTTGGGACTGGGAGCAGCCTGAATATTTTATGATTTTTGGTGTACGTGACCATTTATCACTAAGTCCAGCTTGCCTGGGAGAGAAAATAGACTAGAGAGCCCGAGGGTGACTCTATGGTAACTATTACAGGGATCCAGGAGTTCATATTTGCTACTGGATTGGTGAAATCCAATTACAGAATATACCATCAGTTTGGGGTGTCTGCCCTGACATAGGCATTCTCAAGCAGGAACCCCTTCAGACAGCATCACACCCCCCGCTCTCCCAAACTGCCTTCAGCTTTCATCTGCCTGCTCTGGCTCCATTGCTCACTAGTGAACTCTCATTGCTTCTCCCTTCAGGGGCATCCTCTCCCTGAAGCTCTCAGCCCAGCTCAGCTCTGCTTGTGAGCTCTCATTTATAACTTCCAGGGGTAGCCCTGCCCGTCTCATTACTTGACAACTCTTTGAAAATAACAGAAATCATGAGATGCACCCTCTTCTAGTCAGAGCTCACCCCTTCTTGTGAGTCTGTGTCTCATCAACATTTCAGGCTGGGGTAGAGGCTCTCTTGCAAGTCTTTCTTACATATGGCAATGGTCGGCCACCTCATGTTCTTATATAGGACCCGTGCTTTGTACCATTGCTCCACTTGAGAGGATGCAGCTGCACTGTTGCAAGTCTCTAGTGTAGCTGTTCTAAACTGATGGGATAGAGCTCTCGCATCAGCTTAATTAATTCACCCTCACTGAGTGTTGAGAGCTGTCCACACCAGAGCTTAGGTTGGTGTAACTGACATTGCTATTTACTTATTATTCACATCCCTGAGCAACATAAGTTATACCAACGTAAATGGTAGTGTAGACATAGCCCTAGTTTAAACAGTCCTACTTGACCAAAATCCTTGCAGGCCTGTGTGAATTGGAAGTTCTATGTGCGTGGTACTCGAGTCATTCAAATTTGATGTCCCCAGATTGCAGTCTTGATGGTTCTCAGTGACGGCCCTTCAACAAGGCGTCAAATGCCTTTTCAGCACAGGGCAGGGCAGGCAAGGCAAGGCAGCTATCTGGAATGCAGTATAATAGGCTGCCTCTTAGCAAGTCAAAACTAGTGTAGTGAACCTCTGTATCAATATGTCAGAGCAGATACAAAACAGATTTCACAATCTGATATAGTCATATGCTACTTTATCATTATCCCATCTCAGCATTGCATCCACTCCCTTCAGCTGAGGTGGATTGAATATAGCTCCCCCTAAAACAATGGTCCCCAAACTATTTACCTCACTCCCCCCACCTGTCCAGGCTCTCCTCCCTCCCACCCCAGCTGGGGCCAGGAAAAAGGCACAGTTGGGGGTTGCGGCTGGGAGCAGGACTGAGGCTGGGGGGGAGGACCCTCTGGTGGCCTGAAGCTGGGCCAGAGGCCACAGCTGGGGGACTGGGTGCCAAGGGCTTGTGGCTGGGCCAGGCATCAACAACCAAGGCTGGCGCACCAGCTGGGCACCACACCAAGGCTGGTTCAGGAGCTGTGGCAGAGGGCTAGGCAGGGAGCTAAATGGCCACAGCCGGATGCTGAGATCGGGGGCTGCGGCGTTTTGAGCTGGGGGGGGGGTCAGGTGGTGGGGACCAAGCCCAGCGCCGGGGCAAGGCCAGGGGTTGTGGCTGAGGGGGCGGGACCACAGCAGAGCTCCAGGCAGAGCAGGGCTGAGTGGTGCTCCCTTTCCACTCCCCATGAGGGCTGCTGCGCCCCACCCCCCCAACATTCCTCAACACTCCCTTGGGGGGGAGAGGAGGGCACACCATACAATTTGGGATCCTCTGCTCTAAAACTAGTCAGTGCTATTCTATGCTGGCAGCACTGTTTACTATACAGTGCTGGAAGTGCTCCCTACCATTATGTCTTTTCTACACTAGAAAAATTATTACCCAGATTACAACTGTCAGCAATGCTGTAAACACAAGTTTATACAAAGCTTAACCGTTTTGGCCGTGTCATGAAAACCTGCTCTGAGATTAGTGTGCGCCATATTCTGCCCCTGAATGCATGACATATACCCCTGCCTCTCGTAACACTGGAAGTGAGCGAGTTTGCTGATACAGAAGGCAACAGAGCTATTTTTACCAGTTTTCTGCAGGCAGAGTTCTCTTTTGCAAAGGGAGTCTTCCAGTGACAATCTTTTTCTATTTTAAAGCCGTTTTGCTTCACTTATGGAGGGCAAAATGGCCTTAGCAAACCAGAGAATTCAAATGGTTAGGTTTAAGATCACATATTGTCCTTAGTTTACATCTTACATCATGAGAAAGAACTGTGAAGTTTTTTTGCACTAGCCATTAGGTGCATTAAATAACATGTGACTAACTCATAACCATATTGCTCCACACGGAATCTTTAGTAGAAAAAGGCAAGTGATGTAGTGACTTGAAACAATTCTGAGAGGTTCAAAATAGAACACGCCTTGCTGTGCTGACTGCTTGTTCACAGTATATGTTATTTCAATAAAAATGTTTGTGGATGAAGCAGTGAAAACAGTTGGAAAAAATCAGCTCCTAAAAATAGAAAATGGAAAAAAAGCTCCTGCTTTCCTAATCAACTCTGCTCCTTCAAACCACATCTTAGTAAAATAAAAATTAAGGAGAGGGGAACTAAAAAGATGTGTAAGTGGCATTAGCACCTTTCAGGGAACGTCTGCATAGCAAAAAAAAGACCTGTGACAATGAGTCCCAGAGCCAGGGTTAACTGACTCAGGCACACAAAGCTCGCTCTACAGGGCCAAAAACAGCAGTGTAGATATCTGGGCTTGGGTGAAGCCCAAGCTCTGAAAACCCAGGCAGAATTGTGGGTCTCAGAACCCAGGTTCCAGCCCAAGTCTGAATGTCTACACTATTTTTAGCATTTATCTGCAGAAGAATGTGCTGGGAATTGGGATGAATACGCACTGAAAAAGATTGGATCCATTCTCTCTGAGGTACCTGGCATTAGACCTTGTTTGAGGCACAATAAGTTCATTTGGAAGGGGAGGGGGAAGAGATGATTCAGAGGGACAGTACATTCAGCTCCTGGAAATGTGCTTTCTAGATTCTCACAAGTCTCACCTTCTGACAGATATTTGGAACATCCAGCTATGCTCCACTAGAGAAAGAATTAGAAATTGAATGGAAACTATGCCAGGAACCCGGTTCTGCATGAATTATTTTAATGAACCAAATATCAGGTGAGATGAACACCTTGCAGGTAGAATGATGTAAATCAAATCCCTGCCAGCTACTGACAACCAGTACAGAGAGAAGAATGGCTGAGAGCAAATTGGAGAAAAAGAAAAATTAATAGAGTAAAAAGTACTGTCTCCCTCCAAAAAAGCCAACCAAACCACTCCAGTAATTAACAAATTTTAATTTCACGTGCTAAAATAATTTTTTCCATTCAATTTCTTAACACAATCCGTTCACAAAATGTCAATACAGTTAACAAGCCACCACAAACAGGACTGGCAGCAAATCCTACTGGACTGCACTTTAAATTTCTCCTCAAGTAGCTTCTGAGGCAGTGACAATAAGGATGGAAAGCAATGGAGAAGGAGGTGACCTTAGAGAGAGAATCCTTTGCTACCCAGCCTTTCCTCAGATATTGGACTTCCCTCTCCAGACCCCCATTTTATTTCCATGCTCATTGTGCTGCAGCTTTCCCATGCTTTCTCAGTGCTTCTGTGAGTGCTTTAATCCCATGACTGTGAAGGTAGCAGCAGTCAGTTTCTCATAGACTAGGAACATGAGTGCGGCAGTGAGGACCGTCTGCAGGAGCTTTGCTTCAAGGCCTTTGTAGAGTCCCACCAATCCAAAACGCCTAAGAAGAAACAGGTTTGACAAATGTAAAGAGTTTTCTCTAAGCAAGTTACAGAACTAATGAGAAATGCTGCACTGACAGATCTGCATGCTGAAGCTCTTTTTCTATCCTTAGAAGACAGACAAAGCATGGGAAACTGAACAAACTTCTCACACACTCTACCCCAACAGAATACTTCATCTTTGGTTGAGGAGAATAAGTCAGTTTCTGTGGCATAGTCACTTTTTGGCCTCTATGCAGAGATGTCAGCAAAGAAGCCAGTTACAATGCAGACACTTGCCCATCAGATTTATCAGCCAACTAACAGCCTTAGAACAGCACTGACCTCGAGTAACTACTGACCTACTACTACTAAACTTCAATTACTACTAAACTTCTAGTAAAATTAGAAGTTAATTCTATGTCTGTAATTTAAGACTCCTTATCCTATTCTCAATCTCCTCAGCTACTTAGATTTGAAAAGAATGGTTACGTACCTCATAACTGTTGTTCTTCGAGATGTGTTTCTCATATCCATTCCCAATTAAGTGTGTGTGCGTCACATGCACTGGTGCCAGAAATGTTTTCCCTAGTGGTATCCATAGGGATGGTTCTAGCACCCCCTGAAGCGGCACGTGTATGTGCCCATATATAGAGCGCCACCAGCGTCCCTCCCTCTCATTTCTTTTTTGCCAAAACGCCAACTGAGGGGTAGGAGGGTGGGTTGTAGAATGGATATTAGCAACACATCTCAAACAGCAGCAGTTACAAGGTAAGTAACCGCTTTTTCTTCTTCAAGTGCTTGTTTATGTCCATTCTCAATTAGGTGACTTACCGGCAGCATCCCCAGAGGTGGGTAGGAGTTCATAGGTGTGGTATTTGTAACACCGCTCTCCAAAGCCAGCCTTGTCCCAGGCCTGCTGTGGGGAGGTGTAGTGGGATGTGAAGGTATGTACTGAAGATCATGTTGCAGCTCTACAGATATCCTGTATTGGGACATGCACCAGGAAGACTGATGAAGATGCCTGGGCCCTTGTAGAGTGGGCTGTTAGGAATGCTGAGGGCGCAGATCCAGCCTGCTTGTAACAGGCTTGAATGCAAGCTATGATCCAAGTTGAGATTCACTGGGATGACACTGGTAGCTCTTTCATTCGGTCGGCAAGTGCAACGAAGAGTTGCATGGATCGAAAGAAGGCCTGGTCCTGTCAATGTAGAAAGTCAGGGCCCTCCTGACATTGAGAGTTTGGAAACATCTCTCCTCACTGGAATTGTGAGGTTTTGGAAAGAAGACTGGTAGAAAAATGTCTTGAATGACAAGGAAGTGGGATATCACCTTTGGCAGGAAAGCCAGATGAGGTCATAGTTGGATCTTGCCATTGTAAAAGATTGTGTATGGGAGCTCTGAGGTCAAGGCCTTAATTTCAGAGGCTCGCCTTGCTGACATAATAGTTATTAGGAATGCGACCTTCCAGGACAAGTGTGTAAGGGAACAGGAAGCCAAGGGCTCAAATGGTGACCCAGTGAGCCTGGAGAGGACAAGGTTCAGATCCCATAGGGAAATTAGCCTGTAGTGGTGGGAAGAGCCTTTCCAAGCCTCGAGGAACCTGGCTGTCATCCCGTGCGAAGAACCATTCTGCCCTGTACAGGAGGCTGAAAGGCCAATATCACCACTACGTGCAGTTTAACTGACAAGAAAGCCAAGCCTTCCTGTTTTAGATGCAGTAAATAGTCCAAGATCAAGTGGATAGTTGATTTAGTTGGAGAGACATCATGGTGAACTGTCCAGCAGGTGAAGCAACTCCACTTGGCTAGAGAAGATGTTCTGGTGGAAGGTTTTCTGTTTTCCAGCAGAACCTTCTGGACCTGAGCTGAGCAGGATTGCTCTTCCTGGCTCAGCCATGGAGCATCCACGCCATCAGGAGCAGGGAGGCTAGGTCCAGATGAAGCAGACAACCATGATCCTGGGATAAGAGTCCAGCCATGACTGGAGCATCTAACTGCAGGCCACTGATAGCTTGAGTAGCATCCCGAACCAATGCTGACACAACCACGCTGGGGCCATCACAATGAACTGTGCCCTGTCTCACTTGATTTTTATAAGGATCTTATGGCTCAGTGGTATCAGTGGGAAGACGTACATGAAACTGCCCAAAGACAGCAGGAGAAAGGCATTGGTCAGTGAGCCATCACTGAGTCTTTGCAGGGAGCACAACTGATTGCATTTCCTGTTCCACCTCGTGGTGAAGAGGTTCACTTGGGGAGTACTCCACCTCTGCAAGATGAGGCTGGTCACTTTGGGGTGGAGCAACCACTCGTGGTGAGAGCGCAAGGATCTGTTGGGCTAATTCACTAATGTGTTCTTGACCTCGGGAAAGTGCACTCCTTCCAGTTGAATGTTGTAACTCACTCAGAAGCTCCACAGATGCAAGGCCTCCTGACAACAGGCTGAGGATCTGGCCCTTCCTTGACTGTTGATATAGTACATAGAGGCCATTTTGTCTGTGAGTACTTGAACAACCTTGCTGGAAAGCTGAAGCAGGAATACCTTGCAGGCTAGTCGAACTGCCCTGAGTTCTCCGATACCGATGTGTAATTCCAGTTCATCCCTGGGCCAGAGGCGTTGGGTCCTGAGTGTAGTGAGATGGGCTCCCCACCCTAGCTCTGAGGCATTTGAAACTAATGACAGCGACGGTTGCAGGGTCACAAAAGGCGCTCCTGACAGCAGGTGATGTGATTTCGTCCATCGTGATAGAGAGGTAAGTATCTGCGGCAGGACCATGAGGATTGTGTCCAGATGGGGAATACATAGTCGGCCAGCCACATTTGCAGAGGTCTGAGGTACAGTCTGGTGTATTGGACTATGTAAAAACAGGCTGCCATGTGACCCAGCAGGCTGAGGCATACCCTCGCTGTAGTGAGTGTGTGGGCTGATATTTGGGATATGAGCTCCAACATTGCCAGCAACCTGGCCTTCAGTTAGAGTGTTCTGGCTCATGTAGAGTCTAGGACTGCCCTGATGAATTCTATTCTCTGGACATGAATGAGTGATGACTTTTGCTCATTTATTAACAGATCCAGGTGGTCTGGACAAACTCAATACTGCATTGGACTTGCATCCTTGACTGGCCCCTAATGAGCCAGTTGTCCAAGTAAGGGAAGTCCTGTACTCCTTGGCATCTGAGATGGGATGCTACCACCTCTGTGCACTTGATGAACATGCGTGGTACAGTCGATAGGCCAAAGGGGAGCACAGTGAATTGATAGTGCTGCTTGCCCTCCACGATTTGTAGGAATCTCCTGTGGCCTGGGAAGATAGAAATAGGCATCTTTTAAGTCAAGGACGGCATACCAGTCACCTGGATCCAGAGAGGGGATGATGGCGGCTAGAGAGACCATACGGAACTTCAACTTCTTGAGATATCTGTTGAGGTCTTAGGCTTCCTTTTGCCTTTGGAGTCAGAAAGTTGTGGGAATAAAAGCCTCTTCTCCTCAGTTCTTGAAGAAGCTCTTCCACTGCGCCTACTTGCAAGAGGAGCTGCACCTCCAGAGTGAAGAGTGCCCATGAGAGGGATCCCTGAAGAGGGATGCAGAAGCGGGGTGGAAAGGCAGGAGCAAAATGAACTGAAATTATGGTAGCTCAGGATGGGAGTAAGGTGGGATGAAAATAATAGAGTGGCTGGTAGGTTGCCCTTGGGCACACCTTCAAAAGTTTGTTTGCCTCCTGGGTGGTGACAGCTCAAGCTCAACTGGGGGGCGGTGGCCGATGAGTGGTCCTGGCATCATTTGTAATCCCTATTCTTTCTTTTACAGGGCTCCACTCGAGGTTGCTCTCCAAACCTCTGTGGTTATTGAGATCTGAAAGCCTCCTGATGGCGGACAGGGGTACAGGCCTAGAGAGCGCAATGTAGCCTTCGAGTCCTTCAGCCCATGCAGCCTGGAGTCTGTTTGGTTGACAAACAGGGCTGTGCCATCAACGGGAAGGTCCTGAATGGACTGCTGGACCTCTGCCAAAAGAGCAGATGGCTGGAGCCAGGACACTCTTCTCACTGATACCACTGAAGCCATCGTCCTGGCTGCAGAATCGACTGTGTCTAATGCTGCTTGGAGGGAGGCCCTAGCCACTGTCCTTCCTTCCTCAAGGATCACCTCAAACTCTTGACTGGAGGCTTGTGGCAGGGAGTCAGAGAACTTGTCCAATGACTGCCAGATGTTAAAATAGTATCTTCCCGACAGCACTTGTTGCTTGGATACACGCAGTTGCAGGCTAGCTGTTGAATAAACCTTGCGCCCAAACAGATCGAGCTTTTTGGCCTCCTTTTTTGGGGTGGAACTCATCTGGACTTGCCTGTCCCTTTCATTGGCAGCCGCAACCACTAACAATCCCAGGGAAGGATGGGTGTAAAGGTATTCAAACCCCTTCCCAGGCACATAATACTTTTTTCCCTGCCCATTTAGACATAGGAGGCTGGGGTCTTCCATAGTGCCTTGGCTAACTTTACTACTCCCTCATGCACCGGGAGAGCCACCCGGGCTGGAGCCACTGTTGCCAGGATGTCAAACAGTTTCTCAATGGGTTCCTTGAGCTCCTCCACCTTGAGGCCCAGATTGGTTGACTTGCACTTAAGCAGATCTTAGTGGCCTCTGAAGTTGTCTAAGAGGGTAGCAGTGGAGTATTCCGCTACCACCTCACTGGGCGAAGAGCGAGAGCCGGCTGGTAACCATGGGGGGGGCAGGGTCCTCTTCCCTGCTCAGAGTAGCCCCTGCTGGGCTGTCTGTGGGTGTCCTTTCCTGGTCAGACTCCACATCCAGATCTGGGGCTGCACTTGGGGCTACCAAGGGCCACGTAACCGAGGCGCCTGTGAGCTTGTGCGACCACCATCTGGGGGAACCCCCATAGGTTCCAAAATTGCCACAGTCCAGGCCACTGTCCATGAGCCCATATTCTCATTGGTAGAACCATGGGGAAACTGGCTGCCTGGTTTGTGGAGGTCTTAGTGCAGGTTTCCCCCGATGAGCGCCTCAAAGGGATAACTGACTCTCGGTGCGGAGACTTCACTTCTCTAGGTGTTGGTGTCACCCGTATAGCCAGGTGGTCCTTCATTGCCTAGAACACCTCAGCTGTAGTAGGCACCATCAGGAGTCGGCGGCAGGTCCGGGATGGGGCTTGACACCCATATGGGCAGTGGCCCCCTCAGGGCTGGCAGGGATGAGTGGCCTGACACGGGTCTCACTTGAACCTGTCCCCTTCCTAACTGCCTTTGGTGCCGGAAAGTGCTTCGTTCAGTGTGGGCCTCCTTAGATCTTTTCTTTGGCACCGGAGATGTTGAGTGACCCTGGGAAGATGCCGGTGCGGGGGGCGTGCTCTGTGCCGAAGCTCATGTCCTCAGTCCCGAATCTGACCTCAGTTCCAACACTGGTTTGAGCGCTGACTCCACTAGGAGGGCTCTAAGTCAGATGTCCCGTGGTTGGAAACTTTTACAGATTTTACACTTCTCCCACATGTGAGCTTCTCCTAAACACTTCAAGTAGCTCTGGTGAGGGTCACTCAGTGGCACAGGCTTCTTGCATGAAGCGCAGGGTTAAAACCCAGGGACCAGGTCATGCCCCATCTCTGGGTCAAAAGCATACCAAAACTAACTCTAAAACTAACACTTAACAACAAGAACTAACTATATATACACATGATAATGAGTAAACCACTAGGTTGATGAAGGACTTGCAGAAGCAAGGGAATGTTCCAGCACTTTCACAGGACGTAAGAAGGAACTGAGGGGGAGGGAGGCTAGCAGTGCCCTACATACAGGCACATATGCGTGCTGCTGCATGGGTAGAACCCTGCAAATCAGTGGATATTCACAGATCATTTTTGGTGGATGGTGGATCAGATGCAGATCTCAAAGGCGGGGAAGAAGCTGTCTGCAGCTCATAGCCTTTGAGGCTGCTTCCCCGCCGTTGAGATCCAGAGGCGGGGGCTGGCTGCCAATCAGCTGTTCTATTGGGCTCCTCTTCTGCCAGATCAGCGGCTGGCAAATGAGCCCAGAGGAACAGCTGATCAGGGGCTAGCAAGATGCCCTTGCAGAACAGCTGATCGGTGGCCAGCAGGGGGAACCCTCCAGAACAGCTCTTGGGGGTCGCTCCCCTGCAGGCTGCCAATCAAATCAGCTGTTCTGCGGGGCTCACCTGCTGGTCCCCGATCAGCTATTGGGCAGCTGCCTGGAGGGGCTGGCCCCCGAACAGCTGATCAGCAGTGGAGGATGCAGTGTGGATGGCCTCCAAACAGCTGATTGGGGGCCCGAGAGCTGCAGGTGCAAGTGGGTGTGGATGACTACACTGCAGATGGAGGCTGGAGATAAGATGATTGGGGTGGATGCAGAGCCACATTTGTGTATCTGCGTAGGGCTATATGCATGGGGCTCTTGAGCTAGCCGTACGGATACCACTAGGGAAAAAATTTCTGGCACCACTGCATGTGGCGCACACATAGCTAATTGGGAATGGACATGAGCAAGCACTCAAACAACAACATTAAGGGCTCAGCAGAGAGGGGTAAGCATTCTACGCAGGAAATTTAAGTCTTTTCCAGGGGAGAGGCTGATTGTTGTTGTTATCTATAGAATCACACTGAACAACATGCAGATACTTAATTTGAAAGTAGTTACTTGCTCTCCTAACCCTGTTTTGCAATAATCTACAAGACAGAAGTGAAACTGTGTAACTAGTTCAAGTGGCTGAAAATAAATAATGGTCGGGCCCAGCAATACTACTGCCAATATGTTATAAGCCCAATCTTTTGTGGGAACATGAGAGTCATTAAGTTAGGAACTAAAATGCTCACCTGACTCTCTGTCGAAGAAGGTAGAGAACATTCTTAAGACTGCCTAGCCTCCGGTTTTCGGGGTTCAATCTGTGTCGTCCAAACTGAAAGGGAGAGGAAAGAAACAGAGTTAACAATTTATTGAGATTATTTCCTCCTAATCATAACCCTCAATGCCAGACTGAGAACCCTAATGAACAGGTAAAATGTGAGGAGGCTACTAAATTCTATGACAATTTCTAGGATTGATTCTTCTATATCTGTTTTAACATCTTTCAGGTTGTGTTGTCAAAAGGTTGCAATCAGTGCAGAAAAGTGCAGCCAAACTTTTATTGACCTAGTTTATTTGATATTATACCTCCTGTATTAAATCTTTGTTTGCAACAAGTGAAATCTTATTGATTTTAACGTTCAGTTCCATTCCAATGATAAACATGGAACTACACAACATTATCTTTCACTGACTCCACGTAAAACAATTTTCAAGATTATTTTTCTAACTACCAGTCCTGCAAAATCAATCTGGGATCTGAAATTCAAACTGAGCTCTTTCTGGCTTGTGGATTATTAATACAGCAGGACAGCCCTCACATCTATGCAAAGCTGTTAGCTTCAGTACAATTACACAAGTATAACCAAGGGCAGAATTTGGTGCTGGAACTGGAACTTCATTTACAACTGTATTGATGATGAGTGATCTAAGATCCATACAAACATCCAACTAATTCTATCACGCTTGGCTCTGCAGTGCTAACAATTTAGTATTAAAGTAAGCAGATATGACTTTGAATACTTACTAAAAATTTTATTTTTGTTACAATACCACGCCAATGTAAACATTACTCCTGGGGGAATTCTGCAACAAAAAATTAAAAATTCTATGCCAAAAAATTCTGCACAGAATATTTTAAAATTCTGCAAATTTTATTTGTCAAAATAACACTAATAACACCCATTTCAATTATTTTTGTAATTTATTTCAAAATACTTGCCTGTACCAATACAGACAAAAAATACTCCCCCAGGAGTTGAGAGTTAAAAGACACCCTTATGACAACACAGTTCCTGTTTCCCTGCCTCCTATCCCCCAGAGCCCAGCCACAGGTCGCTCTCCCAACCCCGACATCCACACCCCCTATTTCCCAGAGCCCAGTCACAGGGTATCCCCCAGCCCAGACACCTGAAGCCCCTACCCCTCAGAGCCCAGCTGCGGGCCCCTTCTCCAGCCCAGACACTAGCACTCTTTCTCCCCAGAGCCCATCCAAAGGGCCACCCAGCTGAACCGCAGGACCCCGCACCCACTGAGTCCAAAAGTGGCCTTCCATAGCCCAGACACTCGCATCCCCAAACCCCCCGAGCAGGACCAGATTAACCTTTTGTGGGCCTGGTGCCAAACATATTTGTAGGCCTCCATAGGACACTACAACAGGAATGCCAGAACTTCCCCCCACTCTGCCACTTTCCCCTGAGGTCCTGCCACTGGCTGCTCTCCCTCCTCCCCTTTTCCTGTCACTGGATCCTCTCCACCTCCCTTCCCCTCCCTGCCCCCCTGGGGTTAAGCAAAGTGAATGAAGTCACTTTATGCTTTGCCTTTATATGTCCATATGCTTCCTTTCTGACAAACAAGAAAACTTAAATTATGTGGAACAACTATCCATTTCCAAGAAATGCAGGCATAAAGATGCATGCAACTTTATAAATAAACTCTATAAATGAGCCTCATTTGGTCCTTCATAACCCCATACAATTTTTGACCACTCAGTGCATGGCACTTTCTAAAACGAGACCTTAATTACATTTAGTGCTATATAATGCCTTAATCTGATAAATGAGAATAGTGTTTAATTTCTTTTGCGTCCAAAAATCAAAGACTTGTGGACATGGTAACAACCTCTGCATAATATTAAAACTATAAAACAAAGCTAAATATTGTATATATACCACAGCAGAATTAAAATCCTTGAGATTTCAATATCTGCACAGAAGATAAAATGCACAACTTCCAGTACCAACAATAGAAAAGTCCTGTCCAATGCTCTTCTCGCTGCACTGAAGAGGGTAGGGTTTTTTGTTTTGGTTTGGTTTTTTTTGCCTTCATCTATCACTATTCCTTAATTTCTACTCTGGGATGTGCTAATTCTGAAAATATTGAGAGAAATCAAAACACCTCAGCATTGTGCCAGGTTGCATATTGTGTTAGCTATATAAAAGGAACCTTTAAGATACAAAAATGGAATGATTGAGACAAAGAGTTCCTTTACGAATTCACTGTGGCAATTTCAACCTGCATTTGAGTCAAATAGAGACCCCAGCTCAGCAAGAGGAAATTAGCTGTTTAAGACAACTGGCAAAGGCTAAAAAAGTTCAGCTAATACTAGCTGAGACTGCAGCATTCTGAATTTACTAGGGTTATTCCTGATGTGTGCCTTTAATGGGTTGTGTTCATGTTTACTCTTTGTTGCAATTTGAGTTACATAAATTGCTATGCAAGCACAAAATATAATGCTTTCAAATAGACTCACTGGCCCATTTATCTATAGCAATATATTCTGCCAGAAGATTGGAAAAAAACTTTTAAGCTGTAAATGTCAACTCCCTTGGGCATTACAAGGTGTCATCAACTCAGTACTAGGTTTGCTGACTCATACAAACATACGCACTTGGAAACATTAATTTTCTTAGAGGGGCCATGGACAATAGCTCACCGGGGCAGAGGTTCGATCCCTGAGTAAGGTAGGGGCCAGAGGCAAGCAGATCGGGCATGAGGAGGCAGACACAATCCCCCCTGGGGTGGCATGGAACCAGTATCTACTTCCCCGCGACTTCCCTTCCTGTGCCCCTTGGAACTGCGCTTTCCCCGCCCTAACAGAGTTACCTGCAGGGGATAGGGGAGGTATCTCTGGCCTGCTCCCGCTGGCACATTTCCAGGTCGCTTGGCCTCTTTCCCTGGCAGCTGGGCCCAGGCAGGATGCTGAGGGGGCAGGACAGAGCCACTTCTCATGCCAGCTGAAGGTGGCCACTGAGGGTCGCTGCTCTGTGCAGCGTGGCAGCTGCTTGCGAGAACCCAGCTGGGGAGGCAGCACTGGTGGGCTGCCCCCCGCCTGCCAGGGACAGGGGCCAAGTGATCTCTGGAGGTGCGGGGGAGGTGGATTTTGGTTTGCTTGGCCCCTGTCCCTAGCAGCCAGGCCTGGGCAGGGGGCAGCCCTCTTCTATCACCTCAGCTGGGCTCTAGTAGGCAGCCACCATGCTGCACACAGCAGGGACACAGAGTAGCCAGCGTAAGAAGCAACTGGTCCTGCTCCTTTCACTGCCCAGCCCGGCCCGGCTGCCAGGAACAGGGGCCGAGCATGCTGCAGGGCAGGTGCAGTGGAGAAAGACAGAGCTCCTTTTCTTCCTGCCACAGCAGGCCAAACAGAAATGGGGGGAGAGGCCAAGCACAGGCAGGGCCATAGGGTGAAGCACAGGGTAAAGTGAGGTGAGGACACGGTCCAGGCACCGGGGCCCCTTCTGAATGCAAGCCCAGCACCACGGCACTGTCATAAACCTGGCATTGTCCCAAACCCCAGCCGTGGGGTATCCCAGGAGCCCAGACACTCGCACCTTCTACCCTCCCCAGAGTCCAGCTGCAGGGTTCCCCCATCCCAGATACTTGCACCTCTACGCCCCCAGGAATCCAGATGGAGAAACAGCCTGATGCTGGGTCCCAAGCTTGTTTGTTTTTCTGCATGCTGTCTCCTTCCTTCAGACAGTGCTGGAACCCTCCAAGCTCCTTTCCCCACCCCTGGTCATGTCTTCTATTTGCAAGCTGGGCTCTGCCGCATCCAGCAGTCCCTAGTAGTGGCCAGCAGCTTTGCAGCTCATTTCTGTGGGGGGAAAATAAATTCTGTGCAGAACATTAATTTCTGAGCAAATTCTGCATTGCGCAGTAGTGCAGTATTCCACCAGGAACACATGTATAACTATTCAAGCTAAAATAAAGGTATTTATACAACATGCTGTAAGATGTACACTGCCTGCTTGCAAGGATCAGGACTGAGTGTTTTCCTCACCACTCCAATTAGTGTATAGCACTGGGCAATTGGTTAGGGTGCAATATTTATGAAGAGTTCACTTTCCATTGATTCATCAAATCTTGGCCACTGCTGAAAGCAAGCAGCGTCTGACTGAGTAAAGCAAACCTTATGCATATGATTTGCTTTTTTAGTTAATCTTAAATCATTTGGTCTGAAGTTTTTAGTCTTTAAAGTTTATCTTCCATGGTTATGGAACCTATTTTCTATTTATATTCATAAGTCTGAATCCACATTTTATGCAGCCTTTAGTGTAAGGTGCTTCAGTAGTTATTGTGAAAGACACCACATAAATGTGTTATATTCTAATTATTGTCGGCTGCTTATGAGACTGCCCTATCCCTATTGATTTCCAGCAGGCTCCACTGGTATGGCAACAAAAGCCCAAGTCTAGGCCCTTACAAATGGTGAGCCCTGCCAATGGCTTTCAACATAACCACCAATGTCAAAAGGATTTCTACATGAGAGAGAAGTTTGTCTGTCTAGCAAAAACTCATGAACAGACAAGTCTTGGGCTGCACAGTACTGACCCCCAGAGGAAGAGCTGCATTTGCCTGGAATTAGATGGACCTATTTTCGGTATAACTACTACTCACCCGCAAAATTGATTGTACTGTCTGCAGGGGGTAGGTGATGGTGGTGGCCACTGCCTTGGCTACTGCACCAATGACGAATGCATCCAAAGAGGTAAGCTGGTCAACAGTGTAAGGAAAATATTATTTGCAAGAAGAAACATATCAGCCAATTATCTATCTATATTACAGTTTTATGCCTATCACCACAGCATCTAAGGGCTTTCCACATAAAATCAATAGCAAAATCCCTAAAGGACTTCATAGAATTTCTAACACTTCTCTCTTTTCAGGGTCAAAACTATAAATAAATCAGCACAATGTAGACATGCCCTGAGTTATTAAAGATTATTTCCATCATGCGGACCTAAGTTAGAAGTCTCATGCTGCCATAAGAAAAGCAACCTTCGAATTTTAAATATTTTAGATGACAACTTTCTAACACAAAAAATCCCACAGTGCATCAAACATATAGAATTACTCCAAGTTGGTTGCACTATTTGATCTCAATCTAACTGATAAAGGTTAGAATGAGATCAAGTCATCACAAACTGATTTCATTTGTTGTGTGCAAACAGGACAAGTAATATACAAGTACTTGGTGCTTTAAAATGGACAAATTCCCAGTGTTAAAAATAAACGTGAGAAAAACTGAATGGGAAGAAACATTTAAACATAAAATAGAAGTAATACTGGAGAGTTATTTAAGAATGCTTTTTTAAATGCCCAGGAAACACACAAATCTGCAATCACATAAGAAGGCTTCTTGTGTTAAAAGAAATCCTAGTTAAAAGAGGAAATGAAAGTATCAATTACAATTTTAAAAAAAATACACATAAAAAATGGAAAAATGGGGAAGTGGATAGCAGTACAAATCAGAAGTTAGGAAATGGGCCTTGGTTTTATCTGAAAGACAGCAGCATGGCATCCTTTCACAAGAGGCTGGGGCACTTCCTGCTACACACAGTGACTGTCCTGAAAGAAGAACTACCATAATATCTAGAGAGTTTGAAAGATATGACATTGATATTGTTGCCCTAAATGAGACCTGTTGGGCAGATGAAGACCAACTGAAAGAAGGAGGTTGCTATACCTTCTTTTGGAAAGGAAAGCTGTTTGAAGAGAGGCATATTCTTGGAGTTAGTTTTGCCATCAAGAACAAGATTTCTAGGCAGCTTTTAGAACTCCCTAAACAAATGTCACGACTCTTTGTCTTAAGCCTAGCAACAACCAGTATGCCACGGTCATCAGTGTGTGTGCTCGCACTCTTGATGATGACAAAAACAACAAGGAGCAGTTCTCCTGTGCTCTTGATGTAGTTCTCAGTGCCACAGCCAAGGAAGATAAGCTTATCCTCATGAATGACTTCAGTGCAAGAGTTAGGTGGCATCCCAAACTCTGGAGAGGAACCACTGGGAAAGAAGAGGTGGGGAAGTTAACTCTAATGGCATTCTTCTCCTCAGCAAACATGTGGAGCATGATTTGTTTATCTCAAATACCATCTTTAGATAGAGGGCCAAATAAGATCACTTGGAAATACCCATGTTCCAAACACTGGCATCTTCTTGACTATGTCATCGTCAGACCCTGTGATCGTACTAATGTCTGTATTACATGAGCCATGAGAGGTATGGATGACTGCTGGACAGACCACCGTTTAGTTAGATCAATCATGAACATGCAACTTGCTCAACACCACCGTAAACAACTGAAAGAAAAGCAGAAGAGATTTAACATCAAGGCAGTTCAAAATCATGTCAGTTGCAAGACTCTTCAGCAATGCCTCATTGAGAGGCTCTCTCACCTACCTGATAACATAAATGACATCCAACACATTGGGCAGAGTTCAAGACCATTATTCACAAGGTATGTGCTGAATCAATTAGATATTCCACTCACCAGCATCAGGACTGGTTTGATAAAAACAACGAGGAAATCCTAGCACTTATTCATCAGAAGGGAAGCACATTTTGCAATTGGCAAAATGAACCTTCTAACAAGCAGAAATGAGAGACTTATCAGCTTAAAACTGTAGTTCAAATGAGGCGGCATGACATCAAGAATCAGTGGTGGAAAGCAAAGGCCCTGGAGATCTATAATTTCTCTGATCAACATGACATGAGAAGCTTTTTTCAAGCAACGAAAGCCATCTATGGGCCAAGTTCAAATGGCACAACCCTTCTGCAATCCCAGGACAGCTTCACTGTTCTTAAGGACAATGTAGCTCTCACGAAACACTGAAAGGAGCATTTCAAGACTCTACTGAACTGTGAATCTGAAGACTCAGCTGCCATCAAGTCCATTCCTCAGCATCCAGTAATAGAACCTCTTGCTGAACCCACCCCCATCTTCTGAGGAAGTTTGGTGAGCCATTACTCAGACTAGAAATAACAAGGTGTCAGGCCCAGATGAAATCCCTGTGGAGGTCTTCAAAGCTGGTGGAATAGCACCCGTGCAAAAAATGCATCAACTTCTTGTTAGAATTTGCATTAATGAGGAAATTCCACCCGACCTAAAGAGTGCCGATATTGTGACTGCTTTTAAGAAAGGGGAAAAGTCAATGTGTGGGAATTACCAAATATTGCTCTCCTCTTCATTGCCAGGAAGATCCTTGCTTGCATCCTTTTGAACTGTCTCCTCCCTCTTGCTGAAGACATTCTTTGGGAATCTTAATGTGGTTTCAGACCATCTCAGGGCACTATCGACATTATTTTTGTTACAAAACAGATCCAAGAGACGTGTAAGGAACAATACCAGCCAGTGTTTATGGCATTTATTGATCTAACTAAGGCCTTTGATTCCATCAATCAGGATGCATTATGGAAGGTGCTGTCTAGGTTCAACTGCCCATTGAAGTTCATTCTCAGCTACTTCATGATGTGATCACCACAATCCTCTGTAATGAGCTGGAGATGGGCATGTTCACCATCGATACCAGGGTTAAGCAGGGCTGTGTTACTGCCCCAACCCTTTTCTCCATCCACCTTGCCATCAACTTGATTCTTATTCATGACCATCTTTCTTCTGGAACTGGGATTAAGTATCACATGGACAGTCATCTCTTCAATCTGTGGCGTCTTCATTCTAAAACTAAAGTGACCAGGACTGTTATTACTGACCTTCAGTATGCTAATGACTGTGCTATCCTCACACACACCGAAGCTGAATTGGAATCCACCCTAGATCTTTTCTCAGGTGCCTATTATAGCCTGGAACTTTCCCTCAACATTGGGAAGACTAAGGTGCTCCACCAGCCTGCTCGAGCACAAGTTGCCCCCTGATACCACAAATTGTCTTTGGTGGTGAACCCTTGGAAAACATTTAGCATTTCCCTTACCCTGGTAGCCACCTTACAGCCCTGCAAATTTGCAGCTTTCTGCTTTATATCCACAGATCATTTTTTTGGCGGATAGTGGAGTAGATGCAGATCTCAAAGGCAAGGAAGCAGCTCTCTACAGCTCACAGTCCTTGAGGCTACTTCCCCACTTTTGAGATCAGCAGTTAAAGGCTGGCCTCCAATCAGCTGTTCTGGGAGGCTCCCCTTCTAGCCGCCAATCAGCTGTTCTGCTAGACTCCTGGCCAGCAGGTGAGGCCCGCAGAACAGTGGATCAGCAGCTGAAAGGGGAAGCCAAGTGGAACAGATGACTGGTGGCCAGCAGGGGAGCCCCACTGAATAGCTCCCCTGCCGGCTGCCAATCAACTCTTCCTGGGCTGGAGATATGAATCCACCTCCAAGTCTGACAATGAGCCTTCCTATATGGACCAGGGAGAGGCAGTTTCCATTGGTGCCAGGGAATGGTGCCATGGCAGGAAAACCTGCATCAAGGCCAGCAGGGCTGGTTTTCCTCTAGAGAGTGCTGAGGGGCCCAGCCCCAAATGGGAGCTCAGGGCAACATGCTCCCTTCTCTGACAATGCTAACTCTTTACTGCTGGCGACAGTGCTACCGAAAGTGCCAGCAAGTCCTTGGCCACAACAAGCGCTTCCAGGGTAGACAGGATCACAATCCTGCTGGTGCTGCATTGTCCCTGCAGTGCCAAAGATTGGTCCAGGACTGGACTCAGTGGAGCCTGCATACAGGACGGAGTCAACAGTTACTGACCTCAGAGTGTGGGCAAAGTAGTGGCCAAACTCAGGTTGCACTCTGCTGTGCTCCTTGTGGTTGGCTCTCTTTAGAGTTGGGGAACACTCCCCTCAGCCAACTTATTCTTATATTTTTTTCTTTGGCACCAGTGAAAGGGTTTCATAGCCTTTAAGGTCAGAAGGGACCAATATGATCATCTAGTCTGACCTCCTGCACAATACAGACCACAGAACCTCACCCACTCCTGTAATAGACTCCTAAGCTATGAGTGAGTTATTGAAGTCCTTAAATCATGGTTTAAAGACTTCAAGATACAGAAGATCCACTAGCAAGTGACTTGTGCCTTATGCTACAGAGGAAAGCAAAAAAACCACAGGGCCTCTGCCAATCTGTCCTGGGGGAAAATTCCTCCCTGACCCCAAATATGGCAATCAGCTAAATCCTGAGCATGTAGGCAGGACTCACGAGCCACGAAAGAATTCTCTGTAGTAACTCAGAACCCACCCCATCAAACGTCCCATCACAGGCATATTTACCACTAGTAGTCAAAGATATTAATTGCCAAATTAGGCTGTCCTATTATACCATCTCCTCCATAAATGTATTAAGGTCAGTTTTGAAGCCAGCTAGGTTTTTGCCCCTGGAACAGTGCTGAGAGACTCTCAGTGGGAGGAGCACTCTGCACCAATGCTGAAGAACTTGGTGCCATGTCCAACTGGCTCAGCTCCAATGAGGACTGGAGCACCGCCTCCAACAAGAGGGATTTCAAATCTGGCTTCCCGGGCCTTCTCAGGCTATGCCTACACTGACAATGGTAAATTTGCCACCATCAGTTCAATTTATCTGGTTCAACTGAGTGGCAGTGAAGACGCTCAATCGATCTGGAAGTCGATTTATTAAAACCACCTCCAGAAAAAGCATAGCGCTGTGTCGACGGGTACGCATGTCCCGTTGGTGCAGCATAGTGGAGATGGTGCGCAGAAGAGAAGTTAAGAAGTCGACGTAAGTTATTCAAGCTACTCTATGTAGCTTGCATAACTCCTCTTGACTGCCACCATAATTTGCTGGTCAGTGTACGCCAAGCCTGAGTACGGGGCTTGAAGTCCCAGCAGATCTGGCAGCGATCCATGATATAAGTCTCTCCCAAGCACTTCAGACAACTGGAGTACAGGTTGCTCACAGGCATAGGCTTGCTGCAGGAAACACTGGGCTTAAAACCCGGGAGACTATGGCATGCCCCGGCACCAGGAGCGGATGAAGACTCCACTAACATGGTGAAAAAAATGCCAACTAACTATGTACAACAAACTAAAAAACAAGTCCAAACAAGAAATAAAGAACTGGGACAAAAGAAATAAAGGGAAAGATAGTAAACTAAGACCACTGAGAAGAGTTTGTCAAAGCAAGAGGAGCAGTTCCAGTGATCATCCCGGGTGGTAAGAAGTAACTGAGACAATGTGGCGTCAGCCAGACCCCTTACACCGGTGCAAGAAGGCATGGCACCAACGAGCACTAGAACCAATCTGACATTTATCACTGAGGGAAACATTTCTGGCGATTGTGCTGCAGCATGCACAGCTACGTGGAATGGACATGTGCAAGCTCGAAGAAGATACAGACTTCTGTAAGGCATGGATTTAGTCCTGGATGATGTTCCTGATAAAAATTAGCTCTATACAAAACCAATGTAGTCTATATTAAATGAATTAAAAACTGGTTAACTGATAAATCACAAAAAATAACTGCAAATGGGAAATAATCCTCCTATGGTAGTGGGGCCACTGAGAAACTTAAACACTTATCTGTTCCATCAACAGACGTTAGTCCAATAAAAGATATTACCACATCCACCCGGTCTCTCTTAAAATGAAAGGATCTAAGAACAAAAAATATAGGTTTCACTTACAAGATGAGAGACAGTATCCTGGAATGCAGTGACAGTGACAAGGGCTTAGGTGTAATTGTAAATAATCAAATGAATACAAGCTCCCAGTGCAATGTAGTCACTAAGAGGGCAAATACAATCCTTGAATGCATAAACAGGGGACTATAAAGTAGGAATAGAAAGGTGGTATCGTACACAGCACTGATGAGACCATAGTCGAATACTGTGTCCAGTTCTGGTGTCCACACTTCAAAAAAGATGTTGAAAAATTGAAAAGGATTCAGAAAAAAGCTACAAGAATGATCTGAGGTCTAGAATATATGTCCCATAGTAAGATTTAAGAAGCTCAATATATTTATCTAAGAGAAGGGTGTGACAGATATGGCAATTATTTGCGATAATCTAGATAAACCATACTGAATAAAGTTAAACATTATTAAATTAAGCTTAAGTATCTTGGGAGTTCATTGTACTAAAATGCAAATGTTTATGTAGTGTTGTGGGATTGTATTAACATCTCTAGAGGGGGAGACTCATGACTAATGTAAACCCTGGGAATTGTTACAAGCTTCAAAAAACTCCAAAACCTCATCTACTGACACCTCAATCTGGGACATCACTTAAAAAGAATGGCTCAGGTGTATGGACCTCCCCCACATCCTCTGCAGTGAAAACAATGCAAAGATTAATTTTGTTTCTCCCACAATGGCCTTCTCTTCCTTTAGTGCTTTTTAGCACCTCGATAATCCAGTGGCCCCACTGACTCATTTGGCAGACTTGCTGCTTCTGATGTACTTAATAAAATTTTTGCTGTTAGTTTTTGTTTCCTGAGCTAATTGTCCTTCAAATTCTTTCTTGGCCTGACTTATTATACTTTTACACTTGATTTGCCAGAGTTTATGCTTCTTTTCTATTTTCCTCAGTAGGATGTGACTTCCAATTTTTAAAGGATTCCTTTTTGCCTCTAACCACCTCTTTTACTCTGTTGTTTAGTCACAATGGCATTTTTTTGGTCCTCTCAGGTTTAGTTCAAGCCTCCATTATCTGGTTTTTAAATAATTTCCATGCAGGCATTTCATCACTATGACTGTTCCTTTTAATTTCTCTTTAAATAGCTTCTTCATTTTTGTGTAGTTTCCCTTTTTGAAGTCAAATATATTGTGGTGGGTTTCTTTGGCATTTTCCCTCCTATAAGGATGTTAAATTTAATCATATTAAAGTTGTTCAGCTATATTCACCTCCTGGACCAGATCCTGTGCTCTATTTAGGACTAAATCAAGAATTGCCTCTCCCCTTGTAGCTCCAGGACAAGCTGCTCAAAGCAGCAGTCATCTGTGTTTACAAGAAATTTTATCTCTGGATCCCTTCTTGAGAGAGCATATACCCAGTCACTGTGAGGATAGTTCAACTCTCCCATTATCATCACATTTTCTACCTTTGCAGCCTCTCTAGTTAGAACTTTTCAATCACTGTCACCATCCTGGTCAGATTGTTCAAAGTATGTTCCTACTGCTATACTCTTATTGTTCAAGCATGGAATTTCTATCCATAGAGATTCTATGGTAGAATTTGATTCATTTAAGATTTTTACTTTATTTGACTGTATGCTTTCTTTCATATATTGTGCACATATACATACATACATGCACATATACACTCCCCATCCTACATGATCTCCATTATTTCTACATATTTTTACCCTGGTATTACCATATCCCATTGATTATCCTCATTCCATCGAGATTTTATTATGCTTATTATAGTAATAGCCTCCTTAAATGCCAGGCACTCTAGTTCACCCATCTTAGTATTTAGACTTCTAGCATTTGTATTTAAACACTTGTACATTTTTTCAATATTCAGTTACTTGCCTACATGAGTTATATTTAAAGGGATTTTTTTTGACTGTGCCTATTATGATCCTACCTGCACTTTACCAATTTTCCTCTATCCTCTCAACTAGGATACAGTGTTTCCCTGAAGAAATGTCTCCACCTAAACCATGTACTTTTCCGCACCTCTTGGCTTTCTCCCAAACCTTAATTTAAAAAAATCTCTGCACCTTTTTAATTTTACATGCCACTAGTCTGGTTCCATTTTGGTTTAGGTGGAGACCATCCTTCCTCCTTTCCCATAGGAGTAGCCTATGTCCTATGAACCTATGTCTCATAAGGTTCCCCAGTTCCTAATAAACCTAAAACCTTCCTCCCTACAGTCAAAATCTCATCCATGCATTGAGAGACTGAAGTTTTGCCTGTCTTCCTGACCATGCTCATGGAACTGGAAGCATTTCAGAGAATGCTACCATGGAGGTCCTGGATTTTAATCTCTTACCTAACAGACTAATCCAGGCCTCCAGGACTTCTCTCCTATCCTTTCCTATGTCACTGGTCTCTACATGTACTATGACCACCAGCTCCTCCCCAGCACTGCACAAAAATCTGTCCAGATGTCTTGGGTGACCCACAACCTTCGCACCCAGCAGACAATTAATGTGGTTCTCCCGGTCGTCACAAATCCAACTATCTAATCCCCCATTACTATTTATTACCTGGCTATTGCTAGAAACTCAGGTTCTCTCCCCCAGAGGGATCTCAGTGTGAGAAAATACCATGACATCATCTGGAAGGAGGGTCCCAACTATGGGATTGTATCCCTCCACTCTGGCCTGAAGCTCTCCTTCCCTGACTTTTACACACATATACACTGAGGTTGTGCAAGAACTTGTCCTTTTGAAGTTTTGCCCTGAAGAAAGACCATTATCTACTGCTATATGAGTACAAAATCAGAGGCCCATACTGTATAAAGGAGTGATTCACAGGATTATGGGAATTCTTGTTCTGAATTAACAGCTGTTATGAACACATGACCACAGAAAGCCCCTTTGTTAGGTGTGAAGGACTGATCACCTGCCAGAACCCTTGCTGGAGTTGGGGTGATCTCTGGTAAGATTAGCAGCATGTGTATGTTCTTTTATTGTTTTTAATTTGTTTTCTCTATGATGTTTTCACCTTAAGAATAAATATGCGTGCTTATAAAAAGCTGTCCAGTACCTTATGACTGTGGGCAATTCTGTTGCTTATAGCGTTTCTAGACAGAAAGCAAAGCAGGACTGCGTAGGCAATCTGACTTGATTGGGAGCTCACAATTTAGGCAGGGAATTGTGCATCCTTGAAAAATCCTGGTCAAGAGGCAGAGAGACGTGTCTCCACCCAAGAGAGGTGATGGCTGGGGAGCCAGGACTCTAATAGATGGTGCCCTTGATGAACCACAGAGAGGGAATACACATGCAATTGCCTGACCTGTGACAGAGTAAGAGGTGACTTGATCATGGTCTACAAGTACTCACATGGAGAAAAGATTTCTTATAATAGACAGAACTTTAATCCAGCAAAGAAAAGCATAATAAGATCAATGGTTGGAAGCTAAAGCAAGACAAATTAACGCTAGAAAAAAGTAAGTTTTTTTCTTTTTAAACTGTGAGGGTAATGAATCACTGCAACAATTGACTCAGGGGCACAGTGGATTCTCCATCATTTGAAATCAGGAATTGAGATCTTTCTAAAAGACGAACTATAACTTAATCAGAAGTTATGGGCTTGACCAAGAAGCTGGTAGTTCAGGTTGTATGGTCTGTGTTATGCAGAAGGTCACACCAGATGCTCATAACTGTTTCTTTTGACGTCAAAAATCTATTAATCTCACCTGCAGTCGTGTCTTCAAAAGCTTTCGTTTAAACCCTTCGTAGAACATGAACTGTATGGCAGGATTGAAGACCAGCAGCAAGGAGGGGAAAGTACCATTCCACAAAGCTAGGACTCCTTCATCCCGTATTATCTGATGAAAGGCATCTGAAGTGCAAAGTGGAGAAAGGCAACAGGAATCCTTAACATTCAGAGTGATATTCTGATTGCAAAGGGTATGATTAATTCTACATTTTGAATATTATCCTCCATTGTGTACAGGTCACCTCAGAAGGCTGATATTACACCACTGCTCCCTGTGATACACTTCTTCTTTTGCTTTTTAACCTAATGAGCAAATTTGAGAACTATGATGGATAGAGTAGGGGACAGAAGTGTTTCTTGATCAAACTGGCAGTAGGCAGGCGGCTTGCATTTACCCCCTTGTACAGATGCTCCTCTCTTTTTACCAAGGTCCAATGTCACTATCAGGTTTTTCCAGCCAAAAGCTATATCTGGTTATGTTTCATTTTAGTAATAGGCAGCATAGCTGAACATCATAAAGTTAACTTCCCTCTGCCTCTGTTCCATTTAACTGGAGCTGCCTGAGAATGCCATCTCCCAGTCATCATTTACTAACACTAAAATCAAGAGGCTGAATCAGAACTTAAATGCCTTTGTTTTCATTTTAAATGAGCCATTTTTCACTTACAAAAACAAGGTACACAGCACCAAAATTAATTCCCTATGTTTCAAACGGTTCAAGTTTGAAATATCCATAATAAAGAATTGTATTTAGAGAAGCTGGCTACCACAAAGTTTAAATGTTTGACCTACTTCCCCTACTCAAAAGCATGGATCAGGGAAATGAGATAAATATGCAAGATCCCCATGGAGTTCAAGAACTGAATGGGCCAGGAAGACCGTACAACCCTCCTCCCTTAGATGGGCCCTTCTCAGGATCAAGGGTGGGCAGAGGTGATGCATGCAGGGTCATATGTCCCCCCCACCTCCAAGATGCTGCTTGCCTTGTACTCAGCATGCTCAAATGCACTGAAGCTGCTGCGCTCACTCTGCACCCCCGCCCCCCCAATCAGCAGGTACAGGTTGTCTCTGATGGTGGGCACTATGCACACATACAGAGAGGGAGGGAGACTTTATCTTTGGATAAATGACTTTAGTCTTCAGAGCCATCAATGCAATATCTTTCACTAATATGAAATTCACTAAGAAAAATGACTGCAGCAGATGCTTACCTACAATGCCCTTGTAGTTGGTTGGTACGATGTCTTCGTTTCTAAACTTTGCTCCCTGCAGTTTCAGCCGTGTGTTCACTACCCAAAGTGGAGTGGTCAAGAGCACGTTCACTACACCTAATATAAAAGCACACCACAAAGAGAAGAAAAGAAACCAGAACAAAAATCAAACTAAAAAATGGATGTCTTTCTATGTTTTTTGTACTTTAATTTCAATGTACAAAATAATTCAGTAATAATTCACATTGTATAGAACAATATTTCTCAACCTTTATGATGCCAGGGACTGGTTTACTCCAGCTTACTGCCTTCCTAAATTGTGTCAAGGACTCAGGGTCCTGTGCCAGTCCACAGACCGGTCATTGAGAAACACTGTTATAGAAAACTACATAACAGGAAGAAAAAATAACCCAACACACAGCAAAGATAACTACACAACTTCTAACTAAATTATTTCTGTAGTTTCTCCACTGAGGCCACAGAGGCCAAAACCATGTTTTTTTCAGCAACTGATTAAAGGTCTGTTAGATCAAACGAATTCCAGGAGAAGGCTGTTGGAACACATGAAAGGAGGGTTTATTCACTCTATCCTGTAACTGGAGTTCTTTGAGATGTGTGTCCCTGTAGGTGCTCCACTTCAGGTGCACGTGTCCAGGCACTTTTGACTGGAGATTTTTGGTAGCAGTACCCATTTGGCTTGCACAGTCACTTTAAACAACCTCATACCCCATACTGAGGCTATACAGGGCTGTGTGGGAGAAGAGCCCTGAGTTCCTTCTCCACCACAAAGTCCCAAAGAAAAAACTCTGAAGCAGAGGGGAAGGAAGGTGGGTAGTGGACCATAAAACAGGTACACATCTTGAGGAAGTCCAGTTACTGCACAGGATGAGTAACCTCTCCTTCTTTGTGTACCATCCCTAAGGGTGCTCCACTTCAGATGACTACCAAGTAGTATGCCCAACTGGAGGGAGGAGCTTCAGAACTGTGTCCAGGACTGAAGACAAGACTGCATTCCCCAGGACACCATCTGATTTAGAAGACTGGACCACTGTGTAATATTTAGAAAACATATGTATGGAAGTTCAAGTTGCAGCCTTGCAAATCTCTACAATAGGAACATGACTGAGAAATGCCACAAAGCTAGAGAGAGATCTCATGGAATGTGCTAATACCAATGGAGGAGGTTGTATATCAGCAAATTCATTACATGATATAATGCAACCATAAACCATTGGAGAGTCTCTGGGTGGAGATTGTGGACCCTTTGGATCTATGGGCAATAGATTGGGTGATTTCCTAAATGGTTTGGTTCTGTCCAGTATATGTCAAGGGCAGAGGGCAGTAGGAGAGTGCTCAAAGGGTGGTATGTAAGCCCCAGAATGCTCAGGGCTCTGTTCCCTGCAGACTACCTAGAAGTCACGAGGGAGTAATTAAGAGCAGCTGAGGCTAATTAAGGCCCAGCCAGGAGCTTGATAAAAACCCTCTGCTCTAGACAGACAGGGTAAGGTGGAGGGGGAGGGGGAGGGGGTGGGGGTGGGGGTGGGGGTGCGGGTGCGGGTGCGGGTGCGGGTGCTGTGCAGAATTGTGTGAAGGGGCATGAAGGAGTGCAGAGTGTGTGGAGGAGCAGAAAGGAGTGTGGAGGAAGGTACTGGGCCCAAGAAGCCAGAAGGACTGAGGGGGGAAATTAGCCCTGGGGAAAAGACTGCAGCTGTGAGTATAGTGCCAGGAGCACATAGCTGCTACTTACAGGGACCCTGGGCTGGGATCAGGAGCAGTGAGTGGGCCTGGATCCCTACTCTCCTCCCTGGGGAGATGGGGTAACTGGTGACACCCTGGCCCACTACAAGAGGCAAAAGTGCGAGACCCACTAGGGTGCAGCTGGCCGTTTGCCACACCAGGGAAAAGGCTAATGCCCTTCTAACTTCCAAGATGTGTAAAAGCACCATCTGCTCTGGATTGGTGTCTGAAAAAAGACTGGGAGATGGATGACTTGATTGACACGAAACTCAGATGAAACTTTAGGCAAGAATTTAGGATGTGGATATAATGAAACCTTGTCCTTGAAATTGTAAATGGGGGGTCCACCATTAGAGTCCCTGACCTTTTTAGGCATACATGAGAGCTGCTACAAAGCCATCTTCATAGATAGATAAGGAAAGAACAGGTAGCCATTGGCTCAAACAGAGGTCTCATAAGACACTTAAGTACAAGTTCAAATCCTAAAAAGGAGTAGATTCTTTAACCTGAAGGAAAAGATTCCTCAATCTCCTGAGAAACATCAGGGGATGAGTGAATGCTGAGGAACCCTCAACCAGGGAATGAAAGGCTATTATACCCACCAAGTGAATCCTGATAGATAGAACTCATAGATAATTCGGCCTTTGCAATTCCAGAAGGTAGCCCAAAAGAGCTGAGAGGGAAAAATGAACAGATGGAAGATGCTGTTTTTCACACAACAGGTTGAATCTCTTCCACCTTTTAAGGTAAGTATTTCTACTGGATTCTTTTCTACTGTTCAACAACACCTGTTGTACCTCCACTGAACAGGATGTCTCTATTCCTAAGAATCATCAAGGAACCCATCACAAACACGATGAGATTGGTCAGACCTAGTGATTGTAGCAGGAGGTAGGCACCAGGAGGTCAGAGACTGATGTAGACCAGAGATTCAGGCATCAGGAGACAGGCAGAGTCAGGTTACCAGGAGATCAGAGTCCAAGACAGGCTAGAGGGCAAACCGAGCAGCAGGTGTCAGGAAGAAGGCAGAGTCAGATTACAGGGAGGACACAGTCAGGTGCCAGTTTACAGAACAACTGAAGAGCAAAGCCAAGAACAAACCAGGGTCGAAAGCCAGAGTCTGCAATCTATCACTAAGCAGGGTCAGAAGCAGAGGCAGATAGGCAGGAAGTCTGTTGTTGCTCAGACAAGCTTCCCATCCTGGCTTCCTGATTTAAGTACTAGTATCAGCCAATCAGTGGGCTGTGAAGGACCGCCACTCAGGTCCTGCTGGGCAATACTTCCTGCCAGCACTCAGCCTCACAGAGTCCTCCTGTGGGAGCCTGGCCCAAGGTGTTAGTGGCATCAGCACACCAAATCCCCTTGACACCAGGTTCCACCCCTGTAGGTTCTTACTGCACCAGGCTTTGAGGTGAAGAATTCTCAAAATGAGATGAAGAGTCAATTAGCATCTTGAGAGAGGAGACGAGGAATGGACAGAAGGCTGATAGGCTGACAAACCACCAGGTGAATCAGATAAGGATAGCAGGCATATCTTGGCCATGCTGGGACTATTAATGTGGCCCTGGCTTTGTCCTGTTTGATCTTGTCAAGAACATAAGAACTGCCACACTGGATCAGACCAATGGTCCATCTAGCCCTGTATCCTGTCTCCACCAGTGGCCAATACCAGAGTTTTTCGGCAAGTATACAGAACAGGGCAGTTGGAGTGATCCACCCATCTTTCCCTTCTGGCAGTCAGAGGCTAGGGTCTCCCTGCCCATGGGGTTGCATCCCTAACCATCTTGGCCATTGATGAACCCATCCTGCATGAACTTATCTAGTTCTTTTTTTAACTCAGTTATACTTTTGGCCTTTATAACATTTCGTGACAATGAGTTCCACAGGATAAGTGTGCATTTCATGAAAAAGTACTTCCCTCTTGTTTGGCTTAAACCTGTGGCGGCTTATTGCTCTATTCACTTTTTCCACGCCATTCATGATTTTATAGACCTCTATCTCAAAGGCCTTCTCTGATCGCCATGGCTGATGTGATGGGCACCGACAGCTGACTGTCTGCTTGGCGGATTGGTGGAGGAAGGAAGTGAACAGAGATCAGGTGCCCTGATGTCATCTGGCAGGTTGGCTAGAGCTGAGAATCTATTGCTGACATTGATACAAAACATTTTGGCTAAACCTGGCATGCGGAGAAGTGCATCTATGTTAAACTTCATCATCATCGCAGAGCGCTTACTTGCTCATCAGAGCGTCAACACCACGCTGGCAAACACTAGGTGGTGATCTGTGTTTGCGGCACATTCCGCACAATATATTCTGCAGGAGGTGAAGAAATGCTTGTCACATGTGGTGATGTGGTCCAGCTCCTTCTGAGTGACGCCATCATGAGAGACTCAGGACATTCGGTGTATGTGTTACTGCTTGAACCATGACCCAAGAATGGAAAGATTTTGAGAGGCACAGGATATAAGCAAGCAGCAAGAATTATCATTGGATATGCTTGAACCATAAGGGCCAATGAGATGTTCAAAGCCAATTCACAGGGAGCCAGTAACTGCATTTAGATTACCCAGAATCACAAGATTATCATGTGGAGGGATGGTGCATACTAGAGATTTCAGTTTATCGTAGAAATGATCTTTGATTAAATCAACAGATTCCCCCTGTTGTACTGGGTAAGATAGTGGAAATGGAAGAGGGATCTGCTTTGATGCATCCCTTGTCAAAGACATTAGTACCTATGAAACTGAGTGCCTCAAAGTGAGAAGCATGCATTCATTTACTGTCTGTGATACTGACGTGGTAATGCAGCTAGGCACTGCTTGTAAAGGAAGATCCATCAGTACTGCCCTGCTAGTAGCAGATGATTTCTCCTTGCTGCTCCAATCATGGTTAGGTGGTATAAAAGATTGTTTAGACAGTGAAGCATGTTTGGAACTGTGGTTCTTAGATGAACTCAGAGCCTTGGAACCCCTTACTGGTACCAGAGGAGCCTGAAGACTCAATGGCACCAGACCTGTGCTGGTAGATTCAGAAACAGTTTCAGCAGAGCCTGATTTCCCTGCCCCCTCCCCCCCCCCAGCCCCAAGGTGGGCTCTCTGTGAAAACTGGAACTCCTTTTCTCAGAGGCCTTCTCTCACAGAGTGGTTCTCCAGCTACACATTGAGCAGTTCTGCCTAACCTGTTTTTGTGGTCTTTCAGTCACAAACACACCCAGGCTGATTCTTTCACCACATGGGATTTCCTTCCTCCAGCATGCCTCAAATTCCTGCTAGGAGGCCTGAGGCAGGGAATTTGCGAACTTAGCCAAAGACTGCCAGATATTAAAATTGTATCTTCCCAACAGGGCTTGTTGGTTTGATATGCACAGTTGCAGACTTGCTGTTGAATACACCTCTCCCCCAAAAGTGTCTAGTTTCTTTGCCTCCTTATTTCTCAGGGTGGAACTTGCCTGCCCCTGCCTATCCTTTTTGTGGGCCACTGTTACCATCAATGCCCTCAGGGAGGGGTGCATAGATATTCAGACCCTTTTGCAGGTACATAGTATTTTCTTTCTGCCCTTTAGATGGAGGGGACACAGAAGCCAAAGTCTGCTACAGGACCTTTGCTAGTTTCACTACGCCCTTGTGGACCAGGAGGGCCACTTTGGATGGAGCTGCTGCTGCCAGGATGTCAAACAGCTCATTCGCAGGTTTCCTTCAACTCATCCACTTGTAGGCCCAGATTTGATACCACCTGTTTAAGCAGCTTTTGGTGAGTCCTGAAGTCATTGTGCAGGACAGTGGCGGAGAGGCCTGCCAAAGCCTTGTTTGGTGAGGAGGATAACAACACTAGTAAAGGAGGAGGGGTGAACTCATCCTCCCTGGCTGGGTGGTCCCTTCTGGAGCTACTGTGGAGTCCTCTTCTTGGTTCGACTTAACATCCTGGCCAATTGGCAGGTGAGTGACTGCTTACAATCTCATCACTGAGGCCCCCAGACAGTGACTGTCCTTGTGCTCCCATGGCAGGGGGAAATCCTCATGGGTTCCAAAACTGCTACAGTATGGGTCACTGTCCTTGTGGCGAGATCCCCACCGGAGGCCCCATGGGAAAGCCCATAACCAAATCAGATGTCTGTCCCCTAGGTAGGGTCACGTCCTTCCCCTTCAAGTCCAAGGAACTGCCTCCCAAGGACTATGGGGGTACCAATGTCATTTGCCTCTCCCCACTGTGTCAGGAATGGCGGTATTCCAGCATTGGAGAGTGGTGCCAGGAGCCAGGTTCCGCCTGTCTAGTGAATGGCTCTTATTCCTTGGTTTCTTATACTGGCTTGGTGACTGGTGGCAGTTTTCTTTGGCAAAGATCCCAATTCTTTAAATCATCTCTGTAACTGAAGGATATATTGGACCACACTGGACACCTGAGGGCCCTGTTCTTCCCAGGATTCTTGCAACATGTCTAAGATGCTGCAGGGCTGCCTCCTGTATAAGAGTTCAAAGGTGAAAATCCTGTGGAGGACTGAGGGACTTCCCACATGGTGAATAGTAAGGGTAGGGAGTAGCTGGCCCTTGGGGCTCATGACCAAAGATTTTCTTAAAATTTCTTTTAAGGTTTTATTAAAACTTCCTACCAGTCCATCCTTTTATGGATGGTAGACTGACATTCATAACATCTTGCCTTTCCATAGGTTGCATAGTTCTTTCACGGGGACATGAAATTAGAGCCTTGGTTTATCAGGATTTCTTTAGTGAGCCCCAGGCAAGAAAGCAGTTTCACAAGCATAGTTGCTACAGTACTTGTGGGGCTGATCATAGTGGCATGGCCTGAGAGTACTGCATGGCATAATCTAGGCCAACCAAGACATGGTGAAAGCTGGCAGCACTCTTTTTCAAGGACCCCATCAAGTCTATTACTATCCTTTCAAGGGGAAGTGAGATGAGGGCTGTCTTGGGAATGCCCCTGGAGCCTGTCAACTGACACTTTGGGAACAATCCACAGTAGTCACTCACATCTTTATGGATGTCAGGACAATAAAAACGGGCTGAGATTCAGTTGAGGGTTTTTTCGCTCCCCACGTGTCCTGTGCACAGTATTTCACGGGCTAGCCCCATCACCTTCTTTCTATATATGTTATAGACTAGAAGTTGGGTCCTGACTTCGCTCATCGGTTTGTCTCACTCAATGCAGTAGATCCGCTCACACTGGAATTTGAAAGAGGCTACTGATTCAGTAGTTTGGGTTTCAGCAGTTTGCTTTTACTGCAGCAAGCTGAGTGAAGGCCTGGCTAAGCATGGCTTCAGCCTGCTGTTCCTGTACAAAGTCACTGTTTCAGGTGAGAATGTTAGAGGAACCAGCAACCCTAATGCCAAGGTCATTGAGACCTGGGGACCTGGATGGTGGGTTCCCATGTGCTGAAGGGCCTTCCCATGGGTCAGGCTGTTCACCTGCCTCAACCAATTAATCTTGGCTGGCCTTTTGTCTTCAACCGTAGAGAGCCCAGCCTTCTCCCAGGGCTGTCTCCCAATCTCAGCTAGGATTTCTTGAAAATACTGCCAATCCCTTCCTACTATAACCAGATATGCCAAGTTGGGGGGCTAACCTGATGAGATGATTTGCTGTTTGGCTCCCCCCCTTGACTGTACATTTTGTGTCATGTAGGGCTTCACACCTCTATGTATACACGGGACCATGACCTGTCTGACTAATTGTTCCCATATCAGGATCTGCCCACAGCCGGAGTCTACTGGACCACTGACCCTTTTCCTGTGGACTCATGGGCACCACTAGTTTGACTGGCCCCATCTTCCAAGCTCAAGCCTCAGCTGTCCATATTTGCCTATAATTTGCCTCTCTATAGGGGAAACCTCAGTGGAAGTGTTCCAGCTGCCCACTTGAAAAGCACATCCCTGGGACTGTAGTGGCACCTGGTTCTGTTTTAGGGGTTTGTAATTCTTGCTGGAGAAGTCCTTTAGGAGCCCCCCATGTGTCTGACACATCTTCTCTAGTAGACCACAGTTTTCCAAGGACCACACCCCAGATCTCTCAAGCATTAAGCCACAACTTGGAGTTGTGTTCCAGGGGGATACTTCTCCCATAGGAAGCATTGGTGGTGGGTTTCCACGATAATATCTAACTAATCAAGGATAACCATTTTGACTTTCAGGTAGTCCTGCCCAGCTGTCACATCCAGTTCTTGGTAAGTCACCAGGGCTGGGCTGCTGAGGAAAGGGGCCAGCAGGATGGCCAAATGTTCCTGCATGCCTGAGCCACTCAGTCAAGTGTTATGCAGATGGACTCATAGTCATTGGCCAGGCCCATTTTCATTAACTTCACTGGTATGGGTTGGGCTTCCATCATCAGAATTGTCTGGCTCAATGGCAACCTAGCAGCTGCCCCGCTCAGATTGAAAAAAGATAATTTATTGAACCAACTGTTATTGTCATTGTTGCCATGATGTTATTTCCCTTACCAGCTGGGGTTCTTGCTGCTGCACCATCTATTGCTGCTGCTAAGTAGCTAATTGTTGTAGCAATTACTGTTGCTGCACAGCTTGCTGCTGTTGACTTTCTGTCAGCCATCTCAGTAGCCTGGCCAAGTCTATCCTGCCAAGGCTTTCTACAAGTGTAAACTAAAAAAAAAAAACCCCCCACAAAACTCCCCTTATCTCATGGATGACCTCTTGCCTACATTCTCCATGTTTCTCAGATTACTGACAGACACACCTCCCGCTTTCTGGCCACTGTAAAACCCATAGGACACCACTATCTAGATAAACAGGAATCTCACTGTCACAAATCCACAGGATCTGTGCTATGCCCCTGTTTTTAAAGTCTCTTGGAGGAACCCCTTTAATGAGACAGATTCCCAAGGGGCCCCACTCTTCCTTAAAGATAGGCCACATTGCCTACTAGACTGAGCCTCTGGCTTCCAGTAGTCCCACTTCACACCATGAGCTCTAACCAGTGAGTACAAATGAGACTTGTACATTCTTCAGGGATTAATGCACCTCAAGCACTATTTGCTGTGACACCAAATAGCCTTTTTCAAAACAAAGTGGGGGGATTTAGGAGTCAACTGAAACACAGCACTGGAAGTACTTAGGTTAGCATGGAGAAATGAAAGTTAAAGCTTAGTCCATTCTGGTCAAGCCAAAACAATTCACCAGCCAACCTGTAACGAACTCCAATTTCAGGTTCTGTATCTCTGTCTTTCTTAGTCAGTTGCAGCAGAGAGCAAACATTTTCAAAAGTCAACCCTTTATACCCCAATCTGACACCTGTCCAACCTTTGTTCCAGAAAGGAACTCTGGGTCTCTGTCCAGCTTCCCTGCTGAGATCTAGGAATATTCTCCTTCCTCTGGGTTATTGGTTGCTAGGTGTCAATGTTCTGGTGATTGAGCTTGCATTGTCTCTCTGGACCCTTTTTAGAGCTGTATTGGTTTCAACCTTTCCTTAACAACTCTATTCATTCCATCCAGACTGCGAAGTGACACACACACTTGTCTACTCTGCTGTTCCAGGAGCATGGCTAATCCTTTTGTCCCCCATGAGGTAGCAATACAAAGTATATAGGGAAACTGAGGAACACATAAGCTTCATGAAAGTATTACACAAAATTTTCACTTTGTCACAGTCAGTTATACTAAATTGAGCAGAATAGTCTATCTGTACTTGAAGGGGATGGGACTCCTGGCTCCCACTCCCCCAATCCTTTCAGTATCATCTGACGAAGTCGGTTGCAGCCCATGAAAGCTTATGCCTGCAGAAATTTGTTAGTCTTTAAGGTGCTACAGCACTCTCATTTTTGCTGTATCATCTCAAATTTCCTAATCCTGGAAGGCATTGAGGATAGCAGTACGACTGTTTAATGTCTTGCCAAACGTATCCTGCCTGGCTGGCATATCAGAATCTGTCGTCTCCTTGTAGGATCAGTGTATGACCTTGTGGAAAGCTCCAGGGAAACTGCCCAAGAGTCCCTCGTGGGAACAGTAGAGCAGCCCAGCAACAGGCTGGAGCTTCCTGCTTTTAATTCTTACTCCACCCCAACAGGATTGAAGGATTGGGGTTCATATACCCTATCACAGTGCCCCATGCTTGAGGAAATGCTGGGTTAACTGATGATTAGGATGGCAGTCCACAAACATTTGAAGGGTGCAAATATCAGAAAGTATAATGAATTATATACTATGGTATAACTATGAGTAATGAGATGAAATTAAGAAGTGGAAAATTTAAACTGAATATCAGGAAAAAATTACAGACAGTGATATGTATCAGGTTGTGACAAAGACTCCAGAAGGAAGACATGGAAACCTCCTCCCTTGGAAATTTCAAAACTAGACTGGACAAAATACTGGAAAAGGCATTGTACAGAACAGTCTTACATTGACAGGGAGATGGACTATAACTAAAGGATCTAATTTCTATGAGAAATCACTGGTTCTAATTCGTTCCAGCATAGTAATCAAAGTTGTTACCAAAGCTGTTACTCTTCTAGAGCTGGCTGACTTAAGATGAACTAATGATCTTACTATAGCCTGGTCTACACTTATCTTCAAATTCGGCAGCATTCAACGGGAGTTACGCAAACTACAGCGTAGCTTGCGTATCTCCCATCGACTTCGTAACTCCTATTCTACGTGGTGTCTTCACTGCTCTGCGCCACTTAAGGGGCTGGTTTTAACGCTTCGACTTCTGGATCGATTGAGCAGGTCTTCACTAACCACTCAATCAATTCAGACAGATGGATCTGACGGCGGCGAATTTGCCACCACCAATGAAGATGTACCCTATATTTCTTAACTGACAGCTGCCACAATTGGTAATAGTTGGTCTCCTTGGTGACAGTTTCCCAGAGATCAAAAAGGTCATGGAGAATGAACTCCCTCTTACCCTTTGATGTGTGCCTTCTAGGTCACTGGTGAAGAAATACAGGCTGCACAGGAGTGAAATTTTAAATGTTGCCACCTGTGCTATGCTTGTGTTGGGGAAAACAGAGGACTTCAGACTTCCATGATTTTCAAACTGGCATTTTTCATAAGGACTATATTCACTTCTCAGAAAAGTTTTTTTTGATAAATTGGCTCTGGAAAGGTGATCTAACTTCATCTTTGGTGTGACTCAGTCTTCAGTGGGGTACTTCAGGGATTAATGTGGTCCAATATGTTGAAAAACATATCTATTAGTCACTATCCACCTAGACCCAGTTATAAGAGAAGTCATGTTATTTACAACTTTGAAAATTTTTAGAAATTAGAAAAGAAGTTTTGTTGACTGCAAAGGAAGTTGGGATGGGTAGGAAATGGAGCTCTGACCCATTATATATCTGCTAGAAGTTATATTCCACATGATTCAATGATGGTGGTAAATGCTATTGAGTAAACACCTAGTTAAAGAAGAGTTAGTAATTTAAAATATCGTAAAGTTCCAAAAAATTTTAACAGAGAAATTGAATATCAATAGACAATGGCATCTACATACAATGGTAATGGGAACATTACATAGAGAAAATGGCTCAATATCTGAAATCGTTGTGTGTGCGTGTGTGTACACACACATATAATGAGAAGGTAGCATGGCAGAAGATCTAGAGCAGTGTTTCCCAACCAGTGTGCCACTAGCACACTGGTGTGCCACTAGCACACTGGTGTGCCAC
>ML675616.1:81226607-81681739 GCA_007922155.1 Mesoclemmys tuberculata | reverse complement strand
TAAACAAACTGAAAAATAAATTGAAATGGTTGCAAAGCTCTCCATTAGTATAAATTTTTGGAAGTCTGATGTCAGTAAGCAGATAAAAGAGCACTAGTTTATTCTTCCATTCCCACTTCTGCCCCACCTAAACAAGTCTGATAAAAGGTTATGCTGGAAGGTGGGATGTTAGAATCACATGGCACTCATCCCTCTAAATTAGGATCAAAATAGTGCCCTAAAGCATAGTACAAGGGACCATTGTGTTATGGGAGGTGCTACCTTCTAAAATGTGACAATAGTGGTTCTCATGATCATTAAAAATCAAGATGCAGTTTTTGCAAGTCAATGTGTTGAGTATTTAGACTCTTGTCTAATCTTGCCCATGGCAAGGTTATGTATTCCTGTTAGCTATCTCGACTATCACAGAGCAACCTGGAGTCATCCTATTTAAATTGTCTCAAGTGCTAGCTCAACTCTGTAGAACAATGGATTTTCTGCACATGGATGTCAGCAAGATCGATGTACCTGCAGCACTCCAAGGGATATCTACACGACAGGTGCTACAGCAGCACAGCTGCAGTTACACCATGATAGTGCAGACATTTAATATAGCAACAGAAGGTGTTTTTCTGTCTTTGCAATAAATCCACCCCCTCAAGAGGTAGTTACTAGGTCAATGGAAAGACTCTTCTGTCAACCTAGCTGCATCTACAGTGGGCCTTACGTAAACCTAACTATGGGTATGTCTAAACTAGAAAGTAAGTTGACGTACTATAACTTGATTTACTGCAGTGGTTTATGTCCACGCTACCTTCCTTGGGTTAGTGGTATGTGCCTTCATCAGGAGCACTTCTACAAACCGAAGAGGGGCAGTGTGAGGAGCTAAGAGCCTGGTATCTCAGTTCTGCTAGTAGCTCCCTGCCAGGAGCCTGGTGGCCACACAGGGTCCCGGAGGGCTGCTTCTCCCCTCTCTGTTCCCCGTCAGGAGCGGTGGGAAACTGCCCAGGGCTTTGTGCTCCCAGGCAGTAGGACCTAGCTGCACCGGCTTCTCTTCCCTTGCCGGGAGCTGGGAAGCCTTCTGAATTTCATGGCTCATTAAGCCATGAAATTGATAAGGCTGCCTGGCTCCCAAAGGAAAGCGGGGTCCAAAGCCAACCAGGCTTCCTGCCATGGCTCCCACCTGGGAGAAGAGTCCATTCTCCCCCAGCTCCCAGACAGGAGCAGGGTCCTGACACCCCGCTCTCCAGGGGAGTGCAGGTCAGCCAGCTTTCTTGTCAATTTCACAGCTCCAGGTATGTAAGGGATGCAATGTCTACACAGACACTGTGTCACCCTAACTAAAAAGACATAAGGCTTATGTGTCTCTTGGAGGTGGAGTTATGATGTCAGCATAGCAGAACACTTACACTGGCTTGTTAGGTTGTGTCAGTAGGACACTGGGGTCTTCTTGCTATAGACACTGGCAATAGTCAGGTGGGATATGAGAGCAGTTTGTAGCTTTAATAGTAGGTTATGATAAGTGTAGAGGCTATTCTGTGAGTGTGAAGTGGTTACATTTTACAAGAGTGCTACTCTGTGGAGGGAGTAGGCTCAGTGTTTACATGTATGGCAAGTGTAGATAGTACCTGTCAATTACAGTGAAAAGTATGAATGCGTGTTTTATGGGCATATTTGGGTATTGCTCAATGAGGGCAAAGTTAAAGTTGTAGGGACATTTACCTTAACTCCATGTTTCTTTGTTTTCAAAATTGAGTTTTGCTGAACTGGATGTTCTGGAAGAGCACAAGTTACCACTTTAACTTTGCATTAATGAAGTTTTCTGCCAGTCAATTTTCCTAGTTTTTTAAAGAGGACAATGTCTGTTGGTAGGAGTTAGTGGTCATACAAGCAGTTGTAGTTCTGACCTATGTTTGCAGTTGATATGCTACCATGGCTAGATAATAATCAAAAGACCTAGCTTTTTACGTAGTGCTTTTCATCCATAGTTCTCAAAGACCATTACGTAGAATCATAGAAAATTAGGGTTGGAAGGGATCTCAGGACATCATCTAGTCCAGGGGTCGGCAACCTACCGCGGCTGAAGAGCCGCGCCTGAAGAGCCGCATGTGGCTCCGGAGCCGCGGGTTGCCGACCCCTGATCTAGTCCAACCCGGTGCTTCAAGCAGGGCCACCCCCAATTAAATCATCTCAGCCAGGGCTTTGTCACGCTGGGCCTTAAAAACCTCTAAGGATGAAGATTCTACCATCTCCCCAACTAATATATTCTAGTGCTTCATCACCCTCCTAGTGAAAACGTTTTTCCTAACAGCCAACCTAGATGTCCCTCACTGAAACTTGAGACCCTTTCTCCTTGTTGTCATCTGCCACCACTGAGAACAGCCGAGCTCCATCCTTTCTGGAACCCCTCTTCAGGTAGTTGAAAGCTGCTATCAAATCCCCCTTCACCTTTTCTCTTCTACAGACTAAATAAGCCCAGTTCCCTCAGCCTCTCCTCACAAGTCACGTGTTCCAGCCCCCTAATCATTTTCATTGCCCTCTCTCCAATTTGTCCATATCCTTCCTGTAGTGAGGGGCCCAAAACTGGACACAATACTCCAAATGTAGCCTCACCAGTGCTGAATAGAGGGAAATAATCACTTCCCTCCATCTGCTGGCAATGCTCCTACTAATGCAGCCCAATATGCCATTAGCCTTCTTGGCAACAAGGGCACACTGTTGACTCATATGCAGCTTCATGTCCATTCTAACCTCCAGGTCCTTTTCTTCAGAACGGTTGCTTAGCCTATTGGTCCCCAGTCTGTAGCAGTGCATGGGATTCTTCTGTCCAAAGTGCAGGACTCTGCACTTGTCCTTGATGAACCTCATCAGATTTCTTTTGGCCCAATCCTCCAACTTGTCTAGGTCACTCTGTATCCTATCCCTACCCTCCAGCATATCTACCTCTCCCTCTACCTTAGTGTCATCTGCAAACTTCCTGAGGGCGCAATCCACGCCATCAGCCAGATCATTCATGAAGATATTGAACATAACCAGCCCCAGAACCAACCCCTAGGGCACTCCACTTGATACCAGCTGCCAATTAGACATTTAGCTGTTGATTGCTATCAGTTGAGCCTGAAGATCTAGCCAGCTTTCTACCCTCCTTATAGTCCATTCATCCAACCCATATCTCCTCAACTTGCTATCAAGAATACTGTGGGAGGCCATATCAAAAGCTTTGCTAAAGTCAAGGTATATCACATCAATCGCTTTTCCCACATCCAGTGTCTCATTATTGACATTTTATGGATGGGAGAGACACAGGGAGGTGAAGTGACTTCCCCAAGATCACTGAGTAGGCCAGTAGCAGAGCTAATAATCATCCCAGTCCAGTGGTCTTTCCACTAGGCTATACCTAAATCCTCAGTGCTCTTCCCTTGTCCTGCACATTTTGTTACAATGGAATGGGGATAATGGCTGTGCTTTGAAAAGTTTGTAATGTGTAGTGGCTAACAAGACTGGTGAGAGAAATCTCATCCAGGGTCTGTGTCCCAAGATCATGACAGTTTTCATAAATGGTTGTTACAGTAACTTTAAGCATGAGAGAAAAGACTGGCATGTGTCTTCCTTCTCCAGACCCCACCCCCATTTCCCACAACAGGTAGCCTCCATCTCCCACCATTTCCAGCTCCCCGTCCCATCCCATTACAACATTATTTGGCACTGTAGAAGCCATTAAGATGTAATTAGTTGCTCTTTGCTGTTTCCTGCGTTATGCAGCTGCATACACATCACAGCCAGCAACTTACTGGAGGGTTGCACACTACCTTGGTTATGTAGCCCAAGGTGCAAACTGCCCTCATTCACACTATCTTCAGATGGGACTCCCATCCTTGCTCCAGCCAGACTTCCATAGCTATACTCTAAGTCCACCTAGTCAGCTTCTCCTCCAAACCAAGCTGCTCCTCCACACTCCCATCCCTCAGCCCCTCCACAGGAGTGATGCGTATCTTCTTAACTATTCATTTTGTAACCTATGCTATTACTGGGCAAAAGCATATTATGAATAATTGTATTGAAAGTCCATTAAAGAACATTTTTAACCCATGAAGTTGAGATAGATTTAATCTATTCACTGCTAAGTATCACTCACATTATTTAAAGTATGCCAACAGATCTCTACAAAAATGAAACACGAACAGTTTGTTCCCGATCAGGATGAGTGAGATTTTTTTTTTTTTTTTTACTGACAGCTTTCAAAGGCTGGACCCATCATTAGACGATCAGCTTTTAAAGTAAGAAGAGAAAACAACACTTTCTTTCAATGACTAGAGAATATTTTCATCCTGTACAAATATGAGCTTACTCCCACATGATAAATTGCATTAAAGCCAACAACCTACTGCCTATGGCACACTTGCAGATTTAACCTGCCTATTGCACCTATCTCATTTTCCAGTGAGAGTACCCAAGCAAACAAACTGAACAGCCTAAGACATACATGGATATAAACAGGTACACACCAAAGTTTATAATTTTTCTATTTACAAAAGTTTCAGCTAAGGAAGTTAAGAAAACTACCAATTATGGCTACAATAAGACATTTAGATGTATTAACATTGAGGCATTATAAGTGAAATTGTAGGCTTTTATTTCTTGATGTTAAGTGTTTCTTGTTCTTTCTCTGGGCTTTCATTTAGCACACTGCTAGAACTCAAGCAGAATCCTTGTGGTGTATAACAACAGTCCTGCTTTGGGAGACTACAGGCAAATAAGGGTAGCTCCATAAAAGTCAGACAGAACACACAAACTTTCAAAGTGGTAGCTATACTCTAGCAGAAGATAGTAATTCCTGTAAAAAGAGGAATACAGACTTCAAGTGCCATCCCCCTCTTTCCATTAAGTGAACCCCTTCTATCACCTGAAGGAAAGTAGTTTCTCTGGAGCTCATCAAGGTCACTCTGTAAAATAAGGGTGCAAGGATAGCCTTGAATTTCATTGTGCTGGTTCAACACTGTAAACTTTGCTTACTTTGAGTTGCAAAACAAATACTTCTGTTACTATAGACAGCAGTATCTGTTTGGTTTGTATAATTTAAGTCACAGATTCCAAGTTAAACATTTGAGACTGAGTTATCAGAGAATACATTAATACAATTTTAGCTACATACACAGCAAGTTCTTAGCCATAAAGGGTCTTAGAAGTTAACATGACACAATTAACAAGTTTGAACTACACCCTTCTGTACATGCACTACCTGGGAGAAGCCCCATTGCTTATGGTGTTAATCAAGTGGACTCAACAAACCCCTTAATATCACAGAAAAACTCATATTTGTCAGGAATTATGAAGTTGAACAAAATGACTTTAAAAGTCACCTCCAGATATAGTTTCTGTGGCAGGTGATTTGATAAGCATCAGTGTGTTCAACTGTGTATAAAACAAAACGGAGAAAAGAGTTTAAGGTCTAAATAGACTACACAAGTCTGCAAAAACAACGAGAGTCCTGTAGCACTTTAAAGACTAACATTTCTGCGGGCATAAGCTTTCGTGGGCTGCAATCCACTTCATCAGATGCATGAAGCCATGAATGCATGACGAAGTGGGTTGCGGCCTACGAAAGCTTATGCGTGCAGAAATGTTTTAGTCTTTACCGTGCTACAGGACTCTCATTGTTTTTGCTGTATACAGACTAACACCGCTACCCCTCTGGAACTTTACACAAGTCAGATGTACTTGGAGTCAGGAGGAGACTCAAGCTATATTTATATTTGAAATACTTTACTGATATAGGAATACTGGCAGAGCTCTCCTAGTGTAGATGCACTATGCTGGCAAAACTGCCCAACATAGTTATTACAGTTTGGGGAAAACAAGATAAGCTATACTGGTATAAAGTGCCTTATATAGATAACTGCATCTAAACTGGGCCTCCAACTCACACAGCTAGGTTAGGAAAAAAAGAAAATCAGACCCCTTACTGTTATTGCTAGTAACAAAGTGTAGAAAAGGTGTGTCAGAGTGCTCTTTAAATAGCATACATGGATGACAACTTTTTCTAAACAGTGATTAAGTATATTTGTTGAAGTAATCAATATTAAGGAAAGATGGAAAAGGTTAGCACCTAGTATATTCCAAATACAAACCAGACAATGCATAGAAATACCATTACCAAAGTAAATCCCCGTCTACACAATTGTGAGAACTACTATAAATTTAAAAAGTTCTGATGAATGCATTAATCACTCTAAAGACCCATTAATTAGACCAGAAAGTTTTGCCAGAATGTAAGAGCAGTACAGATTACTAACACAGCTACTGCACATGTATTTGAGTCTGTTTTTGTTTTGGTGGACTGGCAGGCAACTCCCATACCTGGAGCAACCTGACAGGAAAACCTAAGGGGAACATCAATTTGTTTGAAACCCAGGAAGTCCCTCTTCCCAACAGAAGAGGGTTAATTGGTAAGATGTTGCAGTAGAATAACTTTACTTACTTACAAAAGCAAGTTCTCTTACACCCAGGGCAGGCCAGCACACTTGACTGGTAAATTTTTTGATCAGCCAAACATGTAGTGGTTCTCATCTTTACAGAACTTTAAAATATTACAAGATTAATTCTCAACACATAATTTGGAGGTAGGTATTATGATCCCCATTTACACAATCTTGAGAGGTGTCTCAGTTTATGGCTCAAATTTCAGAAATTTCTTTCAATTTTGGGTTCCCAAATCCAGACACATATGGTATGGCTACACTGCAGTATAAGCCCAGGCTCAGGCTTGTGCCCAAATCTAGAGGCTGACTTTTACAGGTGCTGAAAATCAGCAGTTCCCACTGGCTCAGGTGGAAGATTCAGGTGTTTAGACCTGGAAGTCATTCCCTGAGTGTCTCAGGTTGATCACTCAAAACCAGAGGCAAGCAAACTTAGTAGAGATTTTGAAAATTCGACCCGGAATGATCTGTCCAAAGGAATGAGGGGCAGAACTGAGACTGAGAGTTCCTGGCTCCAAGACCCATGCTCAGACCACAAAGGGGTTGGCATCCCCATTACAGATGCTATCCTTACAACCAGCTACCCCACCACCCACCAAACTCAGAGTAGGTAAAGCTCAGTTTGACCTCAGGACGCACAGCCGTGGTGGCCTTACTGTCCTCACAGGCAGGTGAAGAAGGTGCCAGGTCAGGGAAGAGGGCAGCAGAGACGAGCCAGCTTGTGTTTACCCCCCTTCGTGTTTTGCTGCTAGGGCCGGAACTTGGGAAAGGAAGCGCAAGGCACTTCCCAGGCAAAGACAGCGCAGCAGGTGGGCAAAAACGCAGCCCCGGCTGGTCCCATGAAATCCGAGCGCGGGAGGCCCGTAGCGCAGCGCGAGCGTCTGCTCCCCGGGCCCCCTGACGGCTTTTCGCCAGGGAACGCCCCCGCACCCAGGCGTCAGAGACGCGGGGCCCGATCCTGGGCGCTGAGCACCCCAGGCTCGGGCCCACGGAGCAACTCTCCGCAATCAGCCCTGTCCGGCCGGGCTGCCCGGACCCCGTCCTCCGCCGCGTCCTCCCCAGCCGCCGGCTACCGGCAGCGGGACGGGGTCGGGGAGCTTGGCGGGCCCCTTCCCCGGACCCCGCTCTCGCAAGGAGCGTCCTGCGCACCCCCCCGCACTCACCACAGCCCCGGCCACGGCATGGACCAGGCTCTCGTAGGAGGACACCGCCGCCATGGCTGCGGCTCCTGAGGGTGAGGGGCCGGCCACAGACTTCGCCGGCGAGCGAGCAGCGGCAGGCGGCGGCGAGTCAGACGCTGGGACCGGGCACCCGGCTAACACCGCCCCGGCCTCCCGCTCCATGCGGATTGAGTCCCCGCGGCACGTGACCCGTGACACCCCGCTTCAGGGGCCGCCCAGCTCCCACCAAACCCCGCCCCCTTGGCTGGCCGAGCCCAGCCAATCACCCCCCGCCATGCGCTTTACTCGCCTTGGGCCTAATGGCCCCGCCTCCCGCCGCGTGACCGTCCCCGAGCGCGAGGCGCAGGGTCGGGGCGTGCGGGGCAGGTGGAACGCTCGGGGTCTTCGGGGCCCTGGTCACGCGGCCTTTTCAAACTGGGTTGTGCCACCGTTGGGCTCAACTGTCAGAAGGCGCGCAGGGGTGAAAGCCCGCGGGGGAGGGGCGTAGTAGTGGAGCTCGCCCCTGGCCCGTACTGGGACCCTGGGCAGCTATAATACCGCATGGGGCAAAGGGAGGAACACACGTCGCCTCCTGGCAGCTCACTGTGGTCCCCCCTCGGAAGAGCAGCAGCCGTTTTGGGGGGGGACTGCCTCTTCCACAACTGCCATGAGTTGTTTGTGCTCAGCTCCCCTTGCTGCTGCTCGCAGAGCAAGGCTCCCCACACTTAGCTCACTGTCTTACAGGGATGCCCCAATTGGAGCTGCAGGCAACCCCAGAATTGCAATCTGCTCCCCCGCAGCTGCTAACTCAATTTTATGATGTACCACCTATTTAGTACTTCTTAAAATCCCTGCACTTGGAAGCTTATAACTAGGTGGTATCTCAAGCTTTTATTTTTTTAAAGAAATTCTCTCATGGTTGCAGAAAAAAACTTGAAAACATGATCTAGGTGTGCCTTACTGGCTCGAAACACAAGGCAAATAACCCAATATTGTTTATTTAATAATCTTGAAGGGGGTTAAGCCTATTAATTTGAGAGAAGAGGGAGACTTGATTTTGAAGCATTTGAATGCTGAAAAATGCTCCTCCCTACAAGATCTGGAATTAGCATGACCAGATTTACAATAGAAAAAACAGGCTACTCGGTGGAGAAATGGGGCAGAGCGACAGTTTTGGAATCTCTACACAGCATAGTTCTGGCATCTGTAGGGGAAGGGAGGAAAGGAAAAGGATGCCAACCGTAGGTGTTCATGAGTGGGGGGGGGGTTGGATTCAACCTCCTGAGGTCCCTTCCAACCCTAATCTTCTATGAGTCAGGCCCAAAACATGAGACCAAAAACATAAATAGATCTAAGGTGTCTTATTTTGATTTCTGTTTTTAAACATCTGGGATGCCTGTGATTCAGGTTTTCTAGCTTTTGTCTGCAACCATGATGGATGAGATTTATTATTTTTAAATGAAAGCCAACATTTCATTTAATCACAGGCCTCCAGGAGCAGGAGTTTTAAGAGAAGCACCAAATAAATTAATTGGCAACAATTTCTACATACTGTCAAGCCAACCAGTACTCCTTTTTGTCCATTACCATCTTCCCCCTTTAGAACAGGTTATGGGGAATGGGGAGGGGGGGAACTGCTTTTATCCTTCTGCTTTCCCTTTTGTGCTTTGTCCCAGCCCCAGAACTTTTCTATATTTTCTAGCCTGTATTTGCAAGCCCAGCTTGTTTATTTTAAAAGAGTCTTTCCTGGTTCAAGTCCTAAATGATTTCTTGCTCTTCTTGTTTTGGCTCTCTCCTCTTGTTTTCTTCCTTTATCTGGACTGTCTGGTCTTATGTTCCTCTTCTTATCTATTCTCCCCCCTTCTCTCCTACTCCCTTTCCCATTCCCTCCTTCTCTCTCACTCATATCTTACTGTTGTTTTTCCACCCTGGAACAAGCTCCTTTTTGTCCTCCTTGCCCAGCCATGATCCAGTACTTAGTGGCCCAGACTGCATCAAACAAATTACAAACAGAGCATCTGTAGACTTGCCATTTGCAACAGCTGGAGACCAAATTAATACTACAAAGACATGACTATATGTGGTCAGAATCAGCTTGCTTGCTGACTTGTGCTCACTGGGTGGGCTTCGCGGAGATGCAGCAGTAGGACTGCACTACTGACTAAGCAATTTGGGAGATGGTCCCTGAGGCTTTCATGCCCTCATCTGTTCCACTAGTTAACAGTTTCCTCAGGTGTTCAGATCCTGTAAGATAGGAGGACAAGATAAAACAAATGGGACAAACTACTTTTTGTAGAATCAACTGTTGCTTCCATATCGGATATCTCACAACCACCAACGCTCCTCCAGGATGCATGGTTACTCACCATACTGGAACTGAAGTTTCTCCGAGACAATAATCAGTCTCTCCCCTCTTCTGCCAAGGAAACTTTCATTATGTAAAGGAACTTTAATAAAAGTTAACTATCTTACTTCTGTATTACATTGCTTTTATTTTTCCATTTATTTTTATTCCATTTTCACTCTTCCCATCTCCCACTTTAATTCTCTCACTTTAGCTAGAATAACACTCTTCTTCACCCACTCAATTTTTTTTCCATTTTTGTAGCTCTCAGCACTTAAACCATACCGCCCAAATTCCTCTTGTTTGAAGTCTCATTGTAACACTGCTGCTACCCCACTTCTTAAAACCAGGTCCAGGATCACCAAGAATAGAAAAGAAAACCAAAACACACTCACGAAACAACCTCCAGGCTGTATATCCAAAAAGAATCTCACAGTTGCCTTCTGACATGGTTGTTTAATCAAAGAGACAAACAAGATTTCCCCTCTTGGCAGGGTGAGCACATCATCTCAACCCTCTCTTTATTGCACCAGACAAAGGAAAGCCCTAACCTGTCCCCACCCTATGGCCATTCCTGCTTGGGAAGAAGCTCTACTCCTTCCTAGTTCACTGCACTCAAACATTTTATAATAGGAGTGGTCAAACTTACTGACCCTCCAAGCCACATACGACAATCTTCAGAAGTTTGAGATCTTCAGCCCCCCAAGACATGGCTGCCAAATCCCCAAGCCCCAACAGGCGCTTCCCACAGGGCAGGAGCCCTGAGATCCCACCTCTCCCTGCAGGGCTGAAGCCACAAGCCCTGGAAAGGGCCTCCTATGGAGCAGAAGCCTCAAGCCCCACCACCTTATTTTAGCACTGAAGTCTTGAGCCCTAGCAGGCATGCACCTTGGGGCTGAAGCCCTGATCCCTTTTCCCCACTGGGTAGCAGCCACTAGCCCTACCACTGGGCAGAAGCCCTAAACTCCCGTCCCCAGTCCGGTAGGTGGGGCAGAAGGGCCACACTTGAACTGTAAAAGAGCCACAAGCAGCACCCAAGCTGCACTTTGGCCACCCTGTTTTATAACCTCCCTGCTCATGAGGTACAGCTGTTGGAACCAGCATCTAGCCATCTAATAGACCACAGCTGTCAGCTCCTTTCTAAGTCTGAGACATCAAGCAATCTCAAGAAGAAGGGCTTTTCTCAGCCCAGTAAAGGGGTTCAAACCCTCTCATGGTTAAGTTATAGATAGGTGTTGTAATGCTGAGCATCATGGTGTCTAACTTTTAGGCACCTAGAAAGAAATCAGAAACAACACTGTGATCTACAAAGCCTAATGAGAGGCCTAAGTTTCCTATATAATGAATGAGGAGAGATAGGCAGTACCTTAGAATGATAGATCTACAAAAGCAAGCACTCTTGTCTTGGCCGGGAGCTGCCTAAACTAGCCAAGGGGAGATGCCAAAGAGCGGGGGGGGGGGGGTGTGCCAAGCCCCACCCCTCTCTGAGAGATAGGCACCTAGGTCTTGGCTGCAGGGAGGCAGCTAGCTCTGCTCACTATTCCATCAACAGGAACCCCCTGCCTGGAGCCAGGAGGCTTAGGTGCCTACAGAGCCGTCCCTAGAGGAGTGCAGGGTCTTGGACAAACCACTTTGTGTGGGCCCGCCACCCGGCTCCTGCCCATTCCCAGCACAAAGCTAGGACCCTGGCAGCAGCCGCCCACCTCCTGCTGGGTCCAGCACACAGCTGGGAGGCAGGCAGCTGCAGCCTCCTGCCTGGTCCCTGCTTCCATCTGGAATGCAGCCGCCTGCCTTTTGTTTCGTCCCAGCCGGGAGGCAGGCTATAACTGCCCTGGTGTGGGGACCCCAAAAGCAGGGGCCTGGGGCAGTCACCCCAATTCACCCTACCCTAAGGATGGTTCTGCCTAACCTGTTTCTTGTGAGAATGGGTTAGGCACCTGCCTCACACCACAAAAAACAGCCAAAGGAGGAAGAGATGGTGCTACTGGTGCTAGCTTAGCATTTTTATACCAGTGGTTAGCGCATTTGTCTGTGGTGTGGGGAACCCAGGTTCAATTCTCCCTGCTCTACCAGAGAGCGCAAAGGATATGAACAAGGCTCACCTTTAACCACCAAGCTAGGGGATATTCTATTGTAGGGCTCCCTCAATCTCTCCTGACAAGGCTTATCCACTATGGATAAATAATAGAAGGATTGGAACAGAAGGACTGGACCTGGGGTTTCCCACTTCCCAGATGGGTGCCTAAACCTGGACTACAGAGTCATTCCCATCAACTCTCTATCTAGCCCAATGACTACAGTAGAACCCCAGCATTACGAACACCTCGAGAATGGAGGTTGTTTGTTACTCTGGAATGTTCATAACTCTGAACAAAACATTATGGTTGTTCTTTCAAATGTTTACAACTGAACATTAACTTAATACAGCTTTGAAACTTTACTTTGCAGCAGGAAAATGATGCTTGTAACCATCTTAATTTAAATGAAACAACAAAAACAGTTTCCTTACTTTGTCAAATTGTTTTATAACTTTCCATTTATTCTTCAGTAGTTTACTTTTAAACACTGTACTGTACAGTATTTGCTCTTTTTTTTTTGTGTGTGTGTGTCTGCTGCTGTGCTGCCTGATTGAATACTTCTGGTTCCAGTTGAGGTGTGTGGTTGACTAGTCAGTTTGTAACTCTAGTGTTTGTAACTCTGAGTTTCTATTGTATTATGATTTAATCTAGAGTGGAATAAGTTCAACAAGAGAGACAGAGAGTCCTATATCAGAGTATCTCATAGCTCACTGGTTAGAGCACCTTCCTGACAAGTAGGAGATCCTTGTTTAAATCTGTTCTCCTCTTCTGGTAGAGAGGGGGGAATTGACTCTGGGTCTCCCACATCCAGGTGAGTGCTCTTATCACTGGGATAAAGAGTATAAGGTGAACACTACCACCACCACCTCCTGTGGTTGCAGCTAGATTTTGAATGGGACCTGGTCCAGTAGGTGTGCTCAGAGACTGCCTATCAGATCAGGCCTGTACATGTCTTAGGTAGCCGAACAGCTATCTTCCCCTGATTTGTCATTTGCTCTGGGACTTAGGTATCCAGATGCCTAGAGAGAAGCAGCAATGCATGTGCTCAGGGGTAGAAATTTTGGCACTGAGGGATCTTTTACCCTGAAAACAGGTGCCAAGCGAGTTTAGGTACCAACAGGATTTGGCAGGGGTTTTGTGGATAACAGTGGAGTCAAAACTGGGATTTAGGAGCCTAAACCCCAGATGTAGGCACCTAAGTACCTTCACGGATCCCAGCCATACAGCTCATCAATATTTCCTCATTACGAGGGTGGCCAGGGACAGCTTCTGCAGTAGCCATATCTCCCTCCCATCTACTTGGATCAGGAAGTCAGCTGTTATAAATAGAAACACAAGCATAACTAAATGCTGATATGTAATGTTGTCGAACAATACTTACATGGCACACAAGCTTACTTCCATTGCTACTATTGTCTTTATGCTCCTGTTCCCAAACAATCATGTTAGGGGAGCTGGTTACAATAGACTTCTGTTTGTCACCATAATTGAGCCCCCACTCTTAAGTGCATGCCCAAATCACGCTATAGTGTTGTGGTTCTATTTAGGGACACTGTTAATACACAGGTAGGTCCCACCTATACTGCAAAACAGAACTCTATGTCTTGGGCTAAGATTATATGTCTTATAGCTCCTGCAAGGCCTCAACCTTTTGGGCCTGTAGGCTGTTCATTTGTTCAAGGCCTCTTCCTTGATCCTTTGAGCAGCAGCAGCCTTGTCTTCTAGATTTCTCCATTCCATTAAGGGTTGGGTTTGTTGAGGAGCTCTAGAGGCTACTGCTATCGCTGCAGCATTTATAGTTGACACAACCTTGTATTGGTGGCCATCAATACAAAGTCCTTCACTGGACAGTGAATCCACCCAGTTGCTTCCAGGGTCCTTGAATTGTTACCCCACTTCCTTGTGGGGATGCATGCCTCCCAGTAAATTGTCACCATGCTTTGTGTCTCAACATCCATGCTTGTGCCTTCATGCCTTTCTGCCTTCTCCTGGACATTTTTAGTCCTCTCAGTTCTTTAATTTTCTCCAGGAGGTGGATGTTAGCTCAGAAGGATTCCTTTAGCTGAGTGCAGAAATTGTCCAGTTGCCCCACTAGCATCTCCTTCCCACTCTGCCACTGAAGCAGCTCCAGGCGGAGTACTATGCTCTGATTTTTCAGTGTCATCTTCTGGGTCTTCAATATCTGAATCTGGTGCTGGAGGATTTGTAGAGCCATCTCACACTCCTTTTGCTGTCTCTGCTGCTGGTCTCATGCCTTGGAGAAACTGCGTAGCTATTTGCAGATCCCGTTGCAATTTCTGGTTGTAGAGTTTTAGAGACTCCAGCTCCTCATCCTTTCTCTGCTGAATCACCTCAGTTTTGGTCCTGCTATCCAGGTAAAAAGCTTCCTTCTCCATCTGTAGTTGCCTGAAACTCTCTTGCTTCTTTAGTTCCTCAGTGAGCCTGTTCAGCACTTCCAGTAGCCAGGAAGTTTCAGACTGCTTTGCTGCCTTCAGACTCCATAGATGCTCCTTTAGCAAGATGTAAGGTATACTTAAGATACAGAGCTAAAATATGAGAATTAATGTTCTAATACAGGGCCTACAGGCCTCATGCCTGTAAGATATTTAGTTTAGCGAAATTAGGCTTTGGGATAAGCTTATATTATAAAGAGAAAGTACCATATGCCAAATAATCACATTGCTAGTGGCAGTCTGGCTGGTTGAGATCAGATGCTCAAAATAATTTTAACTCTAAATTGTCCATCCGGGTGAATTTTTTCCCTGATCATTTACACCTTCAGTATGGTGCTGTCTTTCTGCTCCAGTATGTACTGTCCATCAAGAGTATCTTTCACTTTCTGTCTCAGCAAGTTGACGATATCTGTAAATCTGTTGACTAGTTCCCTCTCACCCTTAGCTGCCTGGTGGCCATCAGCCAGGCACTTCGCAAACTTTGTGTCCCACTGTTGTTCCAGCTACACTACTCTTGCCTCCAAAGCAGTGAAGGAAGAGCTATACTCAGACATCCACTATCACTCATAAATCTGTATTGGCTTTCATGAACCACTCATGAGTTATGTTATTGCTTGTCCCTCCTCAAGTTGAGCTAGGAGGGGGTGGGACACTTTAGCGCACCTCCCTCAGGTCCCACTATCCTTCATTTATCCTCATTATTCCTCCAGTGGCTGCACTTAGGGGAGTTTTCTGGGGTAATTTCTCCCTGACAGAAGGCTGGTTCTTCTTTCACTCTGCCCCTTGTTAGAGAGGAGGGTCTGACTGGAACAGTGATCAGCCTCTCAGACAGCCCTTGGACAAAGCTTTATGGGCTCAGTCTCCAAAAGTCTATTTACCCCTTCACTGGGTATACCTCCCATCAAGGCTTAAATTCAGCCATATCTGTCCAAAGCAGAGCTCTAGTAAATATTTTCAAACCTCTAGGGGACTACAAGTCAGTTTCAGGGGGTCCACAGAGACCCACAGCTGAAGCCCAGAACCCCAATCCCCAGCATACCCCACAGGGCTAAAGCCCTGAGACCCTCCCACCACACAGCTGAAGCCAAGAGCACCAAATGGGGGGGGGACAATAGGGAGTTCAGGGAAATACTCTATGAGAATTTAAGCCCTGCCTCCCACCCCTCTTCATGGGGTATGTTACTCAGCTGTCAGCCAGGGCACCTCCGGAAGTGGTGTGATCCATGGCTGTTGTCTCCTCACCCAACCTGCCTCTGTTACTCACATGAAGCAGCCTTCTTCCTGGTCGCCACCCCTTCCTATAGCAGGCTTCCCCTTACAAGCCTCTCCTTCAGGAGGAACAAGCTGTGCAGGTGCCCTCATTAGTTCAGCACAGGCCCAGAGGAGCTCGTTAGCCTTCTCCCCACCAGTGGGAGGGCATGTCCCTTCACACAAGGTCTTTGGGCATTGTCTCTCTTTTACTTTCATGGTTCTCTGTTCTTGAATATTGGCCACCACTACGATTGGTCCTTCCTGGTCATATGGTGTCTGGCACACGGCATCTTGTTCAAGTATATTATCCTTCAAAGGTTGGGCATTTTAAACATTGACTGGGCCTCTTGGGCACTAATATAGACTTTCCTTTGAAGAAGGCTACGTTCCTTTACAGCTCCTCAGTCTGCCCCTTCATTTTAGGTCTTATTAAGTGACTTCTCTCTTTATCTGCTACTAACCTGACATGCCTGTTGGTAGTCACTGGATTGACTTCCCTTACTCAAACAGTTTTACTAAAAAGCCACATTTGAGCCTGCAAACTGACTAATTGCTCAGTCATATCACTAGTGTCCTTATCACAAGTTTCCTAGGACCTTGAGAACTGCTGGACCAAGTGTGGCTTTCCCGTGAGCCTCCTCAATTCGGAGACCCCACTTACCATCCATGCAAGTGAGAGGCCCATCTTCTCTTGGAATTTTCTTAGGCTCGTGTATTCCACATATCAAATGTCCCAGCTCTTATGCTTCAAGCCAGAGAGAAGCATCACAGTACCCCTGCCAAATGGGGAGAAGCGAGAACCTCATGGTTGAATTCACACCCTCACTTCTATACCCTGAGTCATACAATCTCTGACACCGTGTAGTGATGTTTCATCTGTTTGCAGCTCAAAGGTCCTCCTGCACAATGTCTCTTTACATGCTCCAACTCCCCACACTTGAAACACACTACCCCTGGGACTTCACTCTTCTCATATATGTCTCACTGAAGTATCAGCTATGAAAAGTACTGTCTTAATAGACAGATAGGACAGTATACACCGTCCCATAAGTTCAAAAGAAGGTTTAATCAATTGTGAAAATACTGTGTTAAAATCTCAGAATGTTGTAGGACAGTGGTTTTCAACCTATGGTTCACAGACCCCTGGGGTCTGCAGACTATGTCTAAGATTTCCAAGGGGAAATCTCCATTCATCCATTGATCTCCATTCAAAATTTTGTAGAGGTCCCCAAACATAAAAAAGTTGAAAACCACTGGTGAAAGATGTCTGATTAGAGGACAGATATTAAGATCTTTTAAGGACCTTTTAACTATTTCATGAGTAAGACTGACATACTGTCAACAAGATCGTGGTATGCTGATATGGCTATGTGACATGCTGTACCCCATGAACACCCTTATGGTGTGATTTGTGTATCATTCATGTTTACCCTTATAGTGTAACTACGTATTGTCTATTGCAAAGTATGTCATATTAGGTGTTTTTGGAATGCTCATGACATAGTGAATATTATTGTTATGGTCGTATGTTTCCTGCAATGTCATATGTATAAATATGCAACTCTGCTATGCAATATTCCCAAATGTGTGTCTCGCGTGGCTTGAATAGATCCAGGCAAACACAAAGCAAAGTGAGGGTTCACGCCTTGCTGAGGCATGCATACAGGAACAATGGACTGGCCTGAGCACCTGATAAGGCATGGCTCATTTGACTCAAGTGGAGGAAACCATGCCCATTGCTGGACATGGCTGATCACCTGACTTCAGGGTGTGACAAGGAAACACATTATAGGCAGAGGTGTTTTTGTCCCTGCAGCTCTCACTTGGCATCCATCTACAAAGCAACACCAAGCAACTGACAGACTGCCCATGGGGCAGTCAGCTCAGCAAGACTGCGTGATAAAATAACAACAAAGGCTGAAATGCTACTGAAATATTAAGTTTAGTTTAGGATGCAATTAGTTTCTTCCTGATCAATCTGACTCATATTATTTTGGTTTATAATCACTTAAAATCTTTCTGTACTTAAATTAAGTTTATTTGTTCATTTTATCGAAAGCAGTGCATGTGGTTTGAATGTGTATAAAGACTTCATTTAGAGTGACAGAGCTAGTGCATATCAATTTCACTGTTAAATTGACTAACCTATGAACTTGCAGAGTTCAACAGGAAGCATTGAACTCTGCAAAATGGCAGTTCCTAGGGTTGCATCTGGGATTGGGGATATCAACTGGGGGTCGTTCTATTGCAGAATCCCAGAAGTGGCTGGCCAAAAGCACTCACTCACTTATACAGGAATCGTTTATCTGCAGGAGGCTGAGTGAACTGACCCAGAAGGGGGTGGTTCACACAGCAGAGCATGTGCAAGACAGGCTCCAGGAGTGAGGGACTGGGGTGGCACAGCTATATACCAGTCCAGATTGCAGAGGAGAATGTCACAGGCTGACCTCATTGAGGATAATGCCAGACCCCCTCTCAATAAATATTCTAATATGTAACCAATAAATTCTGTAAAAGGATCTAAGCCATACATGGAAACCCACAATAAGAATTATTTCCATTTATGACAGTAACATTTTAATGTGGATGCTTTCCTTGAGATTATCAATGCATTCTGGACCTCTGATGAACAAGACTTTTCTACCAATCCCAGAATCTTATTTCCCAGGCTATTAAATTAATATATTGAAGTTCCAGGTAATAGACTTGTCCATCTTGTTAAATCAACAAATTTATGGTCAAGGTTTGATTAACCTCTCTGGACATGTGAATCCAGTCCAGGTACCATTGTTGTCTAGTCCAAGATGGTGCTATTAAAATTACCCTGGCTCTATCTTATTTTATTTTGTTGTCATTCTCTGAATGAGGGGTAATGGGATAAACACATGTGAGGCCTTGATCCCAATTTCTCAGAAACACACCTGATATTAAGTCACTTGCCTTTTCTTCAAACAAAATCTCTGGCAATTCTTGTTGCTGTTGAATGCAAAATGTTCTACTTCAGGCTTTCTCACTACTTGAAGAGGTGTGTTACAACTTTGTCTTTTAAAGACCATTCATGCATTTGAGAGATTGATCTGTTGTGATGATCTGCAAGGGTATTTTTTTCTCCTATACACGAATTGCTGTTGAGTGAATACCCTGCTCTCTATTCCAATCCGAAAGATGCCTTGCCTCTTTGCTCAATTGTAAAGAATGATTTCTGCCTTGTTTGTTTAGATAATGTACTGCTATCATATTACCTGATGCCACCTGAAATCTCAGGAATGAGTTGAGAGCCAGCCTGATAGCTCTCAGTTCTAACACACTGATAAGACATGTATTTTCTCCTGGTGATCAGTGCCTCCTGACCACATGATTGTTATTTAAGTGGGCCCCCATCCCAGTATAGATGCATCAGAAGCAAGTATTACTGCTGGCATGGGGAGATTGAATGATAAATTACTCACAGTTAGACTGCATGTCTACCACATCAGCATTATTGACACCTGTTGTAGAATTACCAATTTGGAATGCATATTGTCTGTGCCTGTGAAAGAATATATCACTTGGCCTAAGTTGACATAAGTAAGATGGTTGCTGTAATGTAACATGATACTTATGTGATGTAAATAGTTACTAGGCAGAACTTGTTTGGCCTGCATTTAGCCTAATCAAGATGTAGATGCCACAACAGATGCCACAAGGGTGGTGGACGAGAACTACTAAAAAAACAGCTCTGGTGCTCTGGAAATTTCTACTGGATAGGGGTATAAGGCCAGGTCTATACTACCACTTACTTCAGCATAACTCAGGGGTGTAAATAAGCCACCCCTATGAGTGACATAAGTTACACCAATCTAAGCACCAGTGTAGACAGCACTATGTCGGCAGGAGAGCTTCTCCCACCAACATAGCTTCTGCTGCATGTGGAGGTGGCTTTATTATGCTGATGGGAGCACTCTCTCCCATTGACAAAGTGTCTTCACCAAATATGCTACAGTGGCACAGCTGCATCAGTGCAGCTGCACCAATGTAGTGCTTCTTGTATAGACTAGTCCTAGGAAAGGGTAAAAAAAATAGTAAGTTGCTCAGAAGATCCATAGGTAGCCAAGACTGTGGAGTACTTTCTGACCCAACTGTGAATATCTGATCATATCTCATAGTAGTTAAGTGGTCTTAATAAATTGATTTCTAATTTGTCTCTGTTTGTAATGTGCTATTGGGCTGATCTGTCTTTGGACTAATAAAGATACTTACAGTTTAAGTGTCACTGCTGAACCTCATTAGGGTAGATTGATACTTCAGGGATTGACTGGAAATCCCAACAGCCTGGTTTGCAATTTCTCACTAACCAGGGCTCCAGACCTCTCATCTGAAGACGAGCATGCAGTGTCATGAATGTATCTGATGCTAATAAACTCATTAGCTGGAGAAAAAAAAAAAAAAGAGTATTGACTGTTGAGGAAACTGCAGCAGGAGTAAGGATAGACATCTAGGTAAGGATAGACATAAATCCTCTGTTTATCCAGATATGCTGCTGTGACAAAGAGGTATTTTGTAAACACACTCAGGGCTGTAGATAAACCAAAAGGGAAGATCTCGTATTGAAAATGGTCCTATCAGGAAACTGAGAGCTTTCTAATTACATGGCCATAAACCAGTCCTGCAGGGATTCTTTTTCCTGTTGTGTTGTTGAGAGGAACAATGTTGAGGCTGGTAACAATAATTCCTTCTCTGATAAGAATAAGGATGATCTTCATCTGATGATGAAGGTAGATATTGTCTGTAGCACTGGAAAAATTGAACTGAAGATGTTTTGTCATATTAAAAGACCCAAAGATCTAGATGTAGATTTGACATTCTTCATTTTATCTAGCACATTGTCTGTCTGTGGGCTATACAAACTATCTTCCTTGAAGGGAAATTCCTTGATTCTCGTGTCCACCTTCTTCTCCTGTACCTTCAGTTTCTTCAATTAATTTAATCAAACACTTGCCACAAATGATAAAGTTAGGGACATTATACAATTTTGTCTCATTCCTTTCCTATTTTCTATTAGATTTTAATTTTTATCTTCCATTATAATCTCCTAATTCCAATATTATTGTTTTATTACTGAGAATTCATATCCATTAATCTCTACAGATCTTAATACGTTGAGCAATTTGTTGTGGTACATTCTGTCAAATCCTTTTTGGAAGTCAATGAAACACAAGTATACTGTTTTCCCTTTTCAATTCATCTTTCTATTATGAGTTTCAAGTTCATAATGGGGTATATCATGCGCTTTCCACTTTTGAAGACATTATTTCCCTATCAATCTTTCCTTGTACTGAGTCTTGAACAACTCGCAGAAGTATCTTAGAGGCATTCGATACAAGTCTGATTGTTGTAGTCTTTACATCCATAGCATTGTTCTGTTTCTGGGACTTGGATGTGCAGTGAGGGTGTAAAATCTTCTGGCAATTCTCTGTCAGACATATTCTTCATTACCTCTGAGAGGGCTTTCAGGCTTTCATCCTCTATGCTTTTTAACTATTTGGCTGGCATTTGATTACAACCTAGTGCTTTTCCATTCAGAAGTCCTTTTATTGCTTCCATGATTTCTTCATCTATTATTGGCAGGCCTACTTGAGTGATCTCTACTTGAGGTTTCTCAAGCCTATGATCACCATATAGTTCCTTGATATATTCTCACCATCTCTTGAGAATGATTAAAGGATTTTAAAACAAGCTTTATAGCAATAGACTAAAGAAGCTCAATCTATTTATCTTAATAAAGAGGTGAAGGGGTGACATGATTACAGTCGATAAGCACCTACGTGGGGAACACATACTTTAAAATAGGCGCTTCAATTTAGCAGAGAAAGGTGTAACATGATCCAGTGGCTGGAAGTTGAAGCTAGACAAAAATCAGACTGGAAATAAGGTGTAAATTTTTAACACTGAAGATAATTAATCATTGGAACAATTTACCAAGGGTTGTGGTGGATTCTCCATCACTGACAATTTTTAAATCAAGATTGGATGTCAAGGTGAGTTTGTAACAACCTATTATTATGAGAATATATTAAAATAATTACCATTTTTTCATCAATATTGAAGTTTACTGCTTACACCTTTCATTGTACCTCTATCATGTCCTGTCCAAGTTAAACAGTCCTGGCCTTTTCAACCTCTTTATATGGAAGTCTTTTCATTGCTGTACTCATTTTTGTGGCCTGCCTCTGAGCTCTATTTCTCCTGTATCTGTTTTTGGAACCACCAAAAGACAACATGGTATTCCAGGTGAAGGCATAAAAACCATGTATATGATGGCATTAAATTATAATGCTATTTCCTTATAGATCTTAACAATGTGTTTCTTTTGGCCGCTGCATCATATTGAGCAGAGATTTTAACTGAGCTGTCCATGATGCTGCTCGGTATCTTCTCCTAAATGGCTGATTTAGAACCCAGTAATATATAAGAGAAGTTAAAATTATTCCAACAATATGTATTACTTTGAATTTGCCCATACACATTGCCATACTCTTGAGATATGAATGGGGATTCAGGAGCTCCATGCCTGAAGTACTGTTAACCTCCTGGTCCAGTCCCTTATAGAACAGGGATGTTCATGGGGAATTACCAGACCAGGCGTTGAGCTCGTTTGCCCAATAGTACAGGCTCTTTGATGATTTTATCTTTCCCTGGCAGAAGTCTAGTGTGGTAGATTCCTTCCTCACCTATCTTACTGGAGATATCGAGACTTATTTCCAGCCCTAGACCCAAAATCATAGGTCTTGCTGGTCTCACACCACAGGCTCACAAAACTTTGATGTCAGCTAGGTACCCTCTGGGAGCAAGGTATCCCACGATACCAATGTAGATTTTAATCAAAGCAATTGAAAACACTGATTTTAATAATGCTTTAAATCAGAAAAATTTTGATTTAAATTTTAATTTCATTTTGCATTTATACTTTTTACCTCCCTAAGTAAAAGTTGATTCTCGCTGGTTGGTATCCATTAAAATATGTTGTCTGCAACTAAGTATAGCCTTCACCCTAAGTGGTGTTTCTTTTAGCTAACCTACACACACTATACAAACAGCTTAAATAGGTCTAGATAAATACAACTTAAATCTGGATAAATGAATATTTAGTATGTTAGAAAATGGTGAATGATGCATTTTTTATTTACTAGATTAATTTTTCACTCATGATTTGTCTTAAATAAAAATGCACAGACAGCATTTTAAATTTGATTAAAAAACTTACTAAACAAAGTAAGCAACTGATTAAAACATTCAATTAATTGTTTCTGGTCACCCTATCCTTCAAGATTTTAGAATTAGTAGATCTCATCCTCCACCCTGTTTTTATTCACAAATTGACAGAAGAAAACAAGCTTTCCTTCTTTTTCAGCTCCCAACTGGTTTCTAAACTTTTAATGAGATAGTAGTTACTGACCTGAATTAGTTGAACAAACAAATGAAAACATTGTGTCTGCAGAAGAGGCTACTGCTGTTAAAAGTTCTGGTTCCAGGTGCTTAGCATGGTTACTTCAGTAATTTGACTTTTAAAGGACGATCAGAAGCAACATGTACTCTTAATATTAATTTAAATGTTAAGATTATAGTAAATCAGGCTTTAACATAGTTAAACTTCTAACATTAAATTTGAAATTAACTTCAAAACTGAAGAATATAATTTAAATCAATCAGGTTAAATAACAAAATGTTAAAAGTAAATTTTTATCTACAATTGCCAGATGCCATCTGAGCTGAACAAGTACAATAGGAGCATTATATAAATATTACTAATACTGAAAGCTGCATGATGTGGGGTCTGAATGCCAAAACAGTATTTATACTGACTGGAACTAACTTCCAGTCCAAAACCAGGGAGTAGATAGGTAGACAAAGGCCCCAGGGACTTTTGGGAAGACAGCTGCAGGGGGGCAGGGAGGGAGACTGAACTTAAGTGGATTCTGTATGCATTCACACAGCATAGTAGCTTGAGCATCAGCCGCTCCTGAGCTCAACCTATACTCTCTGATGCACCAGATAGCTTGACTTAAAGACCCACCACATTCAAGACAGATATTTTTGCATATGGAGAGAAGTTGGGTTAGGGGCAACACTTGAGCTATAATTAGAGTTAACTTTATAGTGAAGACAACGCCCTTAGTCAAACGTTTAGTTCCTATTTGCATTCCAAGTTATATGCAGATTAATCCTGAACCGTGTGCTTACGTTAGCATTTCCACTTAATGAATTTTCAGTTACGAAGCCATGCAGAGAAATGTAATTTTTCAAAACCATACTTTATTTTTTTATTGTTTTTTAAAAGGCAACTAGAAGTATTTCAGAACTATATTTCTTAAGCAAAAAAGAATTCACATCTCCTTCCATTCTGCAGTGTCATTAGTATGAGAAAAAGCATTTGGGGGAGTTATTTGTGCATGTTGTTGAGTTCCTAAACAAGTCCAGATTTGATTAAAATAGTGACATCTGTTATGGCTTAAGACACAGAATTACAAGTGCACAGGACAGAAAAACATTCAGAAGACCCAAAAGTGACCAAGAGCTAGTTATGATAACCTTTCCAACATAAGGAGGCAATGGTTAGTAAAGACCAAAAACAAATGGAAGCAGCATCTCCACTGTGTTAGTCACAAACTAATTGAACGTATCAGCAAAGACAGTGTTCCAAGGATACCCATGCTGTAAATTCACAAAGTGTTAAGAAGTATGCGTTATCTGCACCAACTAATTCACCTTTTTTGACTTATACCACACCCCAAGAACCATGAATTGAACTGAAGCATTGACCATTGGGACAGCATTATATTAAAAAAGAAACTTAAATATGGAAGACTGGGGTGTGCGGTAGTAGGAAAGGACTCAACTGCTCTGACTGAACCAACAAGAGGACAGAGACAAATGTTAAAGACTTTGGCCAAGAGATTTCATCTGTAACATATTAGGACCCAGACTCCTTTAAAACCCAGAGTTGCTCTGTTATAGGGTTTATTCTCCCTGTAACTGAGAGTAATAGCATTTTAGCCCCCCATGTTCTGGATAGCTTGCCCACTTAAGGGGACAGTGGTGATGGTAGGAACAGGTTTCCCTCCTTCATTCATTTGAAAAATTAGAAGTCTGGCAAAAGAGTTACCTCATCAGAAAGAGTGCAACTAGCTGAAGACCTGCCAATCAGGGAAGTAAAGGAGTGCACTGGCATAGACAGTACAGTGCTCTTCCTTACTCACCCAGGCAGATATAATACATGGTATTACATAAGTATGTTGGACAAGAATAAAAGCTAGTAACCTAGCCTCAGTGGCATTTGCAATAAAATGTTTCATGTCAGAATGAGCGAAGGATAGCCATGCAGCAGAGAGTCAATCCTAAATTTTAAACATTGTTGGCAGTACTGCCAGAAGTTCCAGTGTAGACGTAGTTACAATACTTGTGATCCTTGGTTTTGCTCTAAACAGCATCTGAAGTCACTCATCAAAACCTAAAGTAAATAAAAGAGTGCAACCAGTACCTGCAGACACGTCTTTCATCCAGCTAATACTTTAAAATAGCTGTCCCCACTGTAGCCCTTCTCCTACAATTAGACTAATTTTCCTGTCCCAGATGAATACAGGACCCTGGGTGTGACAATTCCTGCTTCTTTACTCACTGGGAAATGAAAACCAGGATGAGAGTTTTATTTAAAACCACTTTTTGTTAAAAATCAGACTACCTACTGAAAGATTACAATCCATTATAAATCTTAATTCAAAGGATACAGCATTTAATACTTGTAACAAATGGTTGCAACTCTTGGGTAGAGAAGGAGGGTCAAAAGTGTATGTGTTATTGAGTATAATTTGAGTAACTGTAAACCAGTGTGTGAGAGAAGTTTGATGCATGAGGGCAAGAGGCAGACTCTCTTTAGAACACCTCAATTCTCTTCATGAGAAGATCAGAGAGGTACAATGGTCTGTGTTATTGCAACATCTGCATTTGTTAAGTAATCAATTATTTTTTCCATTCAATTGTGATTTTATTAAAAGGGAATTTATGGTTGACTTCCAAATTTGGCTGACAATTTGCTGATGAGATTCATGACCTTGGGGTTGTTCTGGTACTTGGACATGTTTGCTGGGTTCTGGGCAACATCTTGGAATGCAACCATAACTTCTGGATCCTGCAAAAGCAAAGGAAAGATGTTACTGTAGTTTTACTTTAAATGTTTTAAGGCTTTTTATATTAAAAGTAAATTTAGCACTAGACCGACAGCTCTGGAGATTAAAGCCAAAGCTAGTGTAACTCCTGAAGTCTATCACGGTGGGTCTTGAATGAGAGACCTCTAAAAATCCAGGTGATACGGGAGGTGGAGCTGACAATTCATTAGGTAGAATGTAGGTCAGTACTGAACTAATGCTGCAACAAGGTTGCAAGAGGTATTGGAGTTGCCATATTTTGGATGAGATGAAGCAGATTCTGACTTCAAGTTATAAGAGACACATCACTTGAAATGGGTAAGGATGCCAAGTTCCCCCTGTAGTTTTATTTAGGTACACAGAACTATTCTTACTTCCTTTGCTAAAAAGTTTAAGTATACTATTACACAAAATAAAACTCTTAGAAGTGGGAAAAGAAAATCTCTTCCATGAACATTAAGATTACAAATACACATGAAGTGTGTACTTCATAAAGGCAATGGTGCAGTACAAGAATCACACTGGAGCCTCAAAGTCCACATGTTGGACCTTAACCTTGACTAGGAAATGAAAACCATCTATTTTAATGTCCTAACTGCTCAGGTGCCTTGGGGTGTAAAACCCAGAGTTTGATATCAACATGCAATCTAATGTCTTCGTGTTCCAAAGAGTTTAGGGTTAAAACATGCATACGAAGAGGACAAAGTTTATCTGCTTTCTCAGCCTGTTCAAGAGGTGTGCAGGCTTTACCAGGGCTTCTCCCATCATTTCCCCCCTCCGAACGTCCACTTTGTAGGGCATCAATGGGAAGTTTCATACTGCAATGATTCACAACAACTCATATGCTAAATAGATTTTAGACCAATGAATTCTATGTCTGAGGGGCTGGGCTACCTGCATGCTCAGTTTGGTGTTTCAAAGACAGTCTCCCTTATTTGATTTCTCTGTTGGAACTGTAGAGATTTCCCTCAGATTTTCACCTTTTGGCTGAGATTGAACATGGAGTGTTTCAGCCCAAGGACAATGAGAGAAAGTTATGAAAAAAGACCAGGAATCTTGTTAGACAATACTTTGCTATTTTAATGAGCGTGTTTTCTGCTGAAAAACAAGATTTTTATATACAACAATTTTAGCTTCATTGCTTAGTGTGGCGGACTCTATTAAGATGTGTATTCTTCTATACTGTGGCTGCAACACCTTTGACATTTGCACTCTTTTCACATTTAACTCTAGGGTGTGCTTCTGAATGATCATATTGAGCATCTGGGCATAAAATTACAGTTTGTGGCCATCAATGCTATGGTTGGAAAGGCATTTCCATGATAAAACTCTTACACTGTAGCCATATCTACACTAGACAACTGAAATGTTCTTAAACTGGTGAGAACACCAGCTTAAATTCAAAAGCAGGAAGTGACAATGCCCAGATAAAGACAAAAAAGTCACAGAACCTTCCAAAGCAGCAAATAGTTAACCACTATGATGTAGCTTCAGAAAACAAATTAACAAGCCATTTTCCTCTCTTGACCTCAACACCAATCTCAGCTGATTCTTTCAGAGACTAAAAGCTCAGATGTTAGCTAACATAAAATGTACTAGAAACCATTTGAACAGGCTGTAACAGACAAAAACAAGTCTAACACAGTAACAAGTTTGTGGTTTTGAGTGAGTGAGAAATACCACTCAATACAAAACTCAAAAGAGGACAACTTCAATGGAGATCATCCTAAACAGGACTGGACTCTAGACGCAATTAGCTTATGACTTAACAGGAAACAGCTTCTGTAAACATAGAAGATTTAACTCCTATCTAGGTGTCCCAGTGAAGCATTACCATTTGCAAAACATATACAGAGGCAGTCATTCGGGCTACTTGTAAGTCACCTATGTATTGGGGAAAAGAGGGTGGAGGCTGACAACTGAACGGTCTAAGCTCCAAATGGAGTGAACCCCGACATGACTTAGCCAAAGGCCTATCAGGTGGTAGTACTCAAAAACCTAGGAATCTTTTCCTGTTAGCTTGCAGAGAACGACTTCGAAAAATCAGCATGTGAAAGAGGACTATCACAATAACTAATGACATCAGTGCACACTAGGAACGCAAGTCATTTTCAGCAATGAGTCCACGGCCCTGAGAACTATTTCATCCTGTCACCACTGGCAGTTAAGGCAATTTTATCAGCTATTCAGGGGGAAATACTTTTTTCAGGAGTGAACCATTCTCTTAGGACTTTTCTGAAACAGCCTTTTCTTCCAACAGTTGCCCCATCATTAAAGACACTGGAGTTGTGCCAGTGTTATCTTGATCACAGCTACTATTTTTACCACTATTATATGTTTGCCTGTTCAGAATTAAGCACTGTGGACCAGCATCCAGGGTCACTGATGCCCTGTCTATACCAGAGCTTTCCCTGTTTAAAGACCTCACTAGAAAGAAAAAGTGCTAACAAGTTCCACACTGTCTACTAGTGGTGCCAATTCAGGTATTTCTTTGGAGGGGTAGGGGGTGAAGATTGCCAAATTCTTCCCCCCTCCTCCCCAGTCAATGGCCATGTTCATCTCTCCCATGCAATGACTCCAGGTCTCCCTCAGCCAGGAAGCCTCCCCTCTCTCTTACTCACACTGTGCATGAACCTGTGCTGCCAGGAACAGATTCCTCACACACCAGTTGCAACACCATTTGGCCCAGATGCTCCCATCTGGATGGAGGGGCAGCCGGGTCACATTTGACCACACAGATCAGGTTGTTATTCCATCTGCTGATTTGGCCTAGCCATCCTGTCTGTATGAAGAGTGGCTGGGACAAATTTCAGTGGCATTACAGTTTCAGAATGTTCTGACAGTAGCCCTACTGATTTATTACAAGACCACTAAGCAAGGTTGAGCCATTCTCCGTCCCGCACCCCTAACGATCAATGAAATACTGAGCAACCTCTCTCCCCCCAAAGTGTCACCACTATTGTCTACATTAAACAAAGTAGGCTGCCCACATTACATGTTTTTCCCATAGTTCAGAGTTCTATGTATTGAAAGATCAACATTGGCAGAACCTCTGAACTTGTACCAGGTGATTCCAAGCTCTAAAATGCACTATCATTAATACTAGCTTAGGTGCTGAGAACAGAAATTCCACATGATTTCAAAGCACAGGGTTTGCAGGGTGAATGACGATAGCCAGCTAAATCTGGGCAGATGAAATTTTTGTTTCTCTTGTAAAACTGACAGTAACCAATTTTTTTGGTTTGCTGGCCAAGTTTCTCAGTGAACCAAGAAGTTAATTCTTTTGTTTCAGATTAAACTAAACCCCCAATCATGTTTTGTTTGAGATTTTTTTTTAAAACATTTAATTTTTTAAAAAGGACCATGAAGTAAGTTTTTAAACAAAGTAGCTTTGAATCAGAAAAACAAACATTTCACATTTCAAAAATATCAAGATGAAATGTTCCAATTTTTATTTGGAATTTTGAGTTTTTCAACCAAACACTTTAGCAAATTTGATATAAATTTATTAAGCTTTTGGCAAAAAGCTAGACCCAAACAAATTTATTCCCGCACTACCCATGCATGACCTGGAAGCCATTACTGCAGATCACGCCAGTTCAGCTAAAGATTTGCTGCCAGGTATTGTTATCAATCACTAAAATTAAAGATACCTGCATGGACCAAAGGCATTGTACACTTTTTGCAAGCTTATGACATTTCAAACAATGATTCCTTCCTATATTTTTGCTTAACATACAAGGCTTCAAAACAGCTATGAAAATCTGTTTCTGCTAGTCAGTGTGTCAGTGCAATAAATATTTCACATTTTAAAGCCATCTAGGACTACAGCCAAATTTACTTGTTTAAATAAAAAGACCAATAAGACACCTTTATATTTGTCCATATAGCCGTGTCAAAGAAAATTATGGGTGGGGCTGAAACAAAACAGAGACTCTGACAACTGCTAACAGATTTGCCCAAGGGCTAGCTGGTGGAATGCTTCTCCTCTTAACGTCAACACCACAATCTGGTTTAACAAGGAATGTTATTAGCATGGGAAAAAACGGCCTTTCATATATGGTAATACAGAATTTGCCAGACCAGTTCATCCAGCCTAGTGTTCTGCCTTTGGCCAACAAGATTTAGGCATACGTGTCCAAGAGACAATAAGCCTTCCCATTCACAATAGGATCAGATCTAGTAATAGGGTAATGACAAACTTCCACTAAACCATGCAAAAAAGAGAGGGAGAAAATAGCTCCCAAAAGCTAGAATGCATGCTGTACTGCTCAATTCTAGTTTAGTCTTGGCACACTGGAAGGTCAGGAATACTAATTAGCCACAACCAGCTAGAGAAATAGCTTGTATGTTCATCCAAAACAGTGATGCCACCATGCTGTCAGAGAACGGGTTTCAACTAACTGCTTGTCATTTGTCTTAAGGGAAATAACCATTCAAGTTGGATAAAAAAAGATTTCACACCTTTTTCCTCCCCCTGCAAGTGACAAGAGAGCACATGTTGTGTCCTCATTCTACATATTTATGTTTTATCGCTGCAAGTCCTCACCTGCATGGCTGCAAGAACCTCTGGGTCACTGAGAATTTCATTGAGACCGGGCATCCCTGCCATGCCTGGCATTCCCATAGGCACTCCTCCAGGAAAACCACCTGTAAATATAAGGGACAAGAATACATTATGGAAAAAGTTCAGATGCACATAGCCCAAGTCAGTCCCCATCCTTTACCAGCCCTGACCAGGAAGGTGAACAAATAGTCTTCCACAAGGCTACTGTTGTTCCACTAACTGGGATGTAGGTATTTCATTACCTTCTCTTCCTGTGAAAAATATGCATCTCATTTCATCCATATTTTTGGAATCTAAGGCAATAAGAGGCTTATAACAAAGGATGCAGTTATTCCAGGTTATTCCTAGCATCTCAAACCCAGAAGCATAAAAAGAGTCTGAGCGTCTGAGACAGAGGTAACACGGGGCAGGAAGTCAGCAGTGAGACAACTCATGAATAAAGGACATTCAGTAGAAATCTTAGGCTGAATGTTTTGTCAATATATTAACAAAAATAAGCAAAATGCCGTAAGAGATGCCAATTCTGGACATTAAACCAGGACACTAAACCAGAATACATGCATGTTGTGCTGAGCATAGGGTGGGCTCTCTGCCCATTTATCAACTTCCTAGCCGAACTGGTTCGAAGCCAGCCTGCAATTACTGTATCCCACCTCCAGAAGAATCATCTCATACACTGGTACAGAAGTCCCAATTTTGCCCCATTACTCATTGCAAACAAAATATAGTGGTAAGAGCAAGCAACTATTGCAGGCTTATATCCCAAGGCTGGAAAAAAGATGGGCTCTCTTCGAACAATAGAGAAATTATGTCTTAAATGGGATGCACTGTGTCTCACTGAAGCACAGCTCACTCCAAGCACATATTTCCCAATATTGAGTCTCAATTTCCTGTCACCTTGTCTCATCAAATTACTTTTAAAAGAATCCTCCAGAAACACACTGGACAATTCCTACCCTTCTTGAAAGTATTTTATGTAGTTCTGTTCTCCACTCTTAGTTGGCTAAGCAACAATCATTTTTAATATTCTTCTCACACGACTCTCTTCAACCCAATAATCTTCACTGTTGAGCTCTGAATCCTCTCAGATTTGTTTACTACACACCACAAGTCACACTCAGTAGTTGACAGAAAGTCTCTCTCCCCTTCATCCCCCCATACGAAAACCTTCCAAGCCTTCACAAGTTCCTGCTCTCACAGCCTCTCTTTTCACTGAATAGTAATGGGGATAAATGAATGCTATGGGTCTGCTTCACATGGAGAAACCAACCTCCCTCTGTGCCCAGTTATGATTCCCAAAAAATAAAGGTACCTGGAAAGCCACCAAACTGAGCTCCTCCTGCTTGTCGCCGGGCTTCTTCCTCCTGCAAATGAAAGCAGATAATTCCACAAAGAGCAGTGAAATGGCAAACAGCTTCCTGCCTAAGTGGCCTTTTTCTTTCTTTTTCTTTTCTTTTTTTTTGGGGGGGGGGGGACGAGGGGGCAGGGAGAGAGAAACAGTGGCAGCTAAGTTCAAGGCATTTAAGAGACTAGTGATGAGGGCCACATAAGTACCTATATACAGATAGAGGAAAACCAGATAGTGAGGTGGTGGGGAGGGTGAGAGATACGGGGGGGGGGGGAAGGGTAAAAAAAGAACCACGTTCAGCAAAAAAATATGTGCTGAGACCCAATTTACTGCAGCTCAGGTGGGAATATAGGCAACTCAGATACTGTTATAAAGTATAATTTTTAAGCAAAATCTTTTCACTGTTGTGGCCAAAAAGTGCAAAGTTATATGGTGGGGAAACTGGTGACTGGATATTCTGGATTCAACACAATACAAGGATGCAGAATCCTCCTCCAATTTCACTGCCTCAGCAAGTCAAGTAACCAAGACACAGGTTCACTTTTTAATTGTTCAGTGCAGCTCCTAGCACAAGGGGTCCTCATCTATGATTAGGACTCCTAGGCACTATTGTAATACAAATAATATAATTCCATTTAAAAAAATATACAGGGAAGGGGTTGTATACAACAGAATTTCTGTTAAAAGGGTTAACCTTGCACCACTCCCAAGATTACGCAGCACTTTTAAAAAAAAACGACTCTTCATCAAGAGCTCACCCTCTGCGCTCTCTCATGTTCCTCTCGAGCCTTCTTTATTCGCTCCAGCCTTTCCTTAATTTCTTTTTCTTCACGCTTTCGCTCATACTTCCTCCGATGTTCAACTATCTTCTGAGCCTGAGGCAGGAAGAAACAGAGAATTCTTGTGCACTTCCAATAGAGCCATCATTATATGGATGTTTTCCTTTGAGATGCTGCATAAATTTAGCTACTGAACTAGCTTCAGTGAGTTTTTAAAACAAGTGCTGATGACTTCATTACATACTACTATTTTCCTGACTTTAGAGACTACAGTTACCACATATCCCTTACAAACAATCTGTCAGCAGTATTTGGGCCTAACTACATGACTGGACTAGTCAAAATAAGCATTTTTTCCACATACCACCTTTCTACATGAAGTTCTGGGATTTATCATTCCCCATGCTGCTGAGTACAGGAACCTGAGTTCCAGAGGCATAACCCTTTTTCTCTGCTGGGTGAATTAACCTTGACTTATGAGAAGAATGAATGGACAGGCTGGGAGCTCCAAGAAGTAGGTTTGCCATGTCCATCATGACAAGATTAAGATTATTCTGGCTCCCAATATGGTGGATGAAGATGGCTGCAGCCAGGGGGACAGGAAATCCCCCTCGCTGAACTCCTGCTGTTGGCGGAGACTGGTGATCCTTCAGGGCTGTAAAAATGGTATTTGTGGCTCTTGAGCCAAAAAGTTTAGGAACCACTGAGCTGGAGTCTCTGCAGAATCTAAAAGGCCTCTGTAAAGACTAGCCGTTAAGTTGTAGTCAAGATATATTCAGTTTAATGCCATAGATCGGAAGAAGCAGCAAGTCACAGCACGGTAACTCTTGCCCTGCAGGAAAGACTGATTTTTTAGCAACCAGTCATCCAGATACGGATACCCGTAAAACCGCCATATAGAGATCAACTGTGACCACCGCATAGCATTTGGTGAATACCTTAGGAGTACTGCCAGTCCAAAGAGCAGAACCTTGTAGTAGTTGTTGCCAAACATGAACCTAAGATACTTCATGTGCTTTTGTCTAATAAAGGCGTGGAAGTAGAAGTCTTCAGAGCTAGGGTTCCATACCAGTCCTGAAGATTGAGAGGATTATTTCCCCCAGAAGAGCCAGGTAGAATTTTGTTTTCCTTAGGTACTTTCTTCAATTTGCAGAAGTCTAGAAGAGTCTTTCCCAATAAGGTTATAAAATCACATCTATGGCTTTCCTTTTTAAAAACAGGGCCAAGACCTCCTTCTGCAGCAATTTCAGAGAAGGATGCTTGAGAAAATAAAGGGAGCTGAGATATGGTATGGTTTATAACTGAAAGGAATAAACTCATTCTGTAGCATCTAGGACCCAAGGGTCAGAGAAACACTTCACCATGCCTAAAATATACTCGGACAAAGTCCCCAAACAGAGAGGCAAATAAAGAGAAGAGAATCTGAATTTCTTAGAACTGGTTCAGGATCCTCTACTACATCCTTACTTTTGCACTAAATGCATTAGTCGAGGCAAAGGAGGAAGACCTTTGCCTCCCCTGAGGATGGAAAGGATTCCTAGACTGTCTGGGTCTGTATTGGAAACCAATCCAGAAGTGGTTTATTGAAATTCCTTTTTGAGGAACCTGGAAAAGAACTTTAAGGAAGAGACTGACCCAGCCCAAAGATCTGGCTATGCGCCTCCTGGTTTTTAATTTTTAAGGCTTCATCAGCCTTAAAACAGAAAAGTGAGCAGCTCCTTTCATAGAGTAAATCTATTATTTTGGTTTGAATCATTAAGAGACCTGAATTTCTGAACCAAGAGTGTGTCCTGAGAAAGGCTTTAGTCCATAGCTCTATCAGCTATATTCAATGTATCAGAAGAAGCTCTTAATGATTAGAGACCTCTTGGAATTAAAAAACCTAAAGGAACCTGTTTTTTGCCCAATGGGATGATTTAAGCTCATAAGGCCATATGCTATGTCAGGCCACATAACCAGAGGCCCTCAGAATTGAGACTGAGAAGAAATAAGCCTTCATGTCAAATGTATTTTCCTTTCTGGATTTTTCTGTTCTTAGGATATATTAAAAGCTGAAAATATATAAATTTATCACCATTGGATGAAAGCATAACTAAACCGAAAATACAACTTAACTCCTTCCTCAGGATGTGGCAAGGGAATCTTATTTCCTGCAAAGTGAACCATCACAGGCAGGGTGACTCCAGACTACCTGGCCAATTCCAGCAGACACGTGTAGCTTCCTGGTAACAGCCATTATCAAGTTCTGAAATCACTTGAAGACCAGAAGAAAGCATTTAAGACAGCCTCACCTAGGGAATGAAGTAGAAAGGGGAGGAGGGGTAACTGAATCACTGATCCCCTACACACAAGGCAGAACCACTGATCCTAACATCTCAAGTAAAGAAGGTAGATGGCTCCCCCACATGACCCTTTGCCTTCTCTGGAATAAGCTTCACAATGACCACATTTCAAAAGAGCATTGATGCAGGAAAAAGACCACCATATCCAAAGACGCCAATTCTCTCTAGGCACCCCCATTCAAGAAAGTAAGGCTACATCTATACTGATGGCGGCAAATTTGCAGCCGTCAGATTGATTTCTCTGGATTGATTGAGTGGTCAGTAAAGACCTGCTCAGTCAATCCAGAAATCTACCTAGGAAAACCACCTCCGAAAATGGCGTAGTGCTGCGTCAAGGGGAACGCTGTTCCCGGCAGCGCGGCACAGCGTGGATGGCGCGCAGAACAGAAGCAGTGAAGTTGACGTGAATAAGGCAAATTTTTTACGTCACTTGTGTATCTCCCATCAACTGCCGCCGAATCTTGGAGGCAAGTATAGACCAGGCCTAAGTTAGTTAAGTCTGAAGTTGCCCAAGCTGACATCTGAAGCTCCAAGGACGTTCCTGTGCCTGAACTAGCTTCCCCTAGAGGTGGAGCAGTTGTAGAATTGCAAGGAACCTTTGGACCAAGAGAAAAGTAGTCCATGACATTGAGCTTATGTCTGGAAAGAACCATGCACAGCAAAGATGATAGTACCAGCTTGCTCCAGCATCAGTCTCACCTCAACTGACCCAGCAGACTTTAGGGGGGAGTAGTTAGCGCAAATCCTTCAAATCCCCCTTCCCCACCAAAGCCTTCAAAAGATGCTTTGGGCAGACCAATCCAATTAGTGACTTGATGCAGACAGCTGATCCAATTAGCCCAGATCCAAAGAGGCCCTAACCTTCCTTAGGATCCAGGAAAGCAAACTGCATCACATTTAGCTAGATCTGACAATGAGATCCTTGGAGCACTGTTGTCTTACCAGGACTGGTCTTGGCACCACCAGCACTGTAAGAAGTTCTTCCCTTCGCCCCAACCTAGGAACTCAGATCCTGAGAAACTGACTTCTTGGTTCCTATGGCTTACAGGGAACCTTTAGTAGAGAACTACCCCTTTCAGCCTAGGATTCAGCAGACTTCCACTCCAAGGGTGGCTCACCAACCATGCTACTTGTACCTGAGAAAACTTTTTTGGAAAGTTCTCTGACTTGAGGTACCAGAACCTCTTGCATAAGCAGACTCTAAAACAGTCTTTCAGGGCCTTTTTGAAGAAAGCCTTGTAGGCATTCCAGCCTTTGGCAAAGCGTCCCTCCCCCTGAGGCATTTCATGTCTGTTTGAAGGAAAGAACAGCGTGCAGGGTCAGAAGAACCTCCCCGTCACTTTTCATAAGTGGCTCCAAGATCTTGAGCGAGACCCAAGGTACGTTATTTTCCCTAACGTTTTAGTTAAGTCTGTTCCATACCTATTAAAACTGCACATGAACTATTTAACACAATGTAAAAACAACAAACAAGAGAAAGACAGGTTGGTTCTGTGACCCCTCCAACAGATGAATGAAAAGAATCAGGAGCCATTAGACAAGGTATTTACACCATCCATTTATGTAACGTCTAACTTGGAATAACATTACACACCTTCCAACTGTTTACTGCTCAGAAATGGTTCATTGCTCACATGGCACAGCATGAGATGTTTGCAGTGGTGTTCTGCAGAGGCAAATTCATAAAAGAGAATGATATTGGCTTTTAAGGAAAGCATATGCTGCCCCCTTGTGGTAGGGTAGTGGAAGAAAGTATTTGCTATAACAATTGTGGGTTGAGAGCATTGCCTCTGCATATTCACCCTCTTGAGATGAGTCACCAGTGTTGCTGAGACTCGAACATTCAGGGAAGCAGTACCCATTGCAGCTACTTGACTGTCCTCCTCAGTTCTAAATATTCAGAGCAGGGGTTACAAAAGGCTGCATGACCCTAACCATCTGCTCCTTCTAAACTCTGAATTTAGAATTCCAAAGAGCAAGAGGGAAAGGGGAAGGCAACTATGAATATGTAGAACCACTACTCTCAAAGATTCAGTTACCCACAACTGGCAGTGTACAGGAAATGAAGGCAGTTGGAGTCACGGAGCTGTTTTATAACTATCTCTGAATGTCTGATACTCTAAAAGCACTTATGTAGCCCCAATGGGCAATGTTTGCAACCTTCACAAGCTTCCAGAAGTCTCCCTCTCAAGCAAGAATAGACAGAAGCCACCATGAAGAAGCCAATATTCCCATCATCCCATCCCACTTACTCTTGGCTGCACCTCCTTCAGCATGGCACTAGCCTCTTCATCATAATCCAATTTACAAGCCAATGCAAGATCATGTGCTGCCTCCTCCCAGTGACCCAGGAGTCTGGAAATGAAGACACCAAAACGGGTTAGTTGTACTCTCTCTTCTCATCTTTCAATTTGCAACAGATAAGGTGATAATAATGTCCTTTTACCTGGATCCACATGAGTCTTTTAAACATGGAAACACAAATGAGCACCTGAATGATCATAGAAAAGTCCAAGCCTTGCTGATAATCATTGTAGATCATGGGAAAAAAACCAAGAATGAAGCCCTCAGGTAATATTTCCCTGCTTCATATCTCCTCCCTCCCCCCACAACTGCCACTTTTCTGGAAGAGAAGCCAAATGAGTGCTGTGAAGCCAATTGATGCCATTCCTCTGAACAGCATAAAAAAGGTTGCTGTTGTGAAAAGCAAGATGCTCAATACCTGAAGCAGCAGGGTGTATATACACACCTCAGTAACAGGTACTGTACAATCAATTAACATTTTTAGGTGAATAATAGTATCTTATTGCCAAAGGATTTGTTGCATCTATAGGCAGAGCTGTACTCCCAGCTGGACCCTTGTCTGCCCACTCTCATCAGAACCTTATTGATTATGGTGAAAGTCAGAAATCCAGAGAAGCCTGCTTTTCCAGTTTTCACCAAAATCAATATAGTTCTGACCAGAGTGGGGAGAGGGCCTGAGAAGCCCAGCTGGAGAGGTTTTCAGTAGCCACATTTCCACTAAAATCAGGCCCACATAATGTTCATTGGTGGGGCAGGCATAAGCTCTCTGGCAGCCTAACTCCTATTTTCTAACTCTGAAGTCACTGACCCCTGTATCCTAAGCAATCAAATGGTGATTTTAGTAGAAGTCAGGCTTTTTCAGATTTCCCCAAGATGAATACACCCTCCCCATTGATACATAAAAAATTTTCCACAATTTTGGAATTGATCAAATGCAGTTTTCAAAAGTTATCACATTACATTCACAGAGAGAGAGACAGAGAGACACCACCAATTTGAGTGTAGAGCCTTGTTTTTCTTGGCCAGTTATATTAAGGATAATACCACCTTGCCCTTACACAGCACTTTTTGCCGATAGATAGACTCATAGACTCATAGGTCAGAAGGGACCAATATGATCATCTAGTCTGACCTCCCGCACAAGGCAGGCCACAAAACCCTACCCATACACATTTATAACAACCCCGAACCCATGACTGAGTTATTGAAATCCTCAAAAGTGAGATTTGAAGACCTCAAGCTGCAGGGAATCCACCAGCAAGCGACTCATGCCCCATGCTGCAGGGGAAGGCGAAAAACCTCCGTGGCCCCTGCCAATCCGCCCCGGAGGAAAATTCCTTCCCGACCCCAAATATGGCAATCAGCTAAACCCTGAGCATGTGGGCAAGACTCACCAGCCAGCACCCAAAAAGGAATTCTCTGCAGTAACTCAGTTCCCATCCCATCCAGCATTCCCACAGACCATTGAGCAGACTTATCTGCCGATAATCCAAAATCAATCGCTCAAATTAAACTATCCCATCATAACATCCCCTCCATAAACTTATCAAGCTTAGTCTTAAAGCCAGATAAGTCATTTGCCCCCACTACTTCCCTCGGAAGGCTATTCCAGAACTTCACTCCCCTAATGGTTAGAAACCTTCGTCTAATTTCTAGTCTAAATTTCCTAATATCCAATTTGTACCCATTCGTCCTCGTGCCTATATTAGTACTAAACTTAAACAATTCCTCTCCCTCCCTAACGTTAATCCCCCTGATATATTTATATAGAGCAAGCATATCCCCCCGGAGCCTTCTTTTGGCCAGGCTAAACAAGCCAAGCTCTTTGAGTCTCCTTTCATAAGGCAGATTTTCCATTCCTCGGATCATCCTAGTAGCCCGTCTCTTAAAGTAGATCTTAAAGTGCTTCACAAAGGAGGCAAATATCCCCATTTTATGGATGGTAAAAATGGAAGTAGAGGTGCAATGACTTAACCAGCAGGCCAGCAGCACAACCAGGAATAGAATAATACAGCAGAGACATTCTCCTACCTCACTGGGCCCTCTAACATTATCTCAGGGTGTATTAGAGTCAACCCACCAATGAAGGTTTTAATATTCTGATCTGGTGAGAGCCTCCATGATCTTGTAAGTAGTTCTCAAATTAAAACATTGCCGATTGTGATCTGACCAGACCTTGTATCATTCAGCATGTGGTACTTTTGGTACTGAACCAATGCCCCAACATGATTCAAGAGAACATTTGAATCATGAGGTTGCTAGAAGTGCAATTTTTAGAGCGGTGCAAAACCGTGGTTCTGATTTCCAGAAATCCTAAGATTCTATAGCACACTTTCCCTAGAGCACAGATGCTGAGTATTCACTAAATAAGAATACATATTAGACATTTTTAAAGTCCTTTAGAAATCCTTGCTAACGTTTCATTACCAGTTCTGCAAATAGGACTGTTATCCTAGTGAGAGACTGCTATCTTAAACTGATACCACCCACCAGGGACCTTTTTAAGTGATGCATGCAGAACAAATAAGCTTGCCCAAAAGAAAGCATAAAAAAGCTGAGTTTCAATGTTACTTAAATAGAATTTTAACAACAGTTTAGTTGGCTCCTCCTTAACTGTTATACATCTCCAAAACAGGTTTAAAAACTTTAAAAGATCATCTATCTTGGAAAATGTGGGGTGGGGAGAGGAGAATACAACAGTTAACCAAGGCAACACCCCAGAAAATAGTTAAAAGATTTACTAAACTTTTCTTAAAAAAGCCAATTTTCACTACTTTAATAGCAAAAGTCATTCTTTATCCTATTTTTTAAAAGGGCTGTCAAGACTATATCGACACATTTAATTGTTACTTATTCCTTATTACATTTAATACCTAATTAATTTACTTTTTGAAATTTTAGATAGCAGCTTTCACTACCAGTTCTTAACAATTTAGATTTACTAGTATAAAGTGCATTGGGATTCTTTGGAATGAAAGGCTAGCAAAATTCAAGTTATACCAGTTCATGATTCCAAACCACGGAGATAAAAATTATAGCCTTACAGTTTAGAATATTCAATGACTAATCAGAAGGTTTTTGGGATGGTTTATAAAAGGACATTTAGTACCAGAAACTTTTACACTCCCATTTAAAGACCTTCCTTCCCACAAAACATCAGTGACAAACAATTCACAAACCATGAAGGATTAGGGAAGAAAAAACCCCCAAAACTGCCTCTCTCACTAATGAGTGAAGGGGGAGGTGAAAAATGGCTGTAGTTCTTTACCTGTGAGCTTTCCCTCGCCACTTGTAGGTCTGTGCTGAATCAGGGTTTATCTCAATGGCTCTGTCACAGTCTCTAATAGCAGCATTTGGCTTCTGTAGTTTCACAAAGACGCTGACAAAAGACAAGATTTATTGTACATATTTAAAAACAAACAATCCCCAGCCAATGTTTTCCATTTCCAGCTCTCAAAGGCAAGAAACCTAAAAGGAATGTATTTAAAGAATTCTAAAAATAAAAGGACTTGGCGCCACAGAGATCTGTTCACCCTATGTAGCCCCAAGACAGGTGAATCATGAGCTCAGACAGTGCAAGCTTTCATCACTATGTCTCAGTCTTGATCAGCAATAACCATTTGAGGATGGAAGGAAGACAAGGATAAAGAGTACACATTCTACAGCCTGTGTAAAAAGGTCTACTAGTCTTAAATATACAACTCAGATGCGCTGTAAAGATGGGACAAGCAAGGGTTCACCAAGACTAGACAGGCCTGCAAAAGGAGTTTCTCAATTGGTGGTAGGAACCAGGCAGAACTGGTACTAAGGGCCAATTCATAAAACAGTGAACTGAGAGGTTAACAGGGTTGCTGGGCTGGAGGGTAGACTACATGGAGCATAGGCCAATGATCCAGACTGGACAGAAAGCTGTACTTGGATGACTGACTCATGGTAAATCAGGGTCCTTAAACTGCTGATGTTTTCTATGGGGTTTTTATTCAAACAGTATTTTCAGTATCCAAGTTGGTTCTTAATATTTCTTCTAAAAGGAACCAGACCATCAATCTTTAAGGCGGCCCATCCCAAATAGCAGAAAACCATTAGTAACAGAAACAGTGGGTATTTAAGGAAGAAAGGCTTAATCCAGGTTGGGTACAAGAAACTAAGGCTTTCAAATTGGTTTTAGTATTATAGTCTAGCTTCAGAACATGATATAACTTCTAGCCTGTCACATCAGTTATAACTAGATGGCTGAGGACAAATGAAGAGCTTTATCACCAGTATGGTATGTGAAAAGATGTTTTTGGCTAAATGGACATACCATGGGACCAAATAAAAACCTGGGAGACCATATAACATTTTGGGACTCCAACATGGAAGGCTGGGACAGAAATCTTTAGCCTTTAAGTACACAGTGTATTTTCAGCGATATACCATAGGTAGCATTTCAATATTCTATGAATTTTAGCTTTGGGATTGCTTAGCAAAGCTTTTTGTAATATTCATCTAGGAGAGCATGTTTTATTTCACAATTTCTTCTGTTTCAATAATTGCAATTTTGTCCATGACATTGCTGGATAAGGACTATCACCGGACGATGCCCTGAATTAAAAGCAGCCTTGGGGAAGACAAAAATCAAGGATATGCCAATGGTTACAAAGTCCTTCCTTAGTTTCACAAGGAGTTTAAGAACCAGGCCAGGGGAGAGTAAAACATGAAGAGTAGTAAGTTCTCAACTTCTGGGGTTAACAGAAGAGTAATGTTAAAAAAACAGCAGCTTCTCTCATAGCAGTCCATGCATCATCTCAAGCTTTAACCTTTATACTGCAGCTAGCTCCTATTCCTCAATCCACCATAAAGAAATGCACCAACTCCTGCTAGTCTGCTGCTACACCATGGAAGTAATCACATGTTTTATATTTAAGTTTTATCATCAGATTAATTGGTAATTAACTAGCAAGGAAATTCTGTGGTTAGGAGCTGCTTAAGTGTTTCTACCCCTCACACAATTTTAACAAAAACCTTAAAAATCTTCTTGCAAGGAGCTTGAAGAATTAAGAGCATGTTTGAAGTTATAGGATTCTATGACATATTTTAAGATTCTCACATTTTCAGAAGTGAGGTTGAAAATACAGTGCATTCCAGATGGAAAAGAGGGTTGCTTTTGCATGATGAAGATCTGATCTCAAGCAACAAATTAAGGAGGTATGAGTAACAACTCCATAGTTAGGGACTGTATTCTAAAATGAGGCATAAATCCCTTTATATCTCCAGAAGTAGGCAGCCAAGTTTCATACAGTTTTTATGCCCTTTTTTTAGTCTCGTTTCTCTTCATAAACTTATAATAGGAATTTGGGTTCTGGTTGAAATATTTGTCTCTCTTACTTTTCATTGTTGACCAATCCAGTCAAAGCTTAGTATAGGTGGATCCTTAGTAGAGTTAACATAGCAGGTTGTTAACCCCAAATACAACATAGGTTTTTTTCGTTTGTTTTTTAAATCTTTTGCAGCTACTCATGTTATAAGTGTAAGTTTGCGTGCCCCCCCAAACTTGATTGATATAGAAGATTACAAAAGCAATTTTCTGAGGCAGAGAAGACTGTGCACAGAAGCCTGACAAATGTGGCTACATCCATCTAAAACCTTCTGTTGTAAGGCACATTTTTTGGTCAGGTTTTATTCTAGAGCAGAAAAGAGTTCACATACAGCCAGACACAAGGGTTAATACACAGCTGTTGACAAAGTACTTTCCATCAGCAGCTGCACTTTTACCTACTACGGGTCTGCCCTCAACTTTGTAGAAGCCTACTCCCAACTAAGCATTAAAAAAAAAAAAAGTAAAAATACACAAACTTCATTAAGCAGTTAGGGTTGTTACATACACCATATCAGACACAAAACCACAAGGGCTTTGCGTTGTGTGGTCTATAACTTTATAATGGCAAGATGAAGGGGATGTGTACTGTTAAGTAATTTAACTTTTAATTTATTTGGTTTTGAATGTTAACTTCACAATGAAGGGGGCACATAGCTGTACACACACACGCACGCACGCGCTCAACTGGCCAGAACAGCGGAGGTTAGCTAGACTGGATGACCCAGGAATTAGTTTTCATATCTAGATGGGACAAAATCAGAACAGAGAGTTAATTGTAGTTGTCTTCTTACTAACTACAACACAAGAAACTTTAGATGTTCCTTACAATGGTTTGTTATCCTGCATATTTTAAACTGGAAGTCCCAAGAAAGGCATTTTATGTATATTTATTTATTTATTTTTAACAGAGCAGACATGCCATTTCATCTAATCCAGAAATCCTTCATATATCTACTCCAGCAACTCCAAATTCTGCATTTCCCTCTTAAAATAGGTGATTGGAAAGTTGTGGATGAAACTATTTTGCTTTTTCAAACTTAACATGGATTCAGAATATCCTTTCCTCCTTAAACTGCCTCACCTGCCCCCCAGGTTAAAACTGAGCTGGAACCTCAGCTTTCCAGTCTACTCTGGGCTCTTTAAAGATATCAGGCTGTGTATAGGAAGACAATTGCTGGTCTCTATATGTCACTCACCTGGCTCGCTTAGCATACAAGATGGCCAAATGAGGATTCAGCTTGATTGCTTCAGTGAACAAGTCAATGGCTTTCTGAAGTTCACCTGAAAAGCAAATACCAGTAAAGCTTCAATCACCCACAGTGAGATAAAAATCCAGATTGCTAGCATGTTGTGTAGCTAGGCATATCTTAAATGAGAAATACAATCAACATAAGAAGAAAGTCACATTTCTGTCTTAAAGTTTACCTAGTTTTGTTGAAAACCAATACCACCCAAAACTACTATATCTTAAAGATTATTTTGAAGTAGATATTTTCTTTGCACATTTGACTTTTTTTTGACTAGTCATTTATGCAGTTTCCCCTTCTATATATGTGCGTCTTCCACACAGCAACAAGGGAAAGAAAAACACTTAATTTGAAGTGCAATGATAAACACAAATTCACACAGGAACTCATGGACAGATGTAACACTCAAAACTAACTTGAAATTTTCTCAATTTAAAAGTGAAATGTGACCATCTGATAATTCTCTACAACATATATAATGGCAGGTATTTTGGGAAAAAATGAGTAATCCTTAGAAAGGCAGACAGCCTTTTGAAAATGTCGCCACATTCTCCGCAGTATCATCAGCAGTCATATTCTGACTTCTGAAATTAGGACCATTCAACAAGTTGAACGGATGTCATGTAGTTTTAGACACAATTAGGCTGTGCAACTAAAATATTTAAGATTTTACAAAACCTAGTATAAGTATTTTAACTGTCAATATAAAAAATAATGAAGTGTTCACTTAAACATTTGCCTGAATTTTGAAAATCTGAAAGGGAAAAAACTCTACTATTAGTGCATGAAAACTACAGAAAGTGACCAGTTGTGTTCAGTGTTCGAAATGATTGAAAATTTTAACAGCATCAGCTTTTAACCATTACTGTATTAAGATGGAGAATTTTAAATGTAGTGTGTTATTAGTAAGAGAAAAATACCTCCTACAATACTTTTCCTTATCTTCAAAGGATCTGTTTTAATAAGACTATTTGCATGTAAGGCAACACTGAGATTCGCACTCTAGACATGTAAAAAACTCAGTGAAAGCAACACACCAAGGAAGTCATGAAGATATCAAGATTTAGAGCCAATGCATATGGATAGCCTAGGACACACCACATGCAACTGTTAAAACAGACTTGGGCAGGATGGACGCGTGGGTTTTTTTTAAATGGACATTCCACAGAGACATATCTGGTCCGTCCCCCCCAGTACACAACAAGGCTGAAGAAACAGAGTGCTCTACTCACCAGTTTGACTAGTAGCAACCTTACTTGCTGCTTTAAGAGCTTTATTCTCTGCTGATGCTCACCCTCTCTTCTTTCCCTGGGCTATACCTTTATCTGTTTATTTAACTAAGATGTTTCAGAATACAATTTATACAGAATCTTATATACAAAATGAAGTTATGTTGTGCCATGATACCAATGAGAAAAATGGAGGCTGTAAACAAGAAGCTATCTTGCAGATGAGAGTGGTATCCACAATCAAAAGGCAAGGTGCACATATCATGGTTTCCCCTCTGAATTTCAGTATTACCATGCTTCTAGGCATCTCACGTTAAGAGAGCAAGTTGCATCTGGAACTAAATACAAGGAATGAATTCCACCAGCAGACGTTTTTTAAACAGTCCTCACCCTAGCCTCGCTCTTTTCTGCAGACTGGAAGCATTCCAGGATGCTTTAAGTCAAATTTTAATGGACTTGTGGCCAGTGCTTTCACTGGCCACAACAGCGGAAAACAGCTATACCCTCCAACGTATGTGCTAAGGTACAGAATGCCACACCTTCACTTAGGGCATGAATGCCCTCCATCTTCTTTTCATTGGCCTGGTCCATCATCTCTTCTGTTACCTATGAAACAAAGGAAAAAGTCAAGCCCAAAAGTTTAGGGAACTAGTTTTCTCTAACTCTAGGGTCTTCTGCTTAATTTGGGCTAAAGACTCAGTTATGCAAGCAGAGACTCCCAAGTATATTTACGTTCAATTTCAGATATGAGGGAGGAGAGCACACTGCTCATAAGGAATAGGAGGACACCCAAGATATTATTGTTCGTTTGTCAGTGGGGGATTTCTTTAGTTTCCCATCAGACATTTTGAAAAAAAAATTTAGCAGTTCATTTTTATCTCCAGCCAGGATTCTCACCAAAGTTGATGAGAATTTTGCTACTGTCTCTGATGGAAGCAGGCCTTTTAGGAGAAACTTTTAAATTTTCAATAGATGAGCTCCCTGATCAGGAGAAGGAGGAAGGGAAAAAGGGGGAAGAGGGAGAAGCGACAGGATGAAAAGTAATGAATAGCTGTCTAACCAATGCACAGCACTATGCTTCCCATGAGTTTAATTTTCACTCCAAAAAAAGAAAAAAAAAGCCACCACATACAGAAACAGCAACTCCTTCAATGCCATGCAAGTTGAAGATGATGTGTTTACCTCCACATTTTCATCTCCCATTTCTTGAGGATCATCCTCATCTGACTCAATCACTCCCTCACTGTCAATTTCTGCAAAGAGAAAAGTTAAGGTTTTGAACACTAACGTGGAAAACTAAATGATTCCACCTACAAATATGATAGAGTGCACTACATTCATGTTAAAATTAATGAATAGTTGCAGTAACTGCAGTTACTTCCTCACCCAAGTCACTCTCTTCGCTCTCAGGCTCTGGTGACTTAACTGGCTCCTCTGGCTGCTTTTCCGTTTTGTCCTAATGAAGGGAGAACAGAAATCTGTAGTTATGTGTTATTGATGGCCAGCATTCCATTTCCATGTCAACAATCCCAAAGCATCAGAAAACTCCACTACAAAGTCTTCAACAGCAAAAGGATATCCTATGCACAGCCAAGGAGTTATTTGTACTTTTAAAAGTGTAACAAAACTGTTCTTTCTTTCCAGCACTAGTGTCAACTTCAGACCCATAAATTGAAGGATCTTCCTTAGGGGTTTACATTTTAATAATTCTGAAATAAGTTGGTGCACATATCTTCCACATCACTAGAGTCAACATTGCAATGAGCACTAAAATTTGCCCCTTAATTACAGTCTCAGCAGAAGAACGAAGATTTGAATGAGCCACAGGAACAGGATTTCCCTTGCCCCAAGATGTGCTACTTCTTGGTCAGAGATCCTCTCTGCATAGTATCCTTAAGAAATGGCCTTAACTAGCTATCCACACAGCTAAAACTAAGCTGGTGTCTCAATTACTGCAACATCCTTTCCTAGGGCCTTGATAAGATAATCATGCTCCATTCACATTCATTCCGAATTCTGCTGCAGAGATCATATTCTTAGCGAGTCGCTTAGACCATTACACTCTTTCTAGCATCCCTCCTCTGGCTCCCCTCATAACTTAAACATCAAACGTAAGTGCTTGACTTCACTTTCAAGACCCTTCATGGCTAATTCCCCATCCTATCATCTCCCATAGACTGTCCAGATGTTGACTCCAGGCTCCACTGCCTACTTGTTACATTATCCAACAAGCACCTCTGTTTTCTCCCACCTGCCCCTCTATTTAGGAAAGCTCCCAATAAAAATCTACAAAGCGACCTCATCATTCACCAGCTCTCCTTTGCCATAATGCCTACAAAAAATTTGACAATAGTTAAGCCACCGATGCAATGATACTACTGCCTATCAAGCTGAACAACATTGTTTCATTGTGTCCTTGTGTTCTGGTCTGTACCCACCATCTGTTGCCTCTTCTCCCCTCAATTGAGATTGTAAGCTTTTTGGGGCAGGGACTATCTTTTTGTTCTCTGTTTGTATTGCATCAAGCACAATGGGATCCTGCACCGTGACTAGAGCACCCGGGCACTATAGTAATATAAATAATAAATAAGAGCTCAGGTACATTAGAAAGAATGGTGCATGGCAAGTCTGCAGGCACTATTCACAAAAGGTACATAATGGCATCCTTCAGTCTCTGAAACGGTCACAATTCAGCACCAAATATATAAGATTCCTTGATGTGTCCAGTCACTAGCTAGAAATTTTAAACAAACTCACTTGCCCCATTCTTTGTGCAAATTCTGACAGCAAGTTTTTTTAAGGAAACATTTTTAGCACGAAGTCCCAATGTTGTTTATAACTATAAACATCCTATCTCTTACCTTCACTGTCTCCTCTGCAGATGCATTGTCCGGAACGGGTGGTATTGTACCTCCCATGCTTTTTAAAAAAGGAGGAAACAAAAGTTATTGAAGGGTTAACTTTCAGCAGGGTTTCAGTTAAAAGAATGAGCAAGGACTGTCCCAACAACAAATATCAAATGCATATCAGTCCTTTTCTTTATCTGACTTAATGCAGCAATTCGTTCTGACTCAGCTGACCCTTGCATTTTAAAAAAAGAAATGGTGCTTTTTTTTTTGAAAGCAGAAATTGATCATGTCTTTCTCTAACCTATAGATAAGTTTTGGAGAAAGCGGGATACAATTGTTAGATCCTTACAGATTTTCAGATAATGTAGCATTAAAAAAATGCTAGCAGTTTTCACCAATTAAGAACACAGACTTCCTGATGAAAGGAACCATATAATGAAATCCTAACAATTTGAAAATGGTATTCTATGCTCATTCGTGCTTTCCTGTTTAAAAAAAAATGAAACAAAAAGATCTTATGTGAAAAGTCCACACAAATAAAAGGGTAACTACACAACGGAAATATTGACTCTGGCCATACACAAAATACTGTCAAATGCAAATGAAAAATGACCCCTCCCAAACTCCTCCTGCAACCACTAGCTTGAGAAACACTAGTCTAGTTCAACAAGTAGTAACAGGGCATGTAAGTATAGTCTATAGCTAAAACAAAGTACTGCATGTACCCTTGGGTGCAATGACTTTGCCCATTTTATGTTGCAGCTGGGAATGCAGTGCACATGGTAAACGTTCCTCCTAATCCTTTGCCCTTAACATGCTCTCAGACTGCAGGTGCAATTTCTCTTCTAAGCATTTCTTTAAGCCAACCCAGACAGATTTCACCGTAACTCCCCTTACAACCAGCAGATCGGCAAAAGCGAGCAACACTAATGACTATTTGAGGCTATACTGCATATGCCTATGGCCCATAGGGATGATTGCTCTTCTGCACAACCCATAAAAGGATGCCATGGGTTGAGTTCTACATAGCTTGAATATTTAATAGTCATAGTGCCAACATGGAGCCAACCAAGAAATTAAGATCCACATGCATCCATCTAATGCTTTTAACATTTTAATACCACACAAATGCTTAATGAAAAAAGGAAATACATTAGAGACATTTTCAAAGACAGGTACATTACTCAGCATTTTCAATTCATTAACCCTAAGAAGCCAATAAATGCTGGGATAGAAACTTTACTCTGAGATCTGAGACTAATATCCTAAACAAATGCTTGACCAAAACTGGTCTGAAGGATGAGTGAGTTTTAAGTTCAGAATGAGATAGTTCAAAGTATCAGAAGCAAATGCCATACTGTTAATGGTGTATGGAATTTATTTCTAGCCCTTATGACTCAGAAAGTTCTGAACCCTAAGGTACAGACAAAACATGTGTTACCTGAATTAATTAAAAAGCTGTACAACTACCCAGACTTCAATACATAAATGGGGATTTGATATTGAAATCGAAAGATTCTTATTCTCATGTACAGGGTTGAAAGGAACATTCAATCTGAAGTAATCAATTTGAAAAAAAAAAAGTTTTAGGGACTGCATCTGTCCCAGGCCCCTGACAGGTTTTGCTGTCTTGCTGCATTTTAGGGGGTTTTATTTCCCTCTCTCCCATGTTTCTATTCCCGGTGAGACATCCAAAATAGGGGAACTGACAATGTGAAATGCTGTAAAATGTAAGAATACTAAAAATGTTTTTCAGTTAGTCTTTTAGATATGGTATCTTAGATGTTACCTGTAAAAACAGTGAGTAAAATGGTTTAAAAAAAAGAGTGTGCTTTTTATATAAATGTCTTTTTCATTTAGTGCCAGATTTCAAATCAATGATTCTTTCTTCCCCAGCTGATGAAAATACCAGCAAAGATCTTTTTTTTCCTCCCCAAATTCTTCTGCAGCATCAAGAAGGAATTAATTGTTGGAACCAAATGAATGCGTTCCATGGATATATTTCTTTGGATGCACAGGCTTTGATGGGATTTACACTTCCTGTCTTCTAGTTCCAGATAATCTCAATACTTGTATTTTCATTGTGAGAAGCACGTGCTAGGACAGGTCTCAGAGATCCATGTTATTTCCAGCCAGAGCTACAGTGCAACACGTACTGCAAGTGGCCTTACTATGTGAAATCTATGTTGATAGTTGCAGAGAAATAAATCTCACAAAAAGGTACTGTGCACTTTACATTGTAAGCCACCACGCACACTTCTGAGGACTGCAAAGTGTGATCACTTGGGCTTTCTGACGCAGGAAGATGACCTGTTTGGATGGCAGGTGAAGTTTTGGCAGGAGGAAGAGGTTTGAAGGCATTTTAACACCTGCGATAGGGTGGATGCTCCTTGCTGCTCGTTATTCTTGGGGTTCTGAAGGGCAGATTGTTGGAGAAACAGGGACAATTGCTGCAGCTACGCGGGTCAAGCCGTGGGCCATTTCAGGGCCTGATTTAGGCCCTAAATTGAGCGCCCCCAAGTCTGGAGGGAACGCTGCCTCCCCTGCACAGCAGCGCACGCCAAGTTCCGCGACTGGCTGGGAACTAAGCGCCCGACGCTAACTACTGCGAGTGCGCGCGCGCAAGGTGTGCGTGCGCGGGAAGAGGGTGTGTGCAGGGGGGGAAACGAGCACAGCCGGGACGGGGCGTCGGGCACCCGCGCCCGGGCAGCGCTTACCACCGCCCCCCCGGGAGCGCGGAAGGGCCGCGCCCAGCCCCCGCCCCTCGCGGCGCGGCCTCACCTCTCCACCCACTCGCGCAGGAAGCGCAGCTCCTCGCTGTGCAGCACGGCCGGGCTCTGCTTGCAGAGCTTCACGAAGGCCCGCAGCTCGCTCACCTTCCGCGGATCCATGGCCGGCCGGGCTCGCTCCCCGCCGCGCCGCGCCGGCCCGCCTCAGACCCCGCCCCACCCCGCTCTCCCCGTGGGCGGCTCTGCCTCCCCCGGTGTCCTGCCGCGGCGGCCGCCCTACCCCGCGCCGAGCCCAGGCCTTGCCGCCACGCTCCGGACCGTCCCTCCCCACGGCTCCGCCTCCGGGACCCGCAGCTCCCCACCCCCGCTGAGGCTCCGCCTCCCGGCCCCACCGCTACCGGAACCTTCTAGAAGGGGGACGTGGGCCCGCCCGTTACCCGGCCTGCCCCCTTGCAACCCCTACGCTGCGCGTCAGGGCCCGACGCCTGCCCCCGCCCACTCCTCTACGTCATCACCCGCACCCACCAATCACGCAAGGCCCCGCTTGACTTTGAGCAGGCCCCGGCGGCTCTGCGCGCTCTGTGATAGACAGGCGGGCGCGCGCCTAAGGCTCGGGACACAGGCGGGATGGGCGCTTGCGGATGACGCAATCACCCAGGGCCGTCCGGCTTAGAAGGCGCCCCAAATGTGCCAGTGAATGTATCGGGCGCTGGGGTGGGGGATGGGCGGGGGGCGCTGCCATGCGTGGGGGCGGCGGCAGCAGTAGAGCGGGGGGTGCGGGGCGCTGGTCTCCACCCGGAAGGCGCCCGGCAGCAGCGCTGTCTCCGCGGGGGGCGCAGCCATGCCGGGCTTCCCGCCAGCTCCGAGGCTTGTCCCAGCTCTGCAGGGCTTGTGCCGCGTGTCAGGTCAGAGACTCTTCATTCCTTTCCGTGGGGATCTCTGCCCCTCCGTGCGCCTGGCACGGTCTGGGCGGTGCCCTCTTCCCCGCTTTGGAGGCCTGCGTGGGTCCTCCCGCCGCCTCGCCTCCCTCCCTGCCTGGCACGGCCCAGGGGGTGCTTGGCCGTTCCGCTGCATCTTCAGTAACCCACTTCCACTCACGTGGTTGTCAAGATGAAGTGTAAAGTAGATTTCCCCCAGGCCCTGTCTGTCTACAGTTTAACTATGGGCTCCGAGGCAGGGATCCTGTATCTGTGTGGTGCTATATCAAATATTAAAAATGGCTAGACGTGTTCATCAGATGTTCAGGGTGTCATTAATACACAGGTGAATGAATTCCTTTCTGGGGCAAATAGTGTGCGTTAAATCTGGGTTTTTTTCCTTTTCATTGGTAAAATTGATGTTAAGGAAAATACACTTGCCTCACTCCTGCTTTTGAAGTTGAAAATTCCAAGGTTTGTAAAGCTAGGAAATCCACAGCAATACAGAAGAACAAAGTATGACTAAATGCTTTTTTAAAATGTGCTTTACTTTCCATTTTAAAAGACGATTGAAACGAAGTATCACTATTTAGAAAACCCACTCTGCAGTTCTTTAATAATTATACACTGATCTTGACCCCCCAAACCTGCAAAGAGCTCCAATATGGACATATCCCTGCATCTGCACAGAGATGCTTGAAGGATCAGGGCTTTATTTATACAGCACATAAATAAAAGATTTCAAAACACTAAAAAACTGATATGGCAAGAATCATATTTTTGAAAAATGTATTTTCTTATGTTAATAACGCACCTTTAAATTAGTAAGACTGAAAGATTTTAAAAATCAAATGTTTGTGTCCACCATTTATGCTTTTATAGTTAGATATGTTTAGATCCAGATCCTCAAAGATGTTTAGGAGACTAACTCCCATTAAACCTTTGAGGAGGTGGGCCTTTGTGCTTAGCGTAGAGAATGAAAAAAGGCTAGTTAGCTAGCTTTGCTTCCTGCTACTCTCACTTGCACAGTGAAGCAATATTCGGTTTGCAAAGACTAGAGGAATAAATCCAATCAAAAACCCCAAAGCTTTTCTGTTTAATTAACACACATGAAAACCTTTCTATGGATTCTGTACTGTCTAAAGTCTTGTTTTACTAAATCTGGATTCTTGGGTGTAAATTGACCAAATGATATTATTTTAATTTAAGCTTCACGAGTGTCCATAAGGTATGTATTATGTCTGTTTTTCATAAGCACAAGGAGATGAAACTACTTGCCTCTGCTTACACAATAAATCAGTGACAAAGCTGGGAATACCACACAGGGGGTCTGGACTCCCAGACGCTTGCTCAAACCACTAAACAAACTCTCTCTAACTTAAAAGCATCACTTGTATTATTTTTATTGTACATATACATTATGATGACACTGAACCTTTACAATATGAGTGGCCTCTAGCAAAGGCACACTTTTAGCTCACCTGGTAGACCTGTTGCTTATGCATCCCACTGTGGGTTTCTATTTGCAACTCAGGCCTGGTCTGTACTTTTTTTTTTTTTTTTTTTTTGGCAGGTCAACTACTGAGTACTGTATTGGATATACATATACTGAAGATTTAAAACATTCACAATGCAGTAATGTTTTCTGGACATTTTCACATCCTTTTCTAGCTACTTTAACCTTAAACATTAAAATATTAAAAGTGTTGTATACAGTAAAGATTGTTTAATCTTAAACGATCAATCCTTTTGCGGAAATTGGGATTTCTTAATGACTAGTATACTTAAAAATTAAGTCAGCATAGCTACAGCGCTCAGACCTGAGCCCCAGTGTAGATGCAGCTAGGTAGACAAAAGAATTGCATGCATAGGTGGATTACCTACAGCAATGGAAAACTCCCTTCTGTTGCTGCAGGAAGCATCTACAATATGATGCTACAGTGCCATAGGTGTGTTGCTATAGGCCCATAGGGTAGACATGGCCTTAGCTTCATGATAAATATTCAGCTGTCTCATTTGTACATATGTAGTAAGACTTATTCTCCATTCACTCAGCTGAGTTACGCTGGTGTAAATGAGAGGAGCATAAAACCATCTACACTAAGGCCTGATCTAGACTTAAAACTTGTACCGGCATTGCTGTGTCAATCAGGAGTGTGAAAAAACACTTCCTACTGATTTAGCTATGCTGACAAAACTCCCAGCATAGGGGCAGCTATGCTGACAGAAGGGGGCTTCTGCTGGTATATCTAAAATTGTTTAGATAGGTGGTGTTCCTGTAGTGGCAGAACACTTCTTTCTGTCAGCATATGTCTCTTCTGCACTAGAGGGCTGATCCAGCATAGGTATGCTGAGGTAGGCTCTTTAGTGTAAACATAGACCACACCTATGCTACAAGGAGTATAGGGCATAGCTACAATGCTGTACCATGATGGTGTAACCCCATAATGGAGACAGCCTACAATGAGGGAGGGAGTTTTTCCATTGCTGTATTAACACCACCCCTCTGAGCAATGGTAGCTAGAGGGGCAGCTTCTTTGACTTAGCTGCATCTACATGAGGGATTAGGTCAGCATAGTTATGGTGCTTGTGTGTGGATTTTTCACATCCCTGAGCACTGTAGTTTTGTGAACCTAAATTTAAAGTGTAGACCAGGTCATAGCCTATGGTTCCTTTATGCTAGTCTAGCTGTATAAAGGGACTTTATAATGGGCACTGCCTGAGTGATGTAAAGGAGAATCAATATCAGAAAGACTATGAGGGTCGTTCAAAAAGTTCTAAGCCTCATGCAGAAGGAGTTGCAGAAACGACAGTTTTTCACAATTTTTCTATACAGTCCCCCTTGACATCAATGCACTTGGTCCAATGATGCTCAAGCATTGCAATCCCATCACGGAAGAAGGTGGTGTCCTGGTCCTCCAAAAACTCCTCCACAGCACATATGACCTCATTATTGTTTCCAAAATGGCGACCACGTAGGTGGGATTTGAGTTTAGGAAACAGGTAGAAGTCAGATGGAGCTAAGTCTGGTGAGTAAGGGGGATGGGGCAGCAATTCAAAGCCACAGTTGGCTGCTTCAGCTACTGCAACCTGAGCAGAGTGAACGGGCGCGTTATCCTGGAGCAAGAGCACACCTGCCCTCAGCTTCCCTCTGCGTTTCGACTTGATTGCTTCCTTCAGTTGTGTTAATTCTGATGCATAGTACTGTCCATTAATAGTTTTTCCCTTTTCCAAGTAGTCTATCATGATTATGCCTTCAGAATCCCAAAAAACAGAAGCCATCACCTTGTCAACAGACGCTGCCCGCTTGAACTTCTTCGGGGGTGGAGAACCAGGGTGTTTCCACTGTTTGCTTTGAATCTTTGATTCAGGTTCAAAGTGATGAACCCAGGTTTCATCTTGAGTTACTAATCTGCGGTGGAAATTCTCAGGGTCAGCCTGGAAGCGAGTCAGAAGTGTCCTGGAAATGTCAACCCTTTGCAGCTTCTGCTCTGGCATCAGCATTCTTGGGACCCATCTTGCAGACAGCTTGCTCATCCCCAAGATCTCAATTAAAACAGTGTGAACTGAACCAGAACTAATGCCTATGGACTTAGCTATCTGCTGGACAGTAAGATGTCTGTCATCCAAAACCATACGGTGAATGGCATCAATTTGATCATCAGTGGTTGAGGTTTTTGTACGACCTGACCAAGGGTCATCTTCTGTGCTCACCCTGCCCTGCTTGAATTCAGCAGCCCACTTCTTCACAGTTGCATAGGAAGGGGAGTCCTCAGCAAGTGTCTGTACCATGTCCTCATGGATTTCCTTGGGTGTCATACCTTTCTTTTGCAAATACTTTATGACTGCTCGGGCCTCTGTTTTGTCCATTTTTAGATTTGTCACACTACCCTTCACCTTTGTATGGGCCTCACTGGCACACAAATTAAAACAGAAATCTGTATTAGTTTTTCTAGTTTTATAAGAAGTGGTAGTGTGTTACAACAACAAAAATGTTCAGCTATGGCTCTTCTTTCTGGGTAAGGCTTAGAACTTTTTGAACGACCCTCGTAGATGCTGGGTGTAGGAGGTGACTGAGTGGGAAGCTCAATTAGTTAAATCCACACTAGCATTTGGCAGTTTTGTAGCCAGACACCACAATAGTTATCCAGTAGCGAAAGACTGTGATGCAGACTTTCTAAAATAATAATTAAAAATCCACATATAGAGAGTTGTTCTGAGGATAAATAGAGGATGAGGGATAGTCAGTTGTTTTAAAGTTATCATGTTCTTGTTTCTCTCTTCCTATGTAGTTCCCCAGCCCCTCTCTATGCTGCTAGTTCTTACTGTGGTCGTCTGTTTTGCCAGTGAGATTGTCTTTTGGGATTGTGAATAGGCTATAGACACTTTCACTTCTGAATGACTCGTTCCAATTCAGTTTCAGATGATAAAAGTACTAAGAGGGGACTCTGAGGCAGCCTCCATGTGAATGAATCTATCACAACAAATATCATGATGGCACTCACTGGCCATTTTGTTGGCAGTCTCAGTACAAAGATTGATTGATTGCAAAGGCCATAGAAAACTGAACTACCCTTTCCCCTTGTAAGGTGGGCTTTTGAGGGCATGATCAAAGTGGATTGGTAGAAAGGTTGGGTGGGGGGAAGCTGGTTGACAGTGCCGCAGGTACTTCAATCTCTTTTTTGTGGATAAATTGAGCATTTCATTTTCTCTGCATGCCCATCATGCACAGATAGAGGAGATTAATTCCACAGAAACGAAGTATGCAGTCACTGGTTTGTGAATTCCAGTGTACCTTAACTTTACATAATTTATTCATCCTCGTCCATGCTTATAACTCTGCTATATTTCATGTGTAAATCAATCATTATTTGAGTTTGTATTTTAACAGTTTTATAGTCAACTATGCAAGCAACAAGTTGAAACATTAAGGAGAGTTATCATTGCAAGAAAAGTGAGATGAACAGTGCTAAGAATCAGATCTTTAGAGAGTGTAAATTTGCTATATGATACCTGGAAAGGTCTTTTATCTTCATACTGTGCATTTCTTTCCCTTTAGGATGCAAGTCCTGTTTCCTTCGGAGATTTTCCATCCAGCCTGTCCAGCAGAGGAAGATTCCAAACCGATACCTGGGCCAGCCCAGCTCCTTCACACATCCACACCTTCTCAAACCAGGTAAGGATCCTGAGTAATTGCTAGTTAACCAGTGGCAGTGTTCCAATCGTACATTTCTCTGAAAAAATACCTTAGTCTAGACCACTGCATTTGTTGACTGCATCATATGAAGGGGTCATTTGTTTACTTTATTCCAAGGTAGTAATTGTATTCCTTGTGCATCTGGTTCAAGAGAGAGAGGCTAGGTTCCTATATCCTAATCCGTAGACTCTGATATTCCAGATGTATTTCCCTGTCTGATGCAGTCTGCCTCTTGCCACAGACACAAGTACTAGAGACCTTTTCTGTCAGTGGCGTTTCCTTAGCTGGCTATCCTCCCAATACAATGTAATTCATTTTTAGAGAGTCCTTTGCACACACTGTATCACAAAATATTGCAGACAATACATTGTGAATCAAAGAGAAAAGGAAGGATTTAAGACGTGAGATTTAAATAGGGGAAGTGGCTCAGGAGAATTCCAGATAAACAGAACAGTACACATTTAAAGAGCACTTCCCTCCTCTCCCCCAACTATGGAAGGAATATAGAAGGTATAGAAGGAAGAAAGGAAAAACACCAGCATAGGTGACTATAACATTAGAGAGACACAATAGGGCTCAGGAGAGCAAATTGAGTTGGTGCATCATTGTGAGATTAGAAAGGTAGGCTGGAGATCAGTGAAGGTGTGTAGATAGATATAAGGTCAAAAAGGTAATGCACTAAGCAGATTTATAAGAGTAAAAATATATTTTTAATTAATTACAATCTAGAAAAAGATAAATTATTTGTAAAACTAAGAATTCTGGTATTGGTTAACAGTTCCCGCATAATCAAGGCTGGTATTCGGAAAAAAAAAAGTTTATTGAAAAGTTAAGAATTCACAAAACTTCTTAAATGAGCTGGGATTGTAAATGGGTATTGATTTATTTAAAATAATAATTGAACGTTTGCAGTCATTTTGAAGGCCTAAAAATGAACAGTTAAGGCTAACGGAGTTTACAAACTCCATTGGCACAACTGTAATGCCACTGGTACTCCCAAATTGCACCAGCCGCTACACACAACTTTTAAATTTCACAGACCTGCAGGGACGTGTATGAAGCCCACTGAAATGTGATGGAGCATTCAGAATTTCAGAACTCCATGGGGGATAATTCCAGAATTGTGTATCTGACCATCATAGAAATAGATCTGTGCACTTGGCCACTTCTTGGGCTATAGAATAAAACAAATATAAAATTTCCTAGCTCAAACAGGTTTTAGGATTTTTTTTAGTTTATTTATTTTTTAAATTAGGGTTTAATGGAAGTTAAACACTCATTTTTCAAAGTCCCTTTCCTCAGAAAAATTATTTCCCTCAAATTCTCTTTTGGCTAGAAACCACAAATGCAAAATTTTTTAGAAAGCAGTTGTTGAAGAGACTGAGCAGTGAGCTTATACCTCAAAATGAGTTGCAGTTTTAATCATGGAGTCATTATTCTATAGTATAGCAAACAGGAAAAGAATTATGAAAATAAAAGTTAGCAATATGGAAAAAATATATATGTCAAAATAGGAAAGACATTAGCCAAAATACCTCTTAAAACTTCCATAATGTTAGTTTAAATCATAGTTAAACTAGTCTCTGGTATTTTTGAAATACGTACCTTGTTCCTGTGTCCTCCCTCTGGTTTCAGTGACCGTCTCTTGTTCTCTGTACTTCTTAATCTTTGCTAGTGAAGGATGGTAAAAGGTGAAGTCCTGACAGAGAATTTGTTTTGTTGGAGTCATTGGGAGTGTGATCAACAGATCCCACCTTATTAATTATTGGGCGAAATTAGGTCTTTTATGGAGGAGTTTCCTTCACTCAGTCAATTACGCTGACATCCTGGAAGGTGTGGCTTGTTTTTAAATTGAGTGCCCTGATTGGCTAAACATTCAAGGACAATTTTTCTGTCTCTAATTGATCTTATGTGCTACATGTAAAACTGACTTTGCCTTTTACACTTTAGAACTAACTAATGTATGACTTATGGCACCAGAATGTCTGTCCAAATACAATCTTATCTGATGAAATTAACACTAGACTTAGCACCACAGTCTTCTGTCCAATGTCCAGATGCCATAAAAGCCAAAGGTTTCCAGCAGAGTTAAAGTTTAGCTTGCCTTGCCACTGCTCTCTCCCCCTCCTATCCCCCTCACCCCAGCCCAGTAGTCCTTGTTTGGGTTTAGTTTGCTCCCAGAATGCTTTGGGATTTTGTTTAAGGCTGTTTGATTAAAATCTTTGTCTAGAAGTTTAAAGCAGAAAAGTTATTTATTTTAAAATAGAGTCTTTTCCCCTACACAGTGTAGAAACAGAGTGAATCAAGGATGTGGATATCTGAGTCAAAGAGGTAGGATGGAGAGCAGAGGAAGGGGGTTCTGAGGTCAGAAGGTAGCATGGAGATCAGAGGAATGGGAAAGCAGTGGAGAGGGGGATATGAGGTTAGTGAGATAGCATGGAGTTTTAAGGAGTGCACTGAGCGGGATTGGTAGGAAGTTGTTATGAGATCAGAATGTTACTTCATTCATTTTGTTTTTCATTCATAGGGGAGGTAACACCGGGATTGTCGCAGGTGGAATATGCTCTACGCCGACACAAACTGATGACCTTGATCAAGAAAAAGGCACAAGAGTGGGGTGGGATGGACCACACAGTGATTTTGTTATCCAATCCCACCTACTACATGAGTAATGACATCCCATACACCTTCCATCAGGACACTAACTTCCTGTACCTGTGTGGGTTCCAGGAGCCTGACAGCATCCTCGTGCTGGAGAGTTTGCCTGGCAAGGCGCTACCATCTCACAAGGCCACGCTCTTTGTACCACGGCGAGATCCAAGCCGTGAGCTGTGGGATGGGCCACGATCAGGCACAGATGGGGCAGTAGCTTTGACAGGAGTGGATGACGCTTACCCCATAGAGGAGTTTAGACACTTGGTGACCAAATTGAAAGGTACTGGAAATGAGATGAGATGGAACCCAGGTTAGAGGGACTGGAGGACATGAGATTGGGAAGTGTTCTCTGTCACTGATTCCAACCAGACCCCATGTTGACAAGCACATGACAGTAGGAGTAGGAAGCAGAGATTTTCACATCTAAGCCACGGGTTGCAATCTGGTCCCAGTTTGGTAGTGACAGAAAAGAACCTGTGTATGTGGGTGGCTCTTTAATGGCTTGTGGGTTAGTGATCTGTATCCGGGTACTACTGAACAGATGTCAGCATCACAGAAAACACAAAGTGGCACTAATTGGTCCTTTGCTGTCAGTGTCAAGAGAAATTAAGTATTCATTGACCCACAGAGTTTGACCTTTCTCCTCTCCCCTAAACGTGGCCCTTCCATGTGACAGGGAATGTACCTTAGCACAGATGTGGGTGCATGTGGGAAGCTTGCACAGCTGCTGCCTATACTGTATTGGTCTTTTACTGGTGGACTTCAATCACTAAAGGCTCTCAGCCCAGCATCTTTCACTTGCATTACATTCACTTTAAAAACCATATGTGGTGATGTACACACCACATTCACAACTTTTCCTTTTCTAGACGGTTGTATGTTTGCTGCATCACACCACATTCTATTATATAATGAAGCTTGTAAAAGCTTGTTAGACGTCCTCCTGTCTTAACAACCCCTCCCCGCAAATGTATTAAGTACAGTTCTGGTCCACCTGTATTAGAGGACTATCTCTGGTAAACAAATGATTTTTGTTAGTCTTTTGCAGGGTCTCCATAGAAATGTTTTGATGAATATTAAAATCTCCTTTATTTTTCTCTGTGTGTACCATTGTTTAAAAAACTGAAAAAACGAGGACAAAAATGGAACACAGTTGTCCATGTAGTCCCATATCCTGTCGTTGGCAGTGGCCAGTACCAGGTGCTGCAGAGGGAGGTGCAAGAAACCCCTATCTTGGACTAGTGTAGAATAAATTGCATAGAGGGGAAATTTGTTGGTAGACCTCCCTTATGCCCCAGAGCACAAGAGTTTCTCTCTCTTGTGTTTTTATCCTGTCTAATGTAACTGGATGGTTTCATTATCCATAATTGCTAGCTCTATTAAGAGTGAACTTCAATGCGTTTTAAAAAGCCCACTATTTACTATCCTATATTATTAACAGAAAACATACGCAGACTTCAAAATGACAAATACTTTTTTGGAATTAATCAAGTAAATACAGGGAGTGCTGAACTGCTGAGCATCCAAAGACGCAAGTGTGAAATCTTGACTTCTCGTTGCCATGGGATTTTTTTTAATGGCAAGAATAGGGGTTCTGCTGATCCCAGTGTTCTAGGCAAATTTCAGTGTGGGTAATTACATTCCTTCTGAGCAACTTCACTTCAGTGGAAGGCTGGAGACAGAGCATTTTCAAGTAATCCACCCCAAAACGTAACTGCTATTGACCCCTGCCCCAGGTGGTCACGAACAAGAGGTGGATTTGTCTTATGAATTCTCCTTTGAGATCAAATGAGGCATCTAAGCTCAGGAATCTAAATTCTCATTATGCAAGATTATGTTTTTGTCATGAAACTTTTCTCCCCAGTTTACTTTATCCTGCTAGTGCAGCTTTCTGTCTGAGGAGGGAATTTGTGTGGGGAAAATAACTAATTATAGAAATGGATGTTTACTTGCTGATCGGATACTTGTAAGTTCATAAACTGTTATTAAATCTACAAAACCAAGATAGACTTGTTTGCCTGCATGTTACTAACGTGCTCAGTTCTAAGGAGACCAATAATACCCTGTAACACTAAGGTCACGTCAGGTATGATGAGGCCATATTACGAATTTAGGGGAAATTACCTTTCAAATTACATGTCACATCTTCACCTTTTTCTAGTCTAGGAGGAGTATACTCATACAGTGACCTCAAAACTTCTTTAATCTTAGTCTGTGTCTGTTTTGTTTTGTGTCTCAGCTGACTCGAACATGGTTTGGTATGATTTTGCGAAGCCAGTGCACACACAGCTCCACTCTGACTACCTGCAGTCTCTGACCGAGATCAAAGCTCAGAGCATAAATCGCATCCAAGCTATTCATCATCTAGTGCAACAACTTCGGCTGATCAAATCCCCTGCAGAGATCGAGAGGATGAAGGTTGCCGGAAGGGTGACATCACAGGTATGGGACATGAACCTATCAAGTAAAAACAGGCAGTCATTTCTTGAGTTAGACTGTTATAGACCAGTGCACTCATGTAAAAGGAAATGGGGTAAACTGGGTTGAATTCAGCTGGGTTGGAGCGGTAACTTTAGTTTTGCCTGAGCTCCGTTCATAGAGGCACAATTACTTGAACTCTCTTATTTAACCAGGCTCTACTTTCCTCCCCTATATCACAAGAAGCATGAGGCCTGCTGCTTAAACTACTAGAGTGCTCATCCTTGCCCTAATTCCAGTCAAGACAACCAAGTAGTTGTTACGTTTGACTTCCTTTAAAAATGGTATCCACTCCAGAACAAGGCTATTCTCTTGTGCTCCCACTCCCTCTCTCCTGCTTCCTCATGCCATTCCTTCCTGTTATTTTGCTACCTTCCTCTTGTTCTTGTATTACAGACCAGGGTGAGAAAGAGGGACTCTCCCGTTTTCTGTACATCCTTCATAATCTTTAATATTTTTTGTCAAGAAAAGTGAAGTCAAAGGAGACTCTTCCTGCAGCTTCAGACCCCATACTAATAAAAGGTCTATATTGTTGTTTGACAGGCTTTCATAGAGACAATGTTTGCCAGCAAATCCCCAGTGGATGAAGCATTTCTGTATGCTAAGGTCAGTACCTTGTTGGGCTCTGGATGCTTCTGGAGAGATAGAGAGCTGCATATTGTTTATTTCTCCAGAAAGTGAAAAAGAATCTGAGAGCTACTTCTGGCTTGTAGGAGTGCAATGTTATCATGCGAGTGGAACCCAGCCTTTCCTCCCCCAACTTTTCAGGTTTGTTTTACCTGCCCATGACATTCCTCAACAGCTGCTGCCCTGTCAAGCCTACTCTTTCGAATTATGGCAGAATCACAGCAAAACATTTTGCAATGTACATTGGGCCACCAGCAGCCTTTCAACCCAGGACCTTTGATACTAAAAGCAGGATTCTTTACCCCTTGAGCTAAAGGAGTAATTCCCTTAGTTGGTAGCTGTAGTAAACGCTAAACTTCTTATGTGGACTAATCACTAGAAAGTGGTGATGACTGACACTCTGCCAGTGTGGGTTACACATCTTTCCCAGAAGGCTCTCTGTGTCAGTGCCTTTGTTTCAGAAGAGCAAGATGAATGGGGCTGCAGCTTCTGGGAGGGTTACTGCAAATCTAAAGGGATGTTTTTAAAAAAATAAACTTGACATCCTATACACTGGATCATGCATTTATCCGAACCTCTGATGCGTTTGTTAAAAATTCTCTATGAACCTGCAGCAACCTATCTTGTTCCTTTTAAAGTGTAACAAGTGTTACAGAGCAGAGAGTATTCCTAGGTGTGACCTGTGAGGGTGGGGTACTAGTTAGTGAATCCTTACATTTTGGGGGGAACACCATTCAGTGAACAGTGTGGTAATGAGGGAAGCAGCAATAGGGGGAAAAAGGACACAAAGATGCAATGAATAAAGAGGTAGACAGAATAGAGAGAAAGCAGAAAATAACAGAGACGAGACTAAAATGGGGGCTGAATTCAGAAGTGCCTGTGCTGTAGAAAAGAGAACATACAGTACTTGTGGGTGTGGGTGAATTTGGAACATGTATGGTGGGGAGAATTTCATAATATACTTTATCTAAGTCAGGGCTCGACAAACCCCGGGTGCCAGGTCACCATGGCACCTAGGAATTTAATTCTGGCGCCTAGTATTTCTCCCAGTGAAAGACTGGGTACCGGGGGAAGTCGCTGCTACGCTCCAGCTAGGGCGTCACTGAGTCCATGTGGCAGGGCCAGGAAGAGGGAGTGCCGTGGCTGCTGCGCTCCAGCCAAGGTGCCCTGCCGCTGGGCCCGTGTTGTGGGAGGGAGCAGAGGGAAGGGGCAGGGCTGGGAGGGGAGAGTGGCTGCTGCACTCCGGCCAGAGCGTCCCGCTGCTGGGCCCACATTGTCTGGCTCCTTAATTTTTGGGCTGGCTTCTAGCTACAAAGCAAATTTGTTGAGCCTTGATCTAAGTAATGTGAGACTAGAGGAACGACAGCATCAGTGGAGAACTGTGGGTGTGATGAACAGAGAATTGTCTAATTGGGTCTGAGGCTTTAGTGAAGATCCACTGAGAATCCAGGGACTCTTCCATTCTCCCTTCCTTGTGCAAGGCATGAACAGCAAGTAATATGTCTCTGCCCTCTGACTTTTGTCAATTATGTGTAACTACTAATGGGGTTAGTACAGAGACAAGAAATTAGAGTTCTTTAAGCTAAAGTATTGTTAACTATTAATGTAAGATGTAGTCTTTGTCCTAATGATTGTGATATAGGGTATCACTAAGGGGGAAAGGTCAGAAAAGAGTCATGAATGTGCAGGAGAAGGAGGGAGAAAGCAGTGAGTTTTCCAGTGGTGAATAAGTCTTTCCCATTTAGGATTTAATTACTATCCATACTGATGTACTTCCTGTTATTGTTTTAGCTGAGAATTAAATTTCTATGCCTGTAAGGCTCTCTCTTTGGATGTCTGAAGAAATTAATATTGTATGATTGTTACCCAGCAGTACCAAGATCCAACCTCCTGGAACTTCTGCTTTTACACTAGATTCAATCATGGGAGATTCTGAATATTTACCTCCACACTATCCTTTGAAAGATGTAGTTACTATCCAATTTGTCCTTGGTAATGCTGTTTCTCTAGAATTTGAACCCAGAATATACCCAAATAAGAAGTGATGTGATCTTAAATCTTTTTACAGTTTAGTGTATTACCCCTCCCATGTATGTACAAAATCCATCTCAAAATAATTACAGTTACAAACTGCTTGCCACAATTCTATGCAAAATTACAAAATCTTTCCCTCTGAAAATAACCCTCTAACATACATGCAAAAAAATTAGACCTTTCCCTCAACCAAATGCTTCCCAGAAGAATCCCTGCAAATTACTAATTGAGAACCAAATCTTGCTTACTTTTTTCATCTAGTCTTTGGGATTTTAGCAGGACTGCCTTTTTGAGCAAAACAAGCAAGATGTGACCTTTGGTATCTGAGTTGAAAGGGGTCTGTGCTGATCAGTAGTGCAGACTTCTCCTTGAAAAACTGATTTAATTTAAGATGCAATTTAAAAAAACACTTCTCCATCCCAGATCTGTACCATACAATCCACTACCCGAAGCACGGGTATCATGGAGCACTTTCTCCCATGCAACTTGGCAAATTTTAAAAGACATTTGTTAATGGTACTTTGTATGCATGTAACTCTTCTGTTTGAGGATCTGTAATGGCTTTACAGACATTAGCTAATTCATCCTCCCTGTATTATCTACCTCAGTGTTGGAGGAAGGTGAAGGGTAGGGATTTCTTTCATCACTGTGGCACAATATTTGGGCATAGCCTGTCTGATCTGCTGATGTCTTCTGCTCTGACATAAGATAGGTCACTTTCTTAATCAGGTATTGAGGCAGCGTCACAAAAATAGATACTGATTTAAAAGTTAGCTGGTATTTCAGAAATAAAACACCTCCCTAAACTATAGAAGAGCTGAAGAAGAGCTTCAGAAATTTGCAAAGTTGTATGGGAAGTGAGAGCAATACTTCAAAAAAGTACAAATCCCCACAAAAATGTATTAAAGCATTATCTAAATTTGGTGTAGCATTTAGCAACTCAGAGAAAGAGCTTCCATGAGACCAAACACTGGGTTCCAGACGCATCCATGAAAAATGACCATCCTATGTCTTCTGCTGTTCTGTGGAACCCTAGGCTGTTTTCATTCAGGAAATGCTCTTCTCAGTTTCATTTCCTTCTGGGTTACTGCCTTCTGCATAGACAGAGAGAATGGCAGTAGGGGTAGGAGCTACACAGTTGGTTACTGTGCCAGAACTAATAGGCTCCTTCTCTCTGAATTGATTGTTCCAGTTTGAATTTGAATGCCGGGCTCGTGGTGCTGACATCTTGGCTTACCCACCTGTGGTTGCTGGTGGCAACAGGTCCAACACCTTGCACTATGTAAAAAACAACCAGCTTATCCAGGTAAACCAAATACCTTCCATGTGTTTAAACTCCAGCATACTGATATTGTGCCGGTATGTGTTGCTCGCCCATTCACCAGCCCCTGACCACTGGTTACAGTAGGCCCAGCTTGTACCCTTGGTGCCTCTGTTATGACAAGAAGTGATGAAACAAATCTGGTGAAGTGAAAGGATATTTACACAACAGTGGGAGATGGGAGCCTAATACTATCTGTTGTTGGCAGTAAGGCCAACTTCAAATCCATCCTTACCTTTTCACTATCTTTTTAATGCACCTGTTACCATATTTTCTAAAGGATGGAGAATGTCTCTTATAGGATTTCAAATTCTGTTTAGTGGCCATTCTGCTCCTGTATCATGTATTTCTGTAGTTCCCGTGCAGTAATCTAGAATCCTGGGTGGGTCTCTGATATTGTAAAAGTCAGAGAATAGCACCAGTCACATTGAAAACAGCTGTGGTGACAAAAATGCTAGGAACCCTCCCATCTCACCTGAATTCTTCAATGTTGCTTTACTCTGGTGCACAGTAAGATGCAGGAGCAAATTTCTGCTCCTTTTTATGACAGAAAGAAGTCCAATTTAATCCCATTAGTGTGTCTGAGAAGGGAAGAAAAATGTTTTTGGGGAGAGGCTTTTTAACTTGCTGTTGGTGAATCTGTCTGCCTTGTTTTTGGGACTGCAGACCATTCAATCCTTCTCTAGCAATTCTGACAAAACAGTTTTAGCTTCACACAAGTCTCTGGAGGAGGTTACTACATTAGTATACTATATCTATGACTCACTTTTCGGTAAAGCCTATTTCCTTGCCTCCTCGTTTATGTAGGAGTGAGCTTCCCTGCTAGCTTAATCTTTTGTTGAAGGGAGAGTGCTAGTTGGAGCCTTGAAATGTTCTTCACACACACATGTACCCATGATAAGATCAATCACAGTGGCAAAAAAAGCTTCTATTATCACATTGCCAGTCAAGGTCAGGCTTTCAAGCGTAATTCAGACTGCTTCTGATAAAGTCAGTTTAAACCATTTTTATTAGTTTTGTGAGGAACTGGTTATCATGAGGATTCAGTCATTAGCAAGACATTTGCTTTGCTTTTCCTCTAAAGTGTGCCTGTTTCCCCTGACCTTTCTGCCAACTGGCATAATAGTGTCTAGCTTGGAAGATGCCGCCAAGGAGAACCCCAACACCTCTTGACACTTCCTTCTAGAGGACTTGCCTTTCCTATGCAGAAAAGTGAGTGTGTCGCTCTAGAATTGTCATCCATCTCACCCAAATTTTTGGAGACGTGCACCCTTATAATGAAGAAAGAAAAAGGTAGCAGTGTCACCTGGCACAGTTAACACATTGGCAGCCACCAGTGCAAAGCATGCCATTCCCACTAGCTCAGATGCACTCAGAACTCCCCACTGATAATGTTAAAGTGTGGGTGGCTGATCCCAAACTAGTCTCCACAATGACCTCTTGTTCCAAAGAAACTTCCCTTTCTGTAGAATGAAATGGCACTACCAGCAGACTTTCCAAAAAGAAAATGAACAAGTCTATTAAAAGATAGTATCATCTCAGACGGCTAGGTTTTCTTCATAGTCTCTTGGAGTTACTTCACAGAATAATTAAGTAGCGTTGTCACTGTCTCTCACTTTAGAATACAGGAGCAGGGTGTTTGACATAGTGAGACTGTCATAGAATGGTCCCACCTGGAGCATCCTCCAGCAGCCAAACAGGCACATCTGCCTCAGTTTCCCTCCTTCAGTCTCCCCAGTAACTGCCATGAATCTCTTGCCTAAGAATGCTCCTCCTTGAGGCTGGCTTATTACAAAAATAGTGAAAATAGTCCAAAACAAAAATCCCAAAACATAGTCCATTTCTCACACCCAGTGTATATCTTCTTAAAATCCCAAGCTGTTCTTCAGTCCTTTCCTGTCCTTTCACCAGGACAGCCACCCCACTCTTCCCACAGCCACTCTGCTAGGAGTTCGTCCTCAATAAGAGAATATCCCTGGTTCCAGCTGTTCAGTATGGAGAAATATGTGGGTGAGCCTACTGGTTTCTTCAGCTGTCTCTGGCCCTCTCCTTCTCTCCAGGTTAAAAATCATCAGATAACTCCCTCTGCCCTGGCTCTCTGGTTTAGGGAGGTTAGCCTGCAAAACCCTTCTTGTTGCTCTCCTGCCTTCAGCCTTCCCCCAGGAACATCCTACAGCTTCCATCAGAGATCTCTTGATCTCTGGCATTTCTCACCTCCCTTTTTTCCTGACTGATTCTTTCACCCTCTCAGTCTCTACCAATTGATATGGCTGAGGTGCTTTCTCTTAATCCCAACTGGGAAGCAGCAGATGAGTCACAAGTGCCTGGCCAATTCCTTCTTAAAGGGAAAGTGTCACCCTTTAACAACAACATTTACAAGATATTCAAACCATGGTCTTGACTGTCTTTCGGTAAGAAATTCTCCAGCATTCACTCAACTCATTTTATTGTTCTGCATCCCACGCTGCACTAAAATAATTAAACCAGTTGCTCACAAGAGATATAAAATGGAGTCCAAATGGAAAGTCAAACTAGCAGAGAGTTCAAACCACTTTCTACCAGTGTAAATGTTCATAACATTTATCTGCCTATTCCAACAGCAGTTCAGCACCAGGAACATATAATGTTCTGCTGCATGGATTTCCCCTTAGTGCACAGAACTACACCCTCCCATTGACTCTGAGATCAATGGTTGGGGTGAAGTTCTGTGCTAGCTGCATCCTGTGGAATGCGAGTAAAATCTCTGGGATGACACTTAGTGTACGTCAACATAGAATTTGACCCAGAGTTTTTACAGAGCTGACTGCACTGTTGGCAGCCCACTTTAGGAAGGAGGGCCTGGCAGTTATTCCATCCAGGACCCTGGGCTTGCACATGGCTACTTTCTGTGGAAGGCACAGATAGCTATTTGACGGGCACTGGAACCATTTGGCTGAATTGGACTAAAGTGAATGGAAGGTGAATTGTGATGAATGTGTCCTAAAGTCTTGGCTTCCCATGACCTGATGCACCTCAGAATCAATCTCAGCGCTGCTGTGGGTGGTCTCAGTCCCAGGAGAGAGCAGTGAATAGAAATAAAAATTGTTTTAAGGTTTCAGTCCCAACAATGCTGCCCTGTCAGAGAGGGAGTACATCTGCTGGGTCTCCTGGTACCCTGTAATAAGGATGGTCCCCTAGACTAGAGCTCTTCAGCTGTCCCTTTTCCTGTGTGGAGCCATGAACTGACTAGCAGCACTGGACAAATCCTTTCTCATCTCCCTCTGTAAAACCCTCTCAGTGCTAATTAACATCCCAGAATTCCCTTTAAAAGGGACCTCTCTCTTGGAGACTGACTGGTGTAAAGTGATGGCCACAGATGTCAGGCTGTTTGGGTATAGGTGGATCATTTAGGGTGCAGAAGAGTTCAGGGGAAATGCCTCCTTTCAAAGAAGAGATTTAACATCATTATACTGGAGCTCAGGCTTCCTAGGTATTGTCATCATTCAAAGACTACCTGGCAGGGTAACCGAACAGTTCAACCATAGTTGCACATCTGAAAACGGGGAACATAGTGTGTTTTTCTGTGAGAGAAGTCCAATCCCCACTCCATCTTTGCAGAAAAGAATCTCTTTGCCCCAGGGTGTGACCTGTCCATGCCTAGGGTAGCCACTTGAAAATTCCAAGGTGAGGGCTGGCTGCAAAAGGAGAGCAGATTCTCCTTCCACTGATGGGTGACGCTGAAGTCAGACTCCCCAGCCCACCACAAACAGTGCTTCTGATTCCCCACACTGAAGCTAGAACAAAATACACACAGCCCCCTTTACCGCATTTCAGTCTCTGGCTTCCAATCAGCCACTAGGTCCAGTAAAGAGATCAGTTATTTAAAACTCTATGCTCTTTATCAGAAAGGTTCTCCTGACCCCAAAGGGTCAGCCACATTACCAGATTATTATAAGTTTGGATCTTACCCAAAATACCACGCTGCCAGTCAATCCTTTAGTACCTAAAACTAAAGATTTTTATAAAAGGAAAGAAACAAACTATAAGAGAAATGTTAAAGGATTAAAGCAATCAGATAGATACAAGTGATTTGAAAGTCTCTCTCTCTCTCTATATATATATATCAGGTTTTCATTAGAATTATGGAGTTTACGGGCTTGTATAGCCCCTCTGGTGTACATCCAGTACCTGGATGGGTCTCAGTCCTTTGTTTCACAGCTTCAGTTGTAAATGAGTTGATCCAGAGGTAGATGAAGAGTAAAGACTACTAAAGACAATATGGATGCAGTTGCCTTTTATGTCCCTTTTCCATGCTACTATTTGTGGAAATTTACAGAAATAAGATGGAATCCAGGGTCACATGAGTAAGTCCTGGTGACTCATCAGATATAGCCCTGGCTTCTTCCTCTTGGCCTATTGTGCCTGTGAGTTTCCTTAATGGGCCATTAAGCAGGCTAGTGCTGCAGTCACCCTGTCTGGGGTGTTGCCCAGAAACACAGCACAAGTTGAAATACAGATACATCAAACATATCTATAGCTTCCAACACAAATGACACATGCACATAAACAATATCATCATACTTAGCAAATTATAACCTTTCTAACGGTACCTGTCATATCTCATGAATTATTGTAATTTTGAAATATTGATGTTAAATAATATCATAAATGATTCCCCTAATCCAGCCAGTGTTGGACAGGGGTCAACCCTCTCACACAGAGAGCCCCTTTCACAGGGGAAGCTTAGCAGCTGGCCTGAGCCATGGTATATTTATTCCTCTTCTTCTCCAGGACGGAGAAATGGTCTTGCTGGATGGTGGAAGTGAGTCTTCCTGCTACGTGAGTGACATCACCCGTACCTGGCCCATCAATGGCAGGTAGGATGCCCACAGCTGGAAATGTGCCGTCTGTTACATTTGAGAGAATGAGTGGAATGTGGTTGAGTGTGGGCATAGGTGCGTTAATCTGTGATTAGCCATAAGTGTGCGTGCGTGCACATTGTCTTCTCTTTGTAAGTAATTTTAGTGTACTCATCACTGGGGTATCAGAGTAACCAAAATTACACAAAACAGTCAGGGTGAGGACCTGTATTCCTCAGTCTTTTCTCCTCAATCACAGTAAGACTATGCAGGGTTATTGTTGGTTTTTGATTCCCCCCTTAGTGCATCTGCCAGGATAAATCTAAGGTTACAGAGATGAGTCTTACCTTCCCTTGTGCAGCTGCTGAATCTGCGCATGTCCATGAGACATAGCAGAGGAGGTGTTTAGTCCATGTGTGAGTGGCTGCCAGGCTCAGGTCAGGAGAGTCCAGTAAGATGTCCCTGTGATGGTGGGTTGGTTCCAGTGTAAATTTGCTCATATCCTTCCCTTCAAATTGCAGCTTTGCCTAGCTCTGTTAAAGATGCCAGCCAAGGGGTCCCCTCTCCAAGGAAGGAGGTGACTTGAGTAGTACCTTCTGTGCCTTTTCATGTTGGCAACCGTTGTCTTATATCTTCTCAGTGCTTCAGCACTGAGCTGTGCCTGACTCAGATCTGGGGACTTCCCATGAGAGGTGACCTTTGCTTTCCCCTGGCTTTCAGGTTCACTGATCCCCAAGCAGAGCTGTACCAGGCTGTCCTGGAGATCCAGAAGTCCTGCCTGAGCCTCTGCTCTCCAGGTGTGAGTCTGGAGAACATCTACAGCCTCATGCTGAGCCTTATGGGACAGAAGCTGAAAGAGCTGGGGATCCTAACGAAAAGCACCACTGAGAACCACCTCTTCAAGGTACTTTAGCTCTCTTCACCCCCGAGTCCCCAAACCGGGCCTGGTCCTTGTCTCCTTGCAGGAAAGACAATCCGTCTGGCAATCAGTGCGCAAGCCCCAGAGGTCTGGGTTCACAGCTCACTTCAGAATGTGACTCTCTCATGTTGTTACAGACCTGACAGGAAATGTCCTATCAAAATGTGAAACAAGGGGAGGCAATGCCTGTTTCTCTCAGCAGGTGGCAGCACAGCCAGATCAGACTACATCAGCAGTTTAGTCCCCAACAAATGTAAAATGGATGAGGCGGGGAACGGGAGATGGGACTGATGTTTTGATTCCTTCCTACAATGAGATCCTTAGGTGGGGGAGGGGCTTACGTTGGTGCAGTGGGGTTAAGCGGTGCAGGGAGGGGTTAAATGAAATCTCAGCATGCTAAGCCTGTTTTTCAGAGAACATTTAAGCACATCACAAAATCACTGCACAGTTTGCTGCAAATTGGCAGGCTCTGTTCATGAGACTGGTCCAGGACTGGAATATACAAGGGATGCCAAAGGTCAAAGCGGAACTATAGTGGCAGAGTTGTTTGTAGGGCCTAAGACTGACATATCTGGTGTGCAGCAGGTCAGGAGTAAAGAGATTTGGATACTCTATTGAGAACAGTGGCTGTAGACGTGGCTCAAGCCCATGATTATCATTCATTTTCATAAGCACCCAGTTCCCCCACAATATATCATGAAGTGGAATAAAGCCCACAATGATCCTTTAGGCATGAAGCTGATGAGCACAGTTCCTATGACAAACACAAGCCATCCTTTTCCTGTACATCCACCCTCCCTTTCTCCTTCATGATAACAGTCTTCAAGTATGTAAAAGATTGTTAGAAAGAGAAGGGTGATAAATTATTCTCCTTAACCACTGAGGGCAGGACAAGATGTAATGGGTTTAAGTCAGTGGTCCCCAAACTGTAGAGCGTGCCGCCTAGTAGGGTTGCTGGAACACTTTGTATAGTGGGGTCGGGGGGTGCCCGCGTGCACTGAGAGCCATTGAACCAAACTGTAAACCCTGTATATGATGGAAACCACTTCAAACCAGGTGCTGTGGGAGCACCCCAGTTCCAGCACCTATCCCCCTAGGGATGCATGGAGGAATATTTCCTGAGGCACATGGCAGGGAGCAGGCCAGCCCCCATGGGGAGGCAGGAAAGGAGTGCCATGCTTCAAGTCCCCCTCCGCCCCCAGCCTTGCCCCTTCTTCCAACCCCATTCAGCCCCTAGTCCTGCTCTACTTCCAGGCCCAGTTCTGCCTCCAGGCCAGATCTGTCCCCAGTCCCAGCTCTACTCTGCCCCCAACCCAGCTCTGCCCTTATCCTCTCATCTGCAGCTCCTCCCTCATCCCCAGTTCTGCCCCCAGCTCCGTGTTCAGCCCAAGCTTTGCTGCTGAGGAGGCCTTGGCTGTGCAGTAATGGGAGGGTTTAAGGGGGAGGGTGCAGACAGATTCTGTTAGCGTAAGGGGGGAAGAGGGAAAGTGACTGGAAACGTTTGGGCACCACTGGCTTAAATTGTAGCAAGGGAGATTTAGGTTAGACATTAAAAAAAAAAGCTACCTAACTGTCAGGGTAGTTAGGCACTGGGACAAATTACCTAGGGATGTTGTGGCATCTCTGTCACTGGAGGTTTTTAAGAACAGATTAGACAAATACCTGTCAGGGATGGTCTAGATAATACTTAATCCTTCCTCAGTGCAAGGGACTGGACTAGATGAACTACTGAAGTCCCCTCCTGCCCTATATGTCTATGATTCTGTTACTGGGGTTCTGGCTGTATGAAAGATGGTTCTCACCAGGCCTGCCTCAGTGCAGGGACTGAACTAGATGTCCTATCGAGGTCCCTACATGTCTGTGATGGGATTATGGGGCCATGTTGAGTGGCTGTAGTAACAGTGTTTTGCTTCTTGCTAGGTTGTTCGGAAGTACTGCCCACATCATGTCGGCCATTACCTGGGTATGGATGTTCATGACACACCGGACATGTCCCGATCACTCCCACTCCAACCAGGCATGGTGATAACCATTGAGCCAGGTAAAATGACACACTTCCAACCCTGATCCGGTAACAAGTCACACTGAATTGTCACCTAATTTTATGTAGCTGAAGGTTGCTTTACAATGGAATTAAAAACACATACGGAACTGGAAAAGCATAGTGACTTATTACCCGCCTAGTATACAACCAGAAATAGTAAATTGCAAGGGTGAGCTCTCAATGTATGTTCTTACTAAGGGTATGTCTGTACTGATGGTGGCAAAGTCGTCGCTGTCACGATCTTTCTGGATCGATTGAGCAGTCAGTGTAGACTCGCTCAATTGATCAGGAAGTTGATGCTTGTAAACTACACCCTCACGTAGTGTAGCGCAGTGCAGTGAAGACGGCGCACAGAAGGGAAGCACAGGGGTCAATGGGAGTTACGCAAGCTACTCTGTAGTTTGCATAACTCCCATTGACTGCCGCCGACTCTCCAGGTAAGTGTAGACCAGGGCAAAGTAAGCATTTTAGGGTGAACTTTCCTATGGATCATTACAGTTGGGCTTGCCAGTCCTCAATTAGCCAGTGTCAGAGACCAGTTTCTTTCTTCTCTCCCATTGTCCAGAACACTGTCAAAGTCACGCTCACATAGGCAGCACTGACATCAAGAAGTGCAGAAAAGCTAACGAATAGTGAAGGTTTATATTCCTATACATGGGGTCGTATGCAGAGGGGAAGTGCTCTCTTCCTTCCCCTTCCTCCAGGAGCTGCCCCAAACAGAGGGCAATGAGAGAAACTTTCCTTGACAAAGCTGAACCAGTTCAACCCTCTTCAGTATCGCTTAGTGCACAGCCCTGTTCTCATCACCACGTGAGCCAGTGAAGGGGGGAGCTAACGGTAGTGTCTTCTCATCCTTCTTTTCTGAGGAGTTTTATTCCCTTCTTTCCCTCAGGAATCTACATCCCCCAGGATGACATGGCTGCCCCAGAGAGGTTACGTGGCCTCGGTGTGCGCATTGAGGATGACGTGGTAGTGACGGAGGATGCGCCGTTGATCCTGTCTGCAGATTGCCCCAAGGAGATCTACCATGTCGAGCAGATCTGTGGTCGCAGCCCGTGATCTCTCTCCTCTGCCTTATGCACCCTCCTTGGGTTCCTCAGGAATCATGCTCACACACACGTGCAGTGATGTATAGGTTTGTGAATGGGCCTAGTTGCAGGGCAGTTTGAGTGGGAGGGTTGGATGGGGGTTGTTGCTGGTGTGAGGACTTTGTAGTTAGGACAGGGAATTGGATTGTTAATGGCTCAGGAAACATAACTTAAAAAGCAAAGAAACCATTTATTTATAGTTAATGCTTTAAAGATCTAGAACGCAGGAGGTGGATCCTTCCCCTTCTCACATGGCTCCTGCTTTTGTGTGCATGGTGTAACAGTCTTGCTCAGTACTGTCAGCAAGATGTTAGCCCCTGCCTCGTTCTTCCTTGCAGCTTCTTGAACAGGATGCAGAGGCTGAAGGCCATGCTCTGCACAGATTGCTCTTTGTTGGTCGTTTCACGCCTGCCAAGTCAGACACTTGTTTTCAAAGTGAAAACCTTCTAAAGTTTGTCTGAGAGAGGGGCTACGTGGGTGATTTGGGGCTTTTGTGGAGCAATGACAAGAGGGGATTTGGGAGATTAGAAGATGGGGTTGCGTTGTGGATAGGTTGTATTAACGCAGAAGGGTTTTAGCACCTAGGGATAAGGATATGTTAAACTCTCTAGGAGGTCTGAGAGAGATCAGCAATAGAAAGGAGGGGTCATCTGAAGGTACATGGCAGAGTTTATTACTTGGGAGAAAGGAGCGAGGCACTTGGCGCATGTTTGGATTGCCCATTCATCCTGCCTTCCGGTCTCTTCCACCCTCCCCCGAATTCTCAGCTCCAGACTTCCATTCTACCACCCGTCATCCACCTGAGAATGGTGAGCTGCTATTTCTCTAGTTCAGATATGTGTACATTAGTGTACAACTGTGTCTGGACAGTCAAAATCCTATCCAGGGTCTGAATGGCAGGTGTAGGCAACCCCACCAATGCCCCTCAAGTAGCCTATAATATATTTTGTAACTTGCCAAGAGAGGAGAGGAAGAAAACCTCTAGCAGAGGTTTCCAGGAGTAGTCTCCTTGTTGAATCTTTTTTTTAACATGAAGGACACCTGCCTTTTGGTGCATTCAAAATTTTAAAAAATTGTTTGGTCTTTGAAGGAATCTCTGAGCCAGTTATAAAGGTGATCCCTTGCCATCATAGGGAGATGAATGGATTTGCAAGTGCTAGAGAAGAGGATGCATCCTCATTCTCCACTCCCTCCCAGCATTCAATCCATTTCAAACAGCGGCAGATGTATCTACAGTACACATATACTGTGTTTGGTTATATATTGGTCATATTTTGGAAAGTAGCTTTCTATTTAATACATTGTGAAAAATACCACTGCAATGCATATCCCTTGTTTTATTTATTTATTCTTTTGCTTCTCTCCATTCCTTTTTTCGTCTTCTATTGTAGATCTCACTGTATATTCCTCTCTGTTATTTTCAGTGTATGTTGTTTTTCTTATTTCCTCCTCTACTTTTCTGTGCTTGCTTTTTTTCTGTCAGCCTTTCTTTCTTCCTGTCTGTCTTTCTTCCAAAATTTAACTTCCTAATCCCCATGCTTCTCTTTTCTAATCAGTCACTCCACCCACTCATCCACATTGACTCTAGCAATTAATATATAGGACTGGGAGTCAGGACTCCTGAATTCTATTTCTGGCTCTGCTGTTGATTTTGTGTGGTCTTTGGCAAAACCTTCTATACCTCTCTCTGCTACATTTTCCTCTTCTGCAAAATCTACTTACCTCTTTCACAAGTATTGCAAGGCTTGCTTAATTAGGGCCAAACTGTGCACCTTAGTGGACGTGCATTTCCCATTGCCTTCAAGGGGAGATGGTTGCATGTGTCCAAAGGATGAATTTGACCCTTCAAAGGCAACTAAAGTACCTGATCTGTTTTATTATAAAAATAAGGTGGGGGGGGGGAAGGTGAGGCTTTTAGTGAGTTTTACCAATCAGTCTATCCCTATTTAAAAGAATCTAATATATTTGATTGTGACAATTTTGTAAGATCATAGATACTACACTGGCAAGGACAATATAAATTGTTATATTATAGAAGGCTCACTAAAGATATATGGAGATGCATAACATTGCTGCTGATGTGCTAACTGATAATCACTTAGCCTGTATTCTAAATCTGTTACACATAATGTTATTTTTCCAAACATGCCTTTAGTGCTATGCCAACCAATACCTACAGATAGGAATGGCTGTGAACTTTGAATCTACATGACTAGCTGTGAATAACATTCACCTGTAAAGCTACATCTGCCCATGTACCTAAATGGAGAGTTGATGATTGTGTATCTACCTGTAAATAAAACTTTGAAATACAAAGTTATTTTTGAAAAAAGAATAATTTGTAGAAAGTCTTTTCTCTGGCCATGAAGTTACATAGATATAAGAACTTTCAGTAAGAACATTCTTTTTCAGGAAACTATAAACCACCTGTGAATTAACTCAGAATGAATTAACACGTTGTTGTTTTGGTATACTGTTGCACCTAGGAGTCTAGTCAGGACCCCATTGTGCTAGTAGCTGTACAAACACAGTGCAGAAAGATGGTCTCTACCCCAAGGGTTTATAATCTAAGTGTAAGATGAGACAACAGTTGGATACTAACAGTCAGAAGTACAGCTAAACAATGCAACAGTACTGGTCAGCATGATAGGCAGTGTCTTTTATTGAATATTTTTCAATGCAGGCACATAGTTAATAGTTATCCAAGAAAATGGTGTGTGATTTCCTTACAGAGGTGCATCCTGGGAATGTTGGCGATTAATTGTGTGTGTTAGTACAGAATCTAAATTGTTTGTTCATAGTTCTGCTGAGTGGTGAATAATGGATCTCCAAGAGCCTGTGTGTCCTCAAAACAGTTGTATGGTTGTCAGATTCAAGTTGAGATTTGCTCCAGATTCTATATTACATCCATGTTGTTTAGCCATTTCTTCAGGATAGCAATTTCTTTTGGAGGTATGGCTCAGGGGTGCATTTTTATGTGGCTGCAATTAATGTTTTGAATAAGTGTTCCTCATGGTTGTTCTGAATGGTTAAGAAGGGTGTATTCCACAGAATATAGAAAATTTGGGACTTATCTAACTGAATATTGAAGGTTTTTTCTAATTTATTGTGTGTGAATAATCAGAAAGCATGATCTGAGGCCTAAATATAATTGACAATATCCCTTTAAAATAGTGAGTCTTAATGTCTTTATTAAAGGCTCCTGGTCATCTGAGACAAGACAGCAAAGGCAGTGGGAGAATTTAAAAACCCACTGTCATTTTAAATGGCTGTTATCATGAAACACTACGGACTCCCACATCCACTAGTGTCATGACCTGACCAGTGGCGGGTAAAAAGCACTTAATCAGCAGTCTAATACGCCTTGGTTTACGATCTGTGTCTGATGTTGAAGTCAGGGACATGGCAATACGTTTTGTGAACAGAAATTGGTCTGAGCTTTCATATAACTATTTTCCATAAGCCCTTGGAATCTTCAATTAGCAAAACAGGTGGTATCGGCTTGCATGGCAGTGTTAGCTGAGGAGAGGTTACTGTACCATTTCCTTCCTCAGCTGCTCTGGCTTCCAGATGCAATTGAAGGTATTGACTTGGATCTATAAAGCCCAGGACGGGAGAGATTCCAGAGGACTGGAAAAGGGCAAATATAATACCTATTTATAAAAAGGGAAATGAGGACAACCCAGGGAATTATAGATCCAGTTTTTGTACCTGGAAAGATAATGGAGTAAATAATAATCTATTTGTAAGCACCTAGAAGATAATAAAGTGATAAGTAACAGTCAGCATGGATTTGTCAAGAACAAATCATGTTAAACCAACCCAATATCCATCTTTGACAGGGTAATAAGCCTTGTGGATAGGGGAGAAGCAGTAAATGTGATATCTGGACTTTAATATGGCTTTTGGTACTGTCTTACATGCCCTTCTCATAAGCAAAGTAGGGAAATATAGCCTAGATAAACCTGCTAGAAGGTGGGTGCACAACTGGCTGGAAAACCATACTCGGAGAGTAGTTATCAATGATTTACAGTCAAACTGGAACGGCATATCGAATGGGGTCCTGCAGGGATCTGTCTTAGGTCTGGTTCTGTTCAGTATTTTCATATATGATTTGGATAAAGGTATAGAAAGTACACACACAAAGTTTGCAGACAACATCAAGCTGGGAGGGGTTGCAAGCGCTTTGGAGGACAGGATTATAATTCAAAATGATCTTGACAAACTGGAGAAATGGTCTGAAATAAATAGGATGAAATTCACTATGGACAAATGCAAAGTACTCCACTTAGGAAGCAATAATTCATTGCATGAATACAAAATGGGAAATGACCGCCTAGGAAGGAAAACTGCAGAAAAGAATTTAAGGGTTATTATAGTGGATCACAAACTAAATATGAGCCAGCAATGTAACACTGTTGGAAAAAAAGTGAACATCATTCTGGGATGTGTTAGCATGAGTATTATAAGCAAGATACGAGAAGTATTTTCCACGCTACTCGGCATGGATAAGAAGTACTGTGTCCAGTTCTGGGCACCACACTTTGGGAAAGATGTGGACAAACTGGAGAAAGACTAGAGGAGAGCAACAAAAATTATTAAAGGTCTAGAAAACATGACCCATGAGAAAAGATTGGAAAAAAATTGGATATGTTTAGTCTGAAGTGGAGAAGACTGAGGGGGAGACATGATAAGTCTTCAAGTACATAAAAGGTGGTTATAAAGAGGAGGGTGATAAATTGTTCTCCTTATCCACTGATGACAGGACAAGAAGTATTGGGCTTAAATTCTAGCAAGGGGATTTTAGGTTAGGCATTAAGTAAAGCTTAACAGTAAGGGTGGTTAAGCACTGGAACAAATTACCTAGGGAGGTTGTGGAATCTGTCATTGGAGATGTTTAATAACAGGCTAGACAAACACCTGTCAGGGGTGATCTAGACTATGCTTAGTCCTGCCTCAGTGCAGGGGACTAGACTAGATGAACTACTGATGTCCCCTCCAGTTCTACATGTGTATGATTCTGTTACTCAGGTTCTGGCTATATGAAAGATGGTTCTCACCAGGCATTACTATGGCAGATGAGATCTGCTAAAGCACTCAAGCTAACAGTCCTGAGATATAAACATCAGGGAGTTCTGCTGGTCCTCAGAGAGTCCTTCACTTCTGTTGGTCTGTAAGAGGGAGACAGGTGCACATGTATTTGGAAGAGAGTTTTTTGTTGAAACAATGGAACAAGTCTTAAAAGGAGCCAAAGTATAAATGAAGATTCTCAGATCCATACCAGCAATCATTGAGAAGCTTCCTGACTTCCATAGTTCTGAAGAAGGGTTATCTTCACATTCCCATTCTACCTTCCCACAGAGCAGTCTTCTGCTTGGTGTATGGATGGCAGCTATTTCAAATCCAATAGTTACCATAGTCTGGCCTGTGCTCCCAGCCTCTTTTCCAGGAGTGTCTTAGTATCATGGAAGCACTGGTCACAGTTTCATTATTAAGTGCAGTGCAAAATTCATCTCAACCTTCTCTATGAAAAATATAGCATATCCTCCACAAAATGACAGCATGTATTCTGAGAAGAATTTAAGGGGTGGAAATAGAAGATGCAAATAGAGGGAGAGGCAAATTTGGATCTGCATGCAAGGGAGAGTGGAGATCAGGAGAAGGGGAAATTGTGGTGTATTTGTGTAGAGGAATGTGGAGTCCAGCATTGAGAGGGAAAACTAAGGTGTATTGTCTGCTGCTTTGTGCTGTTCTGGAGACATAAAGCAGCTTATAACCTGAGATAACTGGCCAATACACTCTGGCTTGTTTTTGCTGCTCCAGCGTGGCAGAAAGCAACCAGAATGTACCAATGAATCTGGTCCTAAAAGTTAAAATTTAAAAAATTGTTTAAGGCTGATATTATTTATCTTCTAATCAGTAGAGAGATTGTGGTAAAATTCTCTGCAGTTCTTGTTTGGTATGTTCATGTCTGACATTTTTAATAATTTAAAAAAAAGTAAATTCCTAGACAAAACCTACATTAGGGTAGAGAGAAGTTTGAGAGTAAGTATTGGTAATCTGGGTAAAATACACTGTAAGTTATAGAATCCTAGAAGTGTAGGACTGGAAGAGACCTCAATAGGTCATCTAGTCCAGTCCCCTGCACTCAAGACAGGACTGAGTAATAACCAGACCATTCCTGACAGGTGTTTGTCTAACCTGTTCTTAAAAACTTCCAGTGACGGCGATTCTACAACCTCCCTAGGCAATTTGTATGTTGTAATTATCTTGGAAACTAGCATTATAAAACCAGGACATGAAAAGTAAATATTAAACTTAGAAGAAATGGAAATATGTTAAGGAATAGAAACGCACGCATGCACGCACTCTCTCGCGCTCTCTCTCGTGTCCACAAACACTCAAAACCTTTAATTGTAATCTGATTGTTATTGCATGGTGTCACTATGGGTCAGCGTTAAGGCGGTTTGGGTGTCCTAACTCTTCATTTCCATTCCTCAAAATATTTGTATTTATTTTAAACTGGGATTTTATGTGTTAGGGTGCCTGGATCCTTATATAAGTGTCTTATTGTTATGTACATCCAAATGAATTTAACTTGGGTTTATAATGCATGTTTTTGAAATAATTACATCATTTCTGCAATGTCTTTACCCAAATTACTGATCTGACTTTCAGCTTTAACTCAATCTTAATACTGTTTTGTTTGGGAATTAATAAGGGCTTTCAGCAAGGAGGGAATTCATTCTTATCTGGAGCATTTTGCTGACCAGGGCTTTGTGCAAAGACAAAGCAGAAATAAGCAGGCACAAAGATACAGTTTTTGGACCTTATCAGCTTCATCATAAACACAGAGGAAAGCCATACAGAGCCAGGGAAGTCAAACAGACCTGCAGTGTGGGTGGAGGTGTGTGACACTTTCTGGGCATACCTGAGATTGTGAGGCACCTCTCTATCACCTACCCTTAGCATGAGGAAGCCTAGTCTGTGCCTGCCATGGGTCAGCTCTCCTACTCCACCAGCCCCAGGCAACACAAGCACTCCCCTCTCAGCCTACATAGGCTCCACTGTCTCTTTACAAGTTAATGAAAGGCACACTCCAACCACTGAGCCCTCCAAGCATCCCCCTGGAGTTCCCAGCCCCTGGTCCACTGGACAGTCACAGATCATCTGCTTCCAAAGAAACATCACAGCCCCAGAGGGGTAGCCGTGTTAGTCTGTATACAGCAAAAACAATGAGAGTCTGATGAAGTGGGTTGCAGCCCACGAAAGCTTATGCCTGCAGAAATTGGTTAGTATTTAAAGTGCTACAGGACTCTCGTTGTTAGTACAGCCCCAGTTCACCAGTTACACCTTAGATCACCCTCCGTGTAACACCCCGGTGCTCAGATATGTTTATAGTGAAATCAGGAATAGATTTAACAAAATACAGCAATTCAAAGTCATAGCAAGTAGAAGTATTGGAAAGAAATGGTTATGTATAAAATAAAATTATAACACATTCTAGAGCCTAGACTTAATTAACAAGATACTCATCCAATAAAGTAGTGCTCACCAAAGCTTTACAGCCAGGATTGCTGCAACCCTTCTTTCATAAGGCAGACCATTTTGTCAGCTTGCTTCCCCGGTAAAGGGTCCAGGGTGCTAATTGGCATGCCTAGATATATCAGAACAATCTTTTGTCCTTATTCATAAACAGGACCTCTACCCCTGCTGATTGTTTCTTCCCGTGACTTTCCTCTCTTGTGGATTTCTCAATCTCTTGAATAGCATTAGGCTTAGTATGCAGATAGGCATACACTGTGAGGCAGACAAGACCTATATGATCAGATAGGGAGAGAAGCATCTGTTACCATCTGTCTGAAAGGAACGTTCCTGAGGGATGTCACCTCCTGGTGATCTGCCTTAAACTTTAGGAACATCATTTTCAGTATAGATACATCTATCTGTACATGCATGTCCCAATGATTGTGATGACCATACTACTCCTGGCTCACCATAAAGACCTTACATGCCACCCTTCGGTGAACTCTGTGCACCTCATGTGCTCTCCGCCAGTTGGCACCAAGGGGACGCTCGGTCACATGGGGGTGATAAGGTTACTATCAGGTACAAAGTGTTCTTTTCACAGGAATGTTAACAAAAGATGAAGATTGCCATAAAGAGAACAAGAAAGTACCACAGAAATAAAATCCCATCTCTGTTGGAGCCTATTAGTAATGTTAATCTTATGCACAGATCTGCTCAGGGGCAGTGGTCAAAATCCCATCATCTGTTCTGCAGGCCCTCCACACTGTGGAGAATCAGACTCATGGCTATGATAGCATGCCTGCTGCGGTTTGGATAAATAAAGTGGGATAAATATGAACAGCCCTACACCTGAGAGAGGCTTAGGGCAGAGCGAGATTCCCTATCTCTGTGTACACCACTTCAAGGAGAAGATGAAGAGGCAGAAGTTTACATGCAGAAGTTAGATGCAAAGTAGACCCAGCAAGTAAGTGTGGTAAGTTTGGGGAAGGATATGCTGTATTCTTCATATATAATACAAAAGTTGAATCCCAGCTTTAAGTGCAAGGCTCAGCTCAACCATATCTATTGAGCTATGACTAGTGCCTCTGTAATTAGTAGGCTTACATTCTAATCTTGGATTTGCCACATGTTACTGCATATGCTCAGAGAAACTGTAACTTTAAACACCTGTGGATTCACAAGGGCAGGTGTTTGAGCCATGGCCAGTGTGTGCCAGATTCAAGACTCGGTTTATAAAAACAGGCATTTTTTAAAAGCTCCTGAACACCTTTTTGTTTCTGCCTGATAACTCTGGCCATTTAGCAGCCTTGGTTTAATTCTCAGATTTAAGTCATTGATTTAGACTGAGGTCTCTTCACCATTACTCAGATATACCATCAGGTTCCTGGTTGACCCTGTTATTGAATATTTATATATTGTTGCCCATGGGCTGGACAGTGATTGATTCTGGGCCTTGCAAGAGGTGGAAAGAAACTGATGTAATGGAGTAAGATTTGGTGTAACCCTGTTTATTTACATCCTATTATTATTACCACAGTGCATGGAAGCCTTCTTGCTCTTAATTTGAAAGAGACCCAATTGCACATAAGCAGTTCCACAATCCTCAGCTCACTTACCCTGAGCAGCCACCAGAAACAGCTGCCTCCATCACTGACTCTTCAGATCTGCAAACATCCTCCCAACTGCCCCAGACCTTCCCCACATGGCTGCCTGTAGCAACCCAGGCAGGAGCCAGAATAGCAGCAGGAGTTCACCCTGGATAGATTCATCAGACTGGCTGGAAGATTCATTACAGTATCATTGAGGCTCTTACAGTGCTGATCTCTGGTATGTATATTGCTTTGTATCCTTTTTTATCCAGGAGATGTGCTGAGGGGAGCATTAGGGGAGGGGGTGGCCTTTTTTATTTAATTAAGGTTGTATGAGCATGACCATGATGAGTGTAGCCATGCAAAAACTATGTAATTATCACTAAGATATTTTAAAATTTGTGGACCCACATTAAACTGATTTTTAAAGGGACCTTCCCGCCTCTCCTTTTCTCTTTCTCCCTCCCCCCAATCTCCCATGGTGTTATTACCAGGCCGAATTAAGGTTTTTGCTGAAGGATAAATTTTTAGTTATAAAAATAATGGGGAAATTTATCAACTATCTTAAAAGCTATATTCAAAGATAGCCTATGCAATGAGTTTCAGTTAGTAGGGAATTTTGAAGAGTCTCTGAGTTAAGGCAGAGTTAAGGTTGCTTGGGTTTCCTGTGTGCATTTCTATACACTAACACCCTTGGATTTTTTCTGAAGTTTAACCTTAAGTCGGAACTTCCTGGATTTATAATGCTTAGTTTTTGGATAATTACAATGTCCTTGTAGAGTATTTACCCTAAATTACTACTAAGTATTCTCAACTTTAACTTCATTTTAAGGTAATTTTTCTCTAAGAATTTTACTAAATAATGTGTGTATGTTTTGAGGTGTCTGATTGTTGTGGTTTTTAACCAAAAGGGTGCTCCAAAAAAGGCGAGACTTGCTGTCTGAAAAATCTGAAAAAATTAAACTTTTTAAAAATGCTGTAATTTAAAAACTACATTACTTTTGAACCCAAATGTAATTTTGAAAATACAAGCATGCTAAGACTTACATTTCCAAATATGTTTTTCAAAAATATTCGAGACAGAACAAAATGAAAGGATTACAACGATCCAATTAAAAGGAAAATTACAGTGCAACCTTTATTATGAACTTACACTAACGTCTTTAAAATAATCATGGCAGTGCAATACAACAATTGTTGATTTTCTTCCATCCTTAGTTTTAGAACAAGAAATGGTCTGGCATCAAATGCTAAATTTCTTAAAGCACTTATTTTTAATGACTGTTAGCTCTTACACTAAGAAAGGATTACTTGTAAATTCTCAGACAATTAATTCATTCTATACTCCATTCATAGTTTTCATAGAGTGCAAGGCCAGGAGGGACAATTAGCTCAGGTAGTGTTATCTGTATATCACAGACCATTACATTTCACCCAGTTACCCCAGTATTGACCCCAATAACTTGTGTTTGACAAAGGCACGTTTTCCAGAAAGACATCCAGAGATGGAGAATCCACCGCTGATCTTGGTACTTTGTTTCAATTGCTAATCATCCTCACTGTTAAAATAAATAAATAAATAAATAATGCCTGATTTCTGATTTGTCCCTAAATTCTAGTTAAAAGTAAGTTTGTAATTTTGGGGAGGATACATTGTATTCTTCCTACATAACAATGAGGTTGCCAAAGAGGTTGCCTTATGTGCAAACTAGCATCTCTATAAAGAGGTTTAATATACTGAATTTTTTCTCAGTCACTTATGTCACACCAGGGTTGATACCATGTCATGACAGGGCTAATATCTATTGCCTTAAAAGGATTCTGTTATATCTTCCTTTTAAAAAAAATCAAATGCATAAAAAACCATTTTCAACCTTAAACCACCAACTAACTAATCTAGCTGGCTATTAAAATGCACAAATTGAGATGTCTAGGCTGGAGGCCCAGACAGATGTCTTGAACCTCGCTTGTCAGGTGAGAGGATTATTCGGACTCTTATTGGACATTGGTCAACAACTACTACCTCTGAATCATGCTGACTCTTCGATCATGCAGCTACTTCTTTTTTTCACAAAACAATTCTGACTGCAGAGGTCTGTGCAGATGCTGAGGTGGATTAGCCACCTTGAGCCTGTTGTGTTTTTCATGATCACTAACTGGATGGGCATGACGCCTGGTGTGATGCCATCAACTGTGGTCCCTCTGGCTGATGCTATGGTCCTTAGTAGACTATGCATGCTTGATGGTGAGCTTGTGTTCCTCCTGTCACTGTAAGAGCACTGTCTGTTGCACTCTTGATGCCAGCAAGACAGGACCGATATCCTCCATTGTTCTCTTCCATGTATAGGACTATGACCCTCAGGGTGGTTATAATATAACCTTTCAAAGGGTCCACTCTTTCAAGATGATGCCTCACCTGAGTTTTTTTCTGAACCTTGTGGATGTGCCTAACCCAGATTGGGGGAGGGGCCAGAAGGGGCTGACACTGAACTGCCATTGCTGAGAGATTATTTCAAACTGGGTTGAATCCGAAGGTTGACGGCTGTTCCAGGTGAGCAGCCCTGTGCATATGGAACATGTATATGACTTTGTTCATATTCATATTTAGGGTACATGAGATGCTGTTTTCCCCTGAACACTTTTTATTGCACATATGACAAAAATATGTATATAACTAATGTTTTCCTCTTTTTTCAGTGATAAATCCAAGCCAAGGTGGTGATATAGCTATATAATAATAATCAGGGGATACAGAACCATACAGTAGAGGTAAGTCTCTGTTTATTTTGCCATAATCATTTGTAGTTTCCTGCTCCCTTTTGAACTGGTCCAAGTTCTGTGTTGCTGTTGCTGGGACATGCTCCTTTGTGAGCTTTACTCTGACAAGGGTACCCAGCCTGTGGTGGCCTTGCTGTGATGGATCGCTGTTGTCAGGACTGCATTTCTGGCCTGGGTTAAGGGTGGTAAGCTCATCTCCATTTAATGATGTTTCAATAAGTTAGCAAAGTCAAAGGCATTCAGTTGTGTAGGAATGACAATTTCCAATGCCTCCTTTATTGCATCTATTACTTCTGCCCAAAAGGTTTGTGTTAGTGGGCATGGCCATATAGCATGAAAATAGGAGGCATCTTATTTACACTTATTGCAAATGCTGTGCACTTTTTGGCACATTGTCTCATAGTCCAGGAGTAAAAAGCTCCTAAGGAGTATAAAGATCCTAGGAGGAGGCTGAAGTTACATAAAAGGCACACTTTATTTAAAAAAAAAATCAGAGTAAGTTTACATTTTTAGAAATTTCACCAAAATAAGTGAGATTGACTTGTATAACAATATATATATTCATGTTTTTAAGAATATACTTTACTGAGTTGAAAGCAAGACCCCAAACCTCCATAGCATAAATTGCCTCTTAATCTGAATAACTATTTGAGATTTGAAATGTGTAAATGACAAAATCTTTCTCAGCTCATCCCAAGTGCCTGTCCCTGTGACTGTTAGATTGTTGTGAAAGTAACTGGCACGTACCACTCCCTGCCCCAAAGTCTTATTTCTGCACAATATAGTGCCACCTGTCACACCTCTACTCCATCATAGAAATGCCAGCTCTGAGCATTTCCAAGTTTATGGAAACATCGCGAGTTCTAGTGTTACCCCAACAACTTTATAACTAATGACAGGATCTTTATTTACTTAAGCTCTGCTTTTTTTATGCACACAATTCTGAGGTCCTCTATTACTAATCAATATTTGAAACGTTTTAAATATTAATGTTACGTTCAAGTTACATGTAAAAGAACTCCTGGCCCCCCTATGCCCATCCCTTTACTGAACACCCCACTACCCTCCATGTGGACATTTGGTGCAGTAGATGGTTGTGTCAGGATAACAGACCATACCAAGTTCCTTATGGACAGGCAGACACCACCAAATTATGCAGGAAATCTAGGTTATGGTGAAACTTCACACCTGTGCAAAGCAGAGTCTTCTAATGTAAATTCTTAGGCATGTGTCAGCAGCAACCAGCACTTACAACAAAAGCAACAATTTCTCAATTAATATTAATATTCTGTGTCATATTACTAAGCAAGTGCAGCTTCTATTACAGTTTCAGAGTCAAAGCAAACAAGTGCAATGGTTTGTCAATTGAGTAAACATCATTTCATTCATGACGAAGCAGGCATGTTGGATGGTTGCCCTATCCGGCTGGGGCACCGCGACCCTTCCTTGGGCCTAGGCTCTGAGGAAGGCCCTTGTGCCTCCTTGATGGGGAAAACAGTTAGTGTCTATTCCAGGCCTGGGGCCACAGTCCGGGGACAGGTGACCCTTGGCGTCTGGCCCGTATGTAGGGTGCAGCTGGTAGTCAGTCTGCTGCCTCCAGCCTTGGGGCCGGGTAAGGCAGGAGTGGGATCTGGCCTCCACCCCTTGAGTTTATTGCCTCCTAACCTTAGGCAGGGTGAGGCAGTAAAGAGGTGCAGAAGCAGTTTATCGCCTCTGACCCGTGGGCAGGATGAGGCAAGGCAGTTGGTGGCCCCCAACCCTGGAGCAGGGGTTGAGGCATGGAAGCAGTTTAGTGCCTGGGGTGGGGTTACGGGGGGGGGACGACACATGACACATGACGGACACACGACACGCAGGCCTGCTCGTCTCCACTGCGTCCTAGCCCAGGGCCCTAGCAGTGGCACTGAATCACCAGGGCTCCAGCTGCAACATGCTGATGATGGGGGTTTCGCCCGACTCAGCCGCTGTCTAGCAGGCTGCCCCTGGGCCACTTCCTCCCCCTGGTCCCTGGGTACCTGAGTGTCCCCTGCTTCCTCGGGCTCGCTGGCCTGCGGCAGGCCCGCCAGTCCTTCCTCGTCGACCAGCACCAAGTCTGGGAGTTCCTCCGCGGACGTCAGCTCCTCTAAGTCCTCGGTCTCCTGGGCTTCCTCGGCATCTGGCAACTCCTCCAGGTCCGCGCTGGTCTCCCAGTGTACCTACCACCCTCGGGTGTCTGGGGGCTCGGTCCAGCTGCTCAGGTTCGGTGGCCCCCTCCGGTCACCGGGGTTAGGTAGCTCAGTCCAGTCACTCGGGCTTGGTAGCCCAGCCAAATCACTCGGGCCCAGTGACCCTACCCAGTCCCTGGGGCCTGACGATGCAGGTAGGTTTGGGGGCTCCCACTCAAGGAGGCAGTTCCTCCCCGGGGTGGCTCGGCTGGGGTCCGGCTTCAGGTGCAGCCGGCGGGGAAAGCACGTCTGTCTCTGGCGGCAGCCCTCTCCCTTCTGAGCTGCTGGCTCTACCTTTTATACTTCCTTTTCCTGTGGAAGCTCTGCCCAACTGCCCTATCCAGCCAGGGCGCCGCAACCCTTCCTCAGGCCCAGACTCTGAGGAAGGCCACTGTGCCTTCTTACAAGGCATCTTTCACATTATATTTGCAGTTGAGTCTGATCCCCAAAAAACCAAAAGATTTGTCCTTTAACTATATCCACTATACTTCTGTGCATGATGAGGTAAGTTGAAGGAAAACAAGATGCAATTTGTTTATTCTGTCAAAGTTCTGGACACCATCTTTTAAACTACCATTCACTTATCATTCAGAGAATGAAACGTCCTACCCCAGAAAAATCTTTCATCTGCCCACTCTAATAAACAGTAATCTGTAATAATAGATAAGTATTTACTGACATACTTGGCCACTGTAAGACAGATAGTTATTCAAAAGAGAATTTGCAAAATGGAAGGTGAGATGGAGGGTGTCATGGCACTCTACTGCGTAAATATAAAGCTTTGGGTTTAGGAGTAGCATGTGCCAGCTATTTCAAAACAATCTAATGGTCAGAGAGACATGTCACTTAGGGTGACTGAGGCAGGATTTTGTTCTTTATACATCACCAAATCTCAGTAACTTATTTAAATTGAGGCAATTTACACCATGTGGGACAGGTGTCTTGCTTTCATCTCAGAAAAGCCTATTTTTAAAAACTTGTATGGTGCTATAAAATTTTATTTTCACGACATTTCTAAAAATTTTAATTTATACTGCTTTTTGTTACTGTTGTTAAATTGTGTGCCTTTGAATAAGGAACTGGGGAACAGAAATGAGAAACCAAAAATCAGCCTCCTAGATCCATGTTTGCAACATGTATTATTTCTGGAAATACAGTATGTGTTTGATATAGCTTCCAAACCACAGCTTTTGGTTACATTTGATATTTAGATCTTTATTTCAAAGAATGATGGTTCCTACAAAGTTCCCTTGCACTAGGTTAATTCATACAGTATAGGCTGCTGATATAAACTGTTTGGCCTTCCTGGGTCGTAATGTCAGCTTTCTAATACAGCGCATATTCCTGCAGATCTTTGTTAGTATCTGGAATGTTTTAAAATATGGTGTCTGAGCTGTAGGTAGAGTTGCTTGCACTTACTTAAATCTAGTTTGTCGTACGTGCGGGCAACCTACTCTTTGTGCTTTTTATTTTATTTCATTGCATAGCGCAATACTGCCTAAGGCCCACAGTCCCAAATTTGCCCATGTTTGGAATACAGGATCAATTAGTCATTGTGAGAAACACAGATCTCCTAATACTGACAGCTCCCATGAAGTTTTATATCATATTCAGAGGCCTTTTCTCACCTTTTGCCACATTTTGATTGTACTTTGTATAATGGGTTGGTCTGTAGTGGGAATGCACAAATAACCACACTTACGAAGCAGTCTTTATTAAAGCAACTGGAGGAGGTGCAAATTATTTTATTCCCAGTCAGATGCTATCCATTGGCTCTGAGGTCCAATGTATTCTAGAAGGGGAGCCCAAAAGTACTCTTCAAAATCAGACCATTATCAACCTTCTGTTTTGGGTGACTGAATTTATTTAAAGCAACTCATGGTTTCTTCCCCCTCCATAAGAAAGCAGTGACAATTCTATAAAAGTTAACAAAAAGAAAATTTAAATTAAAGGGATATGTCTGGATGGGGGTATAATATCCTGGGCAGGATATTACAGCCACTCTGTCCAATATTGATAGAGGAGGTTTTTCCCATTTAGTAAGTTCGTCTTTAAATATCAATCATTATTCTGTGCAATTTTATATGAAAAATTAGCACTATCAGAACCCCCTGTGTAGCCTATTTGGTGATGGGAAGCTTGGGATTCCATGAGTCTTATGAAAACAGTGTATTATATTTTTTGCACTGTTATGCCACATCTTAATTCCTGAGGCATTATCCATCTACCCTTAGTAAATGGTTGACCATGTCTATACAGTGATCCCTCAACTATTAAGCCACTCAGAAAGCTCATGATTGAAATGCACATTAGGTTAAATATATTGTGAATATCTGCACCTGAAATAAGCTCCCCATTGCCTGGCACAACCAATATTTTAATACTTTTATATATCTGACCAAAAATATGTTTCCACCTGTCCAGCTATTCTAAACAATACCCTGATGCAAGAAAAGGCCTGAGGTCAAATTTGGAACTTTCCCCACACTGAATGAGAAAAATGGATATGGTTTTGAGCTACCCTGAGGTAAGATCAAATGTCAGGGAAGGAGGTGAAATATATAAAAGCTACTGAATTTAAATATTTGCTTTCTAAGTAATGCTAAAAAAATCAACCACTGGGTCTCACAAGAGGAGAATTCCTCCACCCCCATCTTTCTCTTCTCCTAGAAACTGGACCTCCTGATTTTGAGTCCGAAATTTATCCCCCTTTTACGCTCCCTGTAATGCTGTCTATGCCTAAATATACTATAAAAGTTCTTTACAAACTTTAATTATACAAAAACCAGTTAAAACTTCATCCAGAACAAACAGAAGAGATCAGCACAAAACTTTAAACATGATGCCAGTTAAACCAAGTACGCAACTGAAAGCTAAACTCTTAAACATCTTGCTTACTGTCTGATGGCCAGACATTAGTTTTCCTGGAAGCTCAAGCTATAGTGAAGAAAATTGGTGGCCACAAAGACTGACAACACTAACTAGATGTGTGGCAGTGGGAGAGACAGAGTTGGGGTGTTCCCAAAGTTGTCCTTTGGCTAAAAATATCTAAAAGTGAGTATTGAGAAACAAATAGGAGACTGCTTAGTGTACTCAAAGCAAAATGATACCAAATGATCATTTGCTTGTTAGTGAGAGGTATTAAAAAGCACATAATCTTTACTTCCAGTACAGCCAGTTCACGTTTGCTGGGGATTGGGACACTTCAAACATACACCCTCTAGCTTGATTTCAGAGCAACTATGGTGTTTCCATACAAACTTGATTGTTCCTCCCAAGAAAGCCATTGTTAAAAACGTTTGCAGAATTGCAAAGAACAAGCCCCCTTCACAACCTGATAAACCTACATGGAAATTTCAGACATTTTGGCCTCACAGCAAAGAAATGGGAGATGCAGAATGAACTGCACTCCATAGTGATTCTTAATGTAAATAAGGTGAAATGCTATGTTTCATGAAGATAAAAGGGCTCTAGATAAACCCTACACTCCACTAAATCTGAAATCTAGATCTTAACAATTCAGACTAACCTAAATTTGAAACAAAAGATAGCTGAACAACTCATCTTTAGAAAAAGAATGGCTAGAGAAAAGAAGGGAATGGTTTAATTAAAACAAAAACCAAAAACCCAGAATAGCTAGAGTGCAAACAATGTTAAAAATAGGTGCTGTTATCATTTTTCTGATTCCAGCAATTTACATGTTAAAGGATGAGGTTTGGTTACTTTGTCATTGTCATCTTAAATAGTTATATTTGTTGTTAATGGTCATGAAATGATCTGATTTTTTAAAACCAGACCCATTGTCTGAGTGGCCTTCCATGATTCCCTCTGTTTGAGTAAGGCTGTGAAAAGCATGTTTCATATTCATATCAAAATTAAACTATTTTCTAATTTTTCTGAGTATTGTCTCACTCTCCCCTACACTATGAAGCAGGTGAGAAAGAGGGACTGACCAGCTTTTTATGTTCTTCATAATCTTGAATATTTTGCTCAAGGGAAGTGGAACTAAAGAAGTCTCTTCCTGCAGCTTCAGATCCCTTGCTAATCAAAGGCCTATCTTGGTGATATTTGACAAGCTTTCATTGAGATAGTTTGCCAGCAAATCCCCACTGAATGAAGCATTTCCCTATGCTAAGGTCAGTTCCCTGTCATGGATGGATGGTTCTGGGGAGGTAGAGAGAGGGCTGTGTATTGTTTATTCTTCCAGGAAGTGAAAAGACTGAGTGCTACCTATGGTGTGTAGGGGTGCAGAGTTATGCCAGTGGAACCCAAGCCCTTTCTCACCCAACTTTTTTGGTTTCTTTGACATGCCCATGACATTCCTTATCCCAGAGCTACAGCTCTCTCCAGCCTGCTCCTTTGAACTATGGCAGCATCATAACAGAGCAGTTTAGGTTGCACCTTGGGCCATCAGCATGCTTTGAACTTGTTACACTTCTTTACTAAATGCAGGAGTCTCTACCCCTTAAGCTAATGGAGGAACTCTCATAGCTGGTAGTCATAGTAAATGCTGAACTTCTTATGGGGACTAACTCTTAAAGATGACAAAGTGTGATGTTTGAAGAGAGCAAGATGGATGGGGCTGAAGCTTCCAAGGTGGTTATTGCAAATCCAAAGGGATGCTTTTAAAAAATACTTGTGTGAGGACATGCCTGACATTCTATAAACTAAATAAGGCATTTTTCAAAATCTCCCTCACAATGGGCACAAAGCATCCCTAAAGCTGCAGCCGCCTATGTCACAGGTATTGCAGCAGAGCAGAGTATTCCCAACTCTGGGAGGGGGTGGGATCAAGTGCATCCCTACGTTGGAGGGAGAAAAATAATTCAGCGACCAGAGTGAGGAGATGGAAGCAGCAATAGGAGGAAAAGAAACACAGATGCTGTAAAGAAATAAAGAAGGAATTATTCATTTCACTTCAGGGCTTCCTACAGAAGAGATCAAGGTACTCAAGCCTGTCCTTTCCAGAGTGCTTCTGACTAGCTCCCATTCCAAGGGAGGTCAGTGACAGATTTTTCACATTTAATGGAAGGTCATCACATCAGATTGCTAGCTCCTCTCCAGAGGGTGCTGGAATAACTTTGTTGGGTAACAAAAGTAGTGTCCATCCTGTTTCATTCACTGCAGTAAGGGGACAGGATGTTTGACACAGTGAGACATTTACAAGACATGCAAACCATGGACTGAATTCCTTCAGCAAATAAATTCTCCAGTTTATTTCACTGTTCCCAAGAGAACCTGCAAGGGATCGTTCTTTATTGGACTAAAATAATTAAACCAGTGGCCTACAAGAAGTTTACAAGGGAAACTAAATGGATAGTCAAGGAAGGGTAAGCCCATTCTATTATTTACTGTCTGTGGACATTCATAACATAGGGAGAGCAGTTCAACACTAGAAATATTTGAGATTCTGCTTCATGGATTTCCCCCTAGTGCACAGAACTACCCCCACCCCCATTCACTTTGAGATCAGCAGTCAGGGGGCCAAGTTCTGTACTGGCTGCTATGCTTTGGAATCCCATTAAAATCACTGGGGTTGCATGTAGTATAAGTCAACACAGAATCTGACCAGGAGCTTCTGCAGAACTGACTGTTCTGTTGGCTGCCCATTGAAGGAAGGAGGGCCTGGCAGTTATTTCATCCTTGGACCCTGGACTTACCTGTGGGTCACTTTCTGCAGGAGGCAGAGATAGCTCTTTGATGGGCACTGGAACGGCTTTGTGGAACTGGGGTGGAAGTGAATGTGTCCTAAAGTCACAGCTTCCCATGACCCTGATGCACCTCAGAATCTGTCTCAGACCTACAAGAGAGCAGTGAATAGAAGTAGTTTTAAGTTTCAGTCTCAACAATGCTGCCCTGTCAGAGAGGGAGTACACCTGCTGCATCTCCTGATACCCTGTAACAAGGATGATCCCCTGGGCTAGAGCTCTTCTGCTGTCCCTTTTCTTCTTTGGAGCCTTTGTACCAGAAGCAGTGGGCAAATCCCTTCCCATTTCCCTCTCTGTAAACCCTTTCTGTCCTGGTGATTATCAGAGACCCCCCCACTAAAAGGGATCTCTCTGTTGGAGCCTGTCGGTTGTAGAGTGATGACCGCAGCTGCCAGCCTGCTTGGATAGGGCTGGCTCTTGCAGGGTGCACAGAAGTTCAGGAGAAATGATATGTCTGCTCCTGTCGCTATTGGGAGAAGATCATCAGGGCACCTAGAAACTGGGCAAACCGTAATGGCTCTTTTTTCAGGAGTGTGCCCGTTATAAGAGCCCCAGGTAGACATACTGCTCTCCCCTGGAGATTCTCTGGTCTGTCCACCAATCTTCCTTTGATCCCCTGAGCTCCATCTTCATGTGCCTGTCAATCAGTAGATCGTACCTTGGTTGCCATGGTGTCCATGAGGAGGGCTCAGGAGGTGGCTGTTGTCTCTCTATATATAGTTTTTTCACCCATGACCCTGGCATCTGGGCTTCTAGTGTTTCCTCCTCACTTCCCTTGTGCTTCACCAAGGCAAAGTGGTTTTAAGAACGATTCCTTCCTGTGATGGGGTGCTTCATGAACCGCTAGGATGGCACCTCCTCCTGGTCACTCCAGGGAATACTAATGATGTCAATGCCCTTTGCATGCCATCTCTCCTCCTCATTTTGAGTCTGCAGCCCCTCTCTCGCTCCACCAGCTGCAGCCTCCTCTTCATGACTCAACCCTCCAGCCAGGTCACTATCCATGTTTCCCCCTTCCACGATATCCAAGTCTTCCTTCAGCAATCCTGGGCAGCATTCTTTCTTCACCAGGAGTCTCAGGTAGTCTTGCCATTCATTGCCCCAAGGTGCCACTCCCTCAGTGGCTGGCAGGGGAATTCAGCCTGCCCTCTACTCTGGGTTCCAGCTCAGAAACCCTCTAGCCACTAGCCAACATCTGTTTCCTCCTGGACCTTACTGCCATTCCCTGAACTCTTTCCTTACCATCTGGCTCCCCCTGGTTTGCCAGCTTCACCACTTCCTTCTCACTGGGAGCAACTGCCAGCTACACATCTCTGCAGCCTCCAAACACGTCTCTCATCTCCTAGGAAGTGACTATATCCTTTCCCAGCAGCCCCCTCTACGTCCAATTTCCTGGCTTTATAAATCCAGTCCAGCTCCTTCCTCCTCAGCTGGGCTCCCTCACTCAGTCAGGGGATGCTTAACCACCTGATGTCTCTCAGCTATGTGTTAACTAGCCCCATTCTCAGTCTGCAGTCACCCTTTCAGGGCAAATGCAGGATGAATACCTGATCACACTTCCTTTATTCCACCTCCAGGCTCCTCATCTCAGATAAGAAGCAGTTTTACCTAGATGTCACCCTTTTCTAATGCCAAAGGATGCCTCTGTCACGACCCTGATTTTAGAAGAGCCTTAACATTGTGTCTGGAAAAAATTAAGTGCTTTCATTCTTCTCAATGACTTTCATTTAGGAAGAGCCCATGATGGAAACAGACGCCTACTGAACCTTGGCTCAGCTGAATAAAGCTTGACTGTGGGAATCCCGTGCAGCCAAAGGAGCTCCCTGTTATCTCAACACCTTGGCTGCTGCACTTCCTGGGTGGAAAGATAGCAAGTCTTGTGGCAAAAAGATGCACAGTTGCTATCTGGCATTCTTGCCTAACTTTGATCTCTCTTGACATGGCCTTTAAAGGTATATCTACGCTGCAGCATAAACCTGACTCTGTGGGACCTGAGCTTGTGGGCTTGGTGTTTCCAAGGTCATGCATCCACACCACATTGCAAACCCAGGCTTACAAATTGCTGCACCGCAGTCTCACAGCCATGCTAATGCATCCATACTGCACTATCCAGGCTTTCTGACGCTGGTCTGCAGCTTGCCTGCATCAACACTGCAAAATGACAAGTCTTGGATCTGAGTCACAGATTCGAGCTCTGACCCAACCTCCTAGAAGGGTGCTAGGACCCAGCTCCTGAGTGCTTGCTGACCCAAATCAGACTGATTTGTATGTGGATGGGAGCAGGGCGTGGGCTCAAACCTGAGTCAAAGCCCATGCTTCGTCAGCAGTGTAGATATACCCTCTGAGTACAGTGCTGAGAATAGTCTGTCTTCACTAATTTCCAACCTCTGTTCTCTCTACGTGAGACTGCTGGACAAAGTGCTGTATTCCAGGCCAGCATATAGGAGTTGTAGATATTATAATATCTGTAAACAGTGTTTCAGTATCTCCCACACAGCAGTCTGGAACAGCCTCCCCTTGTGTTACCGAACAGACATGGATTTCTGGAACCAGTAGGAATTCATTGATTTTACTTCGGTAGTTTCTGCAATTTTTACAGTCGACCTATTGTTGACAGATTATCCATTGTTATTCATGCACTGGAGAACATGCTTTTCACTAATTTTACTGAATCTTTTTAACACTCTCCCTATTAACATTCTATTCTTCATGGGGATCATGAAAACTTCACAGAAGCATCCTGGGAGACACAGGCTGGGAACTAGAGCCTTTGGCTCCAAAATGTTTCTTCAGTGAGATTAGTGATACTATCTTACTCCTGTGGTGTAAGATATGGACCTCTCTTCATTCCATATTAGTGTATTGGAGATGCAGAAATACTATTTTCAGGTAAAATTCTAACTTCCCAGATTGCTGCCTTCCTGTTATTCTCTACTCTAGACCCATCTCCTTCTGTCCAAAGTAAAATCTTAGTCTGTCTCTCTGACATCTCATGGATGTCTAGCCATCAATCAGCTTAAGCTCAATATGGCTAAAACAAAGCTCGTAATGTCCCCCCACTTCCTTTCTTGATCCCTGTGAGACAACACTATCATCCTGTCTGTCACGCAGGCCCATAACACAGCATCCTCTTCAACTCAGACCTCTCTCTAGGTCCTCACATTCCAACTATATCTGAACACTGCAGATTCTTTAAGAAAAACATTGTGCTGTCCACCCAAATGGCTAAAACTCTCATCCAGACTCTCATCATCTCACATCGCGATTAGTGCAGTATCCTCCTCTCTGCCCTTGACAAATGCAATCTTACTTCATTTATATCTGTTCAGAATGTGGCTGCCAAGATCATTCTCTTAGCCCATCACTTTCACTAAGTCACTCTTCTTTGCATCCTCTGCTGGTTCCCCCTTTTTTATTGCATCAAAGAAAGATACTTGTATTCACTTTCAAGGCCCTCCATGGCTTAACCTCACTCTCCCTGTCATCTCATTCAGTATCAAGATGTCAACTTCTGCCTCCAATCAGCCACTTGTTAAATTTTCAGAAAAGCACCTTTGTGCTTTCTCTTATGCTGCTCCTCACAATTGAGAGAAGCTCTCTGTAAATAGCCACAAAACTAATGGACTGTCCTTCAAATAGCTCTTCAAAAGTCTCCTTTCCCATGATGCCTACAAAAAACTTGACAGCATTTAAGCCACTAGTGCACTATCATGTAAATCACTGCTCCCCTCCTCCCTGGTCCCTGAATACACACGATTTTGGCCCGGTGAGTAAAAAAATGAAAGGAAGATTTGGAGAGTGGGACACAGAAGTACCCTCAGCCTGGTTAAAAGGGGCATGGAAAGGCTGTCATAGTGACCTTTTTGTACTGTATGCTGTGTTGCACATTATGGGGTCTATGTTTGAATCCCACTGTGTTTTTCTTCTCTAGCACCATCTTTCAGACCCATAATGGCAAAAGGCAATAGCACTAGCATTAGCAATGGTCCAAATTATGCAAAGGAAAGGGAAGGAAGGAGGAAGTGTGTGCTTTGCAGTATGTTGATCCCTACTAATTTGAGGAAAGGGTCTGAAATACTGAGACTCTATGCAGGAGGTCTGGGTTCCCTTCTCAGGTAGGTGAGACTGGCAGAGCATGGAGGGGGTTTGATGGGAGTCAGCCACTAACAGGAGCCAATAAACAATTACAACACACCCTGGGGGAAAGTTACTTTAGACACTGGGTTTTGTTCTACTCTTTACTTGCAGTCCCTGGGTGGGTGAGATTCTGTACATGTACGTGTACACACACACACTCACTATGCTGGAAAAGGGGTGGAGAGGAGGGAATCCCTGACCCTTCTGCTTTTGCTCTTGGAGAAATGGTCTGACTGGATGGTGGATATGAGCATGCTCCTGCTATTTGAGTCACATCGCCTGCATCTGGCCCAGCAGAGGCAGGCAAGAAGCCCACAGAAATATACCATACAACAGCTTTCCGAGAATGCGAGGAGTGTGTACCTGTGTGTTGATCTGATTAGTTGCGTGTGCGCATGCAGACTGACTGTCTTTCTAGGTAGCTTTCATGTATCTATATAGATAGATTTTCATGTTTCTGCAGTTATCGTTTTTTGATTTCCCCCTTAGTGCAGCTGTTGGAGCAAATTGAAGTTACATAGATGGGTCTCACCTTTTCCTGTGCAGGTGCTCACTCTGCACTTGTGCATGAGGCATAGCAGAGCAGATATTTAGTCCACGTGTGAGTGGCTGCCTGTCTCAGGTCACATAGGTTACATTAAAGGGTCCCTCTGATAGTTGGATTGGTTCCAGTGCCTCTTTGCTCACATCCTTCACTTCAAACTGCAGCTTTGCCTGGCTCTGCTTCAAGCCAAGGATGCCAACCAAGAAGTCCCCTCTCTACAGCAGAGAAGGAGGTGACCTAAATAGTACCTTGTGTGTCTTTTCATATTGGCAAACGGTGCATTGTATCTTCTCAGTGCTTCAGCACTGAGCTGTGCCTGACTCAGGACTGGGGACCTTTGCTTTCCCCTGGCTTTCAGGTTCACTGATCCCCAAGCAGAGCTGTACCAGGCTGTCCTGGAGATCCAGAAGTCCTGCCTGAGCCTCTGCTCTCCAGGTGTGAGTCTGGAGAACATCTACAGCCTCATGCTGAGCCTTATGGGACAGAAGCTGAAAGAGCTGGGGATCCTAACAAAAAGCACCACTGAGATCCACCTCTTCAAGGTACTTTAGCTCTCTTCACCCCAGAGTCCCCAAACCGGGCCTGGTCCTTGTCTCCTTGCAGGAAAGACAATCCGTCTGGCAATCAGTGCGCAAGCCCCAGAGGTCTGAGTTCACAGCTCACTTCAGAATGTGACTCTCTCATGTTGTTACAGACCTGACAGGAAATGTCCTATCAAAACGTGAAACAAGGGGAGGCAATGCCTGTTTCTCTCAGCAGGTGGCAGCACAGCCAGATCAGACTACATCAGCAGTTTAGTCCCCAACAAATGTAAAGGGGGTGGGGCGGGGAACGGGAGATGGGACTGATGTTTTGATTCCTTCCTACAATGAGACCCTTAGGTGGGGGAGGGGCTTACGTTGGTGCAGTGGGGTTAAGCGGTGCAGGGAGGGGTTAAATGAAATCTCAGCATGCTAAGCCTGTTTTTCAGAGAACATTTAAGCACATCACAAAATCACTGCACAGTTTGCTGCAAATTGGCAGGCTCTGTTCATGAGACTGGTCCAGGATTGCAGTATTCAAGGGATGCAGAAGGTCAAAGTGGAACTATATTGGCAGAGTTGTTTGTGGGGCCTAAGACTGGCGTATCTGGTGTGCAGCAGGCCAGGAGTAAAGAGATTTGGTTACTCTATTGAGAACAGTGGGAAAGGTGCCTGCTGTAGACGTGGTTCAAGCCCGTGCTTATCATTCATTTTCATGAGCACCCAGTTCCCCACAATTTATCATGAAGTGGAAGAAAGACCACATTGATCCTTTAGCAATGAAACTGTGACAGTTACTACTTTACAGGTAGACATAGTAGTAAATGCAGCTGTAATACGACCATGTTGGCTCAAATCAGCAATAAGGCAGAGCAACCTTACCTGGGACGCTAGAGAAAAGGAATGACAATGATAAATAATGATCCGTAGAATGGTGCAGCCTGCTTCTCTCTGTGTGTCCCCCTGCTTTTGTGTCTGGTGCAATTAAGAAAAAAGGCCCCATCTCTTTCTTCACCTTTGTGTGGATTGCAATCCCAGTGGCGTTAGGAGGGATAGGAAATGAGCCCATCAGCTGAACAACCTGGATGATGGGAAGAAGAAAGGATGTTTGCTGAGACTGAGGCACAGTTTGGCCTCTAACATATTGAGCAACGTAATCCATAGAATGTGCGTCTACCTCTTTAGCCCTGCGGTTAGAACTCTGCTTTCCAGTGCAAGAGACACTGGATAATGGCTCATTCCCTGGGCTGGGGGAAAGCCGGGAGTGCTGCAGGGCCTTGAGAAAAGGCCTTTTGGGTTATTGCTTATAAACAACAGACACAATTTTGACCCAATAATTATTTGTGAGTTTTATTTGCAGTGTTTGGGTATCTAAATAGTACCAGATTTGCAGGTACCATCTGCTGGTATATTTAAGTGGCCTCAGCTGCACTGACAGGTTGGGAGTGTGCAAGTTAGAGGGTGAATCCTCAAAATGTTTACAAATTAAAGATATTCCTTAAACAGTGACACTTGCCCTCTGATTGTTACTACTGAGTTTGCAGCCATCAAGTGTGTGCTTCACTCATGAGAGGAGTGAACTTCTAGAACAGCCTTGCAAGGGGAACAAAGGGGGCAAAAAACCTAGGTGGCTTCAAGACTGAGCTAGATACGTTTATGGAGGGGATGGTATGATGGGACAGCCTAATTTGGCAATTAAACTGATCTTTGACTACTAATGGTAAATATGCCAATGACCTGTGATGGGGCATATGATGGGGTGGGTTCTGAGTTACTACAGAGAATTCTTGGGTGCCTGGCTGGTGAGTTTTGTCCACATGCTCAGGATTTTGCTGATCTCCATATTTTGGATTGGGAAGGAATTTTCCCTCAGAGACCTGGGGCTTTTTTGCTTTCCTCTGTAGCATGGGACACAGGCCGCTTGCTGGTGGATTCTCTGTACCTTGAAGGCTTTAAACTATGTTTTGAGGACTACAGTAACTCAGTCATAGGTTAGGGGTATATTACAGGAGTGGGTGGGTGAGGTTCTGTGGCCTGCGTTGTGTAGGAGGTCAGACTAGATGATCATATTGGTTCCGTCTCACCTTAAAGTCTATGAGTCTAAGTGGAAACTGGTCTCCAGCACCGGCATCTTTTTCACCTTTCACTATCCAGGGCACCACGAAAGTCACTCCTCAAGCACAGCCATCAGCAGCAAAATGGCCAGCTGGAATAGTTAGTGTTTATACACAGTGGGGAATGTTCTCTTCCTTTCCCTCCCTCTACAAGCTGCCCCAAACAGAGGGGAATGAGCTTTGTCTGACAAAACTCTTCCGGTTTGACCTCCTCCAGTATCACTCAGCTCTGTTCTCAGCACCATGAGGCAGTGAAGGCGTTCCATAGTGTCTTCTCATCCTGCTCCTCTGAGGGGCTTTATTCCCTCAGGCATCTACATCCCCCAGGATGACATGGCTGCCCCAGAGAGGTTCTGCGGTCTTACCAGGTGCATTGAGGATGACATGGTGGTGACGGAGAACGCACCACTGATCCCATTTGCAGACTGTCCCAAGGAGATCTACCATGTGGAGCAAATCGGTGGCTGCAGCCATGATCTCTCTCCTGTGCCTTTATACGCTCTCCTTGGGTTCCTCAGGAAATGTGCTCCCACACAGTGAGGGTTGGGATGGGGGTTGTTGCTGGTGTGGGGACTTGGTAGTTAGGATGGGAAATTGGATTGTTAATGGCTCAGGTAACATGACTGTTAAAAAGCAAAGAAACCATTTAACAATCTAAAATCTGGGAAGTGGATCCTTCCTCCTACCACACAGATCCCTCCACTTCTGCTTTCATGTACCTGGTGTAACGATTTTGCTCAGTAGTGCCAGGAGGACATGACCTTCCTGCCTCGCTCTTCCTTGCAGCTCCTTGAACTGGATGTAGAAGCTGAGGGCTAGGCTCTGCCCAGGTTGTCCTTTTTTGGCAGTTTCACACCAGCCCAGTGAGGCACCTCTTTTCAAAGTGAAAAAACTGCATTTTTTCCCAGGGTAATTGCACAAGTGTGCGATAGTTTTGGCAGCAGCAAAGGTGGTGATTAGAGGGGGTTCAGCAAGTAGGAAGATGGGGGATCAACCTGGAAGGAGCTTATCTTTAGAGTGTTGGGAAGGTTTTTTCAGTTGGGGCTAATGTGCTGGGAGGATTCAGCGGGGTCAACTTGTGTTGAATCATGGGAGAGGTCAGCAATTGGGTGTGGGGACTAATTTGGTTCAGGGCACTTGTCATGGGATTTGGGTTGCTCAGTATTTCTGCCTTCCCGTCCCCTCAGCTTTGCAATCTTCTTTCCTTTTCTTCTTCACTTCCCCAGTGATTTGAAAGATGATCCACTATTAACAGCATCAGTGATACTTTGGACTGTGTTTTATTTCTTTCTTGGACTGATGCTTCATGAAGCAACAGCCTATCTTCTTTCTGCAGAAGCCCATGCCACCTCCCTCTCTCTTCTGATAATAAAACAACCTTAAGCAAGGAACTGGAATTCTTCATAGAAGAAAGGAAAGTAGATGGGGCACCAAAATGAACTGGAAGTAAAGATCAATCATTTTAAAGTAGACCAAGATTCATCTACTTCTCACTCTGTTTTACAAAGTGAAGGATGGTTAGAAAAAAATCACCATTTACACTTTGTAAAGCACTTTGGAATCTTTAAATGAAAGGTGCTATCCTGGGTCTGTCTATATATGTATGTAATATTCACACACGTTCCACATAGCACTGAGAGAAATGGTGCACATCTGTTTCATATCTCTATATTGCAATGCCTTTTAATAGAGAGATATTTTTAAAAATTACCTTTTCAATACAGCAAGATTCGGTTTAAAATTTTTATTGCCATATCCCTCCCTTCACTGCCAGAGACTGGATCATAAACCCAAACATACAAGACTGCTGATTGCATGGCTTTTACCCATCAGCAACCACCTTCCTGTGATGACATCAGCTGAGGATGGAAATTTATTGTTTTCCACAGTAATAGTAATTTTCAATGAATTTAAAAATTCCTCCAATATGTGCACCCTAGAGTATGTTTTTGTGTCTTAGATGTGCAGGAGTCTCATTTATTATATTAACACATTATTTTAAAGGGACATTTGTCAACTAGATCTAGGATTGAATTCAGGTTGTGTAAAAAGAAGGGATATGGAAAATGTAATATGATAGAGCTGTTTTCATGCAAGGAAAAATACGTTTCTCAAAACTTTTCCCCTTTTTCTAATCGATTTCCTTCTGATGCCTAGCACAGCACAACACTATTTAGTGGTATGAGAACAAAAAGGTGAAAGTGACCATCTAGTTTTACTGCCCACACTGAATGTGCACATAAATGAATAGCACCAAGGGGGGGGAAGCAAATTAGATGGTAAACATTTTCCATGTTGATAATTTGAAATGCTAGTGTTAACACCACTGATAAAGCATTTTCATTTAATTACAACTTTTGTCTTGACAGCCTTCTTATAACTTGCAGACTTAGGCCCGTGACCTGTGAACACTTATGCACATGCCTAACTGTAAACATATGAGAAGGCCTATTGCTTTCAAACCCTCGTTCCACTGAAAGTAATGGTAAAACTGTAATCTGTTCTATAGAATCATGATCTTCCCTTTACTGCTTACCTCTAACTAAGCTGGAATCTTATGTAAACCTGTCTAAACACTTCCAAACATTCTGCCCAGCAAACACTGAATCTCAATTAGAACCTGACATTAATGCTGTACAGAAAGGGAGAGGCTATATTCTTAATTTCGGTTGGTCCAAAGTCCTGATCAGGAACTTTTTAGAAGGGATATTTTCCAGGATACTACATGTGTGTATAAAAGGAAAAGATTCTTCTGTTCCTGTGCCTCCCTACCCCCCACTGTGCCCTACTCCTTCCTACATCCATGCAGCCCACTGTAGGGCTCTGCGTGTTTGGTGTCATGGTGGACATGGGAAGGCAGTGTGGCTTAGTGGGTAGAGCACTAGACTGGGATTTGAGACACCTGGATTTTATGCTTGGCTCTACCACTGGCCTGCTGGGTGACCGTGGGCATATCATATCACTTCTTGGTGCCTCAATTTCCCTAACTGTGAAATGGAGATGATGATGCTGACCCTTGGTAAGATGCCTTGAGATCGATGAGTGAAACATGCTATATAAGAGCTACGTATTATTTTCAGTGCTGGCCTTTATGACTGCCATTATCCTATTTTGGACTGAAAGAGGAGGCAAGAGTTTGTGCAAGGGTGGCAACTTAAAACCTATGCTGGTTCTAACTTTTTTTTTACATAACTGTTGTGTGTTAATATTATGACATTGTATGTTCAAGGCTGCTATGCTCCTGTCCCCCTGTGAAATTATTAATTAGAAGAAAATTTTAACTGCCAATAAAGGAATAAACTACAACAATAATGTATGCAATCCTGTCTGAAGGTAGATGGGGTGGAAGGTGATAAAAGGTTAAGATTAAGGAGTTAGGCGCCAATTCTGCCATTCGATGTACAGAGGCAAACCCTCAGCTGACTTCAGTGGGGCTCCACACTGGCCTTAGGGCCCACTGCTCAGAGCAGCTTGCAGGGTCAGGGTCTAATTTGGTAGTGATTCCCATAGCTAAGGATCCTAACTTTCCATTAAAAATATGCAAGTTCCTTTGGCTCTGGTATTTCCCATGTTTGGTCTCTGGGCAGAAGTGAACCTTATCTACAATTAAATGATTAATTTAAAAAGAAGGAAATTCCTACTACAATGAAAAGTCCAAGGTTAAGGCTGAGAATTTTAAACATGAAAAGGTCAGGACGTTGTCAGTTAATATTCAAACACCACACTTAAGGCTGGTACTTTCTACAGCTGCCCACCATCCCTGGCATGGACCAGAGCCTCATCCACATTGCACTGCCATCCTGCCTCCTGGTATAGGCTACAGACCCCTTCGTACCACTACCCCCACTTCATATATATGCCAAAGAATCCTACATACTGCCATTCAGCCTGCACCTATAGGTCACAAATTATTCCCATTGCCACCCATTGGACCTGCTAATATCCCATAATCTCCTTCTCTTTTGATAATTTCCACCTCTTCCTTGATGCTTATGTTAATGACATCCCATCGCTCTCCCTACATGAAGTTGGGTGATTAAGAGTTTTCTTATGTAATAACAACTGTAGCTATGCATAAATATAAGACAACTAAGGTTTGCATGGTAATAGTGTGTAGGATATTGTCTAGCCCTGGCCTATCTGCAAAGACAAGTAAAGTTAACAGCCTGCTTTGGGAAGGTGAGCCTCTGGATCTTATCAGGATAACAGGTTGGAAGAACTGGAAGAAGAGATCAGAAATAAGTCAAAATTGGCAGTGAAATCTTAACTGAAAAATTTAGAATTTAAAATTTTCAGCCTTAACTTTGTGCTAAGGTTGACTTTGCTCTTTTTGTGTGTTTGCTTCCACTCACGGATTGCCCTTTTCTCTCTCAGCCCTTATTTATACTCAGTTTTCTTACTGTAATAATGGGAGCTTCCTTCCCCTGCAATCAATAGCTGGATGTAAGGTAGACTGCTCAAGGAGTGGCTACAGAATCTGAGTCTGTGTAGACAAATAACTGATGGCAGACAGTACACAGGACAGGACCACCCTATATAAAGACAATTACTTATTTCAATAAGGGTGACCCTCTCTTTTGTACCCTACTCTCCTTCACCGTCCCTTCACTGTCTCTTCCCACGAGGCCCATTTGACTGAAATCTGTACACTTGCTGCATAAACACATCCCTTAGCTGTCAGCAGCAGGAGATGAAAGATGTCATGTTACACTTATTTAATAAGGACTTATTCCCCTCTCCTTACCTGCACAACACCCAAAGGCATTCTATGCATTCCTGATGTGGTCCTGATGTTTCCCCTCTGCCAGGCACACCAGCCCACGGTCTTCAAGGTTTGCCAGCCACTGCTGATTGTTCATGGATCTTTCCCAGGAGTCTTAGCTTCTTAAAGGATCATCCAATTTATTTCAAGAGTCACAATGCTACAGCGTATGAGATACAATGTAACGGAACTGAAGGATAGTATCTGTGCTTTCAGATCAGGATAGTGAGGTGGGAGACATCACTGTGATGTGATTTTGTCCTGCAGGATAAATACAGGTTACTGGCTGCTCTCTAGCTTCCATCTTTCCAGCTAAGGAGAAGTGGCTGGGGTGTCATTCAACACTGCCCCTTCATCAACAAGAGAAGTCATTGCTGAGCTACATGAGGGGCATCATTCCTGGGGGATTTAAATATTTCACCCCACAGCATTCATTTAGCTAAGGAACAGGATCCGACCTTCTGAAGTTTTCCTTATAGTGGGGGCAGTGTGCGATAGCCTCAAGTTACCAATGGGGATTTTCCGAGAAACATGCTTGGTACATGCCTGTTAGGGGCAGATCAACACTAACCCAGGGAAGCACGGAATGAAAAGGAGTCAGGTAACAATCTAGCCTCACGCATGGGAGCACAGAGCAGTGGCCAACCACGCTTGGTCGCTTGCAACCCCAACATCTAGGCAGCCTAAAAGGCCGTGCCAAGCCGCGTTTGAAGAGGACACGGGGGGTCTTTAGAAGTGCCGTGAGAGCCGCTCCCGTTGGGCAGGACGGACCGTGCCGTGCAGCGCCCCGGGAGCTGACGCTTCGCACTGCTGCGGCCGCAGTGCGATCGGGGCAGGCCCGCGGGCCGGCGCACGCCCCACGGCCTGCCTGCGTGCACGGGCCAAGCGCTACGCGCCGGGCCGGGCCTGGCCCCCGGCGGGATCAGGCGCGTTTCGGAGCTGGGGAGTCCGCACCAGACACAGCGCGGGGGCGGCGGGGCCCGGCCCGGAGCGCGCGGGCACGCACATAAAGGAAGAGGGAGGCAGAGGCCAAGCCCTGCCCGGGGCTGCCTCCGGCCCAGGCCGGACTTTACGCGGCTGTAGCGGCCCGGCCCGGCTATGGCGCGGGGAAGGGGGCGCAGCCACGCAGGGCTCGGCCCCCCCAAGCCCGGCAGCCCCTAGCCCGCGCCTGTGCGAGGCCTGCCGCGCAGCCGGGCCTAGGCGGGCAGGCTGTGGGGACGAGGCCGCGCTGCGTGCGCGCCGCGGGGCGGGGCGGGGCTACCGTAGCCCCACAGCGGCGCCCACAGGAAGGTGCTGCGCGTCTCTCTCTTTAAATGCGGCCGCCGCCGGCCGGGCCCGAGCCCGGGCCCGCCCTCCCTCGGGTTGCGCAATTCTTTGTGGGGGGGCGGGAGGAGGCTGACTCTGAGCCCCGCCCTGGCCGGCGCCTTTAAGACAACAGGCTCACGTGACGCTCCCCGACGCTCGCACACACCTGTTGGCAGGGGGGGGCGGGGCGAGGTGGGGGGAAGGGAAAAGGGAGGCCGTCGCGAGACTTCGTCCCCACTCCTGCGCACGCGCACAAAGGGGACTTAAGTGGTGGGGGGGGTAGTGAGGCGCGTTTTCAAAATGGCGGCGGCGATGGATGTGGACACCCCCAGTGGCGCTAACAGCAGCGCCGGCAAGAAGCGCTTCGAAGTGAAGAAGGTTCGGCTTCTGGAGGGCGCCACCCTGGCAGCCGCCGGGGAGGAAGGGGAGCGAGCGAGCCGGTCACACCGGAGCGAGGAGGGGCTGGATTTCGGTCTCGTGAGGGGCCGGGTCCCCGGTTCCGCACTACCCAGGAGGGGGCGGGGCTTTGGCGCAGTTCGGGGCCAATGGCTGAGGCGGCGGCGTTGTACGTGGGGGACGCAGGGGCCAATCAGCGATGCTGTTGTTGCTGGGTGACAGTGGCTTGGGGGGGCGGGGCGCGGCTGGGACAGGGCGGTGCCTGCGGTCGCCTTGGGTAGTGGGGGGGGGGAGGGAGCGACGCCTCGACTCAGCCCGTTCCGTCGGGCGGTGCTGCGCGGCCTGGCTGGGGGGAGGGGCTCTACTGTGGCCCTGCGCGCGCTCTGCCTGGTCCTCGTCATTTGGTGATGTCATTTGGTGGGAGCCCTTTCCGAATTCCTGGGAGGGGTCTTCGCGGTGGAGCAGGGGGGCTCGGGGCAGCACTGCTGCTGCTCTGCCGGCGGCCTTGGCGCCTCTTCTCCACCCCTGGACTCTCCCTCCAAACTGGCTGAGGCCCATCGAGGGGGCAGATGTTGGCTCATCGCCTCCTTTCACTCAAACCCCAAAACAAAGAGTCGGGGAGCAGGGGATCTGCTGGCAGCCCAGGCGAGGGCCCGGCTGCATGATGAGGCTGCTGTCAACCCAGAGAGAAATTTGCCCACCCAGGCCTCAACTAGGCAAAATGGCAAAAGTGAAAAGGGTGCTCAGGGTGTCTCATAGCCTCCCTCAGGCACCTAAGTGAAACCAGTAGGGGTCACCCAGTGCCAGTAGTGAATGTGTGGGTTTGATTGGGGCTTAGACTGGCTCATGCTGAGTGAAGCTTCCCCTACATGCCCTTCTCTGGCAGCACATGATGTCAGAGATCTTGTCGCCCCAGTAAGAGCTCCTGGTCACAGGCCTTTTAGCTACTTTAGGCCAGCCCAGTGGGCATGGATGCATCACCAGCATTGAAGATTTTCCATAACTGTAGCATAGTTGATTGGACCATAATAGTATCTAGCTGCTGCTTCTCTTCACCCTCCCACCTCCAGCTATATTGACTTTACTGACCTAACAAAAGTAAAATAAGCAATAAAATCCTAATTGAATCCCTAAATTTAATACCTATGTCTTGGATACATCAGGTCTAATGAGTAAGAAGGCTTTTACAAGTTTACATGGTCACTTCTCAGTTTAGAATCATACTCTTATGGTAGCTGTGGTCTGAAGTCAGCTTGCAATTTATGCAGCATGAAAACACTGAAAAGGGAGGGAACAACTTGTACAAAGAGATGTAGTAATGAGTGAATGAGGAGAAATTTAGGATGAATATCAGGAAACACTTCCTAATGGTGACATCTCTTGGTAGGATAGACTGCTAGAGGAAATGATGGAAACATCACTTGACTTGATTAAACACAGGAAAATATATACTTTGGAGAACAATCACTGGAAAGGGGGTTAGACAATCTCTAGATTAGGGTTGTTACAGTTTTATAAGTGAGTTATACTTTCCACCCACAATGTCAGGCAAGCAAGTTCTGATGTCCTGTGTAACTGAAGTGTCATCTAATTGAATCTTTTTGGGGGAGGCAGAGAAGGGGATGGGATTAATTGTCTGTTATAATTCTGTGTCATTTGGCTAAGAGTTTCAATCCTGTGTCAATTTTCCAATATTGTCATTTTGAATGCATAGCAGACCCTCTTGTTGTAGGCCTTTATGGTCATGGAAGTCAGAGCTCCCTTGGGGAGGAGGGGAAACACTTCTTAAAGGGTGAGATTTGAGGGAGTCTCCGCCTTCCCTTCCCCCCCCCACCACGTGTTTAGTCACTCACACTGGATCCTCAGATGTGCCATGCAATCCTTTGTGCTAGCTCCCATGGCATTTGAAAGAAGGGATTTCAGTGCAAGGTGGTATATAAGCAGTTTCAAGTAGTTGGCTGCCATGGTTCTGCAGTGCTGACTTATTGCTAGTACTGCTGCTAATGCTGGTAGTCTCCATTTTTGGAGACTCTTTTTGGAGCCCCATTTTTGGGACTTCCCTCCATTCCACTAGTGCTAAGGATGTGGCTTGGGAAGCAAAAAACCCATCTGGATATCTGATTCAGGTCTCTTACTAAAACAAATGCAACCATCTGTATTTCTAGTCAAAAGTCAAGGCCTTAAATTTGAGTGACTTACTTATGCAGGTAAATGGGCCTCTTTCCCAACTTCTAGGACTCTGTTTTATATTTACATTTTATTGTATAAAAAACAATTCTTCTTGCTTCCCAGTTGGCAGGAATTTTTTGGTTCCTGGGGTGAGTGGGGGAGTATCTCATTACTCCCAAACAACTCTGTTCTAAAGCATGGTGGTTATGCATTTTCAAGGAGATCTCCCCACCTGTGCTCTGAAAAGCTGGGATCTTCAGGATAGTACAACAAGGAAGGAAGGGCAAAGAATCCTCTGACAGATATTGTAAGTTCACCAGAAAATGTGTTCTTCTCTCCTTGTAGTGGAATGCGGTAGCCCTCTGGGCCTGGGACATTGTGGTTGATAACTGTGCCATTTGCAGGAACCATATCATGGATCTGTGTAAGTAAATGGAGTCAGGGGACTGGGCGGGGGAGATTAAAGGCACTATGGCTATTCAGACATGGCAACTCCCACACAGATGTGATGCACAGCCAAAATCACCTCTTAAAACGAGATTCTTCCCAAAGCCCAAAATTGCAATCCGTGTTTTGGTCACGTCTAAAGGCAATGATCCATTCTCTCACGTTCTTTATTACGTTTATTAAGTTCCACACTGCAACACATCCTGGTACTTTCTAGTGAATGTGGAAGACCAGGAATTCTATAGCCATTCCACATGCCCTGCTTGAAAAGTCATGTTTCTGAGACATAGGAGGACTCAATCCATGATCTTATAGAAGCAGATTCTAGAAAGAGAACTCAAAACCTATAGGTCATTAAAACATTTGAGAACCTAGTTAGACTATAGCTCATGAACAAATCTTAGTCCTCATACAACCCCATAGCTTAATGTAGTTTTTAATAATTCATGGAATAAGTTCTGTTTATAAACCAGTGGAACTTAGGTCAATTGACTAAGTCACACTATCCCCAAACTATTTATTGCCTTCCATACCAAGATCTAACATGCAGCATTTGGTCTGATCTGACATTTATTTCTGAGAAATCATGGAAACTGGGAAATATTGTAGAATTTTTTGTGAGGGAGAGAATGGAAAGAATGATCCTGGCTGTTATCTTAGTAAATCTCAAATGTTAGCCTTAATAAAATAGTGGAACAAATATTAAGAGGTAAAAATTACATCTAGAAGATAAACAACAAGAATCAACAGGTTTAGAAAAACTCATGCCACAGTACATTGCTTTTTGGGGGAGGCAGGGGAGGAGGGGGCTGCCCATTTGGGGAAAAAAAAATCTTACTAAACCCAGTGATTTCCAACACTTTTTTTTATGTTTTGTTGGACTTAATACAGCATTTTGGTATTTTTCCTTATTTACTGTCATGAAGCGGGCTGTTTGTTACAAGTAGAAAGGGCCCCACTTCTGAATGTGTGTTTAATCTTGTTTCCACAGGTATAGAATGTCAAGCTAACCAGGCATCTGCTACCTCAGAAGAGTGTACTGTTGCATGGGGGGTCTGCAATGTAAGGAAAACTGCTCTCATTGAAAAAATTCTGTCCCCTCTGATTCTGATTAATAGAAAAGAACAGAGAAAGTCAGCTGATCCATTAAGATGGCCTCATGGTCATTTATTAGGAAAGAAAATTTTCAAACTTTGGATGCTTGGTGGAACATAGAGAGATGATTAGAAGAAGGGAAGAAGAAAAATGAGGGTTGGGGAGGTATAAAACAAGGCAGATCGTGAGAATGAGAATACAGAAAAGGAAGGGTGAAGGATAGATACCTCTGTACCTTGCTGCTTGGCAATATTGTAGGAATTTAATTTTGAGCTGTGAATATCTCTGAATAGTCAAGGGACAGGCTAATAGCTGGGAGTTATCCCACCATCAGAGAACAGTGTTACTTGGGTGCCAGCATATCTGATTCCTCTTGATGTGCAAGCCTGTGTGAAGAGTCAGTTTTTGTTGACCAGAGGGTTTGCTTTTCTATTAAAAAGAGATGAGAATTGCTTGATTCATCTAATCTCAGATTTTCCCATTTTGTTGAGGACCACAGTCCTTCAGACAGGGCACCCACCCTATCTGTGGACTCAAGCATGCAAATCAGCTTTTCCCCACCACCTCAAGTCTAGGCAAGGACATGCTGTATGTATATGCAAGATATGCATTTCATGCCCAAGGACCAGTTTTGCGTGCAAGACGATTCTGTCCAGCTGCTGAACTCACATGAAGGATGCTTTCCTGTAGAACGGAATGGCGCCCTGCTCACAGTGTGACCACACATGCACTGTACGTGCAAGGTCACAACACATGAAAGACTCCATTTTGCACGCAAGTGTAGAATTGTTTGCCTGAGTAAAAGTATCATGGTAAGCCACTGTGTTCAGGGTAACAGTTAAAGGATTGCATGAAGAAACTACTCTTGCCAGACTTGGACCTATCTATGTTACAAAAACGACTGTTGGGGGCCATGTTACAATATAGTGCATCTACAAGGTTAAAAACACAGTTGTATCTGTCTACAGAAGCAAGATCAAATAAGGGTTTTTAACCATGTTGGGACATTGTGGTGTTGGAATCAGGAGTCCCAGCATAAGCCTTTAACGGTACTGATAAATGGGACCCTAATTTTTATGGCGCTGCTTAGGGAGAGTCCAGTGTCTGTAGCAAATATGTGGTAGTTTTCTCTCTGGCCTCCCAAGTCACTTTTATTCAAACCTCGGTTCAGAATACTTGCAGAATGCTTCCTTCAGCCTGTACCTTCATCCCCATCCCTGTCCTTCAGGACCCCCTCTGACTCTTCATATATTTGTCCACTGTGAAATCCCTCTTTCTCGCTCCACAGATGTGTCTGTATCTGCCTCTGTTTTACCAGTACAGACAGCTTCTGAAGCCTGCTCTCCCTTTTTTGTCAGACATTATTTGCCATGGTCTCAGCTGTGAAACAGCCTCTCCGCTAGTACTATTTTGATTCCCCCCTATTTTGAAACGCCTATCAAAACCATCCTCTTCCTTGTCACTTATCAGTGAGCTCAGTCAGTACCCCACCTCTCCTTGTTTATAAAGGGGTGCCTATGAAGGACACCTCTTCTTAGTGATACTTTCATTGCTTTAACTTCTCTATATTAAGATATTCATGAATAGCACCTTATGAAACTATGTAACTTGGACCTTCTCTTCCAGCATGCTTTCCACTTCCACTGCATCTCTCGTTGGCTCAAGACTCGCCAGGTGTGTCCGCTGGACAACAGAGAATGGGAGTTCCAAAAGTAGGTATCCTGTGCCTTTCTCAACATGGAACATGCTATTGCCTATCCACTGGGTCTTTTGATTGGTGCTAGGCATTGTTAATTTCTGCTAGATCTTGCTGCTAAATACCTGGGTGCTGTTTCTCATTTCTGGGTCTGGCAGCATATTCTGTTCCTACTGGGAGGCGTTTCCTATGTCACTCTACACTGAGTTTCCCTTGGTCACTTGCTATCAGAATTGATGGGCTATGAAGGGTGTCCAAGTAGCCCTGATGTGAGAGCAGTTGGAGATCTACAGCGACATTTTCTCTAGAGAGCATAGAGAAGTGAAATTCACTGAAAGCAGAGCTTCAAATGAGTGACTTGAGTTCAGAAACTAACCTGGGTTAAATCCACTGCTCCAAAACCTGGGTATTATGTTTATGTCAAGGTGCCAAAAATTGCATCAGGTCACTCTGACCTTGAATTGTTGAGATTTCTAACCTTAATAGGTTTTAAAACAGATGAATAAAACTAACTTGGGTGTCTTGGCTGGGTGGATGTTTGCTTGAAGTGCAGAACTACCAAGTAAATGAGCCAGACTGATGGCCTTGCCTAAAGACCCATCATTAGAATAGCCAGAGAAGCTGCTGATTAGGATTGAGGGGTACTGGTATATTAAGATGGGAGTACTAGTCTGTAATGGTAGGGAGTATTGAAGGTTGGGTTTGAGATGCAGTACATTGAAAATGGTATAAAGAAGCTTGCCTAGCACCTGCCCCATTTTGCATTATTTATCCATTAACCACTTTGCTAGCTACAGATTCACACAATTTTTTTAAAGAGCATTCTTTTTAAACTGAGTCCTGACTTCTCAAGCAGGTGTACCAAACTTTCTCAATTCCATATTTGAGTATCAATTGTATAAATAGTCACTTCTGTGATAATTTTAGCACATAATGCAGAATTTGAACATCTAAAAGTAGCTGTAATTGACAACTGGACCCTGGTGCAGCTCTTCTGTTTGGCTAGTGACTAAGCTGCCTAGGTACCAGTATGAGATATGAACTGATTTACATTTTAAATGTGCCTAGTAATGTATGGAAGTGATGACATGCTCCAGCCTTTTTTCACACAGAGGACAGATGTGAGAAGTGGGGTTTTGGGCAGAGGATTAAGATGATAGTCCCAAATCCATGAAATGATGAGCTGTTTAACCTCTCCTGATTAGTCACAGTCTGGGAAATGTAAGGAAAAAGTGAGATAGGTACCTTCACTTATTTGTACTGAGGCTGAAATACAAATTTGTATGTCACATGTTAATTGGATTAAACATTATCAGGAGAGTAAAGATGGTGCCAATAATCAGCATTGGTATTCAATATAAAAATAACAAGCACGGTAATGTAACAAATGTTTGTATTTTCAGGTACGGGCACTAAAGAAAGATGGTCACCAAGTTTACTGTTCTGTCATCAGCATAATTGGCTCATCTCGTTAGTGGGTTTGTTTTAGGAATTATGTAAATCAGTTATACATATGTCTTGTTTTTTGCTTTAATCTTAATGCTGCCATATTGTATACTCTTAAATAAAATGTTGTTGGAACATCCCATTTAAGTTTGTCTTGTATTTGTGAATGATTGTGAACAGGGGTAGGGTCTGCTCCAGAAACTGGGAAGTCAACTGGACTTTTATTAATCATTTTAGTATTATTAGTGACCATTCTGGAGACTACCATCCTGTATTCCACACGACAGAACTTCTCAGGCAACCTGCCTTGCCAGTGTGCCTAATCTCATTTGGAAGGATATTTCTTGGTTTGCTCAATCAATTTAAAACCACATCCTTGCACCCACTCAGCTCAATAAGAGGTCAATAGAAGCAGGATCTGGCCCTTAATTCTGGGCCAGAAGAGGGGTGTCACTTGTGCTGACAGTATTTTTGAGACTAATACTTTTCTGCTAGAAGTCAGACTGCATGATTACTCATGTCACACAAATTCCCTATTGCCATCAGATGGAAATTACTTTCCATTGCTTCTGATACAGAATTCAATAAAACAGGTGACTCACAAGGGCAAAATCTCCTTAACAGTTCCCAGTTCCTTGAACCCATTCAGCTTCGTGGTCTTAAACTGAGTGCAGGTTCTCAAATGTTGCAAGTCATAAAATGCTTCTAAATAAAAGGTGTAAATAAGGTCCCTACCTCAAGAAGCTCGCATTCTAAATTCTTTTCAAAACCATAAATGGGACAGTGAATGAGCAAACTGGATGACTTTTGCTTCTAGAGCCCCAGTTCAAATCAAGCCTGGGATCATATGACACATCATTACTGTCAATACTACATAGTGGTCTATGTCAATTGTTCTCAGCCAGGGGTATATGTACCCCTGAGGATACGCAAAGGTCTTCTATGCGGTACATCAACTCATCTAAATATTTGCCTAGTTTTACAACAGGCTACATAAAAAACACTAGTAAAGTCAGTATAAATAAAACTTTACAATGACTTGTTTATAATGCTCTACATACTATACACTGAAATGTTTATATTCTAATTGATTTATTTTCTAATTATATGGTAAAAATGAGAAAGTAAGCAATTTCTCAGTAACAGTGTGTTGTGACCCTTTTTGTATTTTTCCTTTTGTATTTTTGCCTGATTTCATAAGCAAGTAGTTTTTAAGTGAGGTCAAACTTGGGGATATTCAAGACAAATCAGACTCCTGAAAGGGGTACAATAGTCTGGAAAGGTTGAGAAGGACTGGTCTATGTTAAACTTGGACTATCTAGTTCACAGTAAACAACTATCCACATCATAAAATCATCCTAATATGGCACCTGTTTCTGAAGTCTCAGCAGAGAGGCCAAGGACTCAAATGACCATAGAGATAAAATCTTATTACAAAAGGTGGTCCTACTACATTAGATTTAAGGCATGTTGTGGCATTTTAGAAAAATCAGTGTTGCTGTGGTGTACTAGATCTGTTGAATAAATGATTTGGTTTTCAGGGCTGTCTGCTTCGTACCTTTCCCAAAGCATTACATTCCCAATAAATCTCTTCTTTTAAATGACATTTTCAATCCCTCAATGCTGCTTTTTTCTTTTTTTTTTTTTTTTTAAATTCCACTGCAGATCATTGGCTTCTCCTGAATTTCTCATTCTACTATAGTAAAATTAAACTACTTTTGAGCATCTAAGTAGTTTTGGCATGGGAGGGGTGTAACTATGTGCATAATAAATCTATTCCAGTTGTGCTTCCTGCTGCTACCTTGGGATAACTACACATGCTCTCTGGCCAGTTGTTGAGGATAGTTAAACTTGATTGCTAATGTGCTGCTGAGCACTAGAGCACTGTAATGTTAAAGAGCAGAAGGTTACAAATGCAGGTCCTGGCAGTGACTGTTTTATTTTTCAGCGTCTGGGACTTTTTTGAAGCAGAGCTGGGTGCAGATGTGTAACATAAATGGCAGAATTGTTTGTCAGGTATTGGCACCTACAAAGAAAGAAGTTACTTACTACTGACCTATTGAGGCAGGCATGGCTCACTAGAGTCCATGCTGGAGGAAAGGGAGATAGAGGGAGTTAAGGTTTGAGTCAGATGGGTCCTAGAGAAGGAATGCTAAGAGCAGCCACGTCTCAGAATTCATATATTGTTTTGGAAACAGCTTTTTTCCCCCCTATTAATTGGACTGCAGTCTTTGACTTTGAGAGAGTAGATTTTTGTTTGGTCCTGTATAGTGACTCATCACTTGAGAGCAGTTAGTCTCATCAATACCTCACCCCCATAGATGGAGCAATGATCAAGAGCCAGGTCAAACCACTAGCACCAGGAAGCAGCTTTCACACCAAGAACATTGTGATAGGATAGCAGAAATGGCCTTACGGACCCTACCATTGTAGAGTCAGTCTTCATGATCCCTGTGGCTCAGTTCTGGTCCTCCTATTATACTGTTCTTCACTTACTCCCTAAAATGCAAGAATTCTTCCCCATCTCCCCTTCAAGAATCAATTAACTTTAACTTTGGGAAGAGGAGAGTGAGTTTCACATTTCAGCAGGTGAAAGGCTATCTTAGTTCTTGGATTAACAGATTGATAATTGTTGTTGTCCAACCTAAATTGGGCAAGCCTGGCAATTCAAGCAGTGGCTGTCACAATATAAGCATTTCCTCCTAAAAAGGCCTGTTTTGCCACCTTGACTCAGTGAGTATCTGGTTTTTGCACTTAATCCATCACTGGTTGAGGGTGCTTGGAGCTTCCTGCCTTGCAATAATTAAGCAATTGTTAATTAGGTAATTGAACACAAACATGGCTGTCTGCCAACCATTAACTAACCAGTCTCTTCTCCCTGCACTACCCATGAGGCACATTTATCCCCACATTAGAGATGGTGAAATCGAAGTATTGTCAACTATGCTAGAGGAATTGAGTTTGTGATTTCAGGATCTGTATTTGAGAAGGATCCTAATAAGGTGGAGAAGCTGTGTTCTGTTTTAAAAGCCAGAGGATGGAAAACTTGAAAGCAATTTTACAAGACAGATTGAGCTTAATGGGGTTCATGCCTAATTTTTTATTAAACCTTGAAGCAAATCTGCTAAAGTCAAAGCCTATGTGTGGAATAAATGAACTAACTGAAGTGAATGCAGGATGGGGTTGAGCCTGGATGCTGCTATGAAGATACAAAAGGAAAACAGAAAGACCTTGGGACTAGGACAAAAATCAAATATATGACCTACATGGCCATTCTTAATAGGCCAGCTAATCAGAGGGCTAACTGAAAGGCATTCTTTTAGAAACAATGGTAGGAATCTAAGCTTCCTTACTGGGACTACATTTGTTGAGGGAAGCATTGAGTGGTGATCACTATCAAAGACCCCCCCTTGTAGACACATGTAGGGAAGGCTACACACAGTGAATGGCGTATCCAGGGCTTAGATCCACAAAAGTATTTAGGATCCTAACTTCCATTCAAATCAGTGGCAGCTAAGAGCCTAAATACCTTTATGGATCTGGGCCTAAGTGAATATCTCCTTCAATTCTCTCAGCATAGTTTGACCACTTTAGCAGATAGGAGGCAGGCATGCACCCTGGAAACTACATTCAATCCCATCTGCCTTAGTTACCAGCATTCTTCTGATCTAGGTGGAATGGGTCCATCTTCTGATTCTTCTTCCTATGTCCCCTTCCAGCATCTGCTGTTTAGCCAGCAGGTGAGGGGGGGTTACTTCAAACATTCATAAATCATGTTCCTCCATGGTGCACTCACAGGAGACAAGGAGGATCACCCTGACAGGTTTGTGTGTGAGCACATGGATTCTCCAGTAGCTTCCTGATATCATAAAAATCTCTCTGAAGTGATCAATACCAAGGGTAGTCCAAAATTGTTCTCCGCTCAGATTTGTGTCAATTCTGTTGTATCTCTTGCAAGGTGATGGGGATGGAATAAAAGGAGATGCCCCTTCTAGGTGAAGATGATGATGCACCAAATCACCCCTCTGCTTAGGCACATGGGCGTATGGATGAAGAGACTTTGTTCAGGCAATTTACCAATGCAAAAGTAGAATTATTGTCCATGGGAACATTCAAGAGGCTGTAGCTTCCCTGCAGGAAGACTAAACAGCCCAAAATAAATGTGAACCAATTCATCAACTGAGCTGCTGGACACCTTTCTCCATGGGGGAAATACAAGGAATAATACAGGCAATTGTGGGTTTGTTTCAGGAGATTTCATTTTCCATGCTCTCCTTTCAGTATTGGCTCCTAGTTTACAGACTGCCACCAACAGGTGACGTCATGCAAGACCCTCCTTATCCCCTTTCAGTCTTTGATTCTACCTCTCTGAGATGGAAGATCTACAGATGCAAATGCATCCTATGGATACACTTAACCTATTGTCCCGTGGCACCCGTTTCTTCTCCCGGGAGCATCCTTTAAGCATCTCTGCCCTTGGCTCGTACCTTCTCCACTGACTCACCCACATGGCATGTGCCATCCAGTTTGTTTGCAAAACATGGGCAGTGTTGAAACCTAAAGTGGAATTGTTACTCACAGACGCAGAAGACATAGCAAGTCCTCAGACAAGGGCATTATTGTAGCACCTCACAATAGCAATAATGTTTGTGTTGAGAGCTTTTTTTCCGTCTTTACTTTTTCTCAGTTGTGCTGATTTCCATAACTGCATGTTGTATTTTTGTAACTGACAGTTCTGTTGGCAGCCTCTTGCATCCCTGGGGTTGGGACCATTGGCTGATGATCTTTCTCCCCCAAGGATGAAAACCATCTGCTGGGGACTTGTGGTGTTTTCCATTCCTGTCCTATAAGTTCAGTAGCACACGTGTGCACGCTCCCTCAGTAGCTCTATCTCCTTGTGCTGCTCTGAAACTCTAATGTGGTTGGTTGTCTTTTAACACGTGTTATGGTGCCTTTTTTGAGTGCTGCATCTTTGTGAGCCAACAAGAGTCTGTTTAAGGTGTTAAGTTAGTCCTTCCTGAAGCACAAATAGAGCAGCAGTCCCTATTTGGGTGTGCTCCCTGTTAGAGCTTTTGAAAATGCCAGATAGCACCCATGAGGGAGTGAAGAACAAAGGGGCACCACAGAGGTGTGGAAAAGGGCATGGACACTCAGGGGCCCTTGAGGTCACTTTCTGAAAATGCCACATGTGCCCAGAAGACTCAAAAATCCCTTTTATTCAGCCAAGCTATCATTTGTGGCTGCTTGGTCTTTTGAAAATGTTGTCTTAGCTTTTGTCTCAGCTTTCTCATTTATACAAGGAGCATAACAACACCTACAATCTCATGGGGGTATTGTTAGAATTAGTCATTGTTTGTATAGTGCTTTAAAGATGAAAAGTGCGATATAAATACTTATTTATGGGGTAAATATGAGTGCTTTTTTGGTAAGTTTTGTTTTACCAAAAATCAGTGTCTAAAGAAAATGACTTAAGAAGATGAAACTGTGCTGAACAGCAAAGTTTGAGGTGAGCCATAAAAAGATCAAACATAATCTGTCTAATTTCCTGTCCTCCAGTTGTCCATGCTGCACAGCCACTTCCTGTCCCACTGGCCTGATTCCAAGCAATAGCAAGCATTGTGTGGCAACATTCAGCACCAGGGCAGATTGTATGTGATTTCACCTGTTCTCCAGAAGTCAGGAAGATTTTTTAAATGTATGTATTCTTTTTTTGGTGAATCACCCAGAGTATAAGAGAGATTTATACTGGATCCAAACTTTATGTTCTTCCTCGAACAACTTGAACCTTTGAGATTTCAAATTAATCTCTGTAAGAAAAACAAAATGCAATTAGCTACCATGTCACATTTGCTGCCCTGTATTCTCTCATACAATGTTAGAAACAAAATATATATTAATTATAGGACTCTTTGTTACCAAAGAGAATAGCTAAAATATCTATGAACTATACAACCCAATACTAAAGGCCACATGGTATAACTGGAATTTTGTTTAATGTTTTCTGGGATTATCCACTCTTAGTAATTATGCATAAAGATATTAGTAATGCAAAATATTATATAGATTCCTGTTTTATTCATTCCATATTGGGCAGGTATGTCTACCATTTGCAAAAATAGTTTATGGGTTCAATCCACCACTGTTTGTGGATTCCTAGGTAGCAGTGGGATCCTGAAGTGGTTTCCATCTATCATAGTTTAAGAAGTCGCAATGTTTCTTCCTTACAGAGTTGGATTAAGGCATACGCACTATAGAGTGGTATCACAGCCCCAACTCCTGAAGTCATGTGATGAGTTCAGAATCTCAGCTTTTTTTTTTTTATAAACTTCAGTCCTTATGGTTGTGAAGAAAATCTTGAAAACATAACCCCAGTGTAAATAAAGTAGAGATGTCTGCATGAGCCTGCAAAATAGCCTGAAACAATAGCTTGGAGAGGTATGAGCTGCTTCATGCATCTCAGAGGAGATTGAGGGCTTGTCTTCACGACGACACTAAACTGGTGCAACTGCCATTGATGCAGCAGCATCGATTTAGCGGATCATGTTCAACTGACAGGAAATGATTTCCCATTGACGTAGCATAGTGAAGACACTGCGGCAAGGCAGTGCAAGGTACATCAACTTAAGTTAACTAGTGTATTTACATTGACCTAGTGCCATAGTGAAGACAAGCCTTGAGAGTTAACTATAAAAACACAGTTCTAGGAGCCTTCTGCAAACGCTGTGCCAGCAGGGGATCCCATGTGACAGCAGGAGAACAGTAAATAAGCCTGTCTCACCCATCAGATAGATAATACCTTGTTGCTGGGGTAGGAACTCAGGCAGAGGCCCTGCTCCCCCTGCCGCTCTGAAGAGAAGAGCAGCCTTGCTCCTTCATACAGTCCTTGACACAATTATCAAGGCCTTGTCATCTCCAGACTGGTCTACTGCAAAGCACATTATGTAAGACTACTCCTGAAGACCATCTAGAAACTACAGCTGAATCCAGAATACAGCTGTCTGCCTGCTTAGTGCCTTGCTCCCCCTCTTGTTCCCCATCCACTTTTTGCAATGGCCCTGATGCTCCTCACAGCCCCTATGTCTTGTCCAGCTCCCTGACCCATAGAGTGGCAGCCATTTTGCCTGTGGGCATGGCTTCAATCTCATTGAAAACAGTGGGGGGTGGCAGCCACCTTTATTAAGGGCTGCCTTGTTGTCACATGCAGGTAGACAATGTTTCTCAACCTATTTACCATTGTGGGCAGCATACACAACTTCCTATGTGTGATTTGTGGGCCACATCCACACAATATATATACTACCTGTATGGCCCTGGTCACATGGGCCATAGCTGTGTGTTGATTGGGCCACGAGTTGAGAACCACTGAGCTAGACTGTAGGGAAATGGCAGCCATCTTGCTGGCTTCAGTCCCATTGAGAGTAAGAGGAGAGGGTGGCCATTTTGAATGAGGAAAGATTTGCAAGTTGGCAGCTTTTCATCAAGTTTTCATGTGACAGGTAAAAAACACCCCAAATTTGTCAGAGCTGTGATAAACTCTTGAGAGTTGGCAACACTGTAATTATGATCTTCAAAGCCCAGAATGGTTGGGAGCCTGGCTATCTTAAAGGCTTCCTTCCCTCCCATATTCTATCATTACAATCACTGGGGCACGATTATTGTTAATTCCTGGAGGGAATTTTTCAAGGTCAGTGACTGGAGCCAGATTTATAAAGGTATTTAGGTGCCTAAAGATGCAGATAGGCTCTGAATGGGATTCTGAAAGGCAGCTAAGCACCTTACTCCCATTTAAATCAGTGCAGGTTAGGCACCTAGGTGCTTTTGAAAATGCCACTATGCACCTATCTGCAGCTTTAGGTGCCTAAATACTTTTAAAAATCTGGTCCTGAGTATTCTCAGCAGAGGGCCATCACTGTGGAATTCACTTCTGCTCAGAGGATATCAGAGCCTGGGTTCATCAACCTTCCGGGCACAGTGGAAGGAGCAGTCATTCAAACAGCAATCGTTATGGAAGTGTGGAGTGCTCATTTTGGCAGAACCACATAATCACACAGCAATGGCCATGGTGGTTCATTGAGTTACCCATGTGGGATCTGTCTGCTGTTAATGTACTGGCGCCCAGGTGCGAGGGCGGAAGGTGATTCAGACATTTAAAAAATAAACTATCCCATTTTGGACACCACATACCTTTTTCTATTTGCTTCCTCTTCTTGCTGTTCTTTGACCAAGTGAAAGCAATGTACATGTTGTGGTGAGATGCCTATCATTTCCTCATCGGTGACACAGAGCAGTTGGATTGTAAGGCAGTTCTGGATGGGGCCACATGTGGATGTGATGTGGTGCACCACGCAGAGTTACCTAGTTTTAGAATGGGGAGTGATCAGTACAGTGAACTAGATTCTGTGGTACAACTCTTAGGAAGCAACACACAGAAGATGCAGCCCAGGAAGAGGATAAAGATGGCTTTAAGCCTTTTGGGTGCGCCTCCTGGATTCTGCCTGCCCTCAGAGTTGATATGAATCCTATCATAAGTTAGAACAGTCCTGGGGACTGCTGTAATTTATGGCAGTCTCTGCACAGCTGCATATGGGCTGCTCTGCAACCCAAAATAGCTCTAGTTCAAAGTACTATGGGCACTCTTTTTCCATGCATGGGAGGCCAGCTCTCACCCTTGGCAGGCCTTTAAGCTGGGGGCTGCAGGGAAAGGGGTAGCATAAGGCCACATATGGCCAATTTTCCCTGGAGCTGTTCCAGCTCCTTACAGCCCTTACTTCCTTCTAGAGTAGGGGCCAGAATCTGATGCAGTGACTCCTTCGATCACTGAGTGAAAACAACACACTGCATGAGGTGAATGTACAGTAAGGGTTTTTAGATTAATTTACCTTTTTAACATCTGGGAAACCGTAGAAAAAGTTTGGTGACTTCTCAGTCTAATTAATGGTAAAAGTGTATCCACATAACTAAAGTACAGCATAATCTTGCATTACTGGAAACTGTTGCTCTGGAAAGGCTCAAGACTGGAATAGCATTATGTACTGAAAGCTGGGATTAAAGGGCCCTAACAGAATTGCATGGAGATCCCGAAAAAATGGAATAGAAAGGGGCACACTGCAGGGACACAGAACACAGAGGGACACTGTTTTTCTCTAGTGCTATTCAAACAGCAAACAGAACAGAATATTTTGGGTCATGTTCTTTTACTAGGGGCAGGGAAAGAATATTGGATTCAGAAGGTTTCATGGCAGCTGGAAGTGGGCAGTTCAGGGAGAGCAGAAGACACCTGAAGTGTAATGAACAGCCATACTGGGTCAGAGTAATGGTCCATCTAGCCCAGTATCCTGGTCTTCTGAAAGTGGCCAGTGTCAGGTGCAGGTAATCATCAAGGGATCCATCCCATCACCTATTCCCAGCTTCTGGCAAACTGCAATCTCTACTCATCTGACTAATAGCCAGTGATGGCCCTGCCTTCCATGAACTTAACTAGTTCTTTTTTAACCCTGTTATAGTCTTGGCCTTTACATCATCATCTGGCAAGGAGGTTCCACAGATTGACTGTGTGTTGTGTGAAGAAATTCTTCCTTTTGTTCATTTTAAACCTGCTGCCTGTTAATTTCATTTGGTGACCCCCCTAGTTCCTGTGTTATGAGGAGTAAATAACACTTCCTTATTTACTTTCTCCACACCAGTTTGATTTTATAGACCTCTATTATATCCCCCTTTAGTTGTCTCTTTTGCAAGTTAAAAGGCCCAGTCTTATTAATTTCTGCTCATATGGAAGCTTTTCCATACCCCTAATCATTTTAGTTGCCCTTTTCTGTACCTTTTCCAATTTTGATAAATCTTTTTTGAGATGGGGCAACCAGATCTGCATGCAGTATTGAAGACTTGAGTGTACCGTGGATTTATATAGAGGCAATACAATATTTTCTGTCTTATTATCTATCCCATTCCTAATGATTCCCAACATTCTGTTAGCTTTTTTGACTACCGCTGCACATTGAGTGAATGTTTTCAGAGAACTATCCACAGTGACTCCAAGATCTCTTTCTTGAGTGGTAATACCTAAATTAGACACTATCATTTTATTTGTATAGTTGGGATTATGTTTTCCAATGTGCATTTCTTTGCATTTATCAACATTGAATTTCTTCTGCCATTTTGTTACCCAGTCACCCAGTTTTGTGAGATCCCTTTGTAACTGTTCAGGCCCGGTCTACCCTTACCTTCCGGATTCAGCAGCAGTTGATGGGAGATACGCAAGTGATTTATTTATTAAATCACTTGCGTATCTCCCGTCGACTTCACTGCGTCTGCTCTGTGTGCTGTCCACACTGCGCTGCGCCCTTCGACGCAGCGTTATATCACTTACCGGGGTGGTTTTCCTACGTCGATTGCTGGATCGACTGAGCGGGTCTACACAGACCGCTCAGTTGATCCAGAGCAATCGATCTGACGGCGGCGAATTTGCCACCGTCAGTGTAGAGCCAGCCTCAGTCTGCTTTGGACTTACCTATCTTGAGTAGTTTTGTATCATCTGCAAATTTTGCCACTTCAGTATTTACCCCTTTTTCCAGATCATTTATGAATATGTTGAACAGTACTGGTCCCAGTACACACCCCTCAGGGACACCACTATTTACCTCTCTCCATTCTGAAAACTGACCATTTATTCCTATCCTTTGTTTCTTCTCTTTTAACCAATTACTGATTCAGGAGAGAACCTTCCCTCTTATCCCATGACAGTTTATTTTGCTTAAGAGCCTTTAGTGAGGAACCTTGTCAAAGGCTTTCTGAAAATCTAAGTACACTATATCCACTGGATCACCCTTGTCCACATGCTTGTTAACCCCCACTCAAAGAATTCTAGTAGATTGGTGAGGCATGATTTCCCTTTACAAAAACCATGTTGACTCTTCCCCAACAAATCTTATTCATCTAGTGTCTCATAATTCTGTTCTTTACTAGAGTTTCAACCAGTTTGCCTGGTACTGAAGTTAGGCTTACCTGCCTGTAATCGTCAGGATCACCTCTGGTCTGGAACTTTTTTTAAAAATTGGCATCACACTAGCTATCCTTCAGCCATCTGGTACAGAAGCTGATTTAAATGGTAAGTTACCTAGCCCAGTTAGTAGTTCTACAATTTCACATTTGAATTCCTTCCTAAATCTTGGGTGGATACCATCTGGTCCTGGTGACTGATTACTATTTAATTTATCAGTTTGTTCCAAACCCTCCTTTAATTACACCTCAATCTGGGACAGTTCTCCAGATTTGTCACCTAAAAAGAATGGCTCAGGTGTGGGAATCTCCCTCACATCCTAAACCATGAAGACAGATGCAAAGGATTCATTTAGTTTCTCCACAATAGCTTTACCTTCGTTGAGTGTTCTTAATGTAATTAAAAAAATGTTGCTGTTACTTTTTGACTAGCTGTTCTTCAAATTCTTTTTTGGCCTTCCTAATTATATTTTTATACTTCACTTACCAGAATTTATATGCCTTTCTATTTTTCTCAGTAGGATTTAACTTCCACATTTCAAAGAATGCCTTTTTGCTTCTAACTGCTGCTTTTACTTTGTTGTTTAGCCACGGTGACACTTTTTTGGTCCTCTTACCATGTTTTCTAATTTTTGTCTCTATTATGGTGTCTTTATAAAGTTTCCATGCAGCTGTCAGGGATTTAACTTCTGACACTGTACCTTTTAATTTCTGTTTAACTAACTTCCTCATTTGTGTAGTTCTGCTTTCTGAAATTAAATGCTACCATGGTGGGCTGCTTTGGTGTCCGCTCCCCCCCATAATGATGTTAAATTTGATTATGTTATGATCACTATTAACAAGTGGTTCAGCTATCTTCACCTCTTGGACCAGATCCTATGCTCCTCTTAGGACTAAATCAAGGATTGCCCCTCCTCTTGTGGGTTCCAGGACTAGCTGCTCCAAGAAGCAGTCATTTAAGGTATCTTTATCTCTGCATCCCGTCCAGAAGTGACATGTACCCAGTCATTATGGGGATAATTGAAATCCCCCATTATTATTGAGTTTTTTATTGCCTCTCTAATCTCCCTGAGCATTTCACACTCACTATCACCATCTTGGTCAGGGGGTCAGCAGTATATCCCTACTGCCACATTCTTATTATTCAAGCACGGAATTACTATCCATAGAGATTCTATGGCTCAGTTTGGTTCATTTCACATTTTTATTTCATTTGACTCTATGCTTTCTTATGCGTATAGAGTCACTCCCCCACCAGTATGACTTATTCTATCCTTCCAATATATTTTGTACTCTATTATTATGTCCCATTGATTATCCTCTTTCTACCAGTTACTGTGATGCCTATTATATCAATATCCTCATTTAATACAGGGCACTCAAGTTCACCCATCTTAGAATTTAGACTTCTAGCATTTGTATAGAAGCACTTAAAGAAATTGTTACTTTTTAGCTGTCTGCCATTGTGTGATGTAATTGAATGGGATTCTTTTTCATTGGACTGTTTTTCATCAGATCCTACCCATATTTTATCCTTGTCCATCCTCTCCTCCTTACTAGGATATAGAGAATCTCCATTAATACATCCTTTACTAAGGAATGTCTCTGTCCAAACCATATTCTCCTCCGCATCTGCCAGCTTTTCCCCAGCCCTTATTTTTAAAACTGCTCTATGATCTTTTTATTTTTACGTGCCAGCAATCCGGTTCCATTTTGAGTTAGGTAGAGCCCTTTATTCCTGTATAGGCTCCCCCACCCCAAAAGGTTTCCCAGTTCCTAATATATCTAAACCCCTCCTCCCTACACCATCCATACATTAAGACTCTGCATTCTGCCTGTCTAACTGGCCCTGTACATGGAACAGGAAGCATTTTGGAGAATGCTACCATGGAGGTCCTGGACTTCAATATCTTACCTAGCAGCCTAAATTTGGCCTCCAGGACCTCTCTCCTATCTTTCCCTATGTCACTGGTATCTACATGTACCATGACCACCAGCTCCTCCCCAGCATCACACATAAATCTATTTAAATGTCTCGAGAGATCCACAACCATCACACCCAGCAGGCAAGTCACCATGCGTTTCTCCCAGTCATCACAAACCCAGCTATCTATGTTTCTAATGATTGAGTCCCCCATTACTATTATCTGTCCTTTCCTAATAACTGGAGTTCCCTCCTACGGAGAGGTATCCTGAGTGTGAGAGGATACCATGACATCAACTGGAAGGAGGGCCCCAACTATAGTATCATTTCCCTCCACTCCCCTTTGAGACTTTCACTCTCCTCAACAATACAGAGGCTGTCATATTGGGGTGGAACTATTCTACTGTGTCCCAGAAAGTCTCATCAATATACCTCTCTGTAGTGGCATACTGGGGGTCTCCAGTGCCCAGGGGCCAAGGCTGAATTTGCACCACCCCACCCCTCCGCGCAGGGCAGGAGGGTGCCTGGCTCCCACCAGATGGTGCCACCCCCCAGCTACCATGGGGAGGGGTTTCTGTACCTATGGGGGGGATTACATGCTGCTTACCTCCTCCTGCTTGGGGAACTTTCTGCCACTCATTGCAGTGGCTGCCTCTGCCCCCCACACTTACCTGCCGTGTGGTGCCCACCTCTCTCGCTCCAGCCCAGCAGCTGACCCTTAGAGACTCCTGCGGCCCCTGTCCTGTTTGCATCATGAAAGACTGGCCTGGCACCCCTCCCCCCACCCCACAGGCCAAAGCGTGGGGGCCTGGAGACTTCTGCATCTCTGCATGGCACTGCCTCGCTGTCTCCTTTAGCTCCTCCAGTTCAGCCAGCCTGGTCTCCAAAGCCTGTATGCAGTCTCTGAGGGCCAGCAGCTCTTTGCATCGAATGCACACATATGCCACCCATCCACAGGACAGGTAATCATACATGTTGCATTCAATGCAATAAATTGGATAGCCCCCACTCTATTGCTGGACTTCTGCCTGCATTCTCTTTTTACTCCTGCAGCTCTTTCCTTTAGTGTTGTTTTGTTTTTATCAGGGGGTGTTTATTGCCTTTAGTTTACAGAATGTTAATGAAGTGTATCCAGCCCCCCATCCAACTCCATCACAAAATTCCCATTAGCTGCCCCTGGTTGCTTAAGAGCAGGCTTTTAAAACCCTGGCTCCCCCTGAGTAGCCCCCTCCCCTCCAGTTAAGGGTTGATGGGTGCTAAGGGACTTGAGGATCAAAGCCTTATTGAGAAGCTCTGAACCTTGCCTAACAGGCCATTAGGATCAACACACGGTCCCCCAAACAAACAGACCACACAATATACTTCAGTCAAGCAGCAAGCACACCACAAACACACACACTACAGACAACAAACTCCCCCCAAGGGTCATGTAGTCTCTCCTTCACCTGAAGAGCTCTCTCAGAAAACTCCCGTTAGCTGCCCCTGGTCTCTGGCACGTCTGGTCACTTAGGGCCATTAAGGTTTTCTTGTCAGGACAAGCCCAGTATTACACAGAGGCCCCTGGAATCATCAAACCAAGAGAGATACCCTCGGCCCCCTTTGAGAATGTGAAAACCAAACTCACTTGAAATGCTGCTTCTAGTGATGGCCCTTGAGACCTGGAGGACTTTTATAGTTATTGTCCTACAGATGGCCTGGGCCACTCCTGTTTCTGATGAGTGCCTAGTCAGTATTATTATATTTATGTCTGTAACCCTAAGTAACTTGCAGGCATTTTTTTCTGTCACTGTAATTGTAGCAATGAAGAAAATCTAGGGTGTGTCATTTCAGGAACAAATTTTCTCAAATAGTCCCTGGCCTTAGTGTGAGATGTGGGATAATCTTCCAGAAATGTTTAACTCTTCCTTGTTTTATTGCTGAAACATACAGTGGCTTTTCCTGTCAAAATCCAAAGGCACATGAAGTGAAATGGATGCAATTTTGGTTTGTTTCTATTTACAGGTGTGTTTTTTTCTGGACGTGCACAGACTCAGGGGGTAGCTTCCACTGAATATTTCTCCTTTGGTATAAAGAACCAACAGCTTGTTTTATTAGAGGAGCAGGTCTTGGCAGCCACTAACCTGCAATTAACCAGCTCCCTCTGGGAGTGTAATTGGAGCTTCAAGGAAATCGCTGGATTGGCTGAGGCTGAAATCATCAGTGAGCCAATTGTCTGGGAGTGAAATTACTTGTAAATGGATTGGCTGTGATCAAAAGTGGTAAATTGCACTACCCTCTTGTTTCTTCCTGCCTTTCAGAAAAAGCCACTGGGAAACATAAGCACATCTGCTTCCCCCTAATAATCCATATAAGCATGATATGCCTCTCACTGCATACACATGTAACACAGGGAGGGAAGTGTGTGAACAAGGTGAGTTCACCAGAGTCTGCATAGGAAAACAATGATTCACGTTGACTAAACAGAGCTTTCTGATTCACTGGGTGCTGGATGCATCTTCCCCCACATACACACCCCCTTAGTGATTACATAAAAAGAGAGGACTGTCCATTTTTTTAAAGGGACTCTGTCAAATAGCTTCCCTACATGTTGGCTTTGTAAATAAAAGGAAAAGGTTTCACAAAACCTGATATTAATAGGTATGTTTCTAAGATGTATTTTAAAATGTTGATAGTTTTATGTAAATAATCCACCACACTTTAGAAGACTCAAATCCAAAAGCACCGTGCTAAAGCCTGCAAATGCACATATTTAGAAACAGAAAGTGAAACTAATTAGATGTAATTGTCCAAGATGAGTGAAGTCCAAAAAATAGACAGTGTAAATAAATGATAAAAAGTCAATTAGATTTTAAAAAACCCAACTTTTAGTTTTGAATCTGAAGTGTTAATGTTACACTGTTAATGCTCAGGATATTTTTCACAAATCATTTTTCTCTTGATCACATCTCTTTACATTTTTCTTTTAAGTTACTTGGTAGCTGTTTTAATTACCTGTTGCCATCTCCTATTGTAATGCAGGCTCATATTGCTACAACATGTTTTGTTAGTAGTTGCTATGTAAAAGCATTCATACCCTCAGTCACAAAGAATTAACTCCCTAGTTGTCATGTTGCACCAATGTCTCACACTGAATAGCCATTTACTATGACAATTTTATATATATAAACTATATATATACACACACACACACACATACATACATATAAAGTATCGTTCTACTCTGAAATGGGCATTCTGGGGCTACATGTTCACTGTACCTCAACTTTTGTCTCTCACATGTTCTGTTTACTTCCAGCTAGCTTTGCAAATGAATCTTGGGCTTTGAAACCAGAATTTTCAAAGGAGCTCAATGCCCACAATCAGGCCTAAATTTTCAAAAAGTTCAACACATAAGGTGTATGTTTAGTGCTGAAAATGTTTGAAAAATTGCCCGCAGGAGTCAAACAGTTCTTTTCAGCTCATCCAATCTCCAGTAATAAGGGTACAATGTCACCTGTACAACCTCATTCTCTTCAGTGGGATTGCACAGCTGTAACTGACTGGAAGATAGCGAGCAATTCTGTTGATGGAATAGACTCCAGCACACTCTTCCTAGCTGCATTTGACTCTGTAGGGTTAACAGAAGTGAAAAACAATGATATCTCATTTTTGTCAGGAGATAGGATGAGCTGACAACAGGTATATTTGGTAAACAGATGCCACTTTTACACATGTAGGCTGTGGTGTTGTAGCCATGTCGGGCCCAGGATATTAGAGAGACAAGGTGGGGGAGGTAATATCTTTTACTGGACCAACTTCTGTTTGTGATCTCACCGACAAAAGTTGGACCAATAAAAGATATTACCTCATTCACCATTTCTCTGTCACTTTTACGTTGTTATCAGAGCAAAAACAATCCAAGGTGCATTTAGTACCTGTAAAAGGTACTGGCCTATTTGGCGTCTGTGGAGGCTGAGGGTTCCACCATAGAAACATGAATGGCTGGCCTCCCTTTGGTTGAGGGGAGAGGAGGAGCACAAACAAACTGAGATTCTTCTTCAAGATGTGTTGCTCATGTCCATTCCACTATAGGTGACTGCACGCCTCCATGCATGGTTCCTGGAACTTTTTTCCCCTTAGCTGATCCCGTAGCGCTGCTTCCGGTGCCCCCTGGAACTCCAGGCACATTCCGTGGTACATGAGGCGCTGCCGGCCCTACGCCCCCCTCAGTTTCTTCTTTCCACCCATGAGGGTTGCTGGAACTAGCCTTGCTCTCAGCAAGTACAATTCCCCTTTGTTTGGACTTGTTTTGTACTCTGAGTTTAGTTTTAGTTAGTTAAGTAGTTGTTAAGTGTTGTTAAGTGTAGTTAGAGATAAGGCAAGTCCCTGCTGGGGCGTCACACGGCCAGGCCAGGCCCCAGTCACCAGGCTTCAAGCCGTGTGCCTTCCGCAGGAAGGCCTTTCCACTCAGCGACCCCCATGACTGCTGCCTTAAGTGGCTGGAGGAAGCCCACAGAAAGGACAAGTGCAAACTCTGCAGGGCTTTCAAACCGAGGACTCAAAAGGATCGAGAAATCCGACTGAAAGCCCTGCAGATGGAGGCAGCACTCCGCCCACCATCTGAGCCGACCCACTCCATCTTGGTACTGAGTGTGGCTTCAGTACAGAGCACACTGTCGGCTCTGCCCACAACTCGGCACCATGAAACATCACCAGTACCGAAGAAGAAGAGGAAGCAATGCGTGGAGCATGGACACTCCCCTGCACCGTTGGTATGGGAGGGGTCAAGTACAGAGATCCACCGAACACGGCCCGTTGAGTCTTCTCCAGTGCCTGCATCTCCAGTCAGGGAGCCTCCCCCGGCTCCTTGGAGTGGGAGAGTGCCCCTGCTGATGCTGTCGATGCCGGAGGCTTTTCAGGTGGCAAGCCTTGTTGGCCTTGCTTCTGTCCCCCTCCTCCATGGAGGGAGAAGGGGCCAGTGTCACAGAAGAAACCCACATTGGGTCCCCTGAATGGCGGAGGAGATCTCTGGTATGGGGAGGAAGATCTCCCGCCCAACGGTCACCAAGGGTAGAGCAGACTCGCTCCCCTAGTAGTCGCTCCAGGTCAGTGATGTGGAGCCGACCTGCTGCAACATGGGACGTGGAGTCTCCCTCTCGGCGCCAACAATCACCGGCACCGGAAGCAGCTCTTCATCGCAGTGGCTGACCAGATGAAAAGATCAGCTGTCTCCACCCAGCGCATCTCCTCGTGGATTACATCGTGCATCAAGTTCTGCTACGAGCAGGTGAGGGCACCGCTCCCAGGAACCATCACAGCACACTCAACCAGAGCTCAAGCCTCGTCTATGGCCTTCCTGAAGAGAGTGCCCCTGTAGGACATCTGCAAAGCCGCCACCTGGTTGTCGGTGCACACCTTCACGTCCCACTACGCCGTCATCCAGCAGGCGAGAGAGGACGTGGAATTCGGCAGAGCAGTGCTGAGGGCAGCTCACCGGTAACTCCGCCCCACCTCCAAAGGTATTGCTTGTTAGTCATCTATATTGGAATGGACATGAGCAAGCACTTGAAGAAGAAAACAAGGTTACTTACCAGTAACTGATGTTCTTTGAGATGTGTTGCTCATGTCCATTCCACAACCCCCAGTCCCCACTGCCGGAGTTGCCAGAAAGAAGGGACTGAAGGGGCGTAGGGCTGGCAGCGCCTCATAGGATCCATACAGGATCAGCTAAGGGGGAAAGGTTCCAGGAACTGTGCACGGAGGCGTGCACACACTTATAGTGGAATGGATATGAGCAACACATCTCAAAGAACAGCAGTTACTGGTAAGTAACCTTGTTTTTATTAAACACTGGGGACAAATCCTAAGGGCAGAGGTGGGCGTAGAGTTTAACAAAATGGCACTGGAGTGCGATGCTATGCAGAGAGCCCTGCATGAATGCCACTTCTCCAAGGAGGGACCTGTGGAGTCAGTGAAGAAGGAAGGTGTCTGTCTGACAGCCCCAGAGACCAAAGTCTTCTATTTATCCCCAGAAAAGGTAAAGCAAAGGCAACAGCAATGTAAATTACACGCACTCATTCTGCTGCTGTGCCTCTCCTCAGCCCTAAGGTATCATCAGTAGAGCTGGGAGGGGAGTCCAGTCTCCATGGCCCAAGCAGAGAGGTCAGCTTTGATTGCTGGCTTTATGTAATCACCTGTCTGGAAGAAACAGTCTTTTTAAAAACATATTTTTGGTAAGTTTGGGGCTGGATGCCAGCTGGGGAAGATGAAATCCTTGCTTTATCCACAGAACAGGAAAAGCAGTGGGAGCAGCAAAGCCACTAGCCCGCCACTCCTACACGATGCTTCAGCCCTGTTCTTGAAGAGATCATCACTACGGTGGGAGGGGAGTGCAGCTTCCTTAGCCTACTGGGGAGGGGAATATTTATCTTTAGCGAATTAGTTAGTGAAAAGTTAGTTCCTATTGTCAATCCACTTCCGAGTGAACACATAGCTGCATCTCCCTCCCGCTCCCAAAAACAAACAAACAACAACAAAAGCACAGAGCTGGCACTATCTAGCCCTCTTGCTGGCATTCTCAGCAGAGGCCCAAGCATTGAATGAGTCATGGAGACTAAACATGCCTCTCAGCCTGAGAGTGGTCTCTCCAGTTCAGATCTGACTGAACTGCATTGATGTCTTTGTGTGTTGTACCTATCCTGTAGGGCTAAATAAAACATTAGCTTTCTAGGAGCCATTGCTCTAGAACCTACATTAGCATAAATTCCATTCAGGTTCCCCCCCCCAGTAAAGTAATGGAACATGCAGGTTTCTAAAACTTACTTGCAGAGTATCAATATTCCCCTCTTACTCTCTAAAACACCTAACAAACAATGAGTTGAAACAACTATAAATGTAAAGCAGCCAGAATAATTTCGGATTGAAATAGGTGGACCTCAAACAGACAGTCAAGTGGCATCCAGTCGCCATAGTGACAAGACTTCCAGAATGATGCAACGAAGGCTCAGCATCAAAGAGCCTTGCTAGAGTCCCTGAGAAAATGAGAGGCTCAATCAAACAAAAAGGAGGGCTGGGATTAACTTCCTGTAGGGAATAATCCTGCAATGATTGACTTTACAATTTGCAGAAGGTAGGAGATTAGACAATGAGGTGCCTCCTTGCTGGTCCCACTGCCTATGAGAGTAAGAGGGCAGATCCAGGAGTTGTGGGTTTGTCTGGGGCCTTCAGAAACACAGGGCCCAAAGCAGTCAGGTGGGTTGGCTGGTGTAAGGCAGACCCTGGGGAGAGGGAATGACCTAAATGCTGTGATAAGTCTTTTCCAGCTCTAATTTCTATTTGTGATCAACGCTAGGAGAAGTTTAAAAAACACTATTAAGCCAAAAAAAAAAAAGAAAACCCAACTCAACACAGGACTATAGAATCTTTCCCATCATTTGGCAGTGAGAAAGATCAGATAAACATAGTGTCTAATAGCTGTCATCTAGGGCTTCCTCTCCGTTCCTCTCCCACGGCAAAAACTGCATGTGGGGTTTCTTGTTTGAATGAGAGCTGAAGCAGCGTGTGTTGTAATTTGAGAAGGCGAGGTTGCAATAGCATGTTTTGCACTGGACTGGAAAGGTGTGAGGGTTATGGTAGTTCTTGCAGGAGTAAGTTTTATGGTCTTGGGCCAGTGCCCAAGAAAGTTCTGTCTCTTGCACACACAAGTGGCTCTTTTGCAGTAGACTATTTGATTGTGCCAGAGAAGCAGAGCTATCAAGAGCAGCTGAAATCCCAGAGGATGAGGGTGTCCCTCATGTGTCCTGGGCCCAGACTATTTCAAATGGAGTGCCAAGACCTGGGATTTGACAGAGCAATGAATGAGAGTGAATGGCTGGAGTAGGGTGCGGGGTGATGTGTGTGCAGTAACCCGTAGTTCTGATGTGTGCTGCTGCATTCTGCACAGCTTGCAGCTGTCTCAGGACTGATGCTTTCAAAACACAGATCAATTACATCACCCTAACTAAACAAAGGCATGTGTTACAGAGGCCAGAGCATCATCCACAAAGATGTGATGCAGTTCTACTAGCCTCTCAAAGGTGAATGATCGTGTTTCTCATGGATGTTGCCGTTTGCCACCTCAGTGAAGCATCAAGAGGATCACATGAATTGTTGGCTAATTTGACAGTTTTGTGGGTAAGCATCCTTGGCTGGAAAAGACCACACTGTGAGCTTGATCCAAAGCCCAGGAAGGTCAATGACAGTCTTGTCGTTGACTTCACTGGGCCGTGATTCAGACCTAGTGGGAGCAAGCTCTTTTAAATATTTTCCTCTGCTCAGAGCTATAACTGCTGCTTTGTTGTCGACTCTAACTTCAGCAAGCTCTTTCAAGGCTAGACGCACGAGGTACGTCTACACTGGAGCTGGAGGTGTACTTTCTAGTTTGGGAAGACATACCTGCTCTAGTCTTGATTGAGTGAGTGTGCTAAAAACAGCAGTGCAGCTGCAGCTGGCTGGATGGCTGGAGAGTACACCACCCTTTCTGAGAGCCTCGGTGCACACCCAGTGTGGCTAGTTCATCTTACCACCCATGTGTCACGGCTGCACGGCTATTTTTATCTTGCTTGTTTGATCACAACTAGTGTGTGTACCTCTACCTACGCTGGAAATTACACCTCCATCTGCAAGGTAGACATAGCTTAGGAGAGCTAGGTGACTGTGGTGCTGTTGTAGATTGTCAGTGACGTTGCATGTCATCAGCACATTGTTGACATCTGAGCCCAGGAAGTCTTGCTATTTCTCCTCCTGGTTTTATGTTAATATTGAACAGGACCTGAGAGAGAACTGAGCCATATGAGACGTCCTGTGCATACCAGTAGCAGTATCTTGTGATTGACCATACTGAATGTTGTGGAGCGATCTAGGAGTATATTTGGCCGTTCTTCTTCACCATAGGATAAACACACATCTATCTTACAGAATCATAGAAATGTAGGGCTGGAAAACACCTCAAGCAGCCATCAAGTCCCACATCCTGTGCTGCAGCAGGACCAAGCAAATCTAGACCATCCCTGACAGGTGTCTGTCCAACCTGTTCTTAAAAATCTCCAATGATGGGGATTCCACAACCTCCCTTGGAAGCCTATTTCAGTGTTTTAACTACCCTGACAGTTAGGCCATGTCTACACTATAAACTTTGGTTGATGCAAGTAACATCAGCATAAAGATGCTGGAGTTAGTATATCACTGGAGTGCATGCATACTTGGCTCCTTGCACTGGCACTGCATATATATAGGAGTGCTTGTGTCAATACACAGAGCAGTGCACCGTTGATTGGTGTATCAATGTGCAACTTGCCATCGTCCAGCACGCTGTCTATTGGAAATGTGGGCAATGCATGTTTATAGACTCATAGACTCTAAGGTCAGAAAGGACCAACATGATCATCTAGTCTGACCTCCTGCACAACACAGGCCACAGAACCACATCCACTCACTCCTGTAATAGACCCGTAACCTATGACTGAGTTACTGAAATTCTCAAATCATGTTTCAAAGACTTAAAGGGACACAGAATCCATGACCTCTGAGAAGAGATCTCCATGACCTCCAGAGAATTCATCTGTTTAGGCAGAAACAAGTCATGCAGAGGTGACTAGGAGCGAGAGCTCAAGTTTCCATCATGCAACTTTCTCCATCCCATAATGCCATCCTATCCCATAATTTTTTTGCCTTTCTTAAAATCTCACAAACCTGTGCAGCACTTGTTGCTGTCCATAATATCTGGCAAAAGCATGGAGCCCACATAGGTCTGCACTATTATCATGAGCATTGCAAACACAGGATGCACAATCCTCCGGTATTTGCAGGATCACAAGAACGGTAGCTGCAGGGGAACATCATGATTTCACGGAGCACAGATTGCTGTGGGACATAGCGAGAACCAATTCAGGTTTGTTGCTAGCATTCACAGAGCAATTGCAGACGGTGGAGTGCCGCTTCTAGGCCTGAGAAACGAGCACTGACTGGTGGGATCACATTGTAGTGCTGGCCTGGGATGACAAGCAGGGACTGCTGAACTTTCTGATGATCAAGGCCACATTCCTGGATCTATGTGCTGAGCTCGTCTCAGCCCTCTAGCACAGGGACACCAGATTGAGAGCTGCACTGACAATGGAGAAGCAAGTGGTGATTGTACTGGGGAAGCTTGCAACACTGGATTGCTACCGGTCAGTGGAAAATCCACAGTGGAGGCTGTTGTCATGCAAGTGTTCAGGGCCATTGACTGTCTCCTGCTATGCAGGATTGTGACTCTCAGCAACGTGCAAGACGTAGTGGCTGGATTTGCTGCAATGGGTTCCTTCTCTGCAGTGAAGCTATAGACAGCACGCATATCCCTAATTTGGCCCCAGAGCGTATCAACAGAAAGGGTTACTTTTTTGGGGTTATGCAAGCTTTGGGGGAACATCGGGGACACTTCACCAGTATCAGTGTTGGCGAGTCCAGGAAGGCTCATGAAGTTCACATCTTTAAGAACACAGGACAGTTCAGAAAGCTGCGAGCTGAGACACTCTTTCTTGATCAGCGGATTACCATTGGTGAAGTTGAAATGCCAGTAGTGATCCTGGGGAACCCAGCCTACCCCTTACTCCCCAGGCTTATGAAGCTGTACACCAGTCGCCTCAACAGCACCATGGAATGATTCAACTACCAGCTCAGCAGGTGCAGAATGACGATTGAATGTGCTTTGGATAGATTGAAAGGATGTTGATGTTTGTTCACTAAATTAGATCTCAGTGAGAAAAATATCCCAATAGTTATAGCTGCCTGTTGTGTCCTGCATAATAGCTGTGAGGCAAAGGGGGAAAAGCTGCCACCAGGGTGGCGTGGCTGTCTGCTGCATTTGAACAGCCAGACAGAAGGGCTATTAGAGGAGCTCAGCATGGTGGGATGAAGCTGCAGGAAGTCTTGAAAGAGCACTTTAATGGTCAGCCAGGTAATATGATATGGTGGACTGTGCTCTACCTAGCCCTGAAGTTTGGGGCCTGGCAGGAATTGTGTGGTGCTCAGTGTACATGTATAAATATAACACTATCTGTTCATGCACCTATTCATTTTGTGGTACTTGCTGTAAATGTATAACTATTACACGGTGTTTGTCACTGATCGTCTGAGTTCTGTCACCCTGTACACTATCAAGAAGTGGGTGGTTTCAGTACTACTAGGCGTGCTGCAGCGTGTGTTGTGAAATAATGAAGATTAATTAATTTTTTAAAAAATAGAATTTTACCGAGTCACAAAACCAGTGCAAACAAGGTGCACGTTAAAAGCAAACACAATAAAAACTTCTAAAATAAATGAAGGGAACGGAACTTTACAAAGGGAAAGAACATTCACGTCCAGTTTCTGTTTATATTGGCTATGCAGACCGCAACCCTGTGGCTCTCACAGATCAGAGGATGTGAAGCCATGGTTTTCTTCACTGTCCTCAGGATCAAGAGGTAGTTGTAGGGATGTGGCCCCTGATGCCACATGGAATTTTGGGGAGGGGAGGTATGCAGGGAGGTGCTAAAATGGAGTTCTCCAGTGACTGCAAAGGGTGGTGAGCCCATGTCTGTGGAACCTGTATGTCCACAAGAGTCTGCAGCATCTGTGTTTGCTGCCGGAAAAGCCACATTATCTCCTGGTGCATCTCCCTCTCCGCTTCCTGCTAGGACGCCTGGGCCTTCCCGTCTTCTCTTTTGTTCTCTATACAGTCTGAAATATTCACCCTTCAGGACTTCTACCTACAGCCGGAGGCAGCTCTGGCTTGCAAGATCTTACTGAACATGTCATCTTGAGGCCTTTCCTTACCTGGCTCAGGCGTGCTGCGGGTGTGGACGGGGAACTCCTCAAGGCCACAAGGGCAGCAGCTGCAGATAACACACACAGAGGCACCATTGGCAGCCTAGCCACAATGGACAGTGAAAGATTCAGAACTCCCTTCCCTTCTTCGCTCAAGTTTTAAACAAAATACTCATGTTGACACTTCGGCCTTGGAGCGCTTGTGCATGGCACCGAACTCCAGTCCTAGCCATGGTGAGTGTGGCCCGCCAGCACATGTGGAGGGAAAAACGAAGAGGGAATTGTTCGGTGGCTACAAAATGAGTATGGGGCAGTGGCATTGAATACTGGCACTATTTCCATAGGCGGTGGTGGTTGAAGTTGATATCTCATCCCTGAGGGTAACAAAGGCCTAGAGAGTTCAGCAGCTACTGGTGTCCTGAAGCTACCTGAGCCTGTATGCTGCTAGCTTGTTTACTGGAAAGGTGCCAGCTGAACTTATTGCAGAGCAGCACGGCAAAAATATCCTACCGTGGAGGAAGAAATAGCCAGTACCTCCTGTTTACTTCAGGCAGGAGCACAACTGGAGTGTGTATCTGGCAGGGTTGGTTGGGCAGTTGCACACACAAAGGGAGAGCTGCTAGGTGTGCTCACCAAGCTGGGCAATCAGAAAAAGGCACTTAAAAATTTGTGGGGTTTTAAAAGGGAGTGTTGGCTTCTGGAATCCATAATCCCTGGGCAGTGGAGTTCACAATTGTGACCAGAGTGGTCAGTGTTGGGCATTGTGGGACAGCTGCTGGAGGACAGTTGGGGTTCACATAGGTCACACAGTGTCTACACTTGTGCTGTGTCAACCTCAATATGTTGACCATGGCTCAACACCATTCGGGGAGGTGGTTTTACTATAGGACTCCCATTATTTTTGGTTTTACTGTGTCACTATAATGGGGCACTTACATTAGAGGGAGAGAAATTTAAGTGTAGACACATACACAGCTAGGTTGATATGAGGCAGCTTATATCAACCTAACTTTGTAGTGTGAACCGGGCCTTAGAAAGCTTTTTGTAATATTTAACCTAAATCTCCCTTGCTGCAGATTAAACCCATTCCTTCTTGTCCTACCTTCAATGGACATGAAGAACAATTGATCACCATCCTCTTTATAACAGCCCGCTTAACATATATGAAGACTGTTATCAGCTCTCTCCTCAGCCTTCTTTTCTCAAGACTAAACATGCCCATTTTTTTAACCTTTTCTTATATATCAAGTTTTCTAAACTGTTTATTTTTGCTCACCTCTGGACTCTCTCCAATTTGTCCACATCTTTCCTAAAGTGTGGTGCCCAGAACTGGACATAGTAATCCCGCTGAGGCCTCACCAGTGCCGAGTAGAGTGGGACAATTACCTCCCATGTCTTACATATGACACTACTGTTAATATACCCCAGAATGACATTTGCCTTTTTCGTAACTGCATCATATTGTTGACTCATATTCAGTTTGTGATCCGCTGCAACCTCCAGGTCCTTTTCACCAGTACTACCAGCTAGTCAGTTATTACCCATTTTGTAGCTGTTCATTTGATTTTTCCTACCTAAGTGAAGTATTTTGCCCTTATCTTTACATTTTACCATACATATTATAAACCTGTATCTTCCCACCACATACATGTTCCATCCTTTGTGAACTGAGACAAGCCTTTGCAAATGTATATAATATAAAAACTTTAACTTCACCTAGTTGAAAATCCTTTTGAAAATGTTTCAGATGTACATTGCAAATATGCCAAGCTGCAATAATAATAGAGAAATTAATGTCCTTAGCAAAAAGCATCTAGTTCCCACACTATATGCACAGTGCTGTGGATAGTCAGGATTTAAGATGTCTGAGGCTATGAAGTGCAGACTTCAAGTCCTTAGAAACATGTATCTGCCTTACTCCACATGTAGAATAGTGGGGGGCTAGGACAGAGTTGAGATTGCTTTGTGATTTTAACGGTACATGTGGGCCTTTTTTTTTCTCTTGAAGTTGGTGCTTAGATAGCAATGTGATCTGTGCCTTATAAAATACCATGGATTAGATAGCAGTGTAATAAACGTAACTTGGAATTTCTGTTTACTAAGTTTTTTTGTTTTAATCTATAACATACTTACAAGGCATTTTCTCCAAAGCTATTTACATGTATTTTCAGATATAACTAAATTAAGATTTTATCTTTGAATGCTCATCGCTGTAAAAAAAAAGTTTGCCAAGAATTGCTATGTGACGGGAATCCATGTGACTTGGATAATCCCAGCAGTGGGCTGTACAGGGTATAAATGCTTTGATCCTTTCCTCACACAGATACCACCACGTTTCTGCTCCCCGGATCCCAACCACCTCCCCAATCTACTGCCTGCCACACACTTACACAGGTTAGATATTCTGCAGGAAGGTCCACATGGGCCCACACTTTCCACCACTCCCATGTGGCTCTTCATTCTGTATTTCCACCTTCCTCCTAGGCTGGACCCACCAGCACACACAGAGGCTGCTCTGATTTAGGCCTAGGAACCTTGTAGCCTGTCAACTATGATTTGCCGCCATCAGAATATGCAGAGATTGTAATATATTGTGGTGATGTGTGGGTCCCTCCTTTCAATCCATCTATATCTGCCTTTGTTAGGCCGAGTGCATATTGAAGACCTCAACAGTATGTTCTGTCCATCTATTTCTGTCAGCCATGCTGTGGGACAAAGGTCCTTTCAGCATTGGCCCTGTCTATTTTATCATATCAATATTTCTCAACCCTCTGATGTGGCTTCTTTGGTGCTTCTCCTGCCTATCATCCCTTTCATCTGCCATCAGACCCACTGCTGGGTGAAAGCTTCTCATGGCTGATCCCATCCTTCTGAGCCATTCTCAGCTTCACTTTTGAGTGGCTGCCTCTTCATGGCTGCTCCAATCTGTGATGATACAACCATCTCAGCCCCAGCACCTGGCATAAGCCTTTTCAGTGTCCATCCACAACTATCTGCCATTCTCCATCCCACAGGAGGATCCCGCTACGTTGCTGTGTCTCAGAAACAAGGGAAAGTATGTGAGTTTCTAAATGAGGTTTGAGTAAACATCGCACAGCAGCTTATAAACTAGATCAAGGTCCACTGATATGGCTCCAGTGCATTATCCTTTTGCTGACTTCACTCGGTGAGAGAGAGAGGGCTGCGGGGGGAAAATAAGTGGCAGGTGGCCAGTGGAACTTCAGTCTTTTTGTTGCTGGATTGGAGACTTTTAAACAGTGTAACAATGTCCAGTTTTCATCCCCTTTCAAAGAGCCTGCTTCCTTCCTTCTGGCACCCAGTGCAGCATCTACTGGTTGTCAGAACTCTGTATTAATGGCTGCAGCCTACAAAGCAAAAGGTGGGCACAGAACTACTTGAAATATAGGTGCCTATGGCTGAGGGAGAGGGGGGAAGTCATGGCAGTTGAAACCTTGGGGCTAGCAACAAAAGTTAAATGAGGAGAAGAAAGGACAAAGGATAAATGAAATGAGGGAGGGGAGATGATCTGAGGATTAACCCTATTGTTTTACATGGAATCTTTGTGCAAGAATCAATGGCCTTTTGGTATATGGGGTTAATCATTGACTTTTATCTGTGTGCAGAGGGTAAGCTGCAATGAAGGCATCTCCCTCTCTCCTTATAGGGCAAAGCGCTCAAGAATGTAATTCTGTAGAGGGGAGAGAGAGAGAAAGAAGTCAAGAACCCGGTGTTCCCTGCAAAAATTGTTCCTTCCATTGTTAAAGGAACATGGGGTTTGCCAATTCAGCTCAGACCACATTAGTTAGTTAGTCTGTTCTCACACTTCCAGTGATGGCTATTAGCTGTTTCATCAGAAGAAGGCCAGTCCCACCCAAAACCCTCAATGCATCCATCGACTTCTTTACATGCAGAGAGAATTCCTGCCTGACCTCCAGGCAGGACTCACTTGGTGGCCTCAGGCATGACAATGGAATGATCATTATTATTTTACCTTTGTCTTATTTACATTGTTAAGATAAAATGTCAAACAACACGTTACAATTCAGCATATACAGAAATAGGACAGAGCCTGAATAAAACCCCTTCTGAGTTCAGGAAGACATAATACCATAATAAAGACAATGAGAAAAGAACATGGAACAAGGAAAAGAATTTACAATGTAAGGAAGACAAAGAGGTACGAATACATTCAATATGTTCTCTAGCAATCCTTAGGTTGTGAACAGTGTGTCTGTGACAGTCGGGCTATCCCTGGTATAGGACACTGGCATTCAACTCAGGCAACAAAGGAATATGGTATATTCATTTGTAAGTCTAACAGGATTCAAAAGACATCCCTTTTAACTGTCTATGGTAAAATAAAATCCATTAGCTTTTCTGCATTAGAGCAATATCAAAGAGGCAAAGACTTAAGTGCACAGAATTTTTCCTCCCCATTACTGACAGAAAGCTAATGCTTTTAGAACAGGGACCTCAGGAGGAGTTCAAAGCACGTGTTCATACATATAGGCATAGCGGATGCCCATTGTGTAGTCACACAGATATACATAGAATTATTATTTTTTTCAATCTATAGGGATATTGAACTGCTCATCTTAAATATAATGCTGAGATGACCCTATCACCCAGAAATCTCTCTTATGATTCCAACCTCCAGAACCAAAAAAAGGGAAGGGTAGTTCCAGAACTTTAAAGATCTAAAGCTTTAATTAAAAAACATCTTGTTTTGGTCGCTCTAAAATAGTGGGTTAAATTAGTCTCTGGTGTAACTCCATCGATTTCAGTGGAGTTACAGCAAGCACGAATTGGTCCTGTATGTATGTGACCATTCCTAAGTAATAGTATAATACCGAGATTTAGTCTTTTTCATTCATTGATCTCAAAGTGCTTTATGAAAGGGGGAAGTATCGTCTCCATTTTACAGGTAGGGGAACCGAGCCACAGAAAGGTAAATTGATTTGCTAAGGTCATAAAGCAAGTGAGTGGCAGAGCTGGGAAGAAAACGTAGCTCTCTGATTCCCAGTTCACACTTTAATTTAAAGTCTGTGAATAAAAACATGCAAAAATAAAGGGAGAGATATTGGAGCAGCATTTAAACTGCAATTCAATATATTAAGCAGATGTTGAAATTGACTGCATTGCCTGTATACAACATATATCTCACTCCTTACTAAATTGAATGTCCAAGTCTCTTTCCCCTTTGCTTTTCACTCTTACTAGGAGATAAGATATGTTTGTGAGGATATAATGTTGCATTTGCTAATGAAATAAAGTGTTTTGGAGAATTCTCTTTAAGCAAAAACATGTGTTCCAGAGTGGAAACATTTTTTTTCTGGTAAGCTGCTGAGCCCTACACATTTAGCAACAGAATTTTGTGTTTGCAGATATTGAAAATCATGTGACTAAGCAAGATTGTGTTTCTGGGGCAAAGTATTTGAAGTATTTTGTTTGTTGCCAAAAATCCAAGCTTTTTTTAATATAAAAATAATATAAACCTGGATTCAAGAACCGGTTATTGGATGGTTATTTCTTATGGTTTTAATAGAACTTGACTCATATCAAAGTGCTACTGGGTTTTAACTTGGATATTCCATTCTGTGGAGTTCCTTACACTGGCACAACTGTCTTTTGCCCTCCAGAAATAGAGATGGACACTGGCATTACTTTCTAGTTCTAGCCTAAGATCATTTCCTCTATCCCCTGATCTGTGTACAGAGGGAACCCTCCTTGTGTTGGTCTCCCCGGTCCTTCGTGGAAGGGGGTAATTTTTCCTACAGACCTCATGAAGGGTGCTCCATGGGTCAGAGGTATGCATGGGAAGATGGTGAAGAGTGGTGGGCTAGGAGCAGGAGGAGCAGACTGAAGTGGAACAAGCATCATACTCTCTCCAGCCCCATGGAGATTCCCAGAAAAGATAGTGCAGCTTGGGGCAGTAGCCAGAAAGAGTCCCAGAAACATGGCCCCAATGATGCTGCCAGGGAGTGTGGGAGCTCACTGGGAGCCAGATGAACTGAGGAGGCACAAGGCTTCCGTGTACATATCCCTAGCCTTCTGCAGGCCCCTCAGAATCCATGTTTGCTTGGGTGCAGGTCTCCAGCCTATTTCATGGAGGCCAGCCTCCTCCTAAATCCAGTCCTGCAAGCTTTACTATGGGAGGGAATGATCCTTGCCCTGAAGATTAAGGAGCTGTATTAAGTGACCACAGAACTGTGTCGCAGATTCCCTGAGGTGGTATGTTGAACCGGATAACACTTTATATTTGCTAACAGTGCTGGAAAGTTTTTTTTAAAATGTATTTATTTCCCTTTCAAAGTGAATTTAGTTAATGAAAGATGCTGGCCTGACAGCTTCAGAGCCTGTCCTCTATATACCCAGAGTGTAGCAGGAGCACCATAGCATAAGTTGCCCCAAGGCAGAAGAAGGAGAACTCATTCTTTCTGTCCATTCAGTCCTTTCTCTTTCCACTGAGACTGGGAACATGACTGATAATTAGTGCTGATTGTTAGGTAGACACTTATAGTAGGAAGGGGATGTTGTCGACTTATTTTTCACAGGCCACAAAATAGCTGGCATGGTAATAGTTGTTAGTTCCTAACCATCTGAGGCCAAATTCAAATCAGTGAATAATAAGTGCCAGGCTCCATATTTCTATTCTGTTCCCATTTCAACATTTTCCTAAACAGATTCTCATTATAATTACACTCACGTTATCGCACCTTTCACCCAATGACCTCAACGCACATTACAATCATAATAATGACTAGTAATAATAAATGAATTACACCTTACAAGACTTTTGTGTGGCAGTATTATTATCCCCATTGTACAGTTAGAGAAACTGAGGCACAGGGGGATAGCTGGGTAAATAGACTTGATTTTTTTATGGCGAAACCCTTCCTTGTGTCTTGTGAAAATCGACACTATGTACTTTGTATTTCACGACTGCTTTCCAACAATAATGTACCTTCGTTTTTTGGCATAGAGATATAACATTTAGTGGGACCTGACCAGATTGTTGCCGTGCGTGAATACTTAGGTTAATTAAATAAAATATAGGCATTTTTAGCAATAGAGACAGAACCAAACATATTACGTCTTTTGGTTGATCTTAATCCCATTTTTGTGCGTTTGGTTGATTTTAGCAGACCTCAGAATCCTATTCTTCTCCAGAAACCACTAGAGAGATCTCCTTTTGATTCTTTTATTTCAATTGCTTTCCCATGTCATTTAGTCCATACGTTTATTCCTCTACGAGGAAAGTAGTTTGACCTGCTTTCCTCCTAGATTCTAATTATGAAAAAATATTTCTATCACTGTAGAAACTTTAGAAGATACAGTTATGATTTTGAGCTGTTCACTGGTATAATCCTGATATTGAGTCTAATCTATTGATTATTATTATTTTATTATTAGATTGTGATAGCTCCTAAAGTGTGCTAGGCATTTTCCAGACATTCAAGGGGCCACTATCCCTGTCCCATCAAACTTATGGTCTAAGGGCAGACAGACAGATAGCCGGAAGCAGGGGATGGAAAGCAAATGGGGACTGTTGATTTATTCTGAAAGTCAACCTGCTATTTTACATCTATCCATCTATCTATCTATCTTTTTGGCATGACAAATAACTCCACATTTGTTTAGTTTTCTCTTCAAGGCCCCAATCCAGCAAACACATGTGGGCTTAACTTTACTACCACAGAGTCTCATGAAATCAATAGATTACTCAAGGTAGCAAAGTTAAGCACACATATACACGTTTGTAGGACCTGGCCCCTTGATGAGAATCAGAGCTTCTGAAAATTTATACTTGAAATAACAACTTAGCTGTGTTTGAGTTTGTTGGGTAGTAAGGGCGGGATTTTTAAAGGTATTTATGTAGCTATCTGTGGCTAAATACCTTTAAATATCTGGCACTGTTTCCTTACCAGTGGGGTTAAAGGACTGCAAACTTTATGTCTGTAGACTTACTGAAGCCAAAATAAACTTTAAAGGGACACTGTCAATTTAAAAAATTGAGTTTAAATTAGTCTCAGGTACTGCATGTGTTCTTGGGTACCCCTGCCATTTATGTGTGGGTTTACAATCATCTTCTGTTACAAAACATGTTTTTCTTTTGGCTATTGCTATGTGAAGGATCAACACAAGCAATAGGGGAAACTGTGAACTGACTCTACCCAAAGTGCTGTCAAATGCACAGACTTAAGAAACAACAACAAAGAGAAAAAGGGTTTCTCTTCTCTGTAATATTTTAGTTATAGTAACCTTAGGAGTTATTTGTAGTAATAAGAGGTAAAAATGTGAGACTGATACTACCTGCTTTTTAAGGTGATGCCTTTAACTCTGACACTGACATAACAACGTCCATCTTTTCTGTGGAATAGCCTCTTTGACCCACCATAAAATACAGCTTCTATGTATTTGATATGGACAACAAACTCTCATCTGCTACACTGTATATATAATCTGTGGACTGCTTTCCAACAATTACATATGGACCACCAACAAAAACTCAAGCCCTCTTCCACAATTTCCACCTGTACATTGGCAGAAAGAAGCACTGACCTATCCTCTGTTATCCAACTCATATAGTTCACAAACAACATTGTCTCAGATTTCTATTCTTTATGGACCAGGAGGCCTAATTTACCTCATCCTCCTTCCAAAGTGTATAGTGGCTGTATTTACCCTCAATACCTCCTTTACTCCATTTTTGATAGTATTCAAATGTTAGTCCATAAAGAAATTATGATGTACATTTATGATTGCCTGAAAATATGCACAAACCACCTAATACGATATTTGTCATATATTGAGACTGCAGGATTAATAGTATATAATATGGCAGCTGGGAATATGAATTCAGAGCTAGGTTGTTTGTAACACTCGAGAATTTTGGACTTTTAGTCTTTTCAAAAACTGACTCTTAGCTTTGAATTTCCTGGTTTTCAAAATACTTATTTTTCTATAACTTCAATGTTTTCAGTAGCCTTTATTCTTAAATGAACTAACTATCTTTACAACCCTGCCTCTGTCTTAAAGATTTCTCTCTGAGACGAATATATATGCTACAGAAGCAACTTTGGAACAGTTTGAACAAAACCCCGTATATACATGGTCCCTTTTGGTGCTGGGGGAGATACCAACAAGTTGCCTTACAACAAAGGCCAAATGAGGGAAACTTAGGTCTGCGGTCAGGGGAGGGAAATAATGGGAAGTTGTTTAGGGGGCTATGAACCTACACTGATTCTTTCTCTCATCTTTTTCTGAAAATGACTCTCTTGCTTTTGGGCTTCCTCAAATACCAGATGCAATTCTTATGATACATCTTCAGAAATGCAATTCTGGGTCCCTGAATGTGGATGGCCTGGGAGAAAAAATGGTTGAGAATCCTGGGTGGGATCCACAAATGGACTCAGTCATAGCATGCTGAGCATCATCATGGCACTAGAAAATCACAGGAACAGCACTGTGATCCGCAAAGCCGAGTTAGGGGCCTAAGTTCCCTATATAATGAATGAGGACCATGAGGCGCCTAAGAATGCAATCCAGAAAAGACAGCATACTAGTCAGGGAGCCACCTAAACAAGCCAATGGGAGATGCAGATGAGAGGGATGTTTGCTAAGCCCTGACCCTCTCTTGGAGACAGACGACGAAATCCAGGCCACAGGGAGGTACCTATACTTCATTTTAGTAATCCACAAATGGGAACTCACTACCTGGAGTCAGGCATCTTAGCAGCCTAAGCTGCTTTTTGAAGGAATGAGTTAGGTGCCTGCCTTGTTCCACCCAAAAGAGGGGTGAGGCAAGGTGGCATCCACCTTATCACTTTTAGCCCAGTGCTTAGAGCATCCATCTGGGATGCAGAAGGCCTAGGTTCAATTCCCCCCTCGCCATAGGCAGGAAGACAGGATTTGAACAGGGTCTCCTACCTCTTAGGTGAGTGCTCAAACCACTGGACTATCAGAGTCTCTCTCTCTCTCTGGCCCAATGATGGTGTGACACTGTGAATACGTTCTGAAACAGTCAGTGGGAGGCAGCAGTACATATGCCCAGAGGTAGGAACATAGGAGTTGAGGGAGCTTTTAATCTGAAAAATGTAGGTGCCAAATGAGTTTAAGCACCTACAGTGTTTGATGAGAATTTTGTGGATCGCAATGGAGCAAAAAATGGGACTTATTTGGCTAAACCCCAGATTTACATGTCTAAGTACTTTTGTTACCTCTCTCCCAACCTTAGAGCTCCCACAACACTTGCAGGGGGATGATTCAGGAAGAGGGTATAAAACAACCCCAAACTCCCTCCCGAATTCATGTAAAGACACCTGCAGAATAGAAAAACACTTAAGAAAAACATAATATTGAAAAATGATTCATTGACAAGCTAATTAAGGGGCAAGAATTCTTCATAAATATCCCATATAGACCAACTGAAACAGCATTTTCCATTAAAAATATGCAGGCCTATGCTTCATTTCCATTTTCAATTTACAAAAGCAAAGCAAATGAACAAAGAAGAAAAATAACAAACCACCCACTCCCCTAAACCTTGCTGCAGGCAATTTCCTGGATAGTAATAACTGATTAGAGCTAAAGATTTTAGGAACTCTTGGCTAGTCAATAATCCCCATTAAACGCAAAAAGGCTCTATGACTGATAGTTATTAGTTAAATATTGTGTAACTTAGCGTATAACGTAAGAGATCTGCTGTAGGTTCATACCAAGCCTAGAAAGGGGAATGTGTGTGTATATTTGAAAAATGCAGTAATATGTTATGTATATAAAATAGCACCTTATAGATGATAAACAACTATACTATTTTAAATACATCATATGTGGGACAAATTCTGTTTTGTAATTTGGTGTAAATCTGCAGTAACTTCCATGCCACTGAGCTAAGCTATACATTTTCTTTTTTTAAATGTCTCTTGAAAAGCCGCTTGTACCACAAAGCTTTCAAACACACACCCACAAGTGAATAAACTATTATCACCCCTCCCATTTTTTATTTCCTGTGAAAGGGGTGACCAACTCCAATTAGGTGTGTCCTGGATAGTGGATAGAGAAACATTCTGCAGAGGCAGGACATTTTCAATTATCCAGTAAACAATTTTGCGGACCAATAAGTGGCATCTCTTAGCAGGACATGGGGTAGCTGGTGGTGTGGCTATCTCTATCAAATGCCAAATAGGCCTTATGATGAAGATGTCAAAGCAAATAAACATCGCCTTAAAGTAAGTTTTGCCAGGGCAGATGGGGTTTGGTAGCCCCAGCAGACAGCTCACCTAGAAGGGAAACACCCATTTCAAGCCAACGGTGCTGGGCTTGGACAAATGACCTGTAAAGCTCATCCAGTAGAGATCCTCTCGTGACCTGATGTCCATGTCAAATGTGTGTCAGATGGCTAAGTTGTTCCCTGCAAATGACATACAACAGCCGTGCCTGACTATTGTAACTGGGCAACAGGTACTGAAGTTAAAGAAGCAAGTTGGTAAGCAGAGTAAGCTGAGATGTGCAAGTTGGAATGCAGGAATGCTGACTGGAAGAAACTTGGAGCTATTTGAGGTCTTAAAGAGAAGAAAAGTAATTGTGATATGTGTACAAAAGACTAAATGGAAGAGATGTAAAGCTAAGATGCTAGTGGAGAATCTACTATTTGGAGAGTTCAGCCTCCTGAAATGGTGTTGGAGTTATGCTGAATTAATGCAGAGGCATGTGATAGAGGTTTCCAGTAGGTCAGATTGACTAATGAGTCTTAAACTGTGCTGGGAAGAGGTAAGTATCCGTATCGTAGGTGAGCATGCATCACAGGAGAGAATTGACAGGTAAAAGAAGAGTTTTTAGATGAGTTGGTTTGTTGGAAATGTACTACCCGATGTACCCAAGGAGATAGGAGCAGATCTAAATGCACACTTTGAAATTCTGAAGGATGGGTATGAAGCAGTCCTGGGTAGATCTGACAGAGCCTAATTAGTGGATTAGAATTGATTGGCGGAGGACTAATGAGCAAATTGGCCCATTAACATGGGAAGTATACAAAGGCACAGAAAGAGAATGCAGGAGAGAGACAGGCAAGCTAGCAGAGCCAGAACCAGGAGGGATCTCTGGGGCTACAGCAGAGAATTTCCAGTAAATGGCCTGCATCAGAGATCAGCATTGGACCCTTTTTTGTTTGTGATTTTCATGGATATGATAAGTAAGAATATATGAAGGGAGTCACCTTGGAATATGGTGTTTGCTGATGATTTAGTGGTATGAGCAGAAGATTGTGTGACACTGGAAACCAACTTCGAACAAGGGCAACACATTTCTGAACAGGTGGAACTTCGAGTGAATATTGGTGAGACTGAGGCTTTGATAACGGGGGAGGATGATCCACATATTACAGGCAGAAAGCTTAGAAGAGTGAAAGAATTTAAATACCTAGGATCAAAGGCTGCTGACAATGATTCTTTCATACGTGATACGTGGCATTGTACCAAAGTGGCTTGGTGCAAATGGTGGGAGCTGACCTCAGTCCTGTGATAAAAAGATACCAATAAAGTTAAAAAGTAATGTGTAAAACTGTAATTCAGCCCAGCCTAATGTACAGAACAGAGTTTTGGCTAGCCACAAGAAAAGAAATCACTATTGAAAGGAAGATGTTGAGATGATCAGATGATGGGACATTCCTTGACAGGAAATGAACTGAGGTTGTGAGGGGCCTAATGAGGGTTGTCCCAACTGAAGACAAGTTGGGGGAGGCTGGGCTATACTGGTATGGACATGTCTAGCAGAGACCAAAGAGTTCTATTGGGAGAATGGCCCTTGCACTGATCTTGGACAGATGACCAAGGGAGAGGACAAAGACTTGGTACACAGACTCGATAGGAGCAGACTTTAGAAAGAGCAATGTGCATGACAGCCAGGTGTACAATCATGAGTTTTAGAAGAAGGCAATAAAAATCACTAACCGTGAACAGGAAAGTAGCAACAAAGAAGACCACTCATGTTTTTATTTAACCAAACTACTCCCCCTTCTGAGTTATCACCAGATTTTGTGTCTCTGTAATACATTCTTGTCTATTTTTAGGCCTACCTGCTACACCTTGCTCTGTGTACATGGAGCCCATTTAAGTCACTAGGTCTGCATGCAGGTGCAAGGGTCTGTCCCCATGCAACAAGTTGCAGGACTGTGGCCATATATTTAAACTGCTGGGAGAGGTGGTGTCTTTATACCTGGCGCAGAGCAAAGCCCAGTGTTGAAGCTTAGTAAATAACACTGTACAGTAGCGTAGGCGAGATCAGAATTGTTTGTGAGAAACCAAACTTGCAAAATTGTCATAAAAGGGTATCCACTCCAGTACAAAATCTATGCAGCTGTGCTTGCTGATGACAATGGGGGAGAAAAAACATTGCCCAGGCCTGTATTTTAAATGTAAAAAATTGCTTCTCCCCGGTCAAGCAGGCGAGTGGAACTCTGCCAGGCTGGTTAGACGCAGCTTTGCACCACGGGCCTGCCCGCTGCTGATTTACCAGTCACGTACAACCCAGCGATGTACACACAGGAGCAGACAGCACCCACTTAGGGGCCCCCACACGTACAGGAACCCAGATGTGTGTGTAGAAACCTACGTAGAACATGGGCCAAGCCCTGCTTTCCTTCCACCTGAGAAACCTCCCCCCGCCACTGAAATCAAGGGGTTTAGTGCTGTAGGGCCTTTGTCTATGCAGCGTGTGCCATGCAGGGGGAGACGCTCCGCGGGCTGTCGTGCCCCCGCCCCGCCGTGCAGCAGCGGAGGACGGGGGCTGCTGCTCCAGGCTGCACGGCCCCTCTCCCCTCCGGCCCCAGGAGCAATAGGATTACAACAGGCCAGGCGGCCTGCCCCAAACCAGCAGCGCACTGCATTTGTCGGCCGACAAATAACAGAAGGAGGGGGGAGAACGACGGGCGCTTCCCCCTCCCTTCCCCTTTAAGAAGCGGCGATGAGGGAGTTTGCGGAAGGGACCGACGAGGAACGCGCGCCGAGTGGTCGGCCTGGTCTCGTGACTGCATCTGGCCCCGCCCCTGATTCGCCCCCGTCCATCCCCCGCGTTCCATTGTGAGTGCGAGCTGAGCGCGGCCCCGCCCCCACCCGCGGCCCCGCCCCCCTTTTTTTCTCTTGGCTCATTTCCGGCTGCCGCCGCTCGCTTCCCTCTGAGGACTCGGGAGAGTGAAGAAACAACAGCCGCCATTTTGTTTGTGTGTGAGCGACTGAGGGAGGGAGAGCGAGACCGAGCCGGACGGGGCGAGCCAGGGGGCGGGCAGCGCAGAGAGACCCAGGGGCCCGGGCGGGGAACGGGGAAAGAAGAGCGAGTCCGAGACCCACTCCCCACCCCCCACACACCACATCAGCCCCGCGGCCAGCCAGCCGCCGAGAGCCAGGCAGGGGCAGTAAGGAGCCTGCGCGCTCGGCCTCCTCACTCAAAGCCGCGTCCCGCCCCGCCCGCCCGCCGCCGGGGAGCAGAGGGGAGCCCCCCACCGTCTATTTAATCCGCAAGGGGGAGCTTCCCCCCCAGTGGCCCGGCATTTTGGGAGGCGCCTGGACCCCCGTTGGGGCCCCCGCCCCCTATGGCGGAGGTGAGGCGGCGTCTCAGCAGCGCCTGAGCGGCAGTGGGAGCGGAGAGTGACCATCGCCGAGCGCAGGGGTGGGGGCGAGAGGAGCCGAACACCCCCCGCCCTGCCCTGCCCAGCCCCGGCTCTAAACCATCCTCAGCCGCTCGGGAGGGGCCGGCTTCTTCCTCCTCCTCCGAGTCGTCGTCGTCGTCCTGCGGCTGCTCTGGGATCGGTCCCTCCGCTTGCACGGGAGGGGCGCGCACCGCTGCTCAGAGAGGGGGGAGCGCGCGAGAGAGGGTACTGCGACTCGCCCGCTGCGCCCCCATCCCGGGATCGGCGCTGCCTCCATCTGGACAACAACCCCTCCTCCTTCCCCGCACAACAAGATGTGAAGCGGAGACTCCTGGGACTTATCCTCACCCTCCTCATCCTTCCAGCTCCCCTTTCTGGCTGCAGCCATTAGCGCCTGGCGAGGAAGAAGCAGGGGGAACGGGGGACCCCGCGCACGAGCTGTCTCTGCCCCCCCAGCCCCTTCGCGGGCGGTGGGTGTTTTTTTTCGCAGGGTGGTGGTGGAGAGGGAAGGAGCTGCTAGAGGAGGGTGATTTTTTTCTCTTCTTTTTCCTCCTCCTCTCCCCTCCTTCGCCCGCCTCCTTGTGGCGATGAGGAGGAGGAGAACGACGCCGAGGAGGAAGAGGCTGATGGCGGCAGTGAGGCGGCAGCAGGAGGAGGAGACCCCCCGAAGGATGAAGATGATGGTGGCAGAGACGAGGAAGCACCAGCAGCACAACAGCCGGGATTAATTTGACTAAAAACCCACCAGCCTCGTCTCTCTTTTTTGTGGCGTGGGGGCTTTCCGCGTTCTTCCCGTCTCTTCTCTGCCCGGGGCCCGGGGAAGAAGGCCTCTTCCCCACCCTACTCCCCACCTTTCCCCCGCTGAGCTGGTGCCACCCTACCAGAGACCGAACCCGAGGGGCAGAAAAAGGGGAACTTGGGCCCCCGCGTCCTCCAGATCCGTCGCTCGCTATCCTTAGTCTTCAGCTGAGTCGGGGGCCTGAGAGGAAGGCGAAGATTTTGGGGATCCCCCGTCTCTCTGTTCGCTGTTTGTCTAAAAAGAATTAAAAATGGCCGAGAATGTGGTGGAGCCGGGCCCGTCTTCAGCCAAGCGGCCTAAACTCTCCTCACCGGCGCTATCCGTGTCCGCTAGCGACGGCACAGGTCAGTCTCCGGGGCCCAGACCCCCACACCCCAAATGTACATCTAGAACCCTTTCTCTCCCCCTCTTTTCTCAGCTCTACTTCCCTATGCCCCTTCCAATCCCCTTTCTCTTTCCTTTTGCACCCCTTTTTCCTTTGCATTTATGTGTATTAATCTCCTCGGAGGGTATTTAATTGCCCTTGCCCTTTTATTTGTTGGACGTGATTTGAGAGGAAAGCTGTTTGATTTATTATGCATATGACTATTTGCAGAAAAGACTAACAATTTTACCATTTTCATCCTCTTCATTATAATAATTATATCAAGTTTTTTATGTCTCAATTCCACTTATAGGCATAAAAATAGTGCACAGAAGCATCATCTTCACTCTAGACTGGGGGGTGCATGTGTATATATACACATGTCTATCTTTTAATGTTCTTTGGCTTATAAGTAAAGATTTTACATCACATATTTTCAAAATAAGGGAGTGAATTGTCTTCCATTCTTCATTTTATCCCTTGTTTACATTCTGGTTATTCTATTTACTTTTTTACCATTCCCCTTCACCCATTCTCACACTGTCCTCTCTCTGAGGAAGGACTGTTCTGTTTTTTGTTATAAATTTAGCTTAGTCTTAATTTCTAAGATCTAGATTGCAGATTGTGGTATGTAGGGTTTAGAAGCCTTTTTATCTTCATGCAAACACATAGCGTTTCATCTTATTTGCATTAAGAATCAATATGGAGTGCAGTTCATTTTGCATCTCCCATTTCTTTGCTGTGAGGCCAAAATGTCTGAAATTCCCATGTAGGTTTATTGGGTTGCGAAGATGAAGAGGGCTTGTTCCTTGCAATTCTGCAAGGGTTTTTAACAGAGGTTTTTGTTGGAGTAACAATCTAGATTGTGTGGAAACACCATGGTTGTGAAGTCAAGCTAGAGGGTGTAAATTTTGGGTATCCCAATCTCCAGCAAATATGCACTGATTGTACTGGAAATTAACAGTAAGCTGTTCTGCTTTTTACTGTCTCTCATTAAGAAGCAGATGAATATTTGGTATCATTTTGCTTTGATAATACTGAGCAGCCTGCTTCTAGTTGTTCTCAAAACTCAGATCTTAGCCAAAGGAGAACTTTGGGGACTCCCCAACTTTGTCTCATTCTCCCTGCCACACATCGTCTGGTTAAGGTGGTTGTTCCTTGTAGCCACCAGTTTTCTTGCTCATTGTAATTGTTTGAGCTGCCAGGAAAATGAGTAAAAAATGGCTGACCCTCCCACAGTAAACAAGATGTTTAAATGTTCAGCTTTCAGTTGTGCATTGGTTTAACTGGAATCATCTTAATTAAAGTTTTTTGCTGCTCTTTTTCTTTGTTCTGGATGAATGGAGTTTTAATTGGCTTTGTGTATAATTTAAAAAAAAAAAAGTTTGCAGAGAACTTCTAGAGCACATTTAGGCATAGGCAGTATTATAGAGACTGTGAAAGGGGTGTGTGTGATAAATTCCTGTCTCAAAATCAACATGTCCAGTCTCTAATAGAAAAGGGAGATGGGGGTGGAGGAAGAGGTACTCTCCTCTTGTCAGACCCAGTCATTGATTTTTAGCATTACTTTAAAAGCAAGTACTTAAATGCAGTAGCCTTCATATATTGCCTTTCCCTGTCAAGTTGATCTTTCAGCAATGAATTTTTAGTTCAAAATCATTTAATTTTTCTCAAGTGTGTGGAAAGTTCCAAATTTGACTTCAGGCTTTTTCTTGTATTGAGGATTGTTTAGAATAACTGGAGAAGTGGAAACTTAGATTTATGCATCTGACTGAAAGTATGAAAATACTAGTTGTGCAAGGCTACAGGGAGCTTTATTTCAATTTAACAGGTACAGATATTCAAAAATGTATTTAATGTGAGCATTTTAATCAGGAGCATTGAGTGACTTAATAGTTGAGGAATCACTGTATAGGTATGGTCAAATGCTTACTATGGATATTTTAATTATTTCTTAGGAATTCAAATGGGATATAATAGTGGACAAAACAATGTACTTTCTTAAGATTTATATAAACTCAAACTTTACATAATTCAATAGGTAATGCACAGGCTTTTGGTAGTATCAGTTTTTCATGTGAAATTACATACAATAGTTATGTATTAAGACTTAGTTATCCTCAGTTGTCATGTTTGGTAATGTATTAACATGGTGGGCTTTGGGGCACAGTATAATTATGCCTTCAACTCACAAGCACCGTTATCTTGTAAAGTTGAATATTATGGTGTTTCTTTAAGTCAAAACCCATCACCAGGGGTTATATTCCTTCACTTCCATTGTTTGACTGTTGTCGTCTTTCAGCCTGTTTCCATAAACATAATTCCAGTTTTTGCTAAGCTTAAGGTTTTTTTGCTTTCTGGTCCCCAAGTAACTTTGAATTAGTGAGGTAGAATGTAGTGTGGTATGTCCCAGCTATAGAATGGGATGTGTTTCCCCACTTCTGGAGTAACTGTTGCATCATGCTTTTGATCTTACCTTAATTGTTTGCTAAAAACATTACATTTCTTTTTTTTGTTGTTGCATGAATCTAAATATTAGATGTGAACTTCATTATCCAAGTCGAATTTCTAAATTGTTGTATCCACATGTCTTTGCCTGCAAGTGTGAAGGTTTTTTTTGGTGTATTTCTTACTTTTGGCTTATTTTTGTTCATTCTTCATTTCAAATATGGATTTTGCCAGATTGGAGACCTAAGAGGTATGGGGAGCCTAGTTAAGTTGCTAGTGCTCAGAGTAGTAAATGTCAAATTTTCATAGCCCAGGCTTGGTCCAATAATTCATCTCTAATTGTGTTTTTTGTTATATACTATTACTGTATTGTTAGTTGGTTTTCAGAATGCACAGAAAACCATGGAAGGTATTGGGTTTCCGTTTCAGAACACAAAACGCATTGGGAGAATCCAAAAGATGTTCACAAGATTGCACTAGTAAACCTCATTTCTCTACTCATCCAGTAGCTTCTTGGCCATGATGCTGTGTCACAGTGCTGGATCTCTTTCTAAGAAGCTTTGGCTGTTAGACTTCTCTCCTCTTTTGAAAGCCGTATTTGCTCTGATGCCATAGAATGTTGTATAACTTAAGAACTTTCACAGTTTAAAAATGTTTTTTTAAATACTAAATTAATGGCTAAATTCCTTACAGAGGGAGAAGCAGCAGGAAGGCAATACTGTATTCCCAGCCAGCTCAAGTGTTTAACTGCAGATTCATATAATTAACCAACCAACACTAAAATATAGTTATCCCTTCTGGATGCTGAGGAGTATCAGAAAACCTTGAAATTGCTAATGGTTTTTCTTCTAGTAAATAAATGGTTAAACTTTGCACCTTGTTTCTTCATCCCTTGTACTTCTTAATGCATCCTTTGCAATTCCTGACTTTAGAACCTGAACTTCTTGGATTTTCTTAATAGTTACAAAAATACTGGCACTTCAGTGCTAACAGGTGACAAATTGGTGGGAAGTAGGACTGATACCTATCTGTGTATGTGAAACCCTAAGTTGAGTTCTGTGAAGAACTTTAAATCTGAACACTTGAGGCAAGTCTATGCTAGAAATTTTTTTGCCAATATAAGCACTATCAGTTAAGGGGTGTTTTGGTGGCATTTAAGTTCTGGTAAAAGCTCTAGTGTAGACCTTAATAAAAGTGCTTTTGCTGGTATAGCTTATTTTGTTTGGGAAGCCAATATAAGCTATGCTAGCAAACACACTGCCAAAAAAATGAAAGCTACATCTACACTGAGCTTCTGCTGGTATAGCTACACCTAGCAAACCCTTTCCCCGAGTAGTTTAGGCTTTGGAGTAAAAGTCTTCCATTTTCATTTGTCTAATACTGTAATGAAATGCTTGACGAGTGCTTTATTCAGGATGCTAAATTTACATGGTCTTCAAAAATACCAAATATTTTTTTAATTTCATTTTGGGGAAAATTTCCTTCTACTACTCAGGTGTCTTAAATGGTCCTCTTAATTGGAAGATGTCCTGAACTTTGTATTCCTTGATAAATGTCATTGTACTGTCTTCTACAATGTTACATCTTTTGGTTGTTGGATGTAAAAATGTTGTTTGAAATGTAAGTTAGTTATAGAATTTTAAACAAGTTCATTTTCTAAGATAACATAACATACAGATTTGCTGTAGCAGTGACCTGTATGTATATTTATATTATGGTTTTTAACATCCCTCAGCTCAGCATGTCCGAAAATCAGATTCTATTGATTATCAGCAACCCTTACAGCCAAATGTGCACCCCCGAATCTCCCTTCCACTTAGTTTTCATTTTTTATGACTCTTGATTTGTTCTCATCTTGACCCCTTAATACTTCTGCATCCCTCATATCCAAGGTGAATACATTTCTCTCCCATATTGAAAACCTTCTGGACTTACTTCTCTTTTATAAAAACTATTCATGTTCTCATCTTCTGTCATTTGGACCCCCGTAATTCTTTGTATAGAAGATTTAATTTTAATCGATTTTAAAATGTGGTGGATTGTTTTTTATTGGAAACCTCGCCTCAAATCTTAACCTGGCTCCTTGTGTATTTCAGAGATTGGTACAGAGTCTCTATCCAGTTTTCAGGCTCTTTCATGTAGTTTCTCTCCATTTGTTTTACCTCACCTCTTTTCCTTCTAGCTTTCTCTCCTTTCAGGATGGACTCCTGCCTCCTTTCTTGCACAGCAATCAGATCTTATTTCTGAGTTCCCATCCTTCTTAACTTTACATGAGCTTTTTCTCTCTGAAACTTGGATGAGTCTATCCCAGTTCACCTTATTTTCATTTGCTGCCTCTGTAAGAGATTGTATAATGTTCACATAATTACATAGTTTTATTGCTAAAATACAAATACTATTTTTACTTCTATTACATTTGTGCAACTGAGATTATGCTAGGCATTGTACAGACTCTCATAGCAAGATATAGTTCTTCTCCAAATAACTTAGTCTTTATAGACAAGATATGAAAAGGGTAGGAAGGGGAAACAGAGGCACAGAGAGGTGCAATGACTTATACATGACCATGTAACAGGTACATGGCAGAGCCAAGAATAGAACCTGGGTCTTTTGACTCCTGTTCCTGTGCCATATCACACAAATTGTCCATCTTCCTACACTTTTTACTATGAAATACTGTCCATCACCAACCAAGTCAAGTTGTCAAGAATTCACTTGGAAAGCTTTATTTTTATAACTTAAATGTAATTTGCACTAAAGCTGTTTGTTCTGGTATCTAAAAAGCTAGAGAATTAAAAAAAAAAAAATTAAGACCACAAATCATTACGTATATTTAAATTGTAGAAATTATTTAAAAACTAGATTTATTGCCTTTCCTTGTGAGACCCAGTTCTAATTTTTCTGTCTTCACTATTCTTGTTTTTTGAACTGTTAGTGATGTCAATTGTTACAAGAGAAACAGGGAATCCCTAATTTGGGGGTTGGGCAGGTTGAAAACAATGTAATACATATTGTATTGTAACAGTTGAGTATTATTTTTTTAACTGACGCTAAATTGGTGTGAGGGAACTGAAATAAATTATAGTTTTTAATCAAATGGATTGTCAAGTATCCTATGCCTGGAATAAGATTTTTCAGAAGAACAGTAACTTGATATTTTCAGGGTGGTTGATTAAAAAAGTCAATGATCCTGCAGACTTCACAACTTCATATTCCATTCCTAATCTTATCCTAATCTCATGATACCCACAGCCCTTTGTCTCTTTCACGGCACTCAATGAATTGCATATATAAACAAATTGCAATATTGGACACATTTTTAAAATAAAAGCCATATATGCACCACAAGTCAGTTCCATAGAGCTTCTCTCTATATAAGTACTTTACGTAAAATGTACAAGTAAAAGCTGAGTCCTGGACACGTACAATGGAGAGACCTGAGATCGCGGGGGGTGTGTGTGTGTTGAGGTGGTCTCTTGTTAAATGGACTATTTTAGGCAGCGTTTAAGATTTAGCCTGAAAGGAGCCATCAGTTCAGATCCTTAATCAATTCTTTGTTAAATAGTTACTGTTTTCTCACTTGTGTGCAGTAAAATAAATAAAACAATCTTCCTCAACCCCATACATGTGGGTTGGGTAAATTAGAGGGGGGGAGATTAAACATATTACTGGAAGAACTATGGTTCTTTGCCAATTAAGAATTGTTATGTCCGAAGTGTGTGTGTCTGGATTTCATGGGACATAAGTATAGTTATTGCAAATTTTTTTCCTACTTCTGGTTCGTTGTCTCTAGCAGGGTCAATTGATTTAAATCAAGCTTCTCACTGAAACTTCGTCACATTTCTTAAACAATGGTGCAAATCTGATCACTAAAACGTTAATTTATAAGTCAGTACAGCATTTTACAACATCTAGGAGGTATACTTCGTGTAATTTTTAAGATAACTTGATTTTTATTAATTTAGGAAATAGTACATAATACTCTATCTACGTCAAGCTGCAGATGCAGCAGCAGTACTTTAGCAATGGTAAGAAGTAAATTGCACGCGCACACTATCATTTACATTTTATTAAATTAAATTTTAAATGTTACAAGTTTCACTTGTGCAATTGCAGCAGTCTGCTGAGTGGTCGGCTGTCCTTATACTCTTTTTATTTTAATTTTCAAATGTTAACTCTAACAGACAAGTAAGTCATCACAACACTATATGCATACTGTCCTTAAAACTTCTACAACTAGCTGTCATCTTCCTCACTCCCACTGTCATTTTTATTCATAGATTGAAAGAGAAATACGAGTTTTCCTGCTTTTTCAACTCCCAGTTGATTTCTTAGTTTTGAGTGAATAATACCAAATGATGAAAATATTCTCTGTGCCTGCAGAGGAAGATACTTCTGTGAAAAGTTTGCTTAGCAACTGAAGGAACTCAGTTTCAAGGTGCCTGGCTAATTTCTACCAGTTCAGGGGAGTGACTGTTCAAGACATCAGTAAACATGCACTGTTTAAATGGTTCCCCTCCAGCCCTGAAATTTATTATGACTGGCATAACTGAGTGATTTTGAGGTGCCCATGCCATGGCAGCATCATCTTCAGAAGTTAGGCATCTAACTTTATATCTGGGGTCAAGAATGTTTGCCGGAAAATGAGGTGGTGTTAGTGCTTCCATCAATATCTGCTCTTTCAGGTGGAGTGTAGCCTGTTCGTAAGGACACAACCATGTCAATGAAGTGTTTATTGTTAACAACGTGAGAAGGAGAATTTGTGGCATAAATGAACCGAGCAATCTTTTCATCTATGGTGTCTTGTTGGTATTTGCTGGTCCTTACTACAAATCCATCCGTGGTGGTGGTTTTACCGGTTCATTGAAATCTTTTGCTTCCTACTGATACTTTGTTGTCTGAAATACGTTTAGTTGCAGCACTGCTGCTTAAAGTATTGACGGGTGATTCTGAAGTAAGTTGTTGCAGATAACCAGTCACAGTCAGTCTCTTATGCTTAAATGGGATCCTGAAACAAAATTCAGAAATGATTTTGAATAGTTGTTCTTCTCACTCTATTATTCATTTAATCATTTCCCTTTTTGTCAGCAAGGGTGCAGATCCAATTCAAAATTACTAAAAAAGCTAAGACTCACTGCACTTGGAGTGCACTTAATTTTGGAGTAAGCCCCATAGAACTCACTGGCACTTCTGTTTTTTGAGAAAACAAGTATAGGACGGGGTTCCCTTGGGAAAGCTGAGTTATACTGAAGTAAAATAGGGAATAGACTTATGGCATCACCATTATGGTCTGTGGCCATGATGTTCCAAAATAAGGGGCATGTATTATGTAATATAAAATAAGAATATGATGCCCAGTGGCAACTGTAGATTTCTTACTGCAGCTTTCTGTATCATATACTTGGTTGATAGATTCTAAACCTAGTTAACTAATTAAACAAGCCATAAGGATTAGCTAAGCTAAACTTTTTTTTCTAGCAACAGCCAACATAGCAAACAGCTTGGGAATTTACTTGTTAAATCACACTTACACTAAAAGGCTTAGAGAGAGTCTTGAAGAATGATGCATTGCAAAGTGCATTATTTAAGTTACTAACCAGTTGATCCAAATTGTTCTTCAGACATCTCCACATTTTCATCCACATCATTTTCTCCCAATAAGCAGTTTTCATTGTTCCATTCTTGCAACTAGGCCCTGCATCTCCTCCTTGCACTGCTTACACTTGACATGTTTTCCCTTTTTTACCCAGGGAAGGAATTTCTTCAAAATATTTCCAGGTAGGGTCTCTTATGCCCAGAAGCCATGACAGTTTTTGTGACAAAAGTGTGGGGGAATATAGGAAGGGGTGTGTGGGGGGGAGGGGTGTGTGTGTGCACGCTTTTCCTTTCCAGTCCACTCCACTGTCCTTTCTACTCTGCCTCAGTCCTTTGTCTCTCTGTCCTTTAGACAGTGTCTTAACTAACTCCTCTGCCTTGCTTGGCCCAGCTCCTCTACCATATAAGCTCAGAACAACAACAGTCATATCCAGCTTGTGTCTTTCTTTGCACATGTGACTTTAGTCTGCTGAGAAACTGAGACAGTTAGGCTGGAAAGACTAGAGTAGTGGTTCCCAATCTTTTTGGCTTGAGGTCAGTCCATAGATATAATTGTTACAACCCTGAAAGGCCACCAGTCTCCTTCAGCAGCCTCCCCATCCCTCCAACCATCCCCACACTGCAGTCAGATAGAAAAAGTTCAGCAAGGAGACTGCCTCCCTGATCTCCCATCCTCCTGTCTGCAGGAGGAAAACTGCACACATCCTGTAGCCCTGTGCGCTCCACCTGGGTCCTAGGCAGTGGATCCCTACTGCAGCTAGGGGGAGGAGACCACTGATCTCCTGTCCCCATGGCTGCAGCAAGGAGCCTGCACTGGTCATTTAGCCCTGTGGTAGTGCTCTGCCTGGGTCCTTAGGCAGCAGCTCCCTTTTGCAGCCAGCCTGAGAGGAGTGGCGGGCCACTTTGAAAGCCTCTGCGGGCCACAGGTTGCGAACCACTGGACTAGAGCCATTAATTCAGAAACTGAAAACCCAGAACTTTCAATAAGCAAGAGCTGGTAGGCTGGACAGACTAGAGCTATTAATTCATTTTTATGAGACTGTAACTGTAGATTTAGCATGTTTTTTGATGAGATTTAATTGTAACTTGTTTTTTAAACGAGAGAAATTATTGATTTTTAAAAAATATCCAATTTTTATTTTTTAAAAAAATCATTGATTTTTATCCACCCTGATGTCTAGTCTCTCGTCCATGACTTGCTTAGTTGCTTCAGTGGGGCAGCTTTCCAGTGCATGCTCTATTGATAATCTTACTTTAACCTTTCTCTGCACATTAACTAGTGCCTCTCTGTGGAGATTGAGGCCAAAGTCATTTAGATTCGTTATCTGATAAACTAGGTAATTTTGCTGGTTTGTTTACCTGTCGTCTTAAACTACCTATATGTGTCTCCAAGGATTTTGCTTCCCAGGTTTTACCTAAACTGCAGCAGCAGGTTGAAGTAAAATACATCTGTCTCTGCATATGGCTTTGTTCAGTGACATGCAAAACACAGTGATCCCATTGAATTCAGATACAGAAATTCAGGATATAAATCAGTTATTTTATTCACAGGAATCCTCTTGTTTACTAGGTAGTAAACAACATGTCCATGAGCATGATCCGATATTTTTCTAAAAGCATGTTTTCTTATACTAAGTTGGCATATGAATCACAAAACAAAACAAATGTCACTTAATTTTTCTGTGTGTTTTGAAGGCTTTACTTTTAGTCATATAGAAATAACTGTATATGATTTTATTTGTAGGACTATTTAAAGAAAATGTTGACACATTTTCATTTTTCCAAGAACTCTGAACAGCTCCCATTGTTAGATGGGGAAATTGTAATGGGCAACTCAGCCAGTTGTGTAGCTATCTCAGCTGTATTTGCATCAGCAAAGACATGTAATTAATGTGATACTAGCTAGTTTCTCTCTACTGCTCCTGTTGTGAAAATGCTATGTGCAGGAGCAGCAGTGGTGTAGGTGATTCACCATTGCTGGTGTGAGGTGGAATGGCGAGAGAAGTTTCTTTTGCCCTCCTCTCCTTTTCTGCATCACAAGTGCAGAACCATACCTATACTGCCTCTGTGCTTCAGTTTAGGATCTTTACAACAGGATGCTTGAGTTCAGGACCACATCAATTACATGTCTGCTGATGTTGCTGTGCAGCATGAATGAGTGAGCCATGGTGATTCTCTTAGAGGCATTCCTAAAATGAGTAGTGACTATATAGATGAATGTTTTCAAACCAAGCCACTGACTTCGTTTTTTACTTTGTAGAATTCTAAGTGTGGGGTGAATAGGTGGGCTGTCCTAGTAAGTACTTTGCAAACAGACTATAGACTGCTTAACCCAAAGGTCCCAAAATATTGCAGGGTTATAGACATTTTTTATATTAAATGCAGAAAACCGATCCTTTCTGGCATAATAGTGAATGGTTCCTTCATTGTGTTTTCTTTTGGTGGTCCACAATGTTACTATGCTAAAATAAGCTCATTCACCTTTAATTTCAACTTGGACTAGGGCCAGTAATGCTCAGAAAATTGAGACTCTTCAGATAATGAAGACTGCTGTATGCTTCAGAGCAGGTGTTAAAACTGTACAAATGAAATTCCTGTCTGAAGCATACGTCTTTTCCTTAGACAGTCTTATTTTGAATCAGTCTAGTTTTACAAAGTGTATGCTATATTATAGATGTCACATCCTTGTCCGGGGAGTGTACTAGGCAATAAGTTGATTAATAAAATGGTTGAGTTAGTATTAGGTTAGACTCTTACCTTTGGTATGTTGGGCCATTATTAACTATTAATGTCCAAGGCCCCTCATGTTGTTTATAACTTGGACCAGTAGTCACTAAGCAAAACTAAAACAGTGGCTTTGCATTGTGTATTTTTAAATGAGTAGATTTACTCAGATAGCAATAACTTTTTAAACTTTCCTCTTGAATTGACAGCTTTCAGAATGATGAGTGAGCTGAAATGTCTCCCTAGCTCATGCTGGTGAAAAACACTCTCAATCATTTATAAATGTTAACATTTTATTTCAAAATATTTTAATAACCTAATTAGTAACAAAACATTCACATGTTAATTAGTTGAATGTTAAAGCAGTAAAGTTCTCCAGATGTCAAATCTGGAGTAAAAACAAGATGGAAACTGGATTATAACCTCTGAATCAGAGATGGCTCAGTAGTTTTAGTGCTCTTGATTGTGGCACTGATCCCAAGCCCATTTTGAAGTCCGACTTCTTCTATTGACTTCAGTGGGTTTTGGATTAGGGCCTGAGGTGAACTTTCAGATGACTGTTCTGAGCAAAATGGAAGACTTTCTTTTGAAGAGCTGTGTTGCTTGACATGGAATTTGCAATCAGATCAGGAAATGTGGGCTGTATATAAATTACACAGTGTAAGAACTTGCATAAAGAATGAGCACCCCAAAATACATTCTTTTCACATTGGTGCTAGAGCAATAAATGGACTTTTATTATATTTGCTTGCAGATTAATTATATAAAATCTGGCAGGTTTTTTTCAACTGGTAAATGAGATGATGTGCACCTCTGCCACTGAGTTGGACGTTTGGACCAATGAACTTTGTTGGGATGCCAGTACAAACCTCTGTCAGTTGCTTTACTCTCTTAAAATAGCTTACAGGCTTCCATTTGCAGACTTTGAATGGTTCTGATCACTCTAAGTTGAGGTATTGAAAAGTTGTTCTAGTTAGGAACAGCTTGTTGGGTGGGGTTTTGCGTTCATTCCCAAACTTTGAATTCAGGCATCTTAATTTCCCTTTGAGTTCCTTGACGTAGAATGCACATGAATATTGCATAAAAGTGGGCCCTTCAGTGTGTGATGGTGAGAGAGCAAAAAACCCACAATTTCTTACAGTGAACAGAATTAAAAACCTAATGGCAGAGGCTCCTGGAGTTACCAAACCACAAAAGGTGTATTAAAGCACAAAGGTGGTGGATTTCTGAAATAGAAGCAGGAAAAAAAATGGAGCTTTGGATCAAACTTTCATAGTCTAGGCACAAAGAGGTGAGGTTACTTCTGGTTATTTAGGGACTAGTGTCCTAGGATGTTGGGGGGGTTTGATGTATAACTGAACTCAGTAGCTTTTGTGGCTATGAATCTGAATCTTGATGTAGTTTTTAGGTCTTGTTTGAATTTCTGCCTTTATTCAGTCTTGACTCAAATATTTGATTGTCTGAATACAGCAGTGATGTTAATTTCTGGTTGCCCTCTAATTAAAAATGGCTCCACAGTTTTTAAAGGAAGTAGGGAAAATCTATCAGGCAAAGAAGTCTGTACACTGAATTTCAGCTCAAAGGATTGTTGCTTCAGAGAGGTTTACAGCAAAAATGCTATGGGACCCTGTTATAAACCCCGTTAATGGAAAATAAATCTATCTAAATATGATTTGCTAGAATACTCACTCTTGAATGTTTCCTAGACAGAATAAGGTGGAACTTCTAAGTCGCTGAAGGATTTTTGTTCCCAAAGAACCGCTGAGTACCTACTAGTAGTAACATTACACCTGAACTAACTGCTACCATCTGAAATTTCCAGTCCTTTCCTTGACCAGTTGGTGAAGGAGCTGCCCATGGGAGCTTTGCCCCTTCAACCAAAGTAGGGGTCTTCACCATAGTCTAATTTCTTGCTGCTTCAGTTATCCTTTCTACTTCAGTCCCTCTCTGGCTGAGATTCTGTGTGTCACATCTCTCCTTGGAAGAGTCATTTCGTCTCCTCATAAGGAGATCTTTGGGGCCCTGATATTTTTGCAACTTTCAGAGCTTGTTGGTAGCACTTTGTTTGACCTCTTTCTCTTATTGGATGATTTAACTTTATCTTTGTTTCAAGGTATTGAACTAAGTTGTTCAGGGCACCTAGTGTTTTACCTTTGGAGGAGCTTTGGCTCATTGTCTTCTCAGCTTATCTTTTTTTTTTAAGTGTACATTAAGTCATGAGCCTCCGCTGTTGGATTCCACATGTTGGTGCTTAACTGTGAACCTGAATAGCTGGTTACACCATGGTGCTTAGTTGTGTCCTGTGGGCTTGTTTTCTTTCTTGTGTCTAGGACTTGTCCTGGATAGCTCTCAGGTTGCCATGCAGAGAGTACCTTGATCTCAGCATTTCACAGCCTTGGCTTCTGCCTCAAAGCACAAAAGATGTCATATGTTTCAAATACAGATGCCTGCATTGTGTGGCATCCAGAGTCAGTATTGATGGTAAGCTTTGAGATGCACCTGTTAACGCTTGCAGGAGTCTAGGCTTGGAACACTGATGGGCATTCTGCATGGAATGTGGAGTCGTCCTCAATTGTTTTGCCTGCATGTGCCTGTTGTGGGAGACTGCCAAATACCAGACAGTGCTGTTGGCGAAAGCATAGGGAAGCACTGGTATCAAGCATTGTCCCCTCATAAATTCATTTTACACTTCCGTAGTCTGATTTACTGATGCATTTCAGGGCTGCTGGTGGGTTGTTCAGAAGGGATCACTGTTCATTAAAGTCCCATTTTGAAGTTTCTTCCTGGTGCAGTGCTGTAAAGGGGGATCTACAGTGGAACGTCAAGGACCTGTCTTGCTTGCTATAAGAATATGCCTCAAGGCTTACCATGCACATTGTCATTTTCCCGTGTCAAGATCCTTCAGACATCCCTGCGCACAGAAAACACTGTCAACATTTCAATTAAAGAGCCTATTCTTTGAAGATTTCTTTGAGGCCATTGATTACCATTCTGTAGAACACATTTAGACCATGGGGTCAAAAACCTTCTCAGGTATCTGGAGGTCTCTGGAGCAAGTTTCCAGAAAACTGGGATTATTCTGTCCTCCAGCATATTATTGGAAGCTAACTACCCAGAAACTTGGTAGGCCTGTTAATATACTTTCAGGAACAGGTAAGACTCACCTTAAAGTGAGTGAGGAGAACTTCCTCCAGTTCTCTAATCTGAGTGAGATCTGTCTGAGCCAGAAAGCATGGAAGAGGGACTAGCATCTAGTACCTAAGTCCATATGCAGATTTGTTTCTTTGCTTAGTAATCAGTAAGGATACATTTTGCTTAGAATGTAAACTCCTTGGGATAGGGACACTTTTTGGTTCTGTTTGTACAGTGTCTTGCACAATGAGGTCCTGATCGCTTATTCCTAGGTACTACTGCAATTTAAATAAGTTGAGAGAGAGTTTTCCACCTTAAATAAGACAACTTTGAGATGCTAGAACAGTGAGATCCTAAAAGTCAAGTCATTAAAAGTCAAATTCATTTTCAGGACCTTGATTAGTAAGATCTGAATTTTGAATAACTTAATGCCACCTGGGTGTCAGGTGGGTTTCCAAATGATTGGTCAGAGGAAAACCACTCATGCTGAATGCCTGGACTTGCTGCAGGCTGGAAAACCCATAAAACAATCATTAGCGTGCAATAACAAAAAGATGTATGTTGATGCAAGATAGCAAGGGTCTCCTGAAGTTTTTATTAGGAAAGAGAGTTCACACACTATGAAAGTTAAAAAACAAAAAACACCCCTCCTCATTCAGTGCATGATAGAGACCAGCTGGTTTATACCTTGCTTGGTTGCAACAGGGAATAACACCATCCTGTTGCAAGGTCAGAAGGCTTCATTTGACTTGAGTTGACACATGTATCCCATGGTGTGCAGATACTTCCAACAAGCTGAGATATAAGGAAGTTCAGTTTAAGGTGAAACTCTCACCATGCCCGTTCTTGGTGGTATCAGAGTGAATATCCAGATATTATTATTAGTGGCCCAAAATAGGAGACAATTCTGTGTGCTCAGGGTAGCACACGGAGGCTGTGGCTGCTGAAAAGAGATGGTGTGTTAGGCTGGCAGCATGGGGGAGGTTTGTTGTCCCATAAGGCAAGAGAGTACATGAGGGAATTGAGAATTGAGTGACAAGACAAATTCGCCATTGTTGGCTTTTGTCTATATTCTGGCCCTGTAAAACTGTGGGATTAAAGCAGTTTGTTCAGTCTGTACCTTGCTCATGATCTGGTTCCAGAAAGGATAACATTTTATGGGATGTTTTCTTTCAAAGATGAGTTCTATGATTGCGTCAGCATCTGACAAAGGGATCTTTTGGTATAGCAGAAGCATCTGCTGTTGGTGCAGTTCATAAGAGAACGGTTGCATATCATCTTTGCACTCTGAGACTATTCCACATTAATGCTTTGTTTTTAGTAACTTTTTTCTATATGGCTTAATCAAAGATGGGCCATTGTCGCAGTAACTCTTCATCACTCTTAGAGTGCAATAGTCCCTCTTCTCTACATCTTCACTTTACCTGTGAATCTAGGATATTCATGGATCCCCAGATTAACCTAATGTAGGATCCTTCTGAGCCACCCTGATACTTCCTGTGTGTTGGTGACTTTTGCACTTTACTTCAGAGCTTGAACCAGAGTGCATATTTCCATCATGCAGTAACTCTTGCATATTTGATATGGTGCCATGATATCTCGATTACAAATCATTACTTCAGTGATGGTCCAGTGTCTGCAAACCACCTACTTTGGTCAGATATTCTTTGGTGCATTCTGGGTGAAAGAGAGAGTCAGGTTGCAGAAGACTCCACATCACAGAAAGCAGACTCCGCTTCTTGAGTTTTGACACCGGTTTCTTAAACAGCTGGTCAGTGCTGTTTTGGTCAGTCTGCCTCAAGATGTGTGTTGTCTATAAATTAATGACTATGAAATGAGCCATGACTCTTGTCATATACATAAGTACACACAAAGTAATATTGCTGTACTCAGTTTCCTGAGGCTGTTCATATTTCGATCCCTCGGTCCAACAGGATCTGCCTGCAAAGTGTAGACATGCAAACTCATTGGTTTGCTTCAGCCTACTAGTTTGGTTGACTTTGAAAGGAGAATCCTAAGAAGTTTGAACAATGTCTAGTGCATGTTTCCTATCCTTTGGCTGTAAAAACTTTTTGAAGCTTTGGGTTTTAGGCAATTCATCTTCCCCTGTAACTAAAAACAAAACAGAATGCTGTTATCCTTGTTGGAGTTCACGTCTTCTTTGGTTAATAATTGATGCTATTCTCTTGAGACATCTCTTGTGCTTTATATTCTTCAGAAATGAGAATCTTGGCAAATGGTATCTTTAAATAATAGAAAAATATTTATAATTCTGTATCTCTGAATGTTCAATGCCAGGAGGATTATCTCCCAATCACTTTCTCTCAGTAGAGTATGATTTTGTTCTGCAGGTTTCTGTCAATTTAATGCTTTTTGAGGAAACATTTTTTGTTTGCTTGTTTTGTGGGAACATTCACCCTGCTGAAAGGCTCATTTGGCATGACCACCGGTGAGGAATAGGGATTGGCTTACCTTGCTGGCCACGAGAGTGGTTCTTAGGATCCAGAAACCTTTAGAGTTTAGAATTTTGCTGTCATGCTGTAAGAAGTGGAAATCTAAGAGGGAGAATCCCTTGGGGTTGTGAAATCTTCAGAGAAACTCTAAGTGGTCTTTTCCTTGCATGAGGGAAAGCAAATATGACTTTAAAATCCTGAAAACAAGAATATCATACTAGTTTAGAGGAGTGGTTTATACCTTAAATCCCCTACACAGGTCTTTCCAAGGAAATGTCACATCATAATTTGAAGAGGGAGTTGAAAGTTCTTCATGCTCAGAATTTCCTTATTCAGTTGCTTTCTGGCTTTCATTCTGTGAATTGCTTAATAAGATGCACCCTTTATGGGCCATGTTTTCTTGCAAAATCTCATTGCTTTAGTTCTCAAGGTTTTATTCCACAAACTACCAGGAACTGCTCTTCAGATCTTTGCTGGACCATGGACTGTAGCTTGTGAATCACTTTTCTCTTGTTTCTGTTTCCTCACTGATCCTCTTTGTCCAAATGTACTTAACCTGTGTGTTTTCTGGCTGATAGTATATCGACATTTGACGTTCATTTTAGTTTTTTCAGAGTTATCACACGTCCCTTTTATTGCCCTCCTGCTATCTTTAAGATGCTTCTCTATTGTAATCCTTGCGGTTTCCTTCCATTCACGGATATTTATTTAGTTCTTTATAAGTAAGTAAAGTCCTTTCTGTTCCTTCTGATATGAAATTAAATGAAGGTCAGTCCTGCCTTCTGGCTACTGTATGCGTAGTAGAATTAAGGGGCCTTTTTCCTCCTATTCTCAACTTCATCTGTGAAATAGTAACTAAATTACATGACTATCAAAAGGAGGGTGCTACTGCAAGATCTATCCTTTCCAGAAGCTTTCCCCCTTGGTTTGTTTTATGCTTCATTGAGGCAATGGCTACAGAAATTAATGGACTAATAAGGGAGGTTGGAAAGCAGAAGCCTTTTTTGGCAAAAATTTTTCTTCTAGTTTTATCTGTGGTGCTTGGATACTTCAATGATGGGTGCATTACACATATAACTAGAACTTACATGGGTGGATTAAGATGAAGCAATTTAACTGTTCCCTTACTAATCTCCAGAAGCAAAACTTTCAGAAGACTTTTTTGGTGATTTACTTTTCATTTTTGAAGTAATGCTTGCTTCTAAGGCAGATACTCTTTTGGTGTGAAGGTCTTGCAACTTGGCATTGCATCTTTGTGATCCTTATTGAGCAAACATCTAATGGAATTCAGCCTTTCAGACTTAACCTGCTGCTTATTTCTACTATTAATTTTGTTTTCAATTTTAATATTTTAGTGATGACTGCTGTGGTAATACTCCTTTTTCTTTCAGTGGAGTTGGTGCTTCCCCTTAATCAGCATTGCAGTAGTGCTAAAATAATGTGTTGTCAACACTGTTAGATGCCTAACAAGGTCTTGAATAATTTCTATTTGAAAGTGAAGTAAAATATCTGCTATAATAGAGCATTCATGAAATGAAACTTGTGTTAATGGTTAAAATTAAATTTGATCACTATTTTATGTAATATCTTCTTTGACTGGAAACAGTAGGCAGCATGCTCATTAGTCATTAAAGTAATATGAATTCATAAAACAGTAGTTGATCATTTGTGTAAACACTTTCTGGTTTGTATTTAACACCGTAAAAAAAAATCCACGGGTTTTATTATTTTCATTGAGATTCATGGTACGTATTGCATGTATAAGTTACTTGTGGTCTTCCTAGATTAGATGGTTCTTGGAGCTGTTGTAATGCGTCTTTCCAATGACATTCCAAACATCTCCACATGCAAACTGTCTGAAACTATTCTAGTTTGTTACTTTAGTGGTGACTCTTCATAGCCATGTGAGAGAGGGGCTTGATTTCTGATCCTGCTGTCTTTCACTCTTTAATATTCTGCCTGTATAGGGAGGGAATGGTTTACTTATAATTGAACTCTTTTGCAACCAAATAAGATCATAGTGGACACTACCAGTGAATATCCATTGTTTTGTAACTTTGTTTTGGTTTTCAAAATTGGGATATTTTAAGGTGACCAGCAAAAGGAAAAAAGGACATCTCCTTTTATTGGCGCTATGATTTATAAAGAAAATCTTCTGTTCGCTCTTACACTAGAAATGTTAGTCATGCCTGATCAGAAAATGACTGACTTAGTTAAGTGACAACTGAGAAGTTGAGGGGAAGGGTTTTCTAATTATTCAAAACTTTATTTTTTGTCTCTATTAAAACCTATTTAATGTCAATGACTAACACTTCGGAAAACCACTTTTTTGGTTAAAAATCCAAAACTCCCATACCTAAGGTGCGAGAGCTCGCAAACATGCTTAGCCAACCAATATTGGTATCCAACAAATTGTTTTCTGTGCGAGGGGCGGTGTGAGTTGGGATTTAGGCATTTCTTGTGCATCATAAAGAGGAAAAAAAGATGCAATCTCATTAAAAGTCTTCGAAGTTTAAAGGTGGTCTGCATCAAGGCAACCTGGCTAACTGCAAATAGTAGCTGATTCTGTAATATTGCTAGACAGTTTATCTAAAGTTGTGCTAGTCAACTGAAATAAACCAAAATAAAAAAACGAGCATCTATCTTCAGGTCCCATTAGCTGATTTGAATTTTTAAAACCTTTTTGTTTTTCTCCTAGATTTTGGATCCCTCTTTGATCTGGAACACGATTTGCCAGATGAACTAATCAGCTCCACGGATTTGGGACTTACCAATGGTGGTGACATTAATCAGCTGCAGAACAGCCTTGGCATGGCACAAGATGCTGCTTCTAAACACAAGCAGCTGTCTGAACTGCTACGGGCTGGTAGTTCTCCAAACCTCAATATGGGGGTTGGTGGCCCAGGCCAGGGCATGGCAAGTCAAACCCAACAGAACAGTCCTGGAATGGGAATCCTAAACAGCATGGTTAAAAGCCCCATGGCACAGGCAGGGTTGACGTCTCCCAATATGGGGATGGGTACAAGTGGCCCAAATCAAGGTCCTTCAGCTCAGTCCACTGCAGGAATGATGCCAGCAGTAAATAGTCCAGTTAATCAGCCTGGCATGGGAATGAACACAGGGATGAATGCTGGCATGAATCCTGGGATGCTGGCTGCAGGCAATGGACAAGGGATGATGCAAGGGCAAGTCATGAACGGTTCAATTGGAGCAGGAAGAGGGCGACCCAACATGCCATATCCAAATCCAGGAATAGGAAATGCTGGTAACTTGTTGGCTGAGACGCTGCAGCAAGGTTCTCCACAGATGGGAGGACAGACAGGATTGAGGGGGCCACAGCCTGGAGTAATGAACAAGGTAAGAAAAGCTTGGTTACTTCACTTTCTCCATGTGGTAACTTTGACATCCTTTATAAGAACTATGGGTTTTGAAAACACTTTATATTTAGCCTTCTAGACAATTGGGTGTACAAAAGAATTTTTGGCATTACTGGCATTCAAAGGAGTTATATAAAGTGAAAATTACAGATCTTATAACAAGCCACATCCATTAGAAACACGTACCAATGTTGCTGGATGATGGTGTCTAACTTTAAGAACCTGTGAATTTTTTACATTGCCATCATTACCACTCAGTTCAGATTCTCTGTTTTGTTCTGAGAATGTAGATTTTATTTGTCCATAACTATGTTCCTGACTCCATGTAACACTGTTCTTTTGTGTATTATAACTCTGCCAGCTAACATGACTATAACCAATCTATTAAATCTCCTTTAAAAATAAATAAATAAAACCACGCAAGAAAAAGCTGCCTATTTTCAGGGGTCTGTTCAACAGGTCTTTGCTATCTTTTAGATGTCTTGATTGCATTTGGGATGAATTCATGTTGTCCCATCTTTAGTTTATACAGTAATAAACAAAAGGAAACTAAACATGTTCAGAAGAAGCAATATTGCACATAGCAAAATACTGTTAAAATGGCTTTGAGAGATGTCACTGAATTATTGGTGGAACAGGTGTGTTTGAAACCTTTTTATTTAAACACATTGACTTACATTTCTACGGACCCATATTAGGATTTTTATTGGATATGTATTAGCCGACTCCAGTTTGTTATAAAATTTGGAAGACTCACTCCAAGGTGAAGGAATAAACTGGAAAGCAGAAAAAAACAGGAAACCTTTTTTGGGTGGTGGGGGAGGAAATGGGCTTCTATATTGGGATGGGGATAGCGTTAAGGAGGAGTTGTATTGGGTCATTTTGAAAATGGAAATATGATATGACAGTTGAAATTACAAGTAGGCTGTGACCTGTAACATGCCTAGGGTAGCCCACCTCAAAATGCCAAGGTCAGGGCAGACTGCAAAAGGAGAGCAGATTCCCCAAAACTGGTAGCTAACATTGAAGTTAGATTCACCAACCACTCACAAATGGTGCTCCTATTTCCCCACACTGGTTATCAAGAAGCTAAAACAAGAAGTTACAAAGCCGCCCCCTCCTTTCCCCCGCATTGCATTTCAGTCTCTGGCCCCCAACAGCACCTAGGTCCATTTAAAAAAAAAAGTTATTTAAATTCTATTCCCTTTACCAAAATGTTCTCTTGATCACCAAAGGGTCACACATTACTAGATGACCATAGATGTGGTTCTTAGCCAAAATACCATGCTGCCAGCCAATCCTTTAGTATCTAAAACTGAAGGTTTATTAGAAAAGAAAAGAAACACGAAGAGAGATGTTAAAGGATCAAAACGATCAGATACATACAAATGACTTCAAAGTCTATATATAATCAGATTCTTAGCAGAATTGTGGAGTTTGCAGGCTTGTACAGTTCTTCTGGAGTACATCCCGTGCTTAGACGGATCTCAGTCCTTTGTTTCACAGCTTCAGATGTAGAGATGTTGATCCAGAGGTAGGAAGCAGGAATGAAGACAAAACGGAGATGGTGAAGCAGCCTTTTATAGTTTCTGCTTATGTGGTCCATTTCAAACACAAGTCCACAGCACACGTACATGGAAAAGCACTTGGTGTTCCCTGTTCACAGGCATGTTTCCACATGTCCTATTAACTCAGGCGTAGCCTCTAGTTTCTCTTCCTAGGCTTATTGTATATTTGATGGCCCTTGATTGGCCCTTGATCAGGCTGGACAGTGTTGGGGTTAATCTGTTGGGGTTATCATCCAATAGCACAGCACAAGTTTCAGATACAGAAATATCACACACATTCATAGTTTACAATATAAAGGTGATACATACGTACAGATGAGCATATCACATTCAGTAGATTGTAACTTTTCCATGATTCCTTATGTGGCATATTTTACGAGATTTGTTGGAATGTTGCAATATTGCTTATCCATAATATTATAAATGGTCACTCCAATTCAGACAGTGTCACATAAGCAACCCTCTTTTCCTCACAAATATTCTGATCTGGAATATTTTTTTCCAGGCTTTTGGTTCAACTCTAAAATCAGAAGTCAGAACAATCAATCATCTATTATGCAGTTTTCAACCAAAGTGAATTATATCATGTCTTGGTTAGGGAAGGAAAGTTTATTTTACAGATGCTTTAAAGAGAGATTTATTCAAATGCTGTAATCAGAATGAAAATGTTGGACGCTTATTACGTTGGGATGCTTTTCTCCAGCCACCTTATTCCATAAAAAACACCCTTAAATTTATTAATCTGTAATACTAGATCTTAACTAGTATTAATAAAATGTTCTGAAATAATTGCCTTATGAATATCCTAAGAAATTGTTAAAAATCAAAATGTCCCTATGAGTTTGATGTAATAGTAAATGTGGGACCTGGTAGGTGGAAGCTCATCTAATAATGAGCAGTCTGTTGACTGGGTTGTTAATATATTTTAAATAGATATTAACCTTGGTAGACTGTGATCTCTTGGACTATTTGGTAAATGTGATTATTACAAAAGGATGTGTTGCCACATATGGTTCAAATGGTACTGTAAAAAGGAAATTAAACAATTGTTCAATGTTTGTTTTGAAAGTTCTCCATGTGCAGAGTTAGAAGCTTATCGAAATTATACAGAAAAGAAGTTTGATGCGGTGTTCTGTGTAGTTCAAGGTGGAATCTTATTTCAAGTTAAAACTTGACACTGGTTAAATTCAAGATTAATAATTTGCAGTTTAAGATAGATTTTAATTACTAGATTTAAGTATCAATAGAAGTTGATCACATTTCAAAACATCTGTTTAATTTGGAGAAAACCTTTCTTAAGATTGCAAGGTCAGTCTTTGAATTAGTGTAAGTTAACTTTATCATGTCCCCAACCTATTTGTACCTAAGCCCTGAAGTGTGCCATATAGAGTGAAACAAGGAAGGAAATTTGATCCAGTTGCTTGCTTTCTGGGTTTGTAAATCAAAGACATCAATGCAGTATGTGGAGTGCTTTCTATCTTGAGTTGATAGAAAATATATTTGGGGTATAGGGTTTAACCTGGAGAGAGAGACCTTAGCTATAAAGGTAGGCCCAAACAAATTTCATTTTTGTTTCATATTTGATTGTAACATGTGTTGCTTATAAAGTAACTGAACTGCCCGATGAGAAGGAACAGTATGAAATGGAGGCTGAAATTCCAGAATGTCTTCATTTGGTTTAGTTGTTGGCAGGGAGCCGATGTTTCACTTCTTAGAGTGGAGTTAGCAGAAGTTCACAACAGTAATATCTCTGACCATTGTATCTCTCCACCCATCTGCCCTCATCAGCCCCACCTCCAAACCTTCAAAAAATAGATGGAAAAGGAAATTAAACATAATTGTTAAATGTAACTTTTACTGTTTAAAAATATTTTGGTAAATTACAGTGGTAGAGTTTTTCTAACCTGGGAGCCTGGATTTACTAATGTAGTGGCTCTTCAGTTTGGGTAGCAGAAATGGTTATTTATGCTTTGGAGGCCACTTGTTGCCCTATGGAGTCAAAGTGAAACATTTCCTCAGTGATGATTAGCTGGTGATGGAGTAGAATGTCTGCTTTAGATCAAGGGTGTGCCTAAGAGGAGCCAGCAGAATTTGGAAAGTAGGAAGGGAGATAGCTAGCACAGGATGTGCTTTTCGTGAATGAGCCTGCTGCTAGCTGTGTTCAATTTGGGTGCAAGGTGAGGAGTTGGGGGTAAGTTCACCTATTGCTCTTGCAACAGGGTTTTGAAGGCCATCTGTTCTGTTGACACTTACTGAGACTGTTTCAAACCTAAGCATTTTAAGGACATTATCAAGTTAAAATTTTGATTCTGATGGATTGTGTTGATGTATAAAGACATTTTAAAAATACATGAAATAGATGATAATTCATTCATTCGTACTACGTAAGTCCTGGAACTTGAATTCTGTATTTATGCACTTAATTCAGTAAATAAAAACCCCACTTTGTAAAAGTCCGTATGCTTGTTTGATACAGACATGAGGATATACTACCTTGCAAACTTATTTCTAAATAAATACCCTGGTTTCAGTATGAAAAGTAAACTGTTCTTAACAAGGTTCCATGATACTGAATATGCAGGGGGCTGGCTTTGAAATCCTATGGAAGAAAACTTGTCTGTACTCAAGGGCATGCCAAATGTGTGTTAAAAATTTTCCTCAGCTGAACTTCATTGTGTTTTATTACCAAGCTTGTTGGGATGCCTATTTGGAGGTAGGCTTGTTTTCTTGGAACAGAATTGCTCTAAATTTGCACAGGATTATCCTTTTTGATAGCTGCCTGGACTTTATCTGCATGACCAAAGGTTTAGTCTGCCCTCCTGAATAAAGTTGGATTTAGGAGTAAGATGTTTATTTGAGGCTTATTTGTCTTTAGGAGTCTAGATATACTAGCCTGTAACTTAACAAGTTTCCAGTTGGTATCTTGTAAATTCATAAATCAAACAATATCACCACTGCACTGTCCCAACTCAACCTGCCCTGAGCCAGTTAATCTTCAACAAAAACTCCTTTTGTTCTGCCTCTGTAGCTGTTCTGCAATTTACTGCTAGCACTTTCTAGTTACAATCCTGCAGTCCATTTTACTCTCAAGTTCTTATTCAGAGTGGGAAGGTGCTTCATGGACAAATTAGTGCATTTTTTTGGTGATGCCACAAATCTGAAGGCCAAGTGACATCACCAACTCAAAACTCTATATTTTTAATTTCTGCTCTTCCAGGAAAGGTAGAGTTTACTCCTCGTATGAAAAGGAAATGAAAGATGTCAGTCCTGGTATGTCACTGACACCAATCAGAATGCTTCGTTTGTGTGTAAAGCTTGACCTCAGTTTGAAATATTTTTAAAGAATTGTGGTTGAGCAGTCCTCAAATCATCTGGTTAAATAAATAATTTGGGGGTATACAAATATCACAAATTAGGTTATTAAAAACTTGGGGTGAACTTGTTCAGGTCACTTTGTAAAAATCTAGAATTTAGTTATATTAGGATGGTAACTTGGTTAGGTCCTTACCACACCAGTGAACAATTTTGGAAAAAGTAGATTTCAGTTGTAACTGAATGACATAAGATATTCTTAATTTTGTAGAAAGAACATAACTTCTTCTTGAAGCTTAAATGCATCCTGAACAAAATTATGCCAAAGCACCTTAATTAGAATTCTGCAGGTAACTTACTGTTAAAATGACTTGAATCTTATGAATCGTGGTGTCCAAAGCTGGAGGAGGTGAAAAGTTATCTATTTTGGTAGATGTGGGGCTTCTGAAGCTGGTGCAGTTAAGGAACATAATAGAAATATTCTTCTCATTGGCATTTTAAACCATGTTTTTAGGGAGATTTTGGCCATAGTGTTGCGATAGCCTCTTAAATAGCTGCTGTCCTATCCCAAATGTGGATATTTCAGTGGCGGATGGATTGATGTGTGTGAAGTGCTTTTGGATAAAGGGTGCTTTCATGATTGTACATTGGCCCATTTAAAGAAAGTTAAAATGCATTCTCTAGCTGGGTGTGTAACACTTTTTGCTCCCTGGGTTAGGAGAGAGAAATAATCTAGCTCATACTTTGCTTTCCCAAGCAGTATCAGAGGTGGAGAGTTCATGGGGGAGAATTGGAGCAGTAGAGACCCTTGCTTTTGCTGCAGCCAGTAGCCTCTTGGTGTGGGTAGGACAGAACTCTTCCAGCAGTCACTGGTGAGGTAGCATTAACATTTATTAGGCATCTACTACCAGAGGCAGATATGAAGTGCAAGACTAGTGTCCAAAGTCAGCAGCCCAGGATAGAGAGTGAGGCTAAACTTTACATCAGGGTTTTGCCTTTGGTCCTTGCTGGTTGGGTCTTGGTCTTTCAGGATAACAGGTATCTGATAAACTTCTCAAACTTAGTTACCTATTTTTTTGTGCTTAAAATTTGTCATTCAGTATTTGTTTACAGAATTAGCTTTCCCTGGTATAATTGATCGCTCAGGAATAAATGGCCATGGAAGATCACCAGTGGGGGAGGGGAGGGCATCTACTATAGCTACCACTGATGGAAGTGCTTTGGTGATAGTACAGTGGTGGGAAATTGAGAAAAATGTGTAGATACAGCTCCTTTGCCTGTCTCTGCTTCCTTACTGGCTGGCTGATGTCTACGTTTTCTGTGACTACAGCAGCTACCTTTGGTGAGAGGTAGCTGTGCAAGTCCTCATTTCCTGCTATGTCTGCAGATTTAGCCTTCAATTAAACTTCTCTAGCTAGAGAAGTAGCTGGAAACAAGAACAATGTAGTGCCATTTATTGTTTATGGTAGTGCCTACTAGGCACTTACAAACATTCAAGGGGCTGGTCCTCGTTCCAAGGAGTTCACAGTTTTAGGAGGCTTTTAATCTGCAACCCTGCTTCCACTTAACTTTCATGAACAGCCACACTACTGGTAGGCACAAGACACTTAGCTATGCCTGCTTGCTGCACATGAAAGATTCCTAATTTAGGAGGCATCTGCTTCCCAGTGTGAAGTGATAGTGTTGGAGCTCCCTGTCTGCTCCCTGCAGCTGCTGTTGCATCTGGCAATAAGGTGGGACCTCCAGAGCAGCCTTTTTTGCTGCTGCGTTTTCCTGAGAAGGGCCAGGCATGCCTTTCCTATGTCCACTGCTCTTCCTTGCTGAGAAAAAGGGACTCCAGGATCTTCACCTCCAATCCTGGTGGTAGTTTGCTGCTGCTTGCATCTTGAGGGAGGGAGGGAAAGCAACTCTGCCAACCTCTCTCCCCTTATCTGTTCCTCTTCAATTTGTGTGCAGAAGAAACGACTATGTGAGTTTGACTTTAAAACCTATTATTTCAGTTTCTCCCCATCCCTTTTTTACTACATGCTTTTCCCTCATTTAGTCTGCTTTATTCACTTACACTTTTTTCTTCCTCCCTCATTCCATTACCCACTTTTATCATCTCTTCTCCCCTTCCTCTTCTCTTTACATCTTCCTGTGTCTCATGCACCCTCTCCCCTGGTTTCACTGTACATGTAACTTTTCTCACACTGTGAAAATGAAGAAGAGGTGTATGAGAAGAAATGGAAGTATGCGGGAAGGAGAGTGAAAAGAGAGGAAAATATAAATGTGGGCTATGGAATAAATAGGGAAAGTGGAGGAATGAGGGACTCGGTAGGTTAGAGGGAATTAGGAGAGGCATGGAATGAGGCAATGTAAAAGTGCACTCATTGATTTTTAAACTTAATCTCAAATAACCATTGGTTATGTGCACAGATTAAAATTAGAGGAAATATTGTCTGCAGCCTCTCCAAAGATCACTATCAACTATGGTGGATAATTTTTCAAGAACTGCTGTTCTAAAAGACTGTAGCTGGCTTGCAGGTAAATTCCTTCTGCCTCTCAAATGAATAAGCAGTGGGGACCATGATGAAAACAGCTCCAGTGCAAAGCCTGTTTCAGTAGTAGAAACTGGAATATTTTTAAGGGGTTTGTAACTGACATTCACTATGAGGATATCTGGCTGCTGCCCCCCCGCCCTCCCCCTGCACCCTTTTTTTTTAGGGATGCAGTGATGGGAAAATTGTTGACAAATTCTAATTAGGTATGTTTTGTATAGGTACTGGATAAATGCTTGATCACTCCAAAATTGCTTTAATTAAGACAACACATAGTGCCCATCTATATATATGGGAAGCTGTTGGTTCCCATGATCAATCCTTCTGTGTTTCCTGTATCAAATCCACTATTCTAATTAAATATAATATACCGGAGATGTTCTGGATTGGAAGTGTGTGGGCTTTATGCAAGGATTGCTAATTCTTCCAGGTTGTGCTGGGTGCCACAGTGTGCATATCCTGTGTTTCTAGGGCTTCTGTAGACTGGCTTGCACAGCCACAGACTGGTGTGAGCCAGTCTTAAATCTGAGGGAATCTTAAGCTTTGGTTAAAAGCTTTTGTTTTGCCCTTAAAGCTCTATGATGCAGTGTAATTCCCTAAAGTTACCAGCAAGGGACGTGCATGCTGTTTGGAAGAGCCCTTTGTTTGTGAACTTGGTCTGAGGAATTCAACAAACAAATTCAAGCTCATGGTCATCCTACTTCAGGATTCTTAGTTGATTAGGGATAAACTAGATACTGTTCTGAAGGAGAATATTAACAATTTGACTGCTGTCATCCTTGTCTTCCTTGCAATATGCAACAAAAGATCCTTTTTATGAGATGATTCACACTGTTGCTTCTCAGAACAAAGTCCAGATCCAGCAGGCCTGAAAACAATCCTCTTGAAAGTTTCTTTTCTATCCACCAATAAAGAGAAATGTTGTTGAATTCCATCCTACAATGGGGATCTGTTCAATCAGTCTTGAAACTGGCATCTTTTTCACTCAGGTGAGTGGTTCCTTTCTTTCCAGTGCAGTTTGCCTGTCAGTGCCTTCTAGAAGTATGCTTAGTGAATTACGGAAGTGATGTTTCTGCAAAATTTTGTCTTTTGTGCTCTGAGGCTGAGGTTTGCTCTCTGGATTTCCTTCCTTAGGAGTTTTTCAATCTTTTCCCTTTTCCAGTTTAGTCGTACAAAGGCAAACTTGTTTAGGCACCCTTTGATGGGATGAACTCTTAAGCAAGCTTCTCTGGAAAGCTGTTAAAGATTCCTCAAGCTTGAATTAAATTGTTCCCAGCCATCCATTTTTAGACACTTGGAAAACTTCAGGTTTATTTCCCTGCAACTTTCAGCCACACAAGAATTGCCAAACTCTGGTCTCTTTTGATTGTTCAGGGCAAAGAGATTCTTCGTCAAGTCACTTCCTTATGGGTGTTCTACAGTAAGTGTATCTGTGCCTCTGAGTGGAGATTTTAGGTAGCAGTGTTCAGCCTGCACACATGCTCTCCGTCCCTCATGCTCTGCCTCAAGGCTATCTAGCACTGCACAGGCGAACCGCCCTCAGTTCCTTGTCAGTTGCTTTTGGCCTGAGATGGAGTGAGCAGCAGTCTGGTTTTCTTACCCCACGTTTCATTATAGTTGATTTATAACTTCTTACAGAGTTCATTTTTGTCACATTTCTAGAGCTTCCATTTTAATTTAAAAAAAAAATTTTTTTTCCCTCCCTGTTCTCCTCCCCTTCCCTTTCTTCCTCCCCCTTAAGGCTCCCCCAGGTTTAAACAGTGCCTCTCCCACAGAGGGGCAATGCTGGTTATGGATGGACCTTCCTTCTTGTGTCCTATGGGATGTGAGCCTCTTCAAGGCACCAAAATGCACTTTGACAGCAATTGAAGTCTAGATCCTGAAAGAACTGGGCGTTAAAGTTGAAACTACTCCTCATGGAAGATGCTGTTAAACCAGTGTCTGGCCTCTGTCCCAAATCCCCTCCATGGCGAAGATCATCCCTGGAGCCTCCAACTTCTAGGGAGGGAGAGTAGAGGAGAAAATCTATTGACTCCCCATGCAAAGTCTCCAAAAAGAGGGCTGGAAGCTCTCAAACTGCACTTCTGCCCAGATAGAGAAGATCCCCGGTATGATCAGTCACCTCTGCATCAGTGGCTCTGAAATACTATACCCAGAAGACACAGGGACCGTCGGGTGCGAGCTCTGCCATAATGCCTAAAGATGTGAAGAAGGACACAGGCTCTGAAATGGTGTCACTGCCTGCCAAAGATAACAGCAGAGTTCATACTTTCTCTGCAAAATCAGTACTGACAAAGAAATCCTCTGCACTGACCGCTTCAAAGCAATCCTCATTGGACTGCACTGCCCATAAAAGATCATTCATACTGACAAGTCAGCATGGACAACCCCTGACGGTACTGATTGCAATGATGATACTGTAGGAATTTCACTTTTCTAGGGACCTCATGGTCATGGAGACACCAGAGTCCCTGCTGCTCAGTACCAGGGCTTTGTTACAAAGCACATCCCAGTCACCAGAAGCAGCTGCAGCATAGGAGCGTTTTGCCTCCTAGCTTTCATATCAGCTCCATTATATTTCAATGAGGAGTCAGATAGTGACAGACTACAACTGCTCTCTGGCCTCATGCCATGCCTCATCATTACAACAACCATGACCTTCCCACTATACCCATTCTCTGATCTCCAGTCCTCCTGGTATGGCTGCCTGTGGGTGCTGCCATCCATGCCCTTTCCTTAGTGGCTATACTGTGGCCTGTGGGCAGCCTACAGGCACCATACTCCTTGGGCATCAAGTATCTTCCAAGCGTGTACTAGACAATCTGCTACAGCCTCTGTATCCAGAACCCCAAAACCACATGAGAAAACTTTTGAGGAGCAGGAGGCTAGACTAGAAGAGGAGACTACACCACTAGCAAATATCTCCTCACTGGATGAGGTGGTGATGCCCTCTCCACCATCACTGGCCAATGATTTTAAGCCTTTTCAGAATCTTACTTAGAGGGATGCTGACACACTGCAAGTTCCCCTCGAACAGGTGAAAGCCACCCACCATGAATTGCTGGACATATTACACACCACCTCCTCTTCAAGAATTGCCCTCTCAGTCAATGAGGTCTTTTTGATCTTGCCAAGGTCATCTGGCAGACAGCAGCCTCTATTGTGCCAACATAAAAGAACTAATGAGAGGTATTGTGTTCCCCCAAAGAGGCAGACTTTCTTTTTATGCACCCTCAGCCTAACTCTAGTGTCATGGATGCCATTGATTCATGAGGAAAGCAGTGAGATGCTAAACACAGCCCCTTATGATAGAGATTGGAAAAGGCTGGCCTTATTTGGGAGGAAGCATATTCCTCGGCAACTCTGCAATTCAGTATTTTCAAATGACCAAGCCTTAATGGCAAAGGACAACATGAATTTTATGGAAAGCTCAACGTCTTTATTGACCACTTGCCAGACGCACAACAAGAACAGTTTCAAGCCATCATCCATGAATGTCAGTTGGTAGCAAGAACAGTGCTACAGACCACACTGGACGCTGCGGGTACAGTGGCCTGCTCAGTTTTGGTCGCAGTGGTAATGAGGTGGGCTTTGTGGCTACACCTCTCAGGGCTGCCGAAGGAAGTACAGATGGTTGACACCCTGCCTTTCGAGGACTCCAGATTCATCGCTGACAAAGACTGATGCATCTCTTCACACTTTGAAGGATTCCAGAACTCTCTAGGAATCTGCATACAGGGACAGAAAAAAAATTAATTCAGTCTCTCAGATCCGGACTACTCCAGTTCCTTCCACCATAGGAATACTATGACCCACAACAAATGAGACCTAGGATGCAGAAGTGGAAATGTCAGCCTTCCAATCTTCAACATTTCAACCTCGAAACACGAGGTTTGATGCCTTGGTCAAGGCCCCAAGCAACTGCTCCTTACAACAGCTGCAACACATAGACCTTCCCCATCCCTTCAGATGTTGTCTAGCTCTCTTCCTCTGGAATTGGGAAAACATCACTTCTGACAAATGGGTCTTGGAGATCATTTCCAAGGGTTACTCTGTCCACTTCACTGGCCTCCCTCCTTTCTCTCTGTCCCTCTTCATGGAACTTTCTCATGAGAGACTTACATCAGGAAATAGATCATCAGCTATGCCTAGTGGCCATGTAACCAGTCCTTATTCACCTCTGAGGCAGAGGCTTTTTATTCCAAATATTTTCTGATCCCCAAGAGAAAAGTATTGGATCTAAAAGCACTAAACCAATATGTGAAGGTGCAAAGATTCAAGATGATCGCACTAGCAGCAATTCTTCTTCGATTGATTGCTCATGTCTATTCCACTATAGGTGAGTGCACGGTGGCGGGCACAGTTCCCGGAACTTTTTTCCCCTTAACCGATTGTGTAGGGTTGGCTCTAGTGCCCCCTGCAACATATCTCAAAGAACATCAGTAAGTAACCTTGTTTTGTTCCATCTCTAGAGCAGGGAGATTGGTTCCCAGCCCTCAACCTACAGAATGTTTCCACTTCTCAATCCTACCTTCTCACAGAAGATTCCTTTGATTTACCTTTAGGCAGGACCACTACCAGTACTTCCATTTGGCCTCTCATCAGCACCCAGAGTATTCTCCAAGGTCCCCTCTCTTGTAGCAACACATCTACAAACAGTATAGGTATCATAATCCAGCCGTATCTGAATGACTGCCTTCTCAAGGCTTTTTCCTTTGAAGACGCCCTAAGAGCCACCCAAAAGGATTATGCACATATTTGTGCAACTGGTCTACAGCTCAATACTCAGAAATCAACCTTGACTCAGTACTGTTTGGAGTTTATAGGGGCTGAACTTGACACAGTGCAAGTGAGCGTTCCTCCTGCTGCACAGATTCAATACCCCGACCAATCTCAGAGAGAGAGTTCAGGCCAGCCCACAAATGTCAACCAGAAATTGCCTTCAGCTTCTTGCGCACATGGCGCCATGCATATTTCTGACATCTCATGACCAATTATATATGAGGTGTATACAGAGATGACTCGGATCTGCTTATATTTCAAACAAGCTGCTTTTGATACCCTGCAGGGTCAAACGTTCCCTGGAATGGTAAAAAGACCAATCCAGTGTATTTGCAGGGATCCCATTCACACAACTCCCACCAGCATGAATTCTAACAGATGCCTCTCTGAGAGGCTGGGGAGCACACCTAAAGAACTGTAGAATTCAGGGCAAATGGTCCCCCATAGAAGCTGTACTCCCTAACGACTTATTGGTAGTAAGAGCTGTCAGAAAGGCCTATGCACACTATCTCCCATTCATCAGGGATATTTGCCCAAAAATCATGACAGACAATGCAGTGCGCATGTTTTATATAAATCACTTGGGGGGGGGCAGTGCCAGCTCACCTTCCCTTTGCACAGAAGCACTAAAACTGTGGAATTGGTGCATCCACCACAAAATACTCATATCAGCCGCTTACCTGCCAGAAGTACAAAATATAATAAGACAGTCTGTCAGAATTTCTCTCACAACCACGAATGGGAAATGAACCCAACAGTGCTCCACAACATAGTCTGTCATGGGGAGCCCCAACAGTAGAGCTGTTTGCTACTTACCAGAACAAAAAATGTTTCTGTCACTGCTCCAGAGCCAGACTGGGGAAATAGTCCCTAGAAGACACTTTCCTTCAGTGGGGCAGGGAGCTGCTATATACCTTTTCTCCATTCCCTCTGATATAGAAGGTCCTATTAAAGATAAAGGTGGTAAAAAGCAACAGTTATACTGATTGCCCCCACTTGGCCAAGACAGGTGCAATAACCATACCTGATACAGCTAGTAATGTGTCCTTCAGTTCCTCTTCAGCCCATTCCTCACCTGCTTACCATCACCCCAACTTACAGATTCTCCAGCTCCAGGCTTGGCTCCTTCATAGTTCCAACACACAGAGAAATGCTGCTCTTAGGAGGTGAAGGAAATGTTACTATACAGTAGGAAATTGACTCGTCACACTTACAGTAGAATCTCAAAGATACACACCCTTGGGAATGGAGGTTGTTCATAACTCTGAAACATTTGTAACACTGAACAAAACAGAAACCCAGGAGTGCAGCCACTGGCAAAGCTTAGGCAACTTGAGTGCATGTGTGGTACAGGCTGTGGCTTTTAAAACTGAGATGCTCTTCCAGAGGGCAGTGTGCTGGCTGCAGCTTGGGCTCCGGCTCCACCAGCTCTCGCTCCAGGCCACAGCTTCCTTGCTGCATCGTCAGCTTCTTTCCTGCATTAGTGGCTTACAGGAAAGTGGTGCAGACCCCAGCGCTTCTCCTATTCAGGCTGCCTTGGACTGGCAGCAATGCCCATGAACCTCAGCATCTTCACCTCATGCGTGGAGAGTGGGAGAGGCAGCCCGGATGTATCTACCTTTAAGATGCAATATAAGTACAGTGCAGTATTTGCTTTTTTTTCTCTGCTGCTGCCTGATTGCTTCCTTCAGGTTCCACGTGGTGCACAGTTGACTGGTCAGTCTGTAACTGTGGCATTTGTATTTGACATTCTACTGTACCTGAAAAGGTGGAAATGATTCCAAATTTGGTGCCGTTCCGAACAAGTTGTTCTGTCGTCATCTTCCTTCCCCTTGATCCTAGACTATATACTAGATCTCAAAAGGGCTGGTCTCTCCATTAGCTCACTCAGTACATCTTGTGGCCATAATGGTCTTCCATTAACATGTGGCTGGATATTCAGTATTCACCTGTCCAACACAAAGATTCCTCAAGGGCATGGGAGACCTCTTCCTGCACATCAGATGCCCTGCTCCCACATGGTACCTCAGTCTGGTTTTAAAGACCCTAACTAGACCACTCTTTGAACCTATGGCCACTTGTTCTCATCTATACCTGTCAATGAAGGCAGGATTTCTAGTGGCCATCGCCTCAGCATGACCATTAGGGGAAATAGCGGTGTTGCTGACACACCCACCTTTCACAGTCTTCTTTAAAGATAGTCACTCTGAGACTGCATCCAAAGTTCCTTCCCAAAGTGGACCATCTTTACTGCACAAAGTGAGTAACTTCCTCTTTTCCAGCATTAGCTAGAGAAATTGTCCAGAAAGGATTCTCTGCAAGACAGAGATGGTCTGCTGACTTGGGCATATTTTCACCTGGGAGAAATTAAGAATTTTTTCTCAATATGGTCCAGTATCATTTCTAAAAGATTTTTACTCCAGTTTCTTTCAATGATAGAAATTCGGGACCTGTCCATCTTTAACCTCTCCATGTGCAAAACAGATTCCCGGATAGACATTAGCTCTTCTGAATCAAAAACTAGCTGTGAGAGTTATGTTCTATAGATCTCAAGAAGGCTTATCTTCTAGTGTGTCCCAGCTAATGACTTACATGATTTGAAGCAACCTTAAGTTTCAGGTGATGACTTTTGGCGTAGCATCCTCTCTCCTCTAATGTTCACACAGTTAATTTATTTTTCTGGTAGACAGTCAGACAAGAGGCAATCCAGATCTTCTATCTGGACAATCTGCTATTGAAGGTGCAGTCATATAAAGTCACACTTGCCAAGCTGTTCACTGTTTTTGTTTTTTTTAAACTGAGATTCACAATGAACCATCAAAGCAGCCTTATCCCATCTCAGGAACTCTCAACCTGTGAGCTCTCTGCATAACCACTCTGAGCCTCTTAATATTGCCCAAGGAGAAGCTTATCAAGTCCTCATCAAGCTGTTCCTCAAGTATACTACAGGCGTCAGCACACCAATGGCTTCAGCTGGTCCGCAAGATGGTTTTTTATGTAAACTGTTTCATGGACAGTGCTTCATTTTCACCTCTTCAGAACTTCTGTTTACACTGGATCCTACCACATAAGAATATGGACCACCACTTGACAATCCCTTCAGATATTTGATGGGTCCTTCATTGCTGGTGATTGTCATTTGTTCAAGGACAAACCTATGGCAATTTTGACAGCCATTCATGTGACTACCAATGCAAGCCTTTTGGGATGACTGTCTCATATGGGACTTTATGGCTCAGGATAAGTTGTCTTTCCAGGAATCCAGCTCATCATCAACTTTGTAGAGTTTCCTGGGCCCTTATTCACAAATTTCACCCAGACTTACAACATTTGAAATTCACCCTATAGAACCTGAATCAGCATCCCTTTTAGAACACAATTATAATAAGAAACTGGTTGATTTTCTTTAGAAATCCAGAAAAACTTCAGCCAGAGCCATGGGGGGCTTTGGCTGTTGGTGCTGCATATGGAAGAAGACACATACCCCTGAGGTTGTCAACAAAAGATGTTCTGGGTTTCCTACTAGATAGCTTTCTTAAGGGTTTGAGTTCCACTTTCTTAGAGAATGCAGGTCTCAGCCTTAGGTGCCTTGTGGTGCCCAGTGGAATGGGGTATCTTGAGTCTTTCATTACATGTTTCTGTTAACTTGTCATTTGAGCTGCTATTGAAGGAATAGCTTTGTATTTCCTGGTTCTGAAGTTTACCTTTATTTTGGCCAGATAGTAGTTTGAAGAGTTAGCAAATTCGGGTGTCTTTCTATCAAACAGCCTTACCCTTGTATTTGTTTCGGACCATGATTATGGCCACTCCATCTTTCTTAAGAAAAAATTGGCCTTCCATGAAAATCCCTCACCTTGAAAAAACAATGGCATACTTTAGATATGGTCAGGGCAGTAAAGTTCTTGCATAGAACTAAACCATGGAGGTAGCTGAAGCTCCCTTAGTCTTGTGGTGAAATCCTAAACGGTATGTAGAGCATCAAAATATCCTCTTTAGGTGGATTAAGTCAACTTGCTTAAGCTTTCAAGGAGTTCTTGACTAAATGCTTTGAAATGTTAAACTCCCTTCACCAATAGTATAGGTACTTTGTGGGCAGACATACCAAGCCTCTTATGAAGAAACCTGTTGGGTAGCTACCTGGGCATCCATACATTCATTTATGAAGCATCATAGGTGCGGGAACTAGCGATGCCGCACATGCTGCTGCCCCCCCACCCCGAAAAAAAAAAGCTGGTAGTGGTTTCCATCATATACAGAGTTTACAGTTTGGGTTAATGGCTCTCAGCACTCAGTTTAAAAATTGTTACAGTACCCCTGTGAAGCATTACAAAATAGAAAATTTTGTCCAGTGCTTCCCTTGTACATCTTCCTTCAGTCCTTCATTGGTGTTTTCCAATGAAGTCTTAATTAAAAAAAAAAAAAAACAGTGGATTTGCTTTTCATGTTTGGTTTGATGTAATTTCTCCTTGGGACAGTCTTTTTCCCTGCAGTTTACTGAAGGCTTTGCTTATGTCTTTCCTATTTTATAGACGTTCTAAGCCTAGAACACCTCTACAAAGGAGAGGAGTCCTACGATAGAAAATGATCAAATTAGTTTCTTCTCTGAATGAGGTTTCACTCTTTCATCAGGACCTTGTCTTGTTTGTTTGTCAACTATGGAATGCTTGTATTCAGGTGAAAATTCACTCGTGTTCAGGAGAGAGAGAGGAAATAAATTCATTTTTATTTTTCACTTTTCTTTCTGGAGGCAGTTGACCCTGTATTTTCTTGTCATCCCAGACTTTGGAAGTATAGTCTGGGAAGAGCTATCAGTACAATTCAACATGTGTGCCTATAGAGGGAGCTGAGAGAGAGACCACTTGGGGCAAGTAGGCAAAAACCTTTTGCTTCTGCAGTTGGAAAAAGAAAATCTAGCAGTTCCAAACTTGAAATCTAGCAGAATCCCATCAAGATAAAACAGCATTGGTTTCCTTACCTTTAATTTCATCATTTATAAAACATTAAATTTTGCTAAGTTGAGGTCAGTATTCTCAGTCCTAAACAAGGAGTATTTTACTGGCTTACTGTTTCTTCTTCCAAGGAACTAACTTCTTTACCCATTTAAGAAACTGTATACCTTTCTGCAAGCTGAACACTGCATAATTGAGATAGGAGCCATCCATCAAGGTGAAAAAGAATGAGTTGTGGTGAGCAGGTCATAGTCTTGGTCCTGAAGTGTCAATCAACTTTAATATTAGCCCACACTGTAAATCAGATACCTGGAGAGAAGGCAGGTACCAGCTCTGCATAAATCACTTTGGAGGAATGCATACAAAAATTGCTGGCGCCCCAAAGGCAACAATTTCAGACTCATCTTTCAGAATGTTAGGCTCAGTGGACTAGAGTCGATGTGAGGCGTCTCCAAAGATTTCTCCTCTACACTGACGGCATCTTGTCTCTACTATCAGCAATTTTAGGTCCTGCAGGCTTTACAGAATTATGTAAAATGAAGGAAGAAAGAATATTCACAAAGGAATATCTAAATAGCCAGACAGATCAGTCTTAACAGATACATACATCCTTACAGATACACACACGTATAGAAAACACATTTTTGAAGTATGGGAACCTACTCCGGGATGAATGTAATACAAGGAACAGGGTCCAAAGAAGACTGTAGCAACTGACTAAATCCTAATGCAGGCCTATAATGGTCTCAAAGCACTAAATTCATAGCCAATATACATATTGACTATGGACAACACACGTGTCATGACTTAGTTTTTTTTTGTTTTTTTTTTTTCAAAAAATGCAGGACTACTCTGTGTTTCTCTTTGGTCGGGTGCTCTTCTGGCTGGAGAGAAACCCTTTATTGATGTATGCTCTGCGTATCAAGGTTAAGCTAAACCTAGAAGCAGACTGCCTCAAAAGACATTAGATCAATGGAGTGCAGCCTCCACTTAAATATTTTTGCTACTTGTCTAACAGCTTGGAAAGATGGTAATGAACCTATTTGACTCTAAAATCAAGATTCTTTGCTACTTTCAGACAAACGCCTGAAAGAGATGAATGCTGTCTCTAAGGTGACTATTTTCCTCTTTCCCATTCTCTTTCTGGTCTATAAAAGATCAGGAAGAACCTGTCAGTAACACTGGCAGCATTCACTGGTTGAAGTCACTGGTTCACTGACTCTGACTAAATCAATTTGATGTTGGGCCCATCTGGATTCCTACCACACAGTTTGTATTGTCACAGGGTTCAGTTCTGCACCTCAAACCAGAAAAATGTCAACTAGCTTCCACGTATTTGACAAGTATCTAAAGAGAGCTACTTGGATGATACCACACTGCTAATATCAATGAAAAAGTTGTCAAATCATCTATTCTAAGACTTGGGTGAGCTTCAGATACTTGTGAAAAGAACATGAATTATTGATCACTATTAAAAGTGAATCATCCTTGAATTCATTTGGAGAGCCTTAATTTGGATGTTCGAAGGCGCCTACTCTGTATAAGACCACATCTTACTTGAAGAAGAAGAAGAAAAGCCTTTAGATAAACACAGGTAATCTCTGGGCAGTAATTAAGTTGAGAAGCAGGTCGCGTTCACTCTGCAGCTTGGAAAAGCACTGAACAGTAGAAGCAGCCTCTAAAGTTATTTTCTGGGGGAAGAGCACCAAGAACAGCCTAGGAGAATGGTAATGGAGGAGGCAGAAACCTCTCAGCCACCAATAAGCTCTTCCATTGAATGGGAAACAGAACAGCCAAAGGAGATTGCATGACTTCAAATTGACTAGATACCTGCTAATCAGAGGCTAGTATATAAGATGGAGTTTCTAAACAGGTGTCCAGAATGGTAGTATTCTGATACATATTGCAATATTGTCCTCTTTTCCATGTGCTACAGGATGGAAGGATGTTAACATCTCTCCTGGATAGTGATGAGAATTTTTTTATGCTGGTTTTAATTATTTTTGTTTTCTTGCTGTCCAGTTCCTTGTAAACATTTCCAAGTTGTCTGTTTGAGAGATTTTAGGAAATGAAAATGTTAAGATGGGTGCTTGGAGTTACAAGGATGAACCAAGGTTACAGGAAGTGTGGCGGTTGTGGTACCAGTTATAGAAAAGCTGAGGAAATTTGGGCTTAAGTTGTTCGGGCATGCAAAAAGATCAGAAAGATATATAGAGAACAGGGTTTGTTAAACTTTAAAGTGGAGAGCCCCAAAGCTAGATGAATGTCATACCAAAGAATTTGGCTAACTGCAGAGTTTTTTGAGGAACTGATTCATGACATGACTGAAATGGAGAAGGTCTCCAAGAGCTGAGCCCATATAGATCGGACTAAGGCTAGAAGAAGAGAGAAGTATAAGATTTGAGGGGGTAAAGGGAAAATCAAAGGAGGTATGGAATATAAGGGAGGGACCCAGTGCAGGGAAAGAAATTAGAGAGGATGAAAAAGGGAGGGGAGAGAGGGGGACACAAGGTCCTCTATACTCTGTGGGAATCTTGACCTAAATTCTGAATGCTGATCTAAATCTGTGCAAGTATCCTTGATGCTGAAGCACTCCAGTGCAACAGATTGGAAATGTTTTGGCATCTTTCTGATGCACTTAAAAATGGAGGATTTTACTGAATTAAATGCATAAATTAATAATGCATCTACTACAGTGATACATAACAAGAGCATCCATGGTTATGGTAGAGTAAGGACTTAAAATCCTAGAAAAACTGCTTGGAAAAGGATATAAATTTTCACACGAGATAAGAGGAATCCTCCTTCTGGGCAGATGATATAACTTTTGTACTGCCTGCAAGGTGCCTTGGTATACCTTCCTCAAACATCTGGTACTGGCTACTCTCATGCAGGGTACTGGACTACCTGGACCACAGGTCTGATTCAGTATGGCATTTCCTATGTTTCTGATATTTCATTAAATTTTATACTGCCTCTGGGTTTTGTAGTGAAAATGCATAACCATATTGTAGAAGTTGTTTGGGTTGCGGGAGGCTTGGGCTGGAAGTTTTAACAGGTGGGTAGGAGTCAGTTGGGTTTGAAAATAGTGGTTGTCATTTGCACTGGTGCAGCTATGCAGATGGTTGATGGCTGATTGCTGTAATTGGAGCAAACAAAAGGCTAGATTACGTGGAGACTTGGTGTGTAGCAAGCAGGGTGTAAATCTGCAGCATACTAGCCTACCATGTACTAGCTGGCAGTGTGAACTCTGCTACCAGGCAATAAAAGTTCCTTAGTCTGCATTGACATACTACAGTCAGTTCATCAAAGTGAGTTACAGAACTGCTACTGTGTGGTGCTAGTCAGCACAGGAGGCTAATGTGGCACATGTGCTTGCCACTTACTAAGTCTGTGTGTGGACAGGTCTTCATTGTAGATGATATCTTACTCCTATGTTTAAACTTTGTCCTTCACTGAGCTCACAACGCTGTTAGCTACAACTAGATGTATGGTTATTACTGGGGCCTTGCTAGCAATGCTTCCAGGTCAGGTTTTCTTGTCCAAGAATTCTGCTAGGCAAGCCTGCTACAGACTATTGCGCGCATATATATAATACACACACACACACGTACGTGTGTATTTTTTTTATGTATATGTATGTGTGTATATATATATGTGTGTGTGTGTGTGTATATATATCAGTTTCATAACATTGCTCTGGGGGTGAGGAGAAACTATGGTCTGGAAAAAGGTGTTAACGCTTAACTGCTATGTAAAAATGTGACTCTGATTGACTGACAGCATAGGTTGGGTCTACACTGACGGTGGCAAATTCACCACCATCAGATCGATTGCTCTGGATTGACTGAGCGGTCTGTGTAGACCTGCTCAGTCGATCCAGCAAGCGACGCAGGAAAACCACCCTGGTAAGTGGCGTAGTGCTGCGTCAAAGGGAGCCTGTTCCCTTCGATGCAGCGCAGTGTGGACGGCGTGCGGAGGAGACGCCGCAAAGTTGATGGGAGATAGGCAAATGATTTACGTCACTTGCCTATCTCCCGTCGACGGCCGCCGAATCACAAAGGTAAGTGTACACTGGGCCATAGTTATGTCAAAATGGAGTGAGCCCGTGTTTAACTTCCGACTGTGAAAGATGTTGTAGTTAAGGCACTGTGGCAAACTTGAGAGGTCTGGGTCTGTTCCTGGTGCTGCTGCAGTCTTCCTCTGTGGCCATACACAAATCACCTTTATGCCTGAGTTCATCTGTAAAATAGGATGCTTTTTTCCACACCCTGATGATGCGAAGATAGTAATTATTTGTGAGGTGCTCTACTACTGTATAGTGATGAGCACCATAGTAAAGAATAATAAAAGTACAGGTAACCGTGAGTGATAAACCTGCTGAGCTAAATGCTTTACAATGGAAATATTTAAAATATTGGAACAGTCTTGACCAGACTAGCATAGAAAGATGTCTACTGGTTCTCTAGAACTCTTAAAGAAGACAGCCTAATCAGTGTGTTAGCCTTATTATGATAAGGGTATAGAGAGATAAAAAGTGGTTTGGAGGAGGGATGGGCAGCACATGTTAGGGCCTCATTCAACAGACTACTCCTGGTTCCTGGCTTTTTATGTACCACCTAGTCATTTCTTGTAGTAAGCTTATTATTTCATACAGCAAAGTAAAGTTCAATGGAAACACATCTTCCTAACTAAACCTAGTATAACTTTTGAAATTTCTTTTTAATTCCTAGATGGGAATGATGAGCAATCCCAGTCCTTATGGCTCACCATATAGCCAGAACACTGGGCAGCAGATCGGAGCCAGTGGGCTTGGTCCCCAGATGCAGAATAAGACTGGTCTACCAAACAGCTTACCCCAGTTTCCAATGGACAAGAAGCAAGTTCCTGGGACAGGAATGCCTAACATGGTATGTTCCACTTTCAAATGGTACCAGATCAAACATGGGCTTTTTGCAGTATTCTACTTGTGGTACTTTAGGTACTGTAGGATTTTATAGCTGTCAAATACCATGTGCATTCTCTGTCCCCATTTCATGTGTATGCATGGAGGGGGGTCTAGCTCTTGCTGTGAAAGATAGAGTTGGGAAGGAGGAAGAGAGTGAGTGGATTCCCTCCTTATTGGTGGTAGACTAAAGAGATGCTGGAGAGGTGAGGGTATGCAACTATGCAGAGGGAGTGGGAGGAAGTCCTCACCTAGAATGAGCTTCATTATCTGCTGTCCAGCCCTGATTTTTTTCCCTCCCATCTCTTTCACTAGTGTTCCACTGTGCTTCTTCAGGTCAGCTTTCTGCAGGACTGCTTTTCATCCATCACTACCAGATTTCCATGAGTCGAGAAGGAACAAATTCTTCTGTTCTCATACTTGTAGTAATTATGTTGTGGTAGCACCTGGGAGCCCCAGTCATGGACCCAGGGTCTCATTGTGGGAGATGCTATGCAAACACATAACAGAAAGTTCATGTTTTAGTGGCAGCACCTATCCTGTTGCATTCTATTTTCAGGCAACTACTGTTGGTGGTGGCTCTGCCCCTTGCCGTTGTTGAAGCAGGACTTTCAGAGAAAAAGAGGGTGGGATTCTTGGGTGAGGTGGATGGCCAAAGGCTAGATTTAAAATTAGCACTTATTAATTTTTGAGAGGTGATGCTTATTCACAGGGCCTTGACTTTTCAAAATAGAGACGTGGTGGTTTCAGTTGTCCTTTAATTTTGCATTGCATTATTTTAAAAAATTGTAAAACAATTTACAGGGATTTGTGACATCTTGCTATGTTCATTATAGCAAGTAGAGGGAAACAGTATAAAAAAGATAAACATTTTTCTCTTGCTATTATGAACATACCTGTTTCTAATAGGTTCATTCTTAAAAAGGAAAGCTATTTCTTCCTCTTTGGCAGCGGAAGCTAGGCTTTCTTTTCAGCAGATGTCTGTGGCCCAAAAGCTACTTTGAACTAACTTTCTAGAATTAAATTGGGGATATTCAAGCATTCTGAATTTAATTTTTGTTGATCTTATTTATAGAGCTCCTCATGCTGTGGCCCTAAGGGTGCTACACAACAATTTAAATGCAGTGCAGTAAAAAAAAACTTCCCATTGAAAGGCAGGAAAGGTAAAATCCTATACAGGGCTTAAGATTACTGGAAAAAAGTTTTGGAAACTGTCTCCTGAGTCTTTTGAAAAAAGGGAGGGATAAACGGAATGGATGTCTTAGGGATCATGTACCAGAAGAGCAAAAGTGTGATGATAGAACTCTTGGAATGAGGTTGGTTACTTGTCAAAATAAGCTGCAAGAAGAGGGTCTTTATGATGTCCTGGTCCATGATTAGGGATCTTGAGCACTATGGTAATATAAATAATATGAGGGCCTACCGTTTTTTAGAACTTGAAAAACCAGCAGGACCATCTTACTCAATTTCCCACTAACAAGCAGACAGTGCTTAATTCCTTAAGCAACTCTGTTGCTGCATTCTATAAGTGGTGAAGAGCCCTGCTTAAAAGTACTACTAGGAGAAAATTATAGTCAGTAAGCCTTTTGTCTTTGGAACACCTTGCTGTTGCAAAAGTTGTTACAGTATAAGTCAAAGTGTGGCTGGTACAAATTTAGTGGAAAAACACTTTCTACAGTCTGATATTTCCAGGGAAAACTGTCCAAAATAATGCCAAACTCTGTTTAACATATCCTTCAGAAGGTGGAGAGAACAGGCGGTACCAAAGAAGAGGACATCCTTGTACTGACTACCACTACCTATTATCAAACTTTAAATCTTCAAAGGTTGATGTGGGGAGATAGTATTAATGCCTTTGGATGTCAGTATTGACCAAGCACATCTCCAAAGAAGATATCGAGTGAACAGGATTCACAGGTCAAAATACATAGGATTGTTTGGCATACTCATTATATTCGACCTCATGTTTAGAGGCGATCTCAGTAAGAAGCCTTATGTATACATTGAATATGAGTGAAATAGGATAAAGTCTTGAGCACTGCATTTCATGCTATTCTGAAAAACAGTTGTCCATCACTAAGTAATTCCAATCCTTTACTCTTACATCAGGAGGGTAGTTCCATACATAGCAAGGTAGACATAGTCGCTGAAACAACCTCTTGTCCTCTCAGAAGTCTTGGAAAGGTCCAGCGTGCACATTATAGCCATGTAAGCCAGATGTCAAAATATCAGGAAGTTGTGCTAGTCAGGGTCATGAACAAAATCACCCTGAAAAAGCTTCAGTTCAGACTCAAACCCACTACTAAGATGATTTATGCATCCAGGTGCATCTAGAACCAAACACAGCACCTTCCCAATTCTGCCTAGAAATGAAAGGTTGCAAACAAGCCAGTAAATGGGAGTATTTGAGCATTAAGACTTAATGGTGCCCGTAACATTTCCCCTCCTTTTGTGGAAGTATGATATTGATGATGCTATTCAAAGCAACTAGAGAAAGCCTGGGGTCAAGATCAAACAGATGGTGAATCTCAGAAGATCCCAGAAAATCTTCAGTCCTCATCAGAGATTACATCAAACTAATTAGAAGTGGACAGTCCATCAAAAGCCTCAGGTTTCGTATTAAGAAGGCACAAAGAGCCCCTTTGAGAACTCATCAAAGGTCATTTGAAGGAAATACTAAATGGAGCAACACAGTTTAGGCTAATCATACTGTGCACTACCTGCAAGTTGTGTGGCATCTCTGGTAGAGAATAAGTAAAATCTTTATGTTCTGTATGCCTGCATGAAATCTTTGTGATGGGCAGCTTTCCAACCATCTCTCCAGCTGGACTCTTGCTTTCAAAGGTGGAGGACTTTTTTGTTAGCACCTCTTCAAATAATTATACAAGTACTACAGGAGCTGTCTCCCTTAGCTTTGTCTTACAGTTAAACTACTGCATCCACAGCTCTTTCTGATGTTTTAAAAATGAAGTTTAGTCATAAACATAAACTAGTCATATTTAATGAGATTTCAAGTACTCTGGCATCACAAGTCAATCTTGTGTGTGAATCTAAGTGGCCTTAATCAATTTGCACAGATGAAATAGGAAAAAGGAAGAAGGCGGGGAAGAGAGGCTGAAAGTACATCTGTTGTCTGCAACACGTTTCAATACCAGCTTGCAACAATGTTGATAAATATTTAATTTTGGTAATTAGTGGTTAAAGGTAGGTGGAAGGTATATTGCTTTAAAAGCAAAATTGTATTCATAATCTGTTTTAGCAGTTGTGGTTTTGTGTATGCTCTAGCTACTCAGTGAATTGACCCTTTTTAAAAAGGAACGTAGTTTTAATTTGTGTATGTCTCCATCACTTCCCTCAAGGGCCAGCAGCAGGCTCCTCAAGTTCAGCAAGCTGGGATGGTGCCCGCTGCTCCCCAGGGAATGGGATCAGGTGCACCTACAGCAGACCCAGAAAAACGCAAACTCATTCAGCAGCAGCTCGTTCTCCTCTTACATGCGCACAAGTGTCAGCGGCGGGAACAGGCAAATGGTGAGGTGCGACAGTGTAACCTCCCTCATTGCCGTACCATGAAGAATGTCCTCAACCACATGACACACTGCCAGGCTGGCAAATCTTGCCAGGGTAAGTAGAGAGTGAGCATGTGTGTGTGCTTACAAGATTAAATATGATTGGACAGGACTCCATGAAGGAGACAGTGAAGAACTTTTCTCACTTATAAGCTCAATTCCCCAGTGTTTGTAAGTGTTTTTGCCAACAGGATGCCTCCATGATCAGAATTGTATGCTAAGAAAAGAAAGGTTGAGCACCTTTGTGATGCAGAGGCATAGCCACTCAACTTCTACCCCCATTCTGAAATAGATAAGTAAAACTTGCCAAGAGTGACCACTCATGGGAGTTAGCAAAAGTTATTGCTTGTGAGAGGTGGTCTCTCTTCAAAAGTTTGCATACCAGACGGTGGTGGTCATGGCCTCTGCAAGTGATGCACTTGTGACAGGTGATCTCTCTTCAGAGGTGGTCTCTAAAGCAGATTTTACTGTAGTTGTGATATCAGTTAGCAGTGGCCTGCAGCCATTTGACCTCTGGCCAGGATATTGTCAGATCTCACACAGCAGAGGGTCAACTTTGACAGTACTCGGTTTGGAAACAGAGAGGAAATCCTGGTGCTGCAGTAGGTGATGTTGAGGGGGGTTCAGAGGGGAGAGTGCCATATAGTGAGTAAGTAGGCATCCAGTGCCTCAGAAGGGTGATTGGAGACTGTGGTTCTGAAAGTAACATATTAGGATGAAGAGTAAAATTGAGGTCCCAACCACTTTTTATTAAGACTTCCAGAAGGTAAAGGTGTCAGCCTCAATGTTCTGCCTAGCTTCCAGTATGGATAACTATTGTCTGACCTAAAATTCTTCTTGCAGTTTTAGCTGGATTCAGTATTCTTCACTTGTCTCTTGTAACTGTTGGATTGCTATTTTCTGGTAAACTGTACTTAGTCAATTTAGAGACAGCTGTGTTTCAGTGTTGTTAGAGTGATCCCTGTGTATGCAGTCTGGAAAGCACTTTGGAATCTCTCAGGAAGAAGGTGGGCTATGTAAATATATTCCATCAAGGAATACACTTTTTTGTGTACCCCTTTTGGCAGTGGAGCTGTTGTCAATCATGTTATAGTTAATGTCAAAATGGAACCCATGTTTTGTGCATACCTTGTAGTCTTGTTTTAACTTAGTAACAGTTTTGCACACTTCAGTTTAAGTTCTGCAGTAAGTCCTAGGGTAAACACTCGAATTTTTTTTCACACTGAAAGTATGAAAGGATAAGAATTAACATAGCATAATGTTAACATATAGGGATTGGTTTAATGACAGAGCCTCTCGTCTCCAGTCAGTACTAACCTGGGAGAAAGGTGAACCAGTGATGGTTGCAGACTTCTATATCTGTTCATTGGCCTTTGTACAGCTAGTTGGTGGAAAGGAAAATGGATCAAATAGTTTGTAGTGGCTTATGGGCAAGTGCACATTTTTCTGATATTTGTACCTCTTTTGATGTCGAGAGACAACAAGCAAACATGAAAAATTCCCTCTGGCCCAAAAACTGGTTCCGTCCGAGGGTAAATGGGTGTGGGGGGGTGTTTTCTTAGATTTCTGATTGGTATTCTGGAAACTCTCTCTTGCATTAAATTTAAAAGTAAAAATGAATAAGAAGAGCAGGGTAACCTAAATAAACCTAATGGAGAAAAATCTTCAACTTTATTGTTAAAAAAAAAATTAACTGTAAGACTTCTGGATTGTTATATTCTGCTAAGAGAATACCTTAAATCATGCTCTGGTAAGAGATTAGACCAGATGTCCTAATAAATGTCTCCCATGTCTGATTAAGATATTTCATGCTATTACACTTTTTAGAGCAATGACTTGATGGTGCCTTGTATGCGTTCATGCATGGGCATGAAAGAGAAGCATGTGGAGAAGTGAAAATTTAGAATGATGTTTTAAAAAGGTTTTTGTTCCTCTTTCCGTTCCAAGTGGCACACTGCGCATCTTCAAGACAAATCATCTCGCACTGGAAGAATTGTACAAGACATGACTGTCCTGTGTGTTTGCCCCTCAAAAATGCTGGGGACAAAAGAAACCAACAATGTAAGCTTCCTATGGTCTTTTGCATACTAAATTTACCATAAAGTGTCATGTTTATAGTTAGATGGGTATATTGTAAACTCCTAAGATTATGTATCGGAGAAGAGCTGCCATTCACCCAGGGACTAAGAATATGTGAGGATAAGGATTTTCATGTTGCTTTGGAAGAATATCTCCACTTTCTCTAGCTGCTACCAAATATTATGTTAACAGCCCTCTTAAATAGTTTAATTTAGCCCTTTTAGCTGTCGAGAAGAGGCCAGCATGATGCTGGGCCCAAGGGCTGTTGGCTCTGAGAAGAATTATTGGGCTTGTCCACTCTCATTCTGGTGTAAGAATGGTGAAACGGGTTTACACACTAAAGATTAAAAAACTGTTGTGTGCTAAGAACTTTTGCCTGCTCAGATCAATATAAAGGTATTAAATGATATAGTGTTGGTTATATTTATGCCAGGTTATGTACAACTTGAATTAATTCAAAGTCCAATTCTGGAATTTTTAAAAACTTTTGGTTTGTAAATGCCCTGATAACAGCACACCATACGTGTAGTTAGAGCAAACGATTTGTAGGATTTACCACATGCTCTTACGACCTTCAGCAAAGGTTGAATGAAAGTAACTTGTGCCCCTCGCCTGGCCAGCCCCTCTTCTTCCCCTTTGCCATTCTGAGCTGACACTTTTCTGCCATGTGAGGAATAAGCTACATAAACATCTTTCTTTTTACCTTAGCAGCGTTTGCATTATGTCCCTGCTGGTACTCCCCAATCCTTCCCCTAGTTTTACTTGCCCCAACTTTTTCTTGCTGCGTGACTTTCCCTTGTTATTCCTGTCTAAATATCCTGCTGCTTCAGTTTCCCAATATTCCCTCCAGGAAAAAACCCTTTCCCCTTGTTACCTTATGCTCTTTTCACAACTGGCCATGGGGCTGTTTGCATTCCTCCCACCCCTCTCTCTCAACTCCATGATGGATCTGAAGGAATCTGATCCTCGGGCCTTTAACATCTGTTTATATGCTGCTTGTGCTTTAAACTAGTTAAAGCAGACTGACATTTTCTATGTATTTAATAGTGTAAATGTGAAATAACATATTGAGGAATTTTACTCTACCACAAACTTCTCATTGTGGACTCTCTTGACCAGGGTGCTCATGTAATTGCTCTTGTAAGGGTATATTTTGGTCAGACCAGCAATTGAAATCCTGTGCACTTTCACCTTCTTTCTTTGGTGTCAGTTTCTGACATTTTTGTTAATGTGGTATCTGTCTTTTCCAGCATTATTGGGCGGAGCTGCAGCAGGACTTGCAAATACTGGCTCTGCAGGGGTGGGGCAACAGACTACGCCCACTATAAACACTACCAGTCAGATTGACCCCAGCTCCATCGAGAGGGCCTATGCAGCCCTTGGACTGACCTATCAAGGGAACCAGATGCAGACGCAATCCCAGGCTCAAGTGAAGAATCAGCAGCAAGGGCAGTCACCCCAGGGGCTGCGCCCTATGAACCCCATGAGTAAGTTGGCACTCAAGTATTAAAATATAAATTATATACAACTATAAATTATATACAACTATCTTCAGTGCTTTGTCTAATATATGCTTCATGTTATGAAATATGCTTCAAGATTTCCTTAAGTATTTTTGTTTCAGAACTGCTTTGTGTGTACATTCATACCTAGGACAATATCAGAATGCAGGTATGACTTCATGATCAGACACAGATTGAGCATTTTACAGCATTGTCCTTTGATTTGTAGTGTTTGCTTAAAAATTTGAAAGAGATAAATAAGCAGGGAATTGCTGTCTTCAGCTCATTGTTTAGATGTGTAGAATCATTTTCTGTCTCTGTTGCTTATTTTAGAACCGTTAAAGAGTACTTAGGTCTTACCTTTTATCTGAACTGCCCAGGTAATCTATTCTACCCAGGGAGTCAAACTGGAACCAGTGCACTAGTTTGAACCGGTATTTTTACTGGAACCAGAACCAAACCTGAAACTTAATTTTGTCTTATGTCCTGAATCAGAACTGAACAAATATTTGGGTTACAGGTTAAAATAAAGTTTCAGCCTTTTTAAGCTCAGTATTTTAAAAAGTGACTGTGATCTTATTTTTATTATAAAAGAAGACAAAATAATACATTGGTGTGTGATCGCAACCAGAAAGGCCTGCCCCATATGATGAGAACAAATGAATAGGAGGAGGCCAGCCCAGAAGAGTAGGGAAGCAGAGGGAAAGCTGGAGCTGCTTGCACACATGTGGCAGCAAGGAGCCCTGAGAGAGAAGAACTCTCTGAGACTCCCCTCTGGCGATAGCAGAGGTGGAGTGTTCTCTGGTTCCAGAAGTTAACAGTAACCCCTCAAGCCCAAGGAAAAAGGTAATGGCTCTCCAATGCTTCTCCCTCTAACAGGGCTTCTGCCACTCATCCCTAATGCCTTGGCAGCTCCTCCCTGAAATTCAAATGTATGCTTTCATCAGAGAGGTCCAATATGACAGAGCAAATATTAGAAGATATTTAGTCCTTTATTTAAGAAATTCTTTATTTAAAAAAAAAAAAGTTTGACAACACACAAACACTAGGGAGACTCATGAAAAATTAGTTTAAAAAAGGTCAAATCAAAACATTCTGAATTGAAGTTTCAACTTTTTTTAATTTACTTTCACTAAAATTGAAATGTGATTTGAACTGGCAACGGAACCATCACTTTTTTTGGTAACTTGAACCAGAACTGAACCTGAACACACCGAATGCAACTGAACCCAAACCTAAACCGAAGCAAAATAATTAGTTTGACTTCTTGATTCTGCCCATGCTGTCAAAGCCGATGTTTAAGGCTTGCTTCATACACTCTTGTGCTCTTTTTTAATTTTAATAGATTCAGATTGCTTTCCAGGAATAGTTGTTATTCATCAGCAATGCTGGTTGCTGGTTGGTTTACAGTGTGGGTGTTATTCCAGAGGGAATAGTTTTCTTTCATCATGGGAAGCAAATGGAGCGTCACTAACGATTAATGGTGAATGTATATGTGACCAAATTAAGATCTGTCACACTTGTAATCCAATTTCGGGGAAAGGGAAGAGTGCTTTCAGTTATAACTTTTTTTTAAAAAAAAAAGATAATTGTGTATCTTTAAAACACCAGAATAAAACCTTTTAGATGTGGCGCACTGAGATGGTAATGAGGTTCTCTTGGGGACCCTGCAGCAGTCCATACACATTCATGCTTGCAGTTGGTGCAGAAGCACAAAAGTAAAATATTTGCCCTGTATCACTCCAGAGTGGCTCTTCTGGACAAATAGAGATTTTGTTTGGTTAAATAAGGTTACTCAAATGCACTAACACATTAAGCCAGTTAAATGGATGCTTTGAGATTCAGCATAGTCATTATTTGGTTGTCTTTACCCAGGTGAAAAGTCCAGAATGAGCAGCATTGTACTAGTTGTTTTCTGTGAAGTAACCTATGTGGTGCATGTAAGGTTCAGTTTATGGATATCCGGGGCTTCCCAACCCATTCTGATTGTTACAGTTTTTCTCGTCTCTCTGGACTATTTTCTGGAGAGATGTCCTAATCTTTAGTCATAGGAGACTAAAGAACTAAATCCTATTTAGTTATAGAACTAAATCCTATTTCCAAGGACAGTTGGTCTCTGAAATTTCTGCAGAGCCTATTCAGGTTCCTGTTGCCCTTTGAAATTATTAGGCTAGTAAAGAGAATACTGAATTACCTCAAGGTGTGGCTTCTTCGCTCCTCAGATTCTCTCTTCATTTTAGCCAATCTATGCTATTGTCATCTCTGAACATGAAGACTAGATAACACCAAAGGACAGTTCTGCCATGAGTCAGAACATTGATTTTCCTCAGCCTTTGGTCTCCTCTTACTCTCAGGTTTGGCCTTGCTGTTGATATACAACATAGCTTCATCAGAACAAACCTTTTTTTTTTCCCCCTCTAAATGCCATTGTAGTTTGCAGGCAGTTGATGAACGCTTTACTTGAGTTTGATGGTAGCCTGCAAGAGTGTCCTTTTTTTCTCCCCCTGGTTTGTGACTGACAAAGAAGCCCTGAAGGATTTGATAAACTTTTTTTTGCATTAGAAATGTAAGTTGTTTGGCTATTACGCTGTAAGAATCAAGCCTGAAGTATTTGTCTCATGTTATCCTGAAAGAAACTGAAGCCTGAGCAATTAAGAGACTAAGATTTTTAGCCAGATAATTCTTAACTAATCATTTGATAATACCTGTTTGACTCAGGTTCCCATCAGAATTTTGGAAGGTTAGCTCCTCGTGAAAGGTTCTAGTATGACAACCCCTGCAGATGAAGGCTACAACTTCCTTCAGTTCTCTGGCTCTTTCTAAAAGAGAAAAAAAATCCACCAACAAAACAAGCCAGTTGTCATTGATTTTTTTCACCCCGTGTCCCTCCTAAACGCACCTGGATTTGTAGGAGTGCACTCATTAAAAGTAGTAATGGCATCCATTTTTAAAGAGCCAACACTTTGCTGTGAGCTTGATTAGACTTGGAACTATAACTTTATGTAGTCCTATTGTGAACATCATCCTTCTTTAGATACTGATCAGCTTCTCTTATCAGGAGTTGTCAGGTCCTAGTATTCTTTTCTCTACCGGCCATAACTTATGAGCAGGTTGCATGTCTTCTGAATAGATTTATAAGCTAATATGGAATCTTGACTGATTTAGCCACTCATTGAGGTAAATACTCATGTTCATGCAGATTTGTTAAATAGGTTTGACCTCACCTCGAATGCTATTCAGTTTTGTCAGAGAAATAATAGAAATAGAATGGGTCTGGAGAAGTCCAATAAATTCAGGATTTGACATGAGAGATAGCAGGTGAGGAATTGAGATATTAAACTTGCTTTATACTGGGAGAGGATGAGAGAAATGATAGCTGTAAATAAAAATTGACTGACTACAGAAAGCCCAGTGGGCACTCCTGGTCACCCTTTATTCGTAACAGAACAGAAAGACATTTGGTTAAGTTAAAGGCAACAACAATAAAACCAAGAAGAAAGGTTCACTGTGTGAAGAGACTTCTTTTGGTCAAAGACATAGCACAGGCATAACTTCACAATGAAGGAAAGAGCTGCTGAAGCTGGGAATCTCTGAAATGTCCTTAAATCAGCAGGATCACTGATGCTTTTCTTCTTGCAGGCTTCCTTGCTGCATTGATTTTTCTCCACATAGTCCCATAGATGAACTCCATAGTGAAGAACTTTGAGCCAGGTAGCTTAGTAAGATTCAAAACAACATTACACATGTGATTGACTGGTATCTGCAACTAAACATTAGAAAAATTACTCTTCAGGCTTCAGGGCTGATCACCATCTGAGATCATAAAAAGATGTCATTCTTCAATGCTGTATATTCAACTATTAAACTTTAAACTGATTAGAAGAGGAGGAGCCCTTCCTCTAACAGTACTAGCTATTGTCACACAGGATACTAGTGTAGACGGACCATGGCTTCCTTTAGTATGGCGGGTGTGACTCTCCCCTTCTCAAATCTTCCATTATCACTGTGGTGAACGTCTAAGAAATTGTAGTTTATCTGAATAGCAGAGCTTAGTCCTGGGACGGTGACACACAACACACTGTATAAATTAGTGGAGCGAGTGTGACAAAAGTAGCAAACAAGATGGTGGCTAAATCCAGTTATTTCCCCAGCAAAGACACGGCCCCTTCCAGCAAACAGACTACGTAGGTAGGTAGAGAAACACCAGTCACAAAGAGTGACCTGAAGGACCTCCTGTTAGAAATCAAAAAGATGAATAAGGAGATGAGGGAAGAGTTCCAGGCTTACATTAAAGATACTCAAAATGAGATTAATGGAAAAATATGAGATGTGGAAGCAGGATTAAATGAGCAATTGGACAGCACTATTAATCTTGATGAAAGAATCACAATAATGGAAAAAAGAAATAGAATTAAAGATGGGGATATGGAAAATAGAGAACACAGGAATAGCATAAGAATTAAAAGTATTCCAGAAGAGACTGAAGGGAGAAATCTGGACACATTGGATGATATTTTCCATGACATATTAAAACTGGGCAATAAGAATTACACTCATATTGAGGAGAGAGCTCACAGATACCATTCCCCTGGCCTCCAGCAGGCTCCAGACCAAGAGATGTGATTGTCCATCTACACTGTCAAAACAAGGATACAATACTGAGGGCAATGAAGAAGAGAGCTGAACCACAGATTATTCTTAACCAGCCCATGCAAATTTTCCCAGCTCTGGAAACCTCAACCCTTACAAAGCAAATGTAATCACAATTCTTGGAAAGAGCAATATAAGATACAAGTGGGGGTTCCATTTAGACTGTTCTTTAAAGGGAAGGACAGATGTATGTCAGTCTCATATCCAAAATAGGGGGAATGGGTACTTAGGGACATGAGAATAGACAAATCAGCTCAAGAACAATCTGAATAGGATAAAAAGCATCAGTGTCGCAGGTCACCAAGAAATCATTGGGAATCCATGAGATCAGAGCCAGAATAGCTCAAAAACGATGTGTCATCAAGGCAACAGGACAGACATGAGCTGAAGAAACAGTTCAGATCCAGAAGAACAAGATTAGTATATGGATTAAGACATTTCAATAAATGACAATTCTAGCTGTGTTGTTAAAAGGATATAGTCAAATGGAAAACTGGGCTGTGTAAGCACCCAGGATAGTTTGTGGATAGAGCAGTGTTTGCCAACCAGTGTGCCACCAGGCCTGAGCACGGGTGCCATGGAATTTTTTGAAAACCTACTTAAACAGTTCTGAATTGGCTCATGAATATTCATGAGTTCATTTGAAGACTATATGGTGCTGTACCTCAAAATAATTAAAGGTATCAAGGTGTGCCATGGCAGAGAAAAGTTTGGGAACCACTGGGATAGAGTATACCTAATGGGTGTTAAAGTTAGTTTATTGTTGTGACTTAGTCTAAACAGAGTTAATAACAAAATGGCAGAAGACCCAGATCTGCACCCATTGAATTAAATTGGACTTTACATTTAGCACAAACATTCCAAAATTTATTTTAGTTGGAGAAAGGTCATCTTAAAATTTTCCGCTGTAAAGTAAGTGAACTGAAAGGTAAGATTACCATATGCACATAAGACACCCTCCTCATCCCCTCCCAGCAAGGAACTAATATGGCCACAAAGACCAGGTGAAAATGGAGGAATTCATAGGGAGGGAGGAGAGAAGGAAAAGAGGGATTAGAAAACAGAAGCAGACTTTAAATGTTGTTTTAATAGAAAAGATTATACAAGAAGGGGTGGTGGTGTGAGTGTGTGTGAGAGTGAGAGAAACCAAAGGTTTTTTTTTCCCCTAGTGGTATCTGTAGGGTCGGCTCTAGTGCTCCCTGAAGTCGTGCCCTCATGGCACCCTATATAGGGACCTGCCAACCCTATGCCTCTTCAATTCCTTCTTACCACCCACGGCTGTCGCTTGCAAGCTTCTCCATTGTTCTCCCAGGAGTACCTATTAAGTAGTTGTAAATAGTTATTCAGTTAGTATAGTCTTAGAATAGATTAGTTACTGTGTAGTGGTTTTGTTTCCCCTCCCCACTTCAGGGGACAGGGCATGCCTTGCTTCAAGCCCTGCAGGTCCTGTAAGAAGCCTGTACTCAGGGATGAGCCTCACTCATCCTGCCTGAAGTGCTTAGGAGAGTCTCACCAGTGAGATCATTGCAAGGTCTGCAAAGGCTTCTGTCCTAGGACTCAGAAGGAAAGGAGTTAGATACTCAAATTCCTATTAATGGAATCAGCCCTCAGCCCCATGGAGCAGAGCCTGCTGGAGCAGAGACCTTGCACTTTGGCCTCTCTGCAGAATGCACCGGCATTGGTGAAGGAAGTGGAGCTGAGGAAGGACTCAACACCTAGAGACTCCCGGCACCAGCATGCCTCCCTGGCACCGAAGCACTCGACACTTGGAGAGGTGCAGTACCATTCCCACTCACCCATGTGGCATAAGAAGCAGAAAAAGATGTGAAGGGGTTGCTTGCCTGTCGCCAAAGTGATAGGCGCACAAAGGCTTGAGCAAGGTGTGATCCTTGCTGGGTCGCTGGAGCCCTGAGCCCGCAGTAGCAGCACTGTTAACTCTGGCTCCGCAGACAAGTTCGTTGAGTCTGGGCCCAATGGACTTACCCTCAGGAAGACAGGCAAGAATGAAATGTTTGAGGCTGTGAAGGAGCTTATTCCCCACCCACACCCACACCGAGGCTTGACTGGGATCAAGAATTGGCACTAAGGAAAGCTGCGGTGCTGTTCAAGAGTAAATCTGCCATTAAACCTGTCTCACTCCACAGGGCAACACACCTCCCTAATCTCTGAGGAGTGAGTGGTTTTCACTTGACTCTGACTCATCGAGGATCTGGCACCACCCTAGCAGACACCAGAGATTAAAGGAGGTACACCCGCTCTCAATGCCATGGCCCTTTGGACCCTGTGGGCATACCACCAAGCCCAGGGATCCCAGTCTGGCAGGTCACAGTCCTTTACCTCAGACTTCAGGCCCTGGTCATCCCATTCAGCCAGAAGGCTACCGCACGAGCCAGGGAAGGCGCCGACCGCGGCACTGAACCCAACACTGCCTTTGACCCCAGGACCAAAGATGAGGATATGGCACTGCACGACCCTTCTGGTGCTGAGGGTCAGGAAACATTGATGGCGCGTCAGAGCATTACCTTCCTCATTCTCCAATGGAGCAGTGACCACACCTATCGTGGATGACAGCAGGGTGCACCAGGAGCTACTTTGTAGCGTGGTACAGAATATGGGCCTCCAGGCAGAGAAGGTTGCGGAGGGAGCAGATCCTATGATGGACTATTTGGCCTTCAGAGTCTCCCTACCACTAATAAGGATTATGAAGGAGACAGCAAAGTCATTGTGGCAGCCACCTGCCTCTATACCTCCTATTGCTAAGAAGGTAGAGAGAAAGTACTTTGTGTCCTCCAGTGACGATGAATATTTTAACACCCACCCACCTGCAGGGTCACTTATGGTGGCAGTCACTAATGAGCATGAGAAGCAAGCACAACAAGGCCCCATGCTGGAGGCTAAGGATGACACAAGTAGTTGGAGCTCTTTGGAAGGAAAGTGTACTCCACTGGGGGGCTTCTTAGTGAGTATTGCCATCCTCAGCAGGTACACCTTTAATTCCTGGCAGTCTATGGAAAAATTCACTGAATCAGTTCCCCCAGACTCCAGAACTGAATTTGCTGTCATGCTAAAGGAGGGTAAGACTTGACAAGTATCCTACTTCAGGCAGTCTTAGATGCGGCAGCTGCAGCAGGTCTGACTATGTCCTCTGTCGTAACCATGAAAAGGAATTCCTGGCTCCAGGCCTTGGGCCTCCTGCATGAAAGGTCCAGCTAACCAGTCAGGATCTGCCGTTTGAGGGCCCAGCCTTGTTTTCATCACAAACTGATTCCAAGCTGCACTGTTTGAAAGACTCTCAGGCCATGTTAAAATCTCTGTGGTTGCATACTCCAGTGCCCCAGAGGAAACGGTTTAAGCTACAGCCCTTGCTTTAATTCTACCAAAGCCAGCAAAGGCAAGATCCTACAACCACAAAAGAGGTAGGATTAACAAGAGGAGGCCCCTGCAATCCTCTAACCAGGCCTCTGGACAAGCAAGACAGTCCTCATGGTCTAAGCAAAACGTTTGAGGGTATACCCAAGGCTGGAGCACCAATCAGTGTCTCAGGTCCACCCCCTTTTTATTTTCGGACCAACTATCCCACTTCTAGCAAGCATGGTCCCTGATCACATCCCACAAAGCGATGGGATCTATGCACAGTGAAACTGGGATACTTGCTCCAATTTTTCTCTCTACCACCTTTCCATCCCCCACCCTCTCCTTCCCTTTTCAGGGACCCCTCTTAAGAGCAACTTATTCAACAAGTGGTTCCTTGGGAGGTGAGGGGAAAGGGATTCTACTCCAGTTATTTCCTAATCCTGAAAGCCAAGTGTGTCCTTTGTCCCATTCTTGACCTGCAAAACCTCAACATATTTATGAAGAAGCTGAGTTTTTCATGGTCTCCTTAGCCTCCATCATCCCCTCTCTGGATCTGGGTGATTGGTATGCCACCCTCGACTTGAAAGATGCATGCTTCCACATAACCGTCTTCCTGGGCCACAGGATGTTTCTCTGATTTATAGTTGATCAGGCCCATTACCATTTCAGGGTTCTCTCCTTCGGGCTGTCTGCAGTCCCTCAGGTGTTCACCAAACGCATGGCAGTAGTCATGGCATTTTTGGGGAAGAGGAGGGTACACGCATATCTTAATCTCAATGACTGGTTGGTCAAAGGATGCACCAAGGCACAGGTGGGGGCAGACGTGTGGCTGATAAGGTCTACCTTTGACAAGTTGGGCCTTATGAAGTTGATACTAGCACCTGCCCAGAAGGTAGAATTTATTGGGGCAGTACTGGACTCTATTCAGGCCAGGGTGTCCCTCCCAGAGGCTCTTTTTCTGGTTCTCCGGATCATTACAGGGGACTTAAAATGTTATCCCCATACCACAGATTGGTGATGCAATCCCCACGCTATATGTGCAGGAGGCCCCTTTTTGACGCCTCACCTTTCTTTGTCTGGTGATGGGCTCTTCAGTGATGGGTTGGGGAGCTCACTTAGGAGAGCTCAGGACCCAAGTTCTTTGTTCCAATGCAGAAATCTTACTTCATATCAGTGTGAGGGAGCTCAGGGTGGTGCGCCTAGCCTGTCAAGCCTTTCAAGGTCACCTGAGGGGAAGGTAGTATTAGCAATATGACAGTGATGGTTTATATAAACAGACAGGGTGGAGCTTGCTCCTCTTCCCTGTGCCAGGAAGACCTCAGACTATGGGACTTCTGCATCACTTGATCGATACACTTGGAAGCATCTTATCTGCCCGGGGCTCAGAATGTGTTAGCTGACAAGCCTTAGCAGGTCCTACTTCAGTCATGAGTGGTTGATCCGCTTGGATGTGTTGAGCAGCATCTTCTATCAGTGGGTTGTTCCCTGCATGGACTCTTTTGCAGCAAGACTCAACAAGAAGTGCCTGTAGTTCTGCTCCTTCCAGAATCGCAACCCGAGGTCCATTGTGGACACCTTCCACTTCCCATGGATGAGCCAACTGTTCTACACCTTTCCAGCTACCCTGGTGAGTCACAGAGTCCTGCTGAAGATCAAGCAGGAATGGTGCACTGTGATTCTGATAGCCCCTGCTTGGCATTGCCAGCATTGGTAAATCATGCTCCTCAACCTCTCAATGGACACTCTGATCACTCTACCTCTACTCTTGGACCTGATTATTCAGGAACACAGCAATTTTTGGCACCCCAGTCTGGACTCGCTGCATCTCATGGCATGGAAGCTGTATGGCTAAACCGCCTGGAGCTAGCATGGTTGGAATCAGTTAGGGAGGTCATCTTCGGCAGTAGGAAACTCTCCAGGGCCACTTACTTAGCTAAGTGGAAGAGGTTTTCGGTTTGGGCTGTCCAAAGGACATCCAGTCTACACTGGCATCAATTCCGACAGTTTTGGACTATTAGCTACATCTGAAGCAACGTGGACTATCTAGGTTGTCAGTCAAGATTCACCCAGTGGCCATCTCAGTGTTCCATCCCTGGGTAGCATGGTGCTCTGTCTTTACTAATCCTTTGGTTGGGCATTTTCTGAAATGTTTGGACAGGCTGCACCCACCTACGCGCCTACCAGACCCCCAATGGGATCTCAACCTTGTTTTCACCAGATTGATGGGACCACCTTTTGAATCCCTAGCGACATGCTTGCTTCTCTACCTATCCTAGAAGATGGTCTTCCTAGTAATCATAAGTTCTGTCAGGAGAGTTTTTGAGCTCAAGGCACTCGCATCAGAACCTTCATATGCAACTTTCTTCAAGGATAAGGTTCAACTTCATCATCACCCAGCTTTTCTTCTAAAGGTAGTTTCCCAGTTCCATGTGAACCAGGACATATTTCTTCTAGTTTCTACCCAAAACTGCACACTAACAATCAGGAATGTATACTGCAGTTGCTGAATGTCAGGCATGCCTTAGCCTTCTTTATTAGAAGAACCAAAATCATTCAGGAAAACAACTCTGCTCTTTGTAGCAGTAGCAAGTAGAATGAAGGGGATACCTGTTTCCTCATAAAGGATTTAATCATGGATCACTGTGTGTTTCAGGACTTGCTACGTCTGGTAACGTGCTGCTTGCAGAGATAACAGCCCATTCCACCAGGGCACAAGTGTCATCTGCAGCATTCCTGTACCAGGTTCTGATCCAGGACATTTGTAGAACAGCAGCGTAGTCATTTGTTCACACCTTTGCCACTCAATATGCTATTACCCAGTGTGCCAGAGACGATCAACGCTTCAATCTGCAGAACTTTGAACTTCTCCTCCTGTGGTCTAGCTTGGGAGTTGCCTACTTGGAATCGATGTGAGCAAGCACTCAAAGAAAAGACTGTTACCAACCTGTAACTGCTCTTTGAGATGTGTTGCTCATGTCCATTCCAAGACCCACCCGCCTGTCCCGCTCTCGTAGCCAACCAGTAAGAAAGAACTGAAGAGGCGCAGAGGGTCAGTATGGCCTGTATAGAGTGCCATGAAGGTGCAAGTCCAGAGAGCAACAGAGCCGACCCTGCTGTTAAAACCTTCCTGCAAACTCTGCACGCGATGCATACAAGGTACTTACTTGGAATGAACATGTCAAAGAACAACAGTTACAGAAGGTTAATATCTTTTTTTATCAGTTTTTACGGGCTCATGAAGTTTTAGGGAAGGGGAGATTTAGTATTGGCATCAAACAGATCTCTGAAACATTTTCTAACTTTTCTGTACTTTGTATGCTTCAGAACCTCCAAATTCTGAATTTATAAGCAGGTGTTTGAGTGTGAAACTACCTCCCTTTTCAGAAAATGATGTTGCAGCTCTTGATAGGCAAATTGCTGCAGAAGGGGTTGAAGTTGTAATTAAGAATTTAAAATCCAATAAAGCTCCAGGTCCTGATGGGTTTTCCGTGTAGTATTAGAGCACTAAATCCAAATGTTGGTGCCTATTGTGACAGAATTGTTTAATAGTATATTGCAGGGGAGTGAGATGCCATATTTATGGAAAGAGGCAAAAATCATGGTCATTTCTAAAGAAAGAAAAGATCTTACCAATTACGCATCATACAGACCTATTTCTTAAATTAATGTGGAAGCTAAAAATCTATGCTAGGATGGTAGCAAACAGGCTGTCATCTTACCCAGATGTGTTCACCCTTACTAGTCTGAGTTTGTTTTTGTCAGACACTTAATCTGATAATGTAAGAACTCTAAATTTGATCATAATGTTAATTCTAACAATTCCTCCCGTGTGATACTTTCTTTGAATGTTGCAAACCAGGCAAGTCGGTTGCAACTATTGCAAAGAACAGCATGATCAGACACTTACATGAACAAGATGTGTTGTGGAAGAGTCGTCATGATTTTTGTAAGGGGAAACTTGCCTCCCTAATTAGATTTCTGTGAGAGTGTCAACAAACATTTAGACAAGGGTGGTGCAGTTGTTCTAGTGTACTTTGAACTTTAAGAAAGCCTTTAAGGTCTCTCACCAAAGACTCTTAAGCAAAATAGGCAGTCGAAGATCAAAGGCATTATGGATAGCTCTCTCAAAACATCTGCTCAGTGTGCAGCAGCAGTCAAACAAATAGCACTAGAAACCATGAGGGAAAGGATGGATATTAAGTGAAAAATATCATAATGACACTATATAAATCTGTGGTATACCCACACCTTGAATACTGCGTACAGTTCTGGTCGCCCCCTCTCAAAAAAATATATTAGAATTGGATAAAGTACAGAGAAGGACAACAAAAAATAAACATGATTAGAGATATAGAATAGCTTTCATGTGAGGAGAGGTTAAAAAGACGGGGGCTGTTCAGCTTAGAGATGAGTGAGAGGGGATATGACAGAAGTCTATAAAATCATGAATAGTGTGGAGATAGTGAATGAGGAAGTGTTATTCCTTCACATAACACACAAACCAGGGGTCACCCAATGAAATGAATAAGCAGCAGGTTTAAGACAAACTTAAAGAAATACTTTACACAACACATGATCAACCTGTGAATGTAGGGGATGATGTGAAAGTCAAAAGTATAACTGCATTCAAAAGAATTAGATAAGTTCATGGAGGTACCTCCCTCAGTGGCTATTGGCCAAGATGGTCAGGTATGCAACCCCATGCAGTGGGTGTCCATAAACATCTGACTGCCAGAAGGTGAGACTGGACTATGGGATAGATCACTCAGTCAATTGTTCTGGTCATTCCTTCTGAAGCATCTGGCATCAGCCACTGTCAAAGACAGGATTCTGGTCTAGATGGACCATTGATCTGACCTTGTATGGTCATCCTTGTGTTCTTATGTTAGTTCTGAATTGCTATCAGGCAGTTGTAGCAAAAAAGTGAGATTAATTATACAATGTTTAGCTTTCAATAAGAAAAATTGAACATATATTACAAGAGCAAAAAACTTAATTGGCTTCAAGACTGAGCTTGATAAGTTTTTGGAGGGAATTGTATGGTGATACTGCCCTCAGTGGCATGTAGCTGATCTGCAACTGTGAGCTTCAAATATCTCTAATGGCTGGTGTTGGGGAGGGCTCTGAGTTACTAATGAGAATTTTTTCCCAGGTGTCTGGCTAGTAGGTCTTGCCCATGTGGTCAGGGTCCTTGATTCCTTGATTGAGGGCCATGAACGCTTTGATCCAGACCAGTAGCTGCATCATGTTTTGGAGATCACTTCTCCTGTTTTTCACAGCTCATGGGAGTAGAGTATCTCTTTCAGATAAGTGTTGGAGGTTATAACTTTGGGTTACTTCATTCAGTTCCATTTCATTCTCCCTTTCCCTTCTTTTTACAGGGACTTCTCTTACGAACCTCCTCTTCTGAAGCAGGAGGTTCAGTTCCTTCTCTGTTTAGGAGCAGTGGAACTAGTTCCTACCCAATATAAGGAAAGAGGGCTCCTTTCCAAGAACTATTTTGTTCCCAAATAGAAGAGTAGATAGAGACTGATTCTAGATCTGTGGATGCTGAATACTTTTGTCAATGTACAGAAATTCAAGATGATGACATTCGCATCCATCATTCCGTCTCTGGATGTGAGGCATTAGTTCCTGATCCTTAACCTTCAGGATGTGTATTTTCATATTACAATACACCCTTCTCACAAGAAATTTCTATGCTTTGTGGTGAAGCAAGACCATTACCAATATGTTATCCTTCCTTTTGGGGTTAGCTACTGCTCCCAGTGTATTCATGGAAGTTATGGCAGTGGTGGTTGCACAACTTTGTCAGTGGAGAGTAATCATTTTCCCCTACCTTGGCAATTGGATTCTCAAGGGATATACCTACACAGATGTTAAATTGGCAGCATTCTTGGTTTTGACTGTTCAGCAGCATAGGCCTTCAGCTCAACTTCAGGAAGTCCTTCTTCCTACCTGTACAAATGATAGAGTTTATAGATGCTATTCTAAATGCTAACGCAATCAGAACTTATCTGCCAGACAGGTTCCTCACACTGTCACATCCGATTGTGCGAGTTCAGATCTGTTATCAAGTTACTGCCAGATCAAGCGTGCAACGTGTGCCTTTTGTCACGCTTCATGCTCAACTGAACCTACGTTGCTTCCAAGCCTGTTTCAGGTCCATTTATACAGCCAAGAGGGACAAACTGCTCTCTTACCCCAGTACGTAGTCTAGTTACCTTGAATGATGGAAGAATCCAGAAAAGTGTGTTCAAAGGGATCCTGTTCAACCACCCTTCACCTGCTCATGTGATAATTTCTGACATGTCCTCCTTTGAATGGGGAACTCATCTGTACAACCATACTGTCCAGGGCAGGCGGTCTGCCCAAGAGTCCACCTTACTCATCAGATTCTGGATCACAGAGCTGACAGGCATGCCTGTCTGTACTACTTACCCATGATGATCTCGCTCCCCTTCTCCGCAGAAGCCATGAAATTACAGAACTTGTGCATAGCTTTCAATATCCTGATCTCAACAGTTTGCCTTCCAAAACACTAAAGGTGGTGATTTTAGCAGGCTCTTCACCTAGTGGGAACTAGACTGATCCAGCCATCAATCTTCTGCTGATGCCCAGTCTTCTCACACATGACTTAGGGAATGTCCTTCAAATCAACCTGAACGTGCTGTGACTCAGAGCTTGGTACCTAGATGTTCCTTGGAGGTAGAACTAACTTACCTACATAGAGGTTCAGGAGATTCTGCTGAACAGTAGAAAAGATTCTACTAGAAACACTTACCTTCAGAAATGGAACAGGTTTAGCCATTGATATGTTCATTGTAGTTTGTCTGCTATTGAGTCTCCTACCTCTGAGGTGTTAGAATACTTACTTTTGAAGAAATCAGGACTTGCTTTGAGTTCTAGTCAAGTTCACCTAGCTGCCATCACAGCATTCCATTCTCTGGTACAAGGTTTCTTGTTGTTTGCTCACTCTGTAATGTCAAGATTTATAAAGGGTCTGTTGATCCTCTTTCCTAATGTTAGTCACCCTATTCCCTCCTGGGACTTAAATTTAGTTTTCAGTGCTTTGATGCAACCACCCTTTGAACTGTTAGTGACCTGTTTCCTTCTGAATCCCTCCATGATAGCCGCATTTCTAGTGGTTATTATCTCTGCCTAAAGCATTGTAGAACTGGGTGATTTGGTGACTGATCCTCCATGTACCATCATTCTCACCAATAAAGTTTCTCTTCGACCACATCCACACTTCCTACCCAAGCTTATTTTGGATTTTCATATCAATTGTCTCCCAGTATTCTACACCAATTACCAGTCAAAACAGGAAGCTTTTCTTTATACCTCAGATGTCAGAAAAAGCATTTGCTTATCTGGGCCGGACTAGACTTTTTCAGTCCTCCCCGAGATTGGTTTTTCTGTTGTGGACAGCACTAACTCTGAGTAACCAGTGGGTTTCTGGTTGCATACTCCCTTTACGTGACTGCTAACGTTCCTTCCCCCTCTAAGCTCGTTTGTTTTACAATATCATACTCCATGTCTGAGGCTCTGCTAAAGGACATATTTATTATGGGAATATGCAAGGCTGCTACATGAGCTTCAGTTCACACATTCCCTAGACACTATGCCTTGGTTGATGCTTCCTGGATAGAATCCTGCTTTTGGCTCTACTGTTTTACAGTCTTAGGCTGCGCTGTGAAGTCCTGTCTCCTTCAGTGGGTATTGCTACGCATTCTGGTTGTTGGTACCCACAAGAACACTACTTGAAGAAGAGGTTACTTACCTTGTACAGTAACTGGAGTTCTTTGAGATGAGTCCCTATGAGTGCTCCACTACACTGCCTTCCTTCCTCTCTGCTTTTGAGTCTCTCTTCCTTGTGGCTTTTCCATGGTGAAGGAACTGAGGGCAATTCTCCCACACAACCTCATATGTCTTTGGTATGGAGCAGAAGGATGTATAGGGCACATGCATGGGCCAAATAGGCACTGCTACAGAAAAGATCCAATTGAAGGCACATGGGGCGTAGGTGCACATAAAATAGAGCACCCAGAAGGATATATCTTGAACTCCACTTACCGTACAAGGTAAGTAACCGCTCCTGTCCAGTCTTGGTGGCATGGCTGGAGAGGAAAAAGGAAGAGGTTATAACAGCTGAGCCAGGAAATTCTCAAAACTGATACACACTGCCTCTGATAGCCTAGAAATAAAGTATACAATATACACTGGCAAAAGGAATCAGTATTTGCCTAGTAAAAATTACTCTATTAAATAGAGGAGGATTATTTGAAAGCCTCGAGTGAGTATTACATATTCATAATTCTTCAGAACTGTTCATGTCTTTTTTTAGAGATGCTGTCACTTGAGGGGGGAGGATTGAGTACAGCGTTTGTGTGGTGGTGAGCAATTCATTTTAATATATTCTTCCATTTGTTATCTAGATGCTAATCCTATGGGAGTGAATGGAGGTATGGGGGTTCAAACACCTAATCTGATGCCTGACTCGATGTTGCATTCAGCAATGAATTCCCAAAAGTAAGTTGAACATTTCACAAGGATTAAAAAATAGGCTGAAAATACTGAACAGGACTTAGCTCAGAAAAATCTGAGGGGGAGAAATCCATACTCCCATGTTGAGAAATTGTCTAATCTTAACAGTTAAAACTAGGAAAAAGAGTGTCTTTGGATTTGAGGGCATTTTGGTATGATTAAAAGAACGTAAGGTCTCATGGATTACCAGGGTTAGGCTGGGTGAGTATTTTGATAGACACAGGTGCATGGGTGTTACTGGATGTGAAGATAGATTGCAGATCTCTCATTCCTCTGCCATGGGGCTAACTGGCAGCCTGTTGCTTCATCTTTCAGATGAACTATAAAGAAGTAATTACAAGTTCAGTCAAACTTTTTGCAAAGGAAATGGAGTAAACCCCAGTATCAGGGCCAGATTCCTTTTAGGTAGTTGCTTTGTTTTCCATTGGGTTTGGTAGCATTCATGTCAATCTTGTAAATAGTTGTGTAGTGCTGATGCGTACTAGTAAACATCCATCTCCAGAGGTGGGTGTTGCTTCATTGATAAGTGAAGTGATTCCTATATAGTGTGTAAATCAAGAAGTATATGAGTGGTTTGTCATCCTTAAGTATAAAATAGACTATTAATTTAAGATCATAAGTTTCAGTTTTTTCCTCCTCTAATATATTCTTCTTACAATTTGAAGTCCCATGATGAGTGAAAGCGCCAGTGTTACCAGTTTGGGAGCTATGCCAACAGCAGCACAACCATCCAACACTGGAATTCGAAAGCAATGGCATGAAGATATTACTCAGGACCTCCGAAATCATCTTGTTCATAAACTGTACGTATCTGGTATCAAAATAAGGTCTCCCTTTGCCAAGAAAGGTCGGGGGAACTGGAAGTGTTGTAGTATTTTCTATTAGGAGGCTAAAGAATCAGTTGAGCTTAAAGAAGCTTAAGCACAAAAACTTTTAAAAATATTTTGCAGTTGACCCCACTCTGCCCTACTCAGAAAAGTAGAAAACCTGCCACTAGTGAGTAGCTTATGCTTTAGAGGTGAGAGAGCCTATTACTTTGAGCAAGGTAGCACATGAATGTGGATTTTGGATGGGGTAATGGTCAGAAGTAATAATGGTAATAAATATAGATTTACTTGCTTTCCTTATGTTAAATCCTAAAATTGCATCAGAAGGTATTTTAGGTTTGATGCCTATTGTATCAAACATGCCCATCTGTGATCTACTCTGTGCTGAAAAATGGCAGCATTGGGGGGGAGATTAGGGAAGCAATGGGGTTATAGAGACCCTCTAAAGCCACCATGTATGGCATTCTCCTCTAACTTTCTTTAGGTGGTTGAAATAAAGGCTTAAAAGATCTTTGGTTTTGAACTTTATTTGGGACCATTTATTTACATTTTTAAAATGCATATTTTTAAAACCTGTTTCATGGTTTTTTCTCCCTTCAGGGTTCAAGCCATATTTCCTACCCCTGACCCTGCAGCATTAAAAGACAGGCGCATGGAGAACCTGGTGGCATACGCTCGGAAAGTAGAAGGTGACATGTATGAATCTGCGAACAGCAGGGTGAGTTGCTATCTCCTTAATATAGTGGACAGAGCAAACAATGGCTGTGGAGAAGAAACAGCTTCTGGTGTTCTTGGGGTCAGTGTTGAAATACTGTCTGTGTGCCATTAATAAGTGAAGTGGTGGTTGTGGGATGGGAGTAGAGGCCTAACTGACAAGTTGGGGCCCAAAAATGAATAAAAGTGCAGAGCTTTTTTTTTAAAGTGATGCTGGCAGATGCAAGGGCAACAGCCAGCTCCAGTCTTTTCCTACTTTCAGATTTGGCCTTTTTGCTTGACATGTTTATGGTCATCCTTTTTATCCTAAGTTGCCGTGCTTGAGGTTTCTCATTTTCTCCCAAATACAGGACAGAAGTAGGGCTCACCCTTCACTGAGGCATGTGTCAAATAAATGCACAATATGGGTACAGTCACAGTCAGTCTGCAGTTGCAGGAAATATGGTGGAATATGTTTGCCTAATCTTATGGGAAAATGACTTCTCAGCACTCTAAAATGCAGGGGAGAGAAAGAACCCAGCCCTAAACTTGGTCATCAGTTTTTAATCTGTAAACTTTACTTACTGTATGTCTCCACTGTTCTCTTGTCCCTTTATCCCCCCAACAGGCAGAATACTACCATTTGCTAGCTGAGAAGATCTATAAAATCCAGAAGGAACTAGAAGAAAAGCGAAGGACTAGATTGCAGAAGCAAAACATGATACCAAATGCACCAGGCATGCCTCCAGCTCCCATGAATCAAGGGCCCAACATGGGGCAGCCACAGCCAGGGATGTCTGCAAGTAAGAACAGTTAGTTGCATTAGTTAATAAAAGAGAATACCTTGTGCAGTGAAATTATTATAGTGGGCCAGAATGAGAGCCTTTTTCGCTCATTTTACAGCTAATCTTACAAAATTATAATTGCCTAATTCTCAGAAGAACTTGAAATGGCTCAGTATGTAAGAGTGTGGGGTACAGTGGTGAAAGCATGTTCCTGTTGTTGCCTATTCATTATGTGAGATTTTGCAAGAACTACTTGCAGAATCTCTGTGTTCACTTGTGCTTAATTGCTGGAGAAAATGGAGTTTGACAACATAAGGTAAAACTTCCCATGGGATCTTGTGCACTAACTAAACTTGCCACTGTCTGATGGTGCCCAAACTTGTCTTGTCGTAGCCCCTCTCCATTGCTGTACAGCCAAGGCTTTCTCAGCAGAGGAGCTTGGGCTCAAGGTGGAGGTGGGGGCAGAACTGGGGATCTGGGAGGAGCTGGGGCTAGAGGTGGAGCTGACTTGGTGTCAGAGAGGGAGTGAGGGCAGAGCTAGGCTGGGGGTGGAGTGGAGCTCTGGCTGGGTGGAGCTTCCTCCCCAGGCCTTACTGCGTGCCCACCTCAATGTGGGGGCATGCTCCACGGTTTGAGACTACTGGTCTACGGATATCAAACACTTGTTTTGGAGAGTTGCAGAGCTGTCCTTTATTGTGTCCTAAAAGGGGCAAGATTTGGATACTGACAGATCAGTTGAGTGAATTCCAGAGCTGAGCCTACTTCTGAAAATACCCAACCACAGTGTGAACCAAGAATTCAGCTCTTGGGACTGAAATCAACAGTAACTCAGTTAATGGCAGCTGTTATAGCAGCTAGGGAAAGGGATCTGAGGTAGCTGGATCATAGACCATTTACAACTTTAAAAAATAAAAAGAACTTGCATTGCAAACAGTTTAGAGGGTTTAGTGTGATGTACTCTTGACAGCCTGCCCTTACCTCTAAAGTTGCCATATTCTGCACTTTTTGCAGCTTCCTGGTAGCTATTTAAAGTTAGTCCAAAGTGAAGAGCTCATTGCTGTTATCTAGTCTGGAGCTGACAAATGCCTAGATGACATTGCTGAGGTAGTCATGGGAGAGAAAAGGATGAACGTTAATCTCTTGAACATTCAGAAGTAAAAACATTTTTGCCCAGCAATGCATTGGAGAAATCAGAATTAGAAGTCCAATAAGACCCCAAAACTTCATTCACCTTGGACAGATGCCTTCAGTTGTGGGTGAAGTCAAAATCTCAGTCTGTTTTTCATAATGCTTTTCCCCCTCACAATAATCACTTCTGTGTAATGCAAATTGAGCCCCTAAGTGTGATGGATTTTATCTAGGTTCCTTCTGCAGCCAGGTGCTGGGACATAAGAGAAATAGTGAAGTTGGTCTTGATGAAAAAAATAAGTTGAACTAGATAGTAGCATGCTGATGTTGCTGAAGTTTGTATTATCACCCTCCAGCAGTCCCTCAGACATGCTGAATAAATGGGGTGATAAGATCAAACTCTACAGGACTGTCTGGATATTAGAAATGCCAGCTGTGGTGCACAGTATGATAGAATAGATTGGATGTGTGGGGAGAGGACAGATACCATCCTATGTTCTAGTCTTTTCCCCTTCCAGTTGGTCTCAGTCTTGTATATTTCCTTAAGTTAAACATTTTTACAATAATAGTTAAATGACAAATTATTACTTGTGCTAAAACATACAAAACTAATCTAGAAGAACAAGTATTGGGGCAAGGTTGACTGACTGACAGCTCTGGAGACTAAAGTCGTCTCTTTTTCTACAAAATAAGTACAATCACAGCTCTGCAAACTTACCTCACAGAGCTATGCCCCTTCCTCAGTATGACCATTCTCCTGACAACCCACCGACCTCTAAGAATGAGGGGATATTTTTCTCTTGTGCTCATTCAGTTCTTGATCTTTAGATGCTCTTTCCAAATAGGAATTTAATTAAATATTCAATTTCATGCAGGCTGCCAAATAGCCATCATATTATGAGTTTTGCTCACCAGACTGGGGTTAGAGGGAATTAGTGATTTAGAGGTAAAAAGCTAAATATTTATTTCTTTCCTGATCCCCTAAGCCATCCATTCTACAGTTGGGTTAGTTTAAATTTTTTTTTTTAAAGTGAGGATGCATTTTGATAAAGAAGCTTGTGAGCTTGGTTTCAGTGTATTAGATACAAGTCCTTTCAAGATTGGCATTCTAATTGAATTTGTAAGACTGCTGTTTAACCTATACAAAACACCATTAACATTGCTTAATAGTGCATAAGACATTTTGAGCCTCTGTCATCTAGTCATTTTAACTCCTTAATATGCTGCAAATCAATCCTTGACTTCACAAAGCTCAGACTTCTTAAAACAGAGGTCCCCAGACTGGGGCTTCCTAAGGAGGTGCAGAGGAACTTTTGGGGGGCAGGGAGCATGGTGGGACCTGGGCCAGCCCCACAGGTGGGAGGGAAAGGGGAGAAGCACCACCCAGCCCCACTACACTTCCATCTCTGCTCCAGTCCTGCCCACCAGCCCCAAGCTCCACAGCTGCAGCCCCAGTCCTTGCCACAGTTTGGGCCCCACTTCCCAGCCTCCAACTGTGGCTTTGGCCCTGTTCGTAGCCCTGGCTACCAGTTGCAGCTTGGGGGGAGCGGGAGCCCCCAAAAGTTTGGGGTCTGTCTTAAATTGTTTTTGGTTATGAAGTAGCACATGTGTTTGTGTTTAAAAGAAATGTTTCCATCTTTGTTTCACTGAGTCATCTTTTAGGGTCTAACGTGGTCTGTGTTTGAAGTTAATTTTAACATTTCCCAGTAAAGTAATTGTAAAAATGAAGTTTGAGAGGATGGACTGTTGTCTTAACTCCTTAACCTCTATTTCTCCTACTGTTTTTCAGATGGTCCCCTTCCTGACCCAACCATGATTCGTGCCAGTGTGCCAAATCAAATGATGAATCGCATGCAGACGCAGCCGGGTAAGTGTCCAAAGAAAAGAAGTCCATGTAATCCCAAAAGAATCTAGAAAGGGTCTTGGATTCTGCCTTCCCTGGTGTCTATGTATGACATTGAGCAGTCCTCACTGGAGTCTAGTTGGATGTAGTTTACCTTGCTCTTCTGTGCCATTTGTTTAAAATCACCTTCCTCCTGTTCTTTATGATCCTGGAAGAATGACAGGTGTTTGTCTTGAACTTCAGCTGTTTGTTAAACTAAAAGATTGGATTTGGGAGTGTGGATTGGATGAATGGGTCAACTGGGTTTGGGAAAGGATTTTCCAGACTCTAAAATTAGGGTGTATTGTTTCATGTAAATCAACATTTTAAAATTAGTAAAATCACCACAATTTATATCTTGAAAGTAGGGGCATGGGTATATGAACTCTTTCAGGAAAGCCTAGTTTAGGTTGACATGTTAAACTTGATTTCAATCTCTGCCAAGCAACTGGTTAATATAAAGACAGACTTTTCTAGGCATATTGGATTTGTGTAAAATACACTTTGTAAACAAAAAAAATACTCTTCAAGGCAGGCTCAGAAACAATTCTTTTGCCCAAGAGGCTTATTAGGTATGAATAAAGAATATCCTGTGATTTGCTTTCAAAGGGCTTAAAACAGCTAAGTTACAGCTTGAAGTACATTATGTGGTACACTCAGAGGTGTGTTGGGAGAGCAGAGACAATATTTGTTCCTGTTCAAACAGAATGATGTCCAAATGAGAACTGAAACCTTTGTTTTAAAATATTTTTGGGGTGTAAACACAGGAATGAACCAGTTTGGCCAAATGAACATGCAACTATCATCGATGGGACCCCGGCAAACCCCTCCTCTTCAGCACCCTGGACAGCTAAGCCAGGCTGGGGCCATGAACCAGGTCAGGATGTTTTTCAGTCCAGTATGTTGAACTCTTCAGCTTTGATGTTCCTGTTTAGCTATAATTATCCGAACAATAATTCTTCACTTTAGGGTTCCGTTGTTTCTCCCTTTGCATCTCTGCTTTGAGTAACCAGCCTTCTCATATCCATGAGAAATCTGCTTAGCTTGTCTTAGATTTAAGATTGTGTGCGCAATAATACCCTTGAAACAATGGAATTTATCGGAAACTAGCCCAAAACCTTGAGGCCTGGTCTCAGTCTGAATTCCTGTCATAAGCTGAATAAGGAAGTAATTGTAAAAATATCTTTCTTTTTGAGTGGAGCATTAGCAAATTTGCTATGCTGCATCACATGAGTGTCTGGCAGGAGTGTCAATTGGTCTGCCATGTAGTGGATGTTACTTCGTGGAATATTTATTTTTTAGGAGTTGGTGAGTGTGTATACACTGTGTGAAATAAGCTTTTCCTTTTTTCTAACAGATGGGATTTGCCTCACGTATGCAGCAGCCTGGGGTTGGCCAGCCTTCCAGCCAAAGTCAGTTTCTGCAACAAAACCAATTCCCTGCTTCCTCCCCAGGAATGAACGCAACAAATATGCCTATGACTCAGCCTGGCAATCAGACGCCAGTGTCTCAAGTATGTTCTTCACTTAAGGGAGCTGCTTAATTGACAGGCTCTGTGAGCTGGTTTTTCTGTTTTTCAATTGGGTAGTTGGAGGAATAGGCAATATTATTTAATGCTTATTTAAATATCAGTGAAAACTGGTTAATTGTATTTAAATTTTTCTTAGGCGTCGTGGGAAACCTAAACACTGCAGCATTGTGCATGTGAACAAAAATGTCAAATTGAACAATCCTGTTCTCACCAAACTAAATGAAATGCAAAAAGTCAACCGTATAGTTAGTCATAAAGACCTACTTTAAAAACTGATAGGTGTTAGTAACTCAGGTAAAAAGTGGCCACGTGAAGGTTTAATCCCTTCCCTCCTCACACTTGTTGTCTCAAGTCGTTGTATATATCTACTTGTTTTCCCACAGGCACAAATGACCAGCTCTTCCTGTCCTGTGAACTCTCCTGCAATGGCTCCAGGTTCTCAAGGGAGCCATATTCACTGCCCACCTCTTCCACAGCCTACCTTGCACCGAAACTCTCCCTCTCCAGTACCTAGTCGTACCCCAACACCTCACCACACTCCCCCAAGTCTGGGATCCCAGCAACAGCAGACGCAGGCAACACCAGCAGCCGCCACCACTGTCCCCACTGCTCCCACCCCTCCAACAATGCCACCTGGACCGCAGTCACAAACTATGCACCCCCCTCAGAGGCAAACTCCAACGCCTCCACAGGCACAGCTGCCTCCACAAGTCCAACCTCCAGTTCCAGTCACCCCTTCGGCAGAGCAACAGCAGCAACCCCTGTCACAACAGAGCACGACTGCATCTGTGCCCACCCCAACAGCACCACTGCAGCCTCAGCACCCCACAACACCTGTAAGAAAATATTTTTATTTCTATGCTTTCCCCAGGGATACTCAGATGTGAGATTCTTTCAGACAGGATCTTTGTTTACTTGTCCTATGTCCAAGACAATGGTGAACAACCTGTTTAAGAGGCATCTGAACCAATATGGGTATGCATTACATTTGAGAAGAACATTTTTGTCTGAAGACCCAGGACCAGTAAACTGGACACTGGAACACCTGACTCTTCCATGTTGGAAGGGTTGTAGAGAATTTTAGTGTGCAATTAGGAACCCACTGCAAAATATGATAGATGTCTCTCATAATTCATTTCCATACATATAGTGGGCATATGAAATGTTAAAAAGCTGTGCCATCCAATCTCAATAGATCTCAGTAATGTTTCCTCAGACTAAAGTTGTGCAGCAGTCAATTGTTTTTAAGTGAGGGAGTTAGTGATATACAGTTAAACTTGAAGAAACATGACATCAAATGACAAGCATGTCTCACTATAATTGCTTGGCCCTTTTTAGTCATTGTGGGTTTCCTTGCAGCTTTCACAGCCAGCTGTAAACATTGATGGGCAGGTATCAAATCCACCATCCACCAGCAGCACAGAAGTGAATTCGCAACAGACTATTCCTGAGCAGCAGCAGCAGCAGCAACCACCACTCTTGCAGGAAGTGAAAATGGATATTAAAATGGAAGAAGAGGGGCCAGAACAAACAGAGCTGCAAATGGAAGAGAAATCAGAGGTGAGAGGGTAGCTAAACTCTTCTGGTATGAGTTGGTTGGGCAAGTTCAGTACTTGGATGGGAGATCTATGGGAAATGAGTGCTACCAGAAATGGTGTGATTCAGAAGAGGGTGTTCTCTTTAGGGCTGTGTCTAAGATAGCTGTAGATCCCAGCTGCCACCATTATTTTAGGCACTCTCTCTTAGACCTATTTTAAGCATGGGTAGATGAAGTGCTTAAAATGGTGGCAGTAGGCTGTCTGATCTGAGGTCCTCAATTTTGCTAACCCTGTGAAAACTGAGCATGTGCCTGCAACTGTTTTTCTTTAAAATATTCCCTAGTGTAAGGAGTCCCTATAGGATTAATTCCCTAGGCTAGTGAATTGTGGTTCTGTAGGTTATATCTTTGAGCTGAAAAACTATGGTCCTGATCACTTTTCATTAAATTAACTTCTGGCCTTATGGAAAAATAACTTCACTTTTGTCTTGCAGGGATAGAAACTAGAATGTCCTCACATTAAAGCCAAAAAGGCAGACGGGACTCTAATAATAAGGGAAGTGGGATTCCCCACCAGTTGCAAGGGATGGAGGAATAGGGGGTCCGTCTTCATGATTTAGTGTTAAATAAATTACCTCATAGAGCTGTTCAAATCTTGGCAAAGAGACCAGATGGGGAGCAGTGAAGGATGGACTGCGTGAGAACCAGGATAAGTGAGGAAGTCATTTTTTTTGCAAAGGGAGAAATGACAGGCAATCTGTAGCTAAGCATAAAAGACAAAATATCTTGCTATATCCTCATGACGAGCAAGTTGGGGGGAGGGGTATATTGAATTGATAGGTGAAGGGAATCTGATTTGCTTTTCAGATTAAAGTGGAACCAGTGGTGAAAGAATGTATACCAGAACCAATGGAGCAGGAAGAGAAAAAACCAGATGTGAAGACAGAAATGAAGGAAGAGGAAGAAAGACCCAATACTCCAGCTACTCAGTCTTCTCCAGCACCAGGACAATCTAAGAGGAAAAGTAAGCAAGAAAACTGTTCTGGTCATAGGATTCAAATCTTGTGGTGGGGGGACTGGGATATCTAGCCAGAAGCTGAACTTTCTTCAGTGTTCCCAGTTTGCATTTATGAACTCTTCTCTTGTATTAATATTTTGGTAATACAAAAGTGGTCCAAGTGAACTATGTTTCAAATGTTATCTGACACTGAATCAGGTATTAGAAACTCTCTGTAAATTAGGAATTCCTTTGCTGCTGTTGAACTTATTTAGCAAATTCATCTCCTTACATCAAAAGTATTTGAAAAGCATTTGTATTTGAAGGGTATAAATTGGCCCTTTAAAGAATTACTGATGTTTGACTTCTATAATGCAACAAGACCCTATTTTCCTTTGAGGGATTGTGCATATATACATTCCACTGCAGGTACGTGCACCCGTGCACTCAAGTTGGAAACTTTTGCCCACTGTATCACCAAGTTAGTGCATACTATCTTCATGCGGGAGCAGAGGGCATAAAAGGGACATGGGCACCACCACTTCCCTCTGTTCCTTCTTGCTGCCTGTGGTGAGAGTTGAAGTTCCCTGTCACTGTTCAGCTTTGATTATCCAGCCTTTAGAAAGACTTCTGTTACACGTAATTATAGTTACAGTTACAGTTCAGGCTTAGTATAGTTTTGTTAGTCCTTTCATTTAATATGGAAAAAAAATCGCCAGGATTCAAACACAGGGCCATGATCTCTGTTATGGATAGGCACAAAAACTGCCTAATTTGCCTAGGGAATAGGACAAATATCCTTCCTATTGGTATCTTTTTTCCAACATGGAAAGGAAAAAGAGGAATTTCTGCTTTAAAGTCCATTTTGTGGAAGAGGTGATGTTTCTCTCTTCAGAGCCTGACCCTAATCACAAGAGGATGAACATCTTGTCTATCAGAAGTGTTCCTTCAGCTGTCCCAGTTTCTAAGCCAAGATTCGGTGAGAAACATCACTTTCTCTTCTCCAGCAGCCCCTCCTCAAGGCATTTCAACCATCGTTGTCTTCTGAAACTGGCAGGCAATTGAACTCTCACTCTTTGCCTCACAGGAAAGGCTCAGAGAAGTTCTCCAATGCCAAGTCAAGGTCTGGTTGCACACACTGATTCTCACCAGCACCATCTGAGGCAGCACCATCATCTGGCTCCATTGAGATCAGCATCTTCACTGTTAACTGGATCATCCTCATCCTTGGCAGTTGGGGCAAGTGCCTGTGGAATAATATGACATTTGCCTCTGATTTTGGTGCCACTGATAATGCAGGCCTTACTTTCAGCAAAGGACCTTTTGTGTCTTCCCCTATTGGACTCTCCTTTACTATATCATCCAGCACCGAGAGTAAGTCTCGACCAGTACTGTTGGCAGTTATATTTACAATCATGGTTCCATCATTTCCATTGGCTTCTTGAATACAGCCCTCAGACAGCATCAACCTATTCTTCTGTCTTCCTCTCCCGCTTCCACCAACTCAGTTGGCTTCATCCTCCATGTTGGTATCTTTAGGATGTTGCTGTATTTTGGTGGTGCCCACAAATGTCAATTGGAACTGCTCCATTCACCAAGGGGAGCCATGTCTCCTTCAGGCTTTGACCACAGTAGATCCATATCTTCTCCAAGGAGTTTCAAGTCACGCTCTAGAGGTGCCTGAATCAAGGGGCAAGATTGGCATTCGTACAAAGAGGCCCTTATATGGTGCGTACCACCATGGGTGGTTCAAAGATTGGAATGCATACCCTCCCCCAGCTTTATTGGGTGTCTTGGACTGATCCAAGAGAGTTTAGATCCTTGTCAATCTCAGAGAAGATTGCTCTCTCTCCCATGCTGGGACTTCAAGAGAAGACTTTCCCACAAACCTTCAGCCCTCTTGTGTGTTGGACCCCGCAGAGGAAGAGGAGGCAAAGGAGAAACCCCTAAATGCTTACCCCCCCCCCATATTTCATCTTCCTGGATGAGGCCAGTTTAAACCTCAAACATGTTCCAGACCATTCTGTCAGCCAAAGTCTCAGGAGACCTCTAAAAGGTCTAAGCCCTCCTAGACATTGTCAGTTGCCATAGTCAATGGCAGGCCCTTCTCCCCAGACCTCTTAGGGTTCCAAAGCCAGTCATTTTGAATGCTTGATCAAGGACAGCACACCAACCGTATTGACAGCACCTACCTCTCTTTTATAGTGTTGGGGAAAAAGATTATATCAGTCAAGTGGGAACTCAAATAGTAATGGGAGGGATATATCATCCAGTTCAATTCCTTTCCCTTCCCAATATTATCTTACCTGTCCCCTTTCAGGGACCCATCTGATGAGACACTTTCTTCAGAAAGTAGTCTTTTTCTGAATTGGGAGCCATAGAGCAAATTCCTTAATATCGAATGAAAGGTTCTTCTTAGAATGATTGCTCATATGCATTCCACTTTGATGTGTGCATGCCCTCTTGCACGGTTCCCGGACAATTTTTTCCCCTAGCAGTCCCTGTAGAGGCCGGCCCTGGCACCCCCTGGAGTGCCGCGATATATAGGGCGCTGCCGGCATGCGGACCCTCAGTTCCTTCTTTCTGCCCGTGACAGTCATCTGGAACAACTCTTGCTTCGTCGCAAGTATTCTTCCCCTTTTATTGTTTTAGTTAGTATAGCAGTTCTCCCTGAACTAAGTTAAAGTGAGTTAGGAATAGTTTAGATAGATAGGGAGCCTTAGGGCTCTAGCGACCCGGCCATGCCAGGCTCGCCAGGGTTTAAACCCTGACTGGCTGCGAGAAGGCCTTCTCGGTTAGTGACCCCCATGGTCCTCGATAGACTGACGGGGCCCCCCCTTCGAGCCCGTGGCCACCTGCCCCCTGCTGATCCTGTCTTGGAAGGTGGCCTTCCTCGTGGCCGTTACCTCGGCTAGGAGGGTCTCTGAGCTAAGAGCTTTTACCTTGGAGCCCCCCTATACTGTATTCTTCCGGGATAAGGTACAGCTGAGACCACATCCAGCTTTCCTACGTAAAGTAGTCTCCCAATTCCATTATAACCAAGACATTTTCCTCCCCGTGTTTTTCCTAAACCACACGGGTTGGAGGAGGAGAGGAGACTACACACCCTGGATGTGAGGAGAGCCCTCACCTCCTACATAGAGAGGACGAGGCCTTTCCGGAGGACCACGCAACTGTTCGTCGCGGTGGCAGACAAGATGAAGGGACCCCAGTGTCCACGCAGTGCATCTCCAGATGGATCACCGCCTGCATCAAGTTCTGCTACGAGCGTGCAGGCGTCCAGCTTCCTGGAGTGATGACGGCGCACTCAACAAGGGCCCAGGCTGCGTTGGCAGCCTTCCTGGGACGGGTCCCCCTGGATGACATCTGCAGGGCTGCGACCTGGTCATCGGTCCATACCTTTGCCTCGCACTATGCTATTGTACAGCAGTTGAGGGAGGATGCACAAGTTGGCAGAGCCGTGCTGCAAGCAGCTCACCATTGACTCTTACCCACCTCCAGGTATGGCTTGTTAATCACCTAAGTGGAATGCATATGAGCAATCACTCGAAGAAAAAACATGGTTACTTACCAGTAACTGTTCTTCGAGATGTGTTGCTCATATCCATTCCACACCCACCTCTGTCCCCGCTGTCGGAGTCGGCAGAAAGAAGGGACTGAGGGTCCGCATGGCCGGCGGTGCCCTATATACTGCGGCATGAGCGCGGCACTCCAGGGGGCGCCAGGGCCAGCCCCTACAGCGACTGCTAGGGGGAAAAATTGTCCGGGAACCGTGCATGAGGGCGTGCACACATCTAAGTGGAATGGATATGAGCAACACATTAGAACCTGCACGAGTGCTTTAGTCCCTGAATTGGTGGTTGGACCATTGTAACATATGCAAATATGACACTTGTAACAGACACATCCACCAAGGGTTGCCCCGGCAGAGGGTTGTGGGGTTTCTCAGTCAACTCTTGCTCAGGTACTTAAGTTGCCTCATAAGGCTTCACTTCATAGCAATGTGTTGGAGTTTGAAGGTATTTGTCGGGCCTGTGATACATTTACGTCCACCATCAGGAGTCAGTTGGTTAAGTTCTCATGGCCACACCACCACTGAGTTTTACCTGAACAAGGGGGGTGGTGCGATAAAGTCTGTTCTGCTAGGAAGCGATCAACTTATGAAACATCTGTAGAAAACATTTCACTAAAAAGCTTTGACCTTCCGGGTGACAAATACGCTTATGGATTCCCTCAGCAGGGAGTTTATAGACCAGCAGAAGTGGTCAATAAGAAAAGACTGTTCTAAATTTTCCACTAATGGAGATACTCTGTAATGGACCTGTTCGCAGCCAACCTGAACATCAAATGCAGGAGTTTCTGCTTCAGGGCAGGCTGAAGCCCAGGGTTCCATGACAGATGCCTTTCTTCTTCCCTGGTCAAGCCATCTGCTCTACACCTTCCCTTCAGTCCCTCATTGTGAGGGTGATCAGGAAGCTAAAGAGATACAAGACAACCTTAATTCTTGTAGCAGTGGACTGGCAGAGAGAAGATGGTTCAGACCTTAAATAGCTCTCCATTTGGTTACCCATACCTTTACTAATGGTTGAAGATCTCCTGTCTCAAAACCAGAACAGGTCTTTGCATCCAAACCTGCAGTGTCTCCACCTCACTGCATGGATGATCTCTGGCTGAGTAATTGGGACATATTATGCCCCTGAGATCTCCAAGTAACCTTGGTGAGCAGCAGAAAAGGATTGCACCTGAGCCATGTATGCGGCAAAATAGAAAATGTTTTGATCTGGGTGGAATCTCACTATTTACCATCAGATCGCACAAAGATTATACTGTACATATATTGGACTACCAACAGCATCTAAACTACTTTGGTTTCTCAATTAGTTGAGTCCACCTAACATGCATCTCTGTGGTGCACCCTCCAGTGGATAGCTTTTCTGTCTTTTCACATGCCTTGGTTTCTAGACTTCTAAGGGGTCTTGTTAATGTGTACCTGCCTGTGTCCAATCCGGCATGTTGCCCGATTTCTGGGTGTTAAGTAATTTGAATGGGATTATAGGATCACCAGTTGATCTTATCAGAAAATAAGGAGGTTCTAATCCCAGAATCATGCTACAGAATTTTACATCGACTCTCGGGTGCACAACAGGAATGCTCACAGTGTAACCGAATCTGTATAATTTTATAAGCTTTTATTGAGAACATAAACTGATAGTCAAATGACTGATTAAAAGAAAATGAATAATCAGATGGATAATGGATAGGATTACAGTCTTATTCTAAAGACATGTGATTTATTTATTTATACATACAGACAAACGGTATGCTTTGGATTAATATACTCACACCCTTCCCCGGTGACCTGGTTGAGAGATGTCCGGTTCCTCAACTCTTGAGTAGAGGGGTGGAGAGCTAGGCAATGCTCGAGAGCTAAAAGCTCTAATGCTAAGACTACAAATAATGCTAGGTATAAATGAAGAACAAAAGATCTTAACAAACACTGACTAAAAGAAGCTTAAAGAAGGAGTAGCTGATGATCGTGTCCAAGTAACATGGTTTGCCCCTTTTTATACCCTGAACAATATGGGTCCTCCTTTGAAGTCCAAACTTGGCTTCTTCACCCCCAAATTATTAGGGTACACTCATTCTAAAGGTTGGCAGGTTCGTGCATATTAATGACATCCATATCCTTTCCAGATGGTTTGCTCCTCTCACCTTTTTATTTTTGGCACTTTCTGTGGGTTTTGTGGCAGACCTATATGTTTACTTGGAATGTAAAATGAGGCAGCCCCCCCCCATCGTGATGCCTTCTGATTTACCTAGGGTAAAGGTTATAACCATATGTCTTATCCTTTAACTCATCATTACTTATCTGGGCCCAAGATCCCAAACATATGTATGCTGACTGCCTTAGCTTTCATACAGGATGTGGCCTGTAAGGTACCTTGTATTACAGCTATAATATATTAATATGAATCTGACTCTAGTATAATAAAAAACAATACTTAAAACTATAAGGAAAGGTGTGTGTGTGTGTGTGTATATATATATATATATATATATGCAAGCATGCTAGTCCTATAGGCCACAGGTACCTTTATGGGATCTGAATCTAGTATTGTCTACTTGATGGTCTGCTCCTTTGAGCCCCTGGCAAAATCATCTCTTCTGCTGTTGTCAAAGAAACAGTTCTTGGTAGCAAATACCTGTGCTAGGAGAGTCTCCGAGGTTGCCAGGCACTTCTGGTTGATTCTCCTTTCAGAGTTTTCTGCAAAGATAGTTCCTCTTAGGCTGCAGCCTAAGTTTATGCCTAAGGTAGTATCAGTATTTCATCTTAATCAGACTGTTCGTCTCCCAATATTCTTCCCAAACCCTCATTCTTCCAAGGCTGAAGAAAAGATTTACTTTTTGGATGTTGGCCAGGCTTTAGCATTTTACCTGGACTGTTCAGTTTTTCACATCCTCTCACAGAGTCTTTGTAGCCTATGCTGAAAGAATCAAAGGGCAACTGGTTACAGCTCAGCATCTCATTGGATTTTGGACTGCAGATTTTACTATGCCCTTGATAGGGTTTCTTTTCCACTAGGGGTAATGGCACATTACCCTAGGGTTCATTCCACTTCATCAGCCTCCCTGACCAACATTCCTGTAGTGGACATCTGCAAAGCAGCAGTGTGGGTGAGGTACATATCTCTTCCAGACTTGAGATGATGCTTACACTTGAGATGATGCTAGCGTTGGCAAGTTGGTCCTGCAGTTTCTTTTCAAATAATTCCTAAGTCCCACCACCTGTAAGGAAACTGCTGATGAGTCACCTGCAGTGGAAAGTATATGTGCACCATAATTTGAAGAAAAAATGGCTATTTAACTGTACAGTAACTGTTCTTTGAGGTGTGGTGTTCACATATACATTGCATAACCCTCCTACCTTTTCCACTACTTGAAATATTAGATGACAGTGCAAAAAAAAGGGAAGGGGCAGCCACGCCCCTTTTATGCACCACCTGGTGGTACAATGGGTAGAGCTCTCTGACTTGAGCGCATTGGCTACACATATACTGGCAGTGGAATATAGATGAGCACAACACATCTTGAACAACAATTACTGTACATATAACTGTTTTTTCTGTATTTAGTATATCATTTCACATTACGGGCTTCACGTCCGACATTGCTAATCTAGTTTCTGTCTTCCACACAACCCAGTATTGCATTGAGTGATGTAAGCACAGTATGTTTACATGTCTTGTGTAGGTAGTCCTTTCAACAGCCTTCAAATTTTACAGCAAGTTTCTTGCTTCTGGCCATTACTTCAGCTTCGCTTGTATTTATATTTATTTTTCAAAAGTTTTCAAACCAGAAGAGTTGCGGCAGGCGCTTATGCCAACCCTGGAGGCGCTTTACCGGCAGGATCCTGAGTCCCTTCCTTTCAGACAGCCCGTGGATCCTCAACTACTAGGAATTCCTGTAAGTTTATTATCAAGCTATTTCCCTGCTTTTTAACTCCTAGCTGCTACTCCAGGAATTGTCTGCCTGAGGAGACCAGGTAGCATGGTGTAGTCCTGTCTCCATTTTTATATAGATGGATTTGAAGAGCTTGGATTGGGGATTGGTATGTACCACATTTGTGGTGTAGATAAATTTATTTTTAAGGCTTGTTTTTCTGTCTCCTGTTAGAGAAAATAGTCAGGAAAATGAGAAGACATAAGATTATTTGTATTGATGAAACCCTACATATACTAGTTTTTTATAGATGCTTGCATATTTCCCTATTTTTGTGGTGTCACAAAGTCCTGGAAAACCAGGGAAACCATTCTTGTTATAAGTATTTGGCAACAGTTTAGTTTCTCAACTGTTCAGAAAGCTGATCACAGCAAAGATCTTTGGAAAATTGATTTAAACAGTAATTTACAGTATGTACTGTTAGATACTAAAGTAGCAAGAAAAACAAAACCCAGCTCCAGATGGTTGGATCTAGGCAGTGTGACTCCACTTGGGAGAAGACTTGTACTTTTGAGAGAGATTCCTTGTTTTTTACTAGCTTTGCAGACCTACCTTATACCCCATAGACCAGTGATACTCCGATTGCAGCTCGTGAGCTGCAAGTGGCTCTTTAATGTGTCTTCTGTGTTTCTTTATAGCACAGGGTATTAAAACACTGCCTGATTTAATTATTAACCAATCAGGATGCTTTTATTTTTATTAATCAATTAAGTTATCAGCTTGCACTAAGTTATTCATTTTTATGATGTGAGAATTATATATATATAAAAACTAAATATTCCCATCATACTGTTTAAATATGAACAGTACTATAGTAAAATAAAACAATGAATTCACACGAGTGTGGTAATTTTGGATGATGTTGATTGCTAATTTGTCTCCTGAACCACTAAGGTCTGAGTATTACTGCCATAAACGAAATTCATTTTTTTGGTATACCCAAACATACCATGTATCAAATTCTAAAAACTCAAGACAGATCCCTGATTCAGGTGTTCTGGTCCACAATTCCTGTTCAACATGTAGAGTCATTGTTCTGTTTTATGATTTCTATTGCAGTATTACACTTCCAGAACAATACTAAATGATATAATTGAATACAAAACTAAATAAACAGTGAAAGTATGTAGGGGAATAGTGATTGTAAATGAGGGCTTCTAGTCTCCCTGACCATCTTACACTTCGTTGACCAATGGCAAAGTGGTTTAATTTGGCCAAGCTTGGAAAGGCAAAGTAAAGTGTCTGACAGATGTGGTGGAAATAATGGAAGGTAGGCCCTGCAAAAAAGAAATGGTGGTGTTGAGAGAGCACTGTATGTCTCAAACAGTCCGGGGTTGGCATTACTTAGATCTTTTGTTCCAGGGTTGGTACCTCTTATTCTTTCAAGAATATTGAAAAAGAGTCTTGTGTAAAGAATACAGTTTCTATCATGTTGTAAGACATTTGCTCTAATCTTGTTTGAAATGCCCCTCATTCTTGCAGGATTACTTCGATATAGTAAAGAACCCCATGGACCTCTCCACCATCAAGAGGAAGCTAGACACAGGACAGTACCAGGAGCCTTGGCAATATGTGGATGATATCTGGCTTATGTTCAACAATGCCTGGCTCTATAACCGCAAGACATCCCGTGTGTATAAGTACTGCTCCAGACTGGCAGAGGTGTTTGAACAAGAAATTGATCCAGTTATGCAGAGCCTCGGTTATTGCTGTGGGAGAAAGGTAAGGAAAGGGAGCTTCCTTACAGACTTTCTCACTTCCATGTGTAATAATCATATGAAAGAGCATAGGAGCAGCAGTCAGTAGGAGCTGCTGGGTGTTTAGACTTTTTGAAAATTAAGCCACTTATTTAAATATCTAAGGGTTCTGGGTATGCATACACTGGGGGTGGGGGGAGTCAATCTGAACCCCGTCAGCTGACCTGGGCTTCTGCTGTGGGGCTAAAAATAGCAGTGTAGATGTTCCTGTGTGTGCTGGAGCTCAGGCCCTGAGACCAACCCCCCTCACCAAGTTTCGAAGCCTGGGCACCAGCACAAGCAGGAACATCTATGCTGCTGTTTTTAACCCTGTACTATGAACTCAAGTAAGAACCCAGTGCAACTGATGCTGCAATGGGATTTTTTGTGGGTTTAGATGTGACCTTAGACTTTCTTTAGGTGTCTGTTTTTTAAAATCTTGGTTATAAAATGTCTAATCCTACACCAACTGCATAAACCCAACACTTGTATATAATACACCAGATGCAAACCTTTGAAGATATGTATTAAGGCTTAATATGGTTTGGAATAGGTACATCAGCTTTTCTGAGTGTTATAACAAAGTGAGCTCTCTGTGGTGTTGTATAATTGACTAACCCAATTGCAGAATGGGGAAGAGGGTTCCCTTCAGGGCAAATTATATAAAGAAATGGCTAACTTGTAAATGACAGCTGAACAGAACATTTTTGTAGTGAGCTTTTGATAAAGAGACTCATACTGTACTGTTCAGATCTGTGCACAGAATGGTGCAATCTTAGTATTCCAGAGTCTAGGTGATCTTCACTGTCTGGATCATACCCACTTCTCATGCAGAGCCAGTGGAAACATGCATGAATACTAAGAAGATAATTTCTCTTTCTGCAGTTGGAGTTCTCGCCACAGACTTTGTGTTGCTATGGCAAACAGCTATGCACTATCCCTCGAGATGCCACTTATTACAGTTACCAGAACAGGTAAGGAAACCAGGTCACAGCATGCATCACCAATCAATCTATGGAAAGAGGTGTGCCTTTATATGTACACACCCTTCAAACATGTTCACACTTTCATGTCACATTCTAAATTGCTATAAATATAATGAACAGCTTACATTGTGTACTAGCAAGCTGCCTTTCTGCAAAAAAGCTTGTTTGCACCCTTTGCTCTTACTCTTTTGTCTTAAAAAAAAATCTGTGGTGTTCAGTAGATTTTATCCTGTACTTAGGTTTTCTGTTTTCAACAGTATATTATATTCTAATAAATTATATTACCCTTCCTCTTGCCAAACAGTACAACAACAGTCCTTCAGCAGATAAGTTAGTAACTTTTTTGTGCAGTGAACTTTTGATCATATTCAGCAAGTAACTGGTCCTCTATGCTATTGTTACGAAGAATTTTGCAGTGAATAACATACCTCTCTGACACATTTAATTGATTATCCAAATCTTGTTTAGGGAATTTATGCTTTTCTCTTCGTAAGCCCTCTTGAGTGAATTGTTTTTTCTGGGGCTGTCAGCAACAGTATAAAATACTGTTACTTCCATAGCTCTCCTTCTGGCTAATACATTTGGCCTGCAGTTTATTAAAGGATTAAAATCCCGAGGAGGGTTTCTTTCTAGTAGATATCTCTTATCCTGGAAGAAAACTATGCTTAATATTCAGGGATGGCAGCCCCTGGTTTGTAACACTTCAGTCTGAACTGGGGGATGGAGATATCTTCCAATATGTCACCTTATTCATCATGGTTCTTGCTTTCTGTTGTTGGGTCTGGTACCTTCCAAAGACATACATCTTTTCATCCTGAAGCCAGCAAGGTCTTGCAGGAGAGAAAGTGTATTCAGCCTCTAGGGGAGGAAAGTAGCATTGAGATGCTACAGAACAGTAGCTGCATTCAACCCTCTTTGGCTGCAGGGAGAGGGTTGCTGCAATGCATCAAGGCAGTTTTTAGTGGTGGAGAGGGAGGAGCGAGGAAAAGAGGTCATAGTGCCCCCATAAAAAGAAATCCAACTCTGGATTTTCAGTAGTTTTACTAGCAAGAACATTTTGTGCCATGAGTCAATAGTTTCTCCTCACATGCCATCCATTGTTGAGCACTAAAGGAACCAGAAGAATCTTATTCCAAAACCAACACTTGCTTCCATGACTTGAGTATCGTTCACTTCTGACCTTTAAATAAAGGTGTATATAATATATATTTTAAGTAAAATCATGGTTCAGCTTCCATGCTGTAATGGAGGAGGCTTGGAGAGGATAAAGTAACCTATCTCTTTAGCTCTACAGATCCCATAGTGTTGGTTTGTGTTGCTTTATGATAAACTGTCGCAACTTGTTTGATATTTTTCTTTGTTTCTTTTGTTTTTAGATGTTTTGTGCACTCCAATTAACAAGCTTAGTAATGGAGAGACTGCAATTTCAATAGACTTTTGAGGGGTGGGGAACAGATCTTGAATAAAACACTCTAGTTTCATTCAAATGCAAATAAACACCACAAAATGGTTTCGTTTTGTTGATATCTAAATGATTCTGTGCCTCAAAATTGGGATATGCAGTACTGTGTTAATTTAGAGCAGTATAATAAATGTCAAACCTGTTTTACATATAATTTGACAGACCTAAAGCAAATGGATGATGGTTTTGAGAATATATTGCTGTCCCTTTAAATTGGTGAAAGTGAGAACCTGGTAGCTTATTGCAAACTATGGGGTCCACTTCAGTGGGGGTAGAATCCTGTGGCCTTTCAAGCCCTTGAGTGTTTTTTTTTAAGGTGGAAAATCCCCCTTCCAGTCATCTCCTAGCAGATGCTCCTGCAGACAGAATTGCTATCCTGATATAGATGTCAGAGTAGCAATCCTTCCTTCCTTCTACCATCTTCCCTTTCCTCATTTTGATTCTTTGCTATATATAGCATTGCTTATTAAAATGAAGAGGGTGTGGGTATGCTAAAATGGAATACTCTTTTGTTTTATTTGCTATAATCATTTGCTGCTTGTGATCCCATTTGAGATTTAATGCTAATCTGTGCTTTGCCTTGGCTTTCTGCTTTGTGTTGTCTTGTCCTGCTTGTGTTTTTGTTTTTGTCCTACAAACCCCCATTTCTTTGTTTGTTCGTGTGTGTGTTATTTTTTATTTCTCCTTCACGCTTGTCATTGTCTGCACTTGGCTTTGATTGCAAAAAAACCAAACCAAAAAACCAAACCAACCAAACACAAACTGTGGGGCCCATAAATCTACATCATTGAATATCCCTGTCGCCGTTGATGACCTGCTCTCTGCTCCCGCCCCCTCCTTGGCCTGCTGTGATTGGTGGCTCCGTTGCTTGGCTTGGGCTGTGTTGTGTGGACGGAACAGTTCACCCAAATATGGCCTTCTTGCTGACAGGTATCATTTCTGTGAGAAGTGCTTCAACGAAATCCAAGGGGAGAGCGTTTCTCTGGGGGATGACCCATCACAACCTCAAACGTGAGTAGCCATATGTCTGTCTGGGATATAGTTAGTTATATATTTTTATTTTTGTGATAGTTCTAACCTATAGCATGGTCTAAAATATGCCCTCAAAGGTCAGGAAATACTTACACAATGAAGGGATTTGCTGGAATCTCACTTCAAGAGTTGGACCAATTACTGGGGGGGGGGGGAGGAGAAATAGCACTCTTCTAAAAACTTGGACTCTTGTTAGTGTGGGTGAGAACACCTCTCTTTCAAGTCCTGGGCTGTACTATGGTAAGGGGAAAGGAGTAATCACCTCTTCCAAAACTTACTTTATACTATTAGGGAAGGAAAGGAACATCACTCTAAGAGGTCAGGAAGTGTCTTCATGTGAAAATTGAGTTTTTAGAGGGTAGGTTGCGTAGCGAACATCCTCCTAAATCTCAGCTGAATCAGTGCCTTCTGCTTTTGGGAGTGTTTTTTCTGTTCAGTCTCCTTTCATGCAATGTCTATACTAGTGAGCTTACTGAGGCACAGCTATTCTGATGCAGCTGTGACACTGTAAGATCGCTTGAGTAGCTGCTCTGTGCCAATGAGAGAGAACTCTCCCATCGACCTAATAAAACCACCTCCATGAGCAGCGGTAGCTAAGTCGGTCTGAGAAGCTCTCCTGACAACATAACACTGTGTACACTACCACTTAAGCCAGCAAAACTCTCTCACTCGGTGGTGTTTTTTCACACCCTGAGAGACCAATTCTGCCAATATAAGTGGTGGTGCAGACATGGCATCAGTCTTGTCCTCTGCCTAAAACTACAAGCAAGGATAATTCAGTTTTGCCATTTAGATATTTAAGACCCTTTTTATTGCTGCACCATCTTACAATCATGTAAGAAATGTTGCTCAGTTGCTAATGAACAGACATGTTGAAGAGCTTGACATGGATTTAATTGGCTTTTGTATAGTAGTGGTGGTTGAAGTCATGCTGTGACAATTGCTAGGACATTCTTCACTTTCCTGTGGCTTGCACAGAGAATTCCAGTGAGGAAGGAAGCTAGTAGGAGTGGCAGATGAGTGCAGAGTTGTTAATTTGCAGATTAGGGTGGATATTGGACTCTCCAGGGAATCTCCTTGAGTATGGTGTCAGGTAGATTCTATAGGTGGAAAGATGGAGGGGACTTGGGAAAGCCTGAATTGGGGTTATTGGAAACTGGTAAACAGGAAAGAAGGGTACAAGATGGTGCCTTCAACTGGAAACACAGGTTGTCAAAAACTGGAAATGGCAAAATCTTGGTTACAGTAAGGGATATGCCACTATCTAGAATAGCTGCAGAGGGATCACTTACATCTAGGATTGCTGTGGGAACACTTGTCATTTTTCTTTGGGGCAGAGGGAAGAAATGAGTGTTGTGGCCTTGTTGTACTTGTCAACATTTCTAATAATATCCCTAGAAGCAAGGATCACAATTTACTCATGTTAAGCAATTTTTTATTAATGTGAGATCTGTAAGACTTCTATAATGCACGAACAGCCACTTGCCAATTGGTTATGTATAAACCACCTTGCACATAAATTAGGCAAGTGTATAGCCCAGTTTGCAACAGCATCAGGTAGAATGAAGAGGGCGTTCCTCTTTGGTGAGTGCTGCTTAATTTCTGTACACCTAATTTGGCAATATAATTGCAAATACACACAGTTGAACTTCACTCATTAAATGTAGCTAGTAAATGGTGTTGATCTATTGAAGGAGTAAAATCAAGAAAATTCCTAATTTGTGGTGTATTTTCCCCCCACCCTATAAATAAGTGGCTACAGCATAATGAATTCTAAGTCTCCCCCTTCACATGAGTCAGTAGTTAAATTTTTGGTGTGTGCCACCACCCCATGTTTCATATTTTTGGTGCAGCCTGGACTCAAGGTAATGGGGTCACTCTCTCCTTATCTTCTCCCCCAACAGTGTTTTTTTAGAGGAAAAAGGTTGAATGGAAATAGTAAATAAACCAGGACATTTGATGTGCGTGATGAATCTGAGATGATGGGAGGGTTGGCCCTTTTATATGAATCCCATACTTGTGGGGAAGGATGGTTGTATCCTGTAAAACCCATGCTGAACCCTGAAATGACAGGAGTAGAAAGGGGAAGAAATCTCATGCAACCTGGACTGAATTCCTGTTCCTGTGATAATTTCAGTGCATTCTTCTCTCCACACATGCTTACCCCCTCCAAAATCACACAGCTTTACTTACCGTAGATTAGTGTGGATTTAGGTATTGATCGTTCAGTGCCATTTTCTATTTAGTTCTTTGGGCCATTCTGACTATGCCATAAACCAAATCCAGAGATGCTTGGCTGGGACCCCATCACCAAAAGAATCATGAAGGGTAGAGAGATTTTTCTGTTAAATAGGTGGTAAAAAGGAATAGTCAAAATTAAGTGAAAAGTAGCACCAAGCTGCAGAGGGAAATGAAGGGTTTTTTTGAAATGTTACCCCAGGAGATGAGCGATTATAGCAGGTTCCATTGTGGAAGGGGTCTGAATAATCCAAGTAGTTTTAAGAATAGAGTATTCCCTGCACAATGAGAGGTGTGCTTATACCAGTCTTCCCATTCATTCTTGTAGGCACTGTCTTTCATAATGGAAGGATATGTTTCATAAACTAACTCAAAACAAAATTTTAAACAGCTTTCAAAAAATGAAATCTAAAACTGAGTCCCAAACTGGGATAGCCATAAACTGGTTGTTTCAAGGTGTGCATTTCGACTACTGGTGCACTTCTCAGATGATTGAAACCTACCTGAGGTATGCACTAGTAATCTCTTTTCTGAAAGGAACAAATGTCTGTACAAGTCACTCTCCAATAGAAAAACATCCTCGCCACAGGGCAGGTCAGAAGCAAGTACTTGCCTTTGTGCTCACTGATCTCATTATGAACTCTTACTTTCCTCACAGCAACATAAACACTTAAGAAATCCAGCTACAATGAATGTGTCTGGGTCTGCTGGAGATGTGGGAAATTAGTATGCTATGCTTGCTTATCTTATGTCATAACTAAATTTTTATCACCTCTCTCTTTCTCCTTAGTACGATAAACAAAGAACAGTTTTCAAAGAGGAAAAATGATACATTAGATCCTGAACTGTAAGTAATACTCTGGCAACTCAACTTATTCATTTTTATAACTACATCCCCATTCTCCTTTCACCCTCTTCTTTCACCTGTTAATAAAAAAACTAAAAAATAAAAGCAAGTCCTTCACCACCTGCCAGCACTTCATAGTTTTCTTAGTTTAATTGACCACCAGGGACTGCTGTGCAAGCACCCAGTTTTGCATTCTGTCCTGAGACTCCAGATCGTCACAGACCTGCCTGAGAAAATGCGGTCTTGAGATTATGGGTTGCTGGAATTGCTGAGTCCATATCACTCTTTTAAAATTCTGATGTTTGATAGAAAGCTGCATGCAGATAGCTGTGCTCCTAGAAGCTCTTTAGGTATAGCGCATGGAGGGGTCAAAATTAATTCAGATCATTCCGCAGCAACGTTTTGCTGTTCTTGTTTTCTGTATCCTTCCTAATTTGCATGCAACTGTGTCAGAAAGATGGTATGCTAAATTATAGAGAGTTGGCAGCTATTCTAGCCGCCTTACTGGAGAAGCAGAATAGTGGACATTCAGGTGTTGAAGCCGGTGGTGGCCAAATAGCAATCTGCTTCTACATCTCACTAGTACTTTTGGGGGGGAAGAATCACCACTTAATCACTTAATGCAGTCCTTAATTCCACTACCCACATTGCAGCTTCTAAAATAATGTCTTAATTACTAATGAATAAGAAAAAGGTGCACATGCCCGCCCTAGGATCAGTAACTGCTGCTTTTCAGTTTGGCAAGGGTCATGGGAAAGGAAGAATGGCTCATAACCCTGTCCCTTTCATCATTGTATTCATGCTTCTGCAGTCCAAAGAGTAAAATCCTAGAGATTTCTTCTGATCCCAGGCACCTAACAAAAATGACAGCAGACCACCCTTAAATCTCTGAACTCTCAGGAATGGGTCCTATTGACCCATTTGTGTTAGAGAAGAGGAAGTAGGAGTCTTAGTACACATTTTTCTTCGATACATTGTTAGCTTATGTAACCCTGTAAGTAGTGTTGTTGATTTAATATGCTCTCCACACTTATTTTCTGACATCTAGGTTTGTTGAATGTATAGAGTGTGGGAGAAAAATGCACCAGATCTGTGTTCTTCATAACGAAATAATCTGGCCATCTGGGTGAGTTTCTTGCTGTTTTACCTTCCTTGCTTGAATAGGTGACATTTGGTTACTGCACAGGTCTCTACCTGCGTTTTGATGTATTACATTTTATATATCTGAAACTGTGTAAAAACTTGATCCACTGGGAGATGTTCCATTAGCTGTTAAAATTTTAAACAATATTCTTGACAATGGCAAGTAAACTTAAATATTGGATGAAAGCTTGATTTAAATGTTCTGCATTTCTTACCAATGCTGATCATTAGGATACTGCTATGTAAAAGACTTTTTAGACGCGTCCTACCACATTAGTTCAATGAAGTCACAAATGTCCTTGATAAGCAGTGCTGATGTCATAATTACTAAATTGCCATTGCTTTATATTGATCTGTTTTTCCTTACTGTTTGGGATATGTTTCTGTGTAATAAAACTTCAGTTTAAATGTTTTGACATCACTGATGATTGAACTGGCAGACTCTCTTGACCCCAGCTAGTGATCAGTTTACATCCTGAAAGGCAAAGATCTAAAGCTCCATTTTTATCCTACCTGGACTTGTGGTAGATCTTTCTTAATCAGGAAACTCAAAAGTACAAGAGGCTTTAGTAAACTTAAATTCTATTAGTATTTCCTAGCAGTTCTAATGATTAAGCTAACAAATGATCAATTAGAATTCTGCTGTAAGTAGACCTGTGCTGAATGCACAATTTTGGGACTTGCCATTTTGCTACTCCCATTTCTCTCTCTATAAGGGTGGTTGGCCCTTAACTGTTTGGGGAAGAATTGTAGGGTTGTCTTGAATTTTTTGTGTACTAGAATTTTCTATATCGGATCAGACCATTAGTTCCTCTAATCCAAGATCCTGTCTCCATTAGTGATGGTACCTGAGGTTTCAGAGGAATAAGCCCATATTCTAAAGGTCAAACGTGTTCATGCTTTCGTTAATTCAGCTTACTCCTGTTCTATCTTGAAAAGCGCCAAATGTTAAGATGACACTAACTTTCCACTGGTAGAGTTACTGCCATTCTCTTCCTCCTGTCTTCAGTTTTATCCAGAATTTACTGTGTGGCTGTTCCCTGGACTTTTATATATGGTAGAACGTTTTGTTCCTAATGTTTCAAATATTGTGAATCTTACTATAAGTACCTTAGCCGCATTAGGTATGGGTTATTCATTCCTTTTTCTCATTTCCGCTTCAGCTTTGTGTGTGATGGCTGCTTAAAGAAAACAGGACGAACCAGAAAAGAGAACAAATTCTCTGCTAAAAGTAAGTCCTCTTGATACCTGTTTAGAGATCATTTCAGGTGTATTAGCTAAGCTCTTAACAATGTATTGGGAGAGAGGGGAAACTTTCCTGTCCCTCTTGCATTTTTAAGCATTTTTAACTTAAATTCTGGGGTTCCGTGTGTGTTTTGGGATAGAGTTGGGGAAGATAATTTCAGCCAGCTCATTTCCCTAGTATTTATTCAAAATATATACATCCAATTTACTGATGTATTGGTTTAGGTGACTGATGTGGGATACACAGCCTTTTATCTCAGTCACTAATGTTGTTAGTGTTGGGGAGTGGCTCCTGTATGATTGCTTCTTGCTTAAAGGAAATAATTATATGAAGACTATACATTGAAATCATCCCCAGAACTGGTATCTCTAGTCTTGGCAGAGCAGATAATTTCAGTTGACCACAGAAACAAATCTGCTTTTTCTCACTACTAGAGGTGGCTGCTTTGGTCAGGATTGATAAGCGGATGAAGGCGTTATGTGGGAAGCTTATACTATCATTGTCTGTTTTGTAGACAAAGGAATGAATTTGAAAGCTTTTCAATCTGGTACCTTTCACTCAGCTTTAAATTGTGTTTTAAAAGCTGAGTAAGTAGTTGCATTTCATTTTGCTCATATTTATAAAAACAGCCCAAACAAAATTTGACTAATTCTTGGGTGTTAGTAGTTGCACAATATTGAACTTCTGTCTTTGCGGTGAGCTTTTCTGACAAAGGGCAAGGAGATTTAGAGAACTGTACTGTCTTGAAATGGTAAAATGGTTGGGTTTCACCTTAGCCATCCCAGAGCTTTCTTTGTCAACTGCATTCTCATAAAATGGAAACCAAACCACTCTGAGAATAGTGCTTCAAGTTAGACCATTTGTATATTTTTTCCATAATCCAAGCATACTGGATTCACTGAGAACATTGTAAGGAATGGGAGGGCTCCATCCAGTTTCATTCAATTACTGGAGTTTCCAATACTTACATGCAAATGGTACTTGTGATACTGTTGTATTGGGGATTTGCAGGAATGTGCCAAATGTGAAAGTTGAAAGAGTTGCAGGGTGTGGACAAGAAACTATTAATATTACAGTAGTAGTATCTACAGGCTGTCAATGAGATTGGGACCCATTTATTAGGGTTCTTACATGGACTTTGTTTCAATATTCCATTAGATGCCTGTCTACTTCCTCTTCCTTAAGTTTTCTTTGAAAAGAGGGATGACTAATCCTTGTGGATGTAAATGGAATAATTATATTAGGCGTTTTATCAAAAATTGGGTGACTTTGTCTTTAAGAGAATGAAAGCATTGATGGTATGGGCTAGAGAAGTAGTCCCCAAACTTTGTTGCACCCCTGCTTTACCTGTAATGTGATTTGTCCGTGTCCTCCCTCCCCTTCAGGAGCCACAGTTGTGGGCTGAGGCCAGAGCTGGGGTGGGTCTGGGGCCAGGAGTGGAGCAGGGGCCAAGGGTGTGGCTGGACCATGCTCATGGCTGGGAGCCAGGGCCAGAGGCAGAGCAGGTCTGGGTGGCCTTCCCTCCTGGAAACCCCGTTGGGGCTTGTCCAGGCCCTGCTGTATCACCCCAGGGGTGCATCTCACAATTTAGGGACCACTGGACTAGAATGTGACAGGATAGGCAGCCTGAAACTTCCACATGAAGCACCTCCTACTTACTCTAATCCTGGACCCCTTCTGCCAGTGCTTCACTCATAATCTGTAAACACTCCATGCTAATCCAGTTTTCAGAATCAAAAAAAGCTTCTGCCCAAAGAAGCCTTAATTGTGGTTGGCTTGTGAAGTAGATTAGTGGGGACTGGAATGAGATACAAACCACAAGTGTGTAGAGGTGGAAGATAAATGCATTAACTCACTTTGCTACCTCAGCCTATTTAACAATAACTTTTAATTTTCTATGGCATATTGCATTGAAAACCAGTTTCCATCTAATATATGAATAGAGAAATGGAATTTGTATTTCCAGTTACGCATATGTTGAGTTTTATTGTTTGTGTAGGGTTGCCATCTACAAGGCTGGGTACCTTCTTGGAGAACCGAGTGAACGACTTTCTGAGAAGACAAAATCACCCTGAGTCAGGAGAGGTCACAGTTAGGGTGGTTCATGCCTCCGACAAAACTGTAGACGTAAAACCTGGAATGAAAGCAAGGTACATCCCTTCAAGTCCTAATGTTGCCTGCTCCCAGCATCATCCCAAAAGATAGGTGTTTGAGTTTTCTACATTTGCTGCTATTTGGCAACTGCAAAGTGTGTGTCTAGTATTCAGAACACCACCAACAGAGCTTTCTTGATTGGCTGTCAGTGATGTCACACCCACTTGTATTAAATTGCATGAAGTATATTGTTTAAGTTTCTCTTTATTTCTCAGTAAAAAGATTATTAAAGTTCTGGAGATTAAAACTAAACCATTTTAAAATAAAGCTATGTTCCATTGTACTGTACCTTTGATTATTTGTATTTGTTGTTGTCTAGTTTTGTCCTGTATGTAAACACTAAAATCCCCCCATTCCAGAAGGATAACTTGGAACACTTTTCCTTCTCTGGGATATAGTTCACAGTGTTTGCTTTCTCCTTGCCTGTGAAAGGTGGCTGTAACCATGCGTTGCAAATCCTATCTCATTTATTTTTGTGCATCACCATGTGGTGTTCTCTATCCTGTTGGAATGAAAGTATTTATTACTCTCCTTTATCTTATGATATCTGCAGGTTTGTAGACAGTGGAGAGATGGCAGAATCCTTCCCTTATCGAACAAAAGCCCTGTTTGCTTTTGAGGAGATTGATGGTGTAGACTTGTGCTTCTTCGGCATGCACGTACAGGAGTATGGCTCAGATTGTCCCCCGCCTAATCAGAGGTGAGGAGCTGCAGTGCCAGTCAAGCAAAGTTAAATTCATCTTTGCTCAGAAGTCCCAGGAGGGTGAACCTTCTGAAGTCCCAGATTTAAAACTTTAATTCAGCATAATTAAATTTTGTTATTCATACTTTTATATCCCAACACAAAACAGTTACAGCAGTGAGAATGTTATAGTAATGGGTTGAAGACAGGCAGGGAACACAGTGGGAATCCAGTTGTGGTCCTGCAGCAGGAGAGAGATTTTTGGGGTCCAGTTTGCAAAGAAACAGAGTCAGTGAGGAAGAGGGAGCAGGCTGTTCCAGACGGAGGAGAGGTCAGATTTTGCACCGCAGGAGTGAAGTAAAAGAAGAAGAGTTCCTGGAGGTAGATGGGACCCATAGCCTTTGAAGACAGTGGCTTGTGTTAAGTAATTCAGGGATGGAAAATACCATGGATGAGTGTATATATGAATGCTGTGAAACATTTCTGGCCTTCTGTTCTGTGGTATCATGTATCCTTTTCTCCTTTGTCTAGGCGAGTATACATATCTTACCTCGACAGTGTTCATTTCTTCCGCCCGAAATGCTTGAGGACTGCTGTCTATCATGAAATATTAATTGGGTACCTAGAATATGTCAAGAAATTAGGGTAAGCCTTTAATCCTTCCTATTTTACAGAACCCAGTAGTGTGTTAGGCACCTCGCAATGTGGGTAGAATTATGTGGACCCTGAAGAGCTTGCTATCTAATTTCAGTGGCAGAATGGAACAAAACAGTGGGACAGGTTTAGGGGGAGGAGGAAGGGGATATGAGACTGCAGCAGAATTGTGTGGTTTCTTAGCAGAGACTTGTGGAGCAGTTTTTTTTTTAAAGGTATAAAAGATCTTGGAAGCACGTCCCATGTATTCTGCTATGTTCCCACCATGAAATTTCCTTCTCAGTATCTGTAAAACTGCTGTATGGAGCTCAGTCCACACCTTTACTTAGTGCTGCTTTCTGTGCTTTTGGGTGATGTCAGGTGCTTGCCTTCCTGGCATGAAGGGGGAGATTTCTGCTAGCTAAGCTTCCTAGAGTGGGGTGGGGGATCTGCAGAGGCTGTTCTCACTAAAGCAAGGATAGGTACTTATAACTGGAATTCTGAGTAAATTGTCTACTCTTCCCTGTTTTTTGGCATCTTTCAAATTACTAAAAAGGAAAGGAACTGAGGGCAAATTTGGCTTTGTGGTCCTATACTCTTTCACAGTTACTATTTTTTAGATGGTTTCAGGCTTCATGTTACTGAAACACATTCTTCCCAGGAGCTACAGAGGAAATATACTTGGAGAATTCCCAGGTATAGGGGAATTTCTTTTCTTTAATTGGCCTTGTAGACAGAGGAGAAGGAGTCAGTGGTGGGTAAAATAAAGTAGGTTTCAGAAGACAAGTTAGTTTTTGGAATCTCATCTGCTGGTAAATAGCTCATCTGTCTTGTTTGGGAAAGAAAATCCTGGCTCCTGGTGCTGAAATGTTATCTGTGGTCTCTATTTCCTTGCTCTGAGAATATACACTCTTATCTAATTGTAATGCAGTTGGGGGATGACAGGTGCAAGTGTGTCAGATTTTAATGATTTTACCAGGAAATTGGAAAAAATGCCTTACCTACAATAGTATTACTTGGTTGCTGCAGAGTAGGGGTGTGCATTAATTAGTAGAAATAGGCTGTAAAAATATGCATCCCTATATTGTATGCACATACCAACCAGAATACAACTCAGTGTTTTTGTTAATGGTACCCATTGCATATATATAGCTATAGCTCTAGAATTTAGATCAAGAGGACGATTGCAGTAATTGTCCATCTTCTAAATACCAGCAGACTTTGTGCTGGCTCCACCTTGTGGTTAAAAGTAATAGAAGACCCTAGTGATAAACATCAACATCTGATGTATTGTTTTTTACAATGGCAGATACACAACTGGACATATTTGGGCCTGCCCACCTAGTGAAGGAGATGACTATATTTTTCATTGCCATCCTCCTGACCAGAAGATACCCAAACCCAAGCGACTGCAAGAGTGGTACAAAAAGATGCTGGACAAATCTGTTTCGGAGCGTATTGTCCATGACTACAAGGTTAGCAAAATATAAATTAGATGCCATAGAATTTCATGAGTAATCTGTTTTGGTTCTCTCTCTACCACTTGCCTTGCAATTCAAAGAAACTTGTAAGGCATTAACTTGTGTTTTAGAACTGGATTGAGTACCTAGCAGTCTGGGGTTAAAATACATAAATCCTATCTACACCACACAATTTTTAAAGCTAATTTAGCAAAAGAGGTCTAAGGTAACGTCACACCCTCATTTCTCCCAAAGAAATAGAAGAGTAAAGCTACAGGCCATGGGAATACTTGGTAAGGACAGCCAATGTGGGATTGTCACTATGAAAAACAGAGTTAATCTTTTATGGATATCACTTAGTGATTTAAAAAAAAATCATATTCAAGGTTGGGCTGCTGATGCAGTTAGAAGGACCTAAAGCATACCGGGTTATGTCTGTTGACTTCCGATCAAGGGCTGTAGAAAGTGTTGTAATATTGGTGTTCTGTATAATAAATGTGGGGCTTAGAGTGGGTGGCTGGCAGTCTGAGCTATTAATGGGTTTTTCCCTTGTGGGGACTAAATGCCTGAATCACGGGCCCAAACTGGGATATTGTCCATAATTGAAGCACCACTAAATGTCTTAGGTTTTTTGGACGCTGTATTCTTGTGGTTTTTGTGGTCTCTTGTAGAAGAGGGTGTCGTGGTTCATTTACTTAGTTATGATAGCTGTAACCAAGCATGTGTTTTTGTAGGATATTTTTAAGCAGGCAACAGAAGATCGTCTAACAAGTGCAAAAGAGCTGCCTTACTTTGAAGGGGACTTCTGGCCCAACGTGCTGGAGGAGAGCATTAAGGAACTAGAACAAGAGGAGGAAGAGCGGAAGAGAGAAGAGAACACTAGTAATGAGAGCACGGATGTAAGGAGACTCCTGTTATCCAACTATTCATGATATTTCTCCATCTTTTCTTAAACCTTCATTTAGTTTCCCTTGTTCTCTAGTGCAGAATTAAATGTTGCCAAGGCTTAGAGCTTCCTTTTGGGGCAATAACTATCTTTAGGTTTATCTAAAATGCATGTTTATTTTGAGATTCAACTCTCACACTTTCCTGGATGGTGCCCATTTCCTGTTCTGTTTCCCTACCTGTAAGTTGAATTCTTGCTATCATTCTGCTTAATTGGGAGCCAAAAATTATTGTATGAGAGCCTTAGAAACCATTCTCAGCAAGATCATCTTCAGATTCAGATGGACACATTGTGGCACTGGACTTTAGCCTTGGTTTATCTTAGTTGCTATAAGAGTGCTGTGTATTGCAGAACAAGCGCAATAGTGAGTCCATGACTGACATTTTTCATAGATTGCAAGGCCAGAAGGGATGACTGTGATCATCTAGTCTGACCTCCTGTGTAACCCAGGCCATAGAACTTCCCCAAAATAATTCCTAGAGTAGATCTTTTAGAAGAATATCCAATCTTGATTTAAAAATGGTCAGTGATGGAGAATCCACCACAATCCTTGGTAAATTGTTCCAATGGTTTTGACTCAGACTGTTAAAAATGTATGCCTTATTTCAAGTCTGAATTTGTCTGGCTACAACTTCCAGACATTGGCTCATGTAATACCTTCCTCTGCAAGAGCGAAGAGCCCATTATTAAATATTTGTTTCCCATGTAAATACTTATAGACTGTAATCAAAGTCGCCCCTTAACCTTTTTCTTTGTTAAGCTAAATAGATTGAGCTCCTTGAGTCTATCACTATATAAGGCATGTTTTCTAATCCTTTAATCATTCTCGTGGCTCTTCTCTGAACCCTCTCCAATTTATCAAGATTCTTCTTGAATTGTGGACATCAGAACTGGACACAGTATTCCAGCAGCAGTCGCACCCAGTGCCAAATACAGAGGTAAAATAACCTCTCTACTCCTACTCAAGATTCCCCTATTTATGCATCCCAGGGTCGCATTTGCTCTTTTGGCCGCAGCATTGCACTGGGAGCTCATGTTCATTATCCACCATGACCCTCAAATCTTTTTCAGTCATTGCTGCCCAGGATAGTCCCCGCAATCCTTTAAATATGGCCTACATTCTTTGTTCCTAGATGTTTACATTTACATTTAGCCATATTAAAATGCATATTGTTTGCGTGTGCCCAGTTTACCAAGTGATCCAGATTGCTTTGAATCAGTGACTTGTCCCCAGTTTTTGTCCTCTGCAAATTTTATCTGTGGTGATTTCATATTTTCTTCCAGGTCATTAATAAAAATGCAAAATAGCATAGGGCCAATAACCAGTCCCTGCAGGATGCCCCTGGAAACACACAAGCTCTATGATGTTTCCCTGTTTATAGTTATATATGGAGATATGTCATTTAACCAGTTTTTAATTAATTTAATGCGTGCCATGTTAATTTGTCATTGTAGTTCTTCAATCAGAATGTCACGTTACAAAGTCAAATGCCTTGCAAAAGTTAAAGCATATTACGTACACTATTATCTTTATCAACCAAACTTGTAATCTCATAAAAATATAGAGTTTGACAGGATCTGTTTTCCATAAACCTATGTTGATTTGGATTTATTACCTTACTCTCCTTTAATTCTTTATTGAGTTCCATATTGGTTGCTCCATTATCTTGCCCAAGATTAATGTCAGCCTGACAGACCTATAATTACCAGGATCATCCTGTTTACCCTTCTTAAAAATTGGCACATTAGCTTTCTTCCAGTATTCTGGAACTTCCTCAGTGCTCCAGCACTTATTGAAGAACATCATTAATGAACCATCAAGCCCCTCAGATAGCTCTTTTAAAACTCTTGGATGCAAGTTATCTGGACCTGCTGATTTAAAATTTTCTCACTTCAGTAGCTCCTGTTTAACATTCTCCAGAGGAATGGAAAGAGTGTTATCACCATATCTGGTTTTCCCCAAATACAGAATGAAAATATTTATTGAACACTTTTTTTGCCTCTTCTGCATTATTGATGATTCTACCATTTCCATCTAGTAATGGACCAATACCATTGTCAGGATTTTTTGTTCCTAGAACATTTTTAAACGACTTATCCTTAATTTTGCTAGCCATAGATTTCTCCTTTTACTTCCCTTATCAATTTTCTACCATTCCTAACTTCTGATATATATTCATTAGTATCAACTTCCCCTTTCTTCTATTTGGTATATATTATTTTTACACCTGCCTTCTCTTCCCCTCTCAATCGGGTTGTTTTTTAACCAGTATAGCCGTGTTCCTTGATTTGTGGAATTGTGACTTTGTAGGCATCTAGTCAGGTGTTAAATAATTCCCAACTGTCATTCATGTTTTCAGATTAATTTCTTCCTCCCAGCTGAGTTGGCTCATAATTTTGTTTAGCTTTGTGAAATCAGCACTATTAAAACACTAAGTTATATATATTACTGATCTGGCCTTTATTCTGCTTGCACATTATAAATGTGAGCAGGTCATGATCCCTTGTATCTAAGCTACCGTTATTTTTTAGTTCTGTGATCAGTTCCTCTTTCTCTGTTAAGATGAGGTCTAATAAAGAATTCCCCCATGTTGACTTGCAACAGTTGGAGTTTGGAAATTGTTGTCTGTCATGTTTAGAAATTCCAAGGATGTTTTTAGTACTGGCAGCATGAGACCACAAGCATATGACCCTAAATTTAAGACCCCCCAAGATCATGCAGCTTTTTTCTCCTACACATTGTAGAGAGGTGCATAAGGAGGCAGTCGTCTGTTCCCTACTGTGATTTGGTAGTCTGTCACAGATATCAGCTGATGCACCACTTGTGCTTTATCTGTTAGGATATTGATCCATAAGCAGTCAGGATAATTTTTTTCTGGTTATGAGTGATTCAGTAACAGGTAATGCTGTTTTCTACATGGGGCGCCCCTCCCTCTCCCCTTTTGCTCGCTCAATATTTCCTGAATAGGTTATAACCATTAATTTTAATATTCTAATTGTAAATTTCTGCAGTTAGGAACTCTTTCAATCTCTTTAATGAAGCTGGTCTAAAAGTTGAGAACCAACGGGTAATTGGGGGAGGTGGTCAAGGTTTTAGCTTGACCAGCTAATATCCACTCAGGTCCTCAAGGATTCTGGATCCTTGTTTCTTTTTTAAACAAATGACTGCATGAATTTTATAAATTTTATTAAAATCAAGGAAGGTCATCACTAAAACTAAATTGCTATTAGCCATACAAAACTAAACTAAGGATAAAGCAATACAACTATCAAATCAGGATCAATCAAGGCTAAATCAACAAGTTAGTCAGTGGGTTTGAATTAAATGATCAAATTAGTCAATCAGATTAATTCAACAAATAATTAGTCCTTATAAATCAGAAGAAGGGATCTAAGGAAGTGGCCCAACTAAAAATTTTACCAAGGTCAATCAGTCTGAACTTGGGCTGGTTAAATATTTGACACTGAAACCAAACTGTCTAATTTCTGAACTACAACCAAATTGAAGCTTCTTCCTTAGATTTCAGATTTTATGTGGTGGCTAACATACCCTCTTTCTCTCCTCCTCTCTTTCCCCCCTCCCCCCACCCCACCTCCCCCCAAAAAAATTAAAATACAGGTCTCTACAGGATACTTTGATAAGCAGAAGTCAGACAACTCTTATAGTTTACATATCCCAGTTTACAGCCTTAAGTTGCTTAGGACTTAGAAGACAGAAGTTGCTTTAATGAGTATTTTTGAGACTTTGTTGTAGGGTTATTTAAGCCTGAGGAACTTACTTTCTGGCAGCTTTCCAGGGTGAACCTTACTGGTGCTCATGTACTCATACATTTTTATGCCCTAAAATTAAAGAATAAAAAGGCTGGGATGTCTCCTAGCTAATACAAACAAAAGGCTTTTTCACATGCAGGCAGACTGGCCAAAGCCTAGCATAGCCTGTTTGTTGATGATGTGACTTCCTCTGCCAGAGGTGATCAGTCTTGGGGTTCTAGAGCTTTAATCTTCCATCAGGTGGCTCACTGATCCAAAAGGCAGGGCTTCTCAGTCTTACCTTTAGTTCTTATGGTATGCCTATGCTGCCTTTCAACGCCTTCCTTCAAGGCCTTTGGACAAATCTGATGTAAGTCTTACCTTGGAGCCATGCAGCTTGATCTGATTGTGTTTGTTAGGTCATCTTTTAGCTAGCATCACATTTCAGGGAGGGCGGGGGGACATCCTACTTAAACCAGCACTTTTAAAAAATACTTCGTGTTTGCATGCCAGGGAACATTCAGGGACCACAAAAAATACTAAATATATAACACATCACTTCTGAGGAAGCAGACATGGCCTTGTCCAGGTGAAAGGGTCTTGAGATGGCATTATGCCATCACTTTATGGAAAGTTCAGCACAAAGTGTATGTGTGTGTGTGTGTGTATATATATATATGTATATGTATGTGTGTATATATATGTATGTATATAAAAAAAAAGGTGCTAGCCACAACCAACCACTCAATATTCATCCATCAGGAAAATAAGTGTGAGCATCTTAGGACCTGATGTCACCGTTCTTCTTGCAAACGACAATTTAGTAATCTGTATTTAGAAACTGAGACACAGAGATCAAAATGGCTTCTCTTTGGAAATTTTCACCTTGATAGAAAGTTATGTTAAAACTTACCAGAATAAAGCTTAATGTCTGTATCCCCATGTACCCCATTTCTCCCTCAAAGTACATAAAAGGTTTCTACAAAAGGGACTAGAAGGCATGACTGAACTCTGGTGAGCAATGATCACACTAGTTTAGAAATGAAACTGACTTTTCTCTGTTTCAATTGAAATTGTCACCCCTTCCCGTTACCATTCTCCTTACATACACATTTTAATCAAGATCAAAATGGGAGTAAAACCCTTTTTTTGGACATAAAGGTACAGCTTGGTATATGCCCCTGTTGGAGGCAATGTAGAGAGGAGTTAAGCTGGAATAAGTGGTTTTGGGGGGGCTGTGTTGGTGTGAAGGTAGCAGAAATGAGACCTATAAAGTCACTTGGACTGTCTGTTCCTTCCCCTGATCTCTGGACAGTGCACTATCATTCCTTATGTGTTATTCAGTGACTTCTCCAGCTTTAAATATGTCAAGGTTGTTGCTATATTCTGTGGCAATGATTCCACAGGCTAATAGAGCTCACCATTAGAGAACCTATTTCTAATTGCCAGTCTTTGATGAATTTATCCCTTTTCTCTGTTTACACCTTAAGTCCAACCTAAACAATATCTCTTTTGGGTGTTTACACTCTTCAGATACTTTTTTAGATGGTTATATTGCCACTCTGGCATCTTTGGAGTGACTCTAATCAAATTAATTCAGACTCCCAGGACACTTGGTAAGAACATTTTTCTAGCTTCATAGTAAATGATTGTGAAAGCTTTTATAGTTCTCATGTGACTGAAGGTGCTAGCCTATTAAAGTGCTTTAAATTTTGATATACTGTCTTTTTAAATAATTGTCAGAGGCACCTAGGTACCTCTTACTATTCTACAAATTCAAAGTTATTGGCTTCTCCGGCAGGTGAGTAAGGGAGACAGCAAAAATGCCAAAAAGAAGAATAACAAGAAGACAAGTAAAAACAAGAGCAGTTTGAGTCGTGGCAATAAGAAGAAGCCTGGTATGCCCAACGTCTCCAATGATCTCTCCCAGAAGCTGTATGCCACTATGGAGAAGCACAAAGAGGTAAAAGCTGATGGATTGAGAAGTATCTACTGGGTTTGAGTGTCTAAGTAGACAAAACTTGAATATAGAATTTAGCAAGAGAGTATGTATTTGTAGATGGAATTTTTCCCCATCAGGGCTATAGGAATAAATACTGATCACAGCCGTGTGTAGAGAACTTTCATAAGTTTAAAGTCTTTGATCTGCCAGACTGGACCATTGATCCATTTAGTTCAGTGATCAGTATGTGCATCAGAGGAAAGTGAGGGGGGAAAACTCATACTACACCTGGTGAATTATCACTGTTGTTTGCGCAGAAGTGGAAATTCCTTCCTGGCCCATGCAATAATCAGTTTGATATGAAGCCACCCCATCCATCACAGCATGCTACATCAGCAGCCCTGAATGGCATGTGCTATGTAGCTATGACTGGTAGCCAAAGTCTCTTGGTCGTTGGCTGATATTAATGTCTGCTTTACTTTGCAGGTCTTCTTTGTGATCCGTCTCATCGCTGGCCCTGCAGCCAACTCCCTGCCTCCCATTATTGAGCCTGACCCACTCATTCCATGTGACTTGATGGATGGGCGTGATGCCTTCCTCACCCTTGCTAGAGACAAACACCTGGAGTTCTCTTCACTACGAAGAGCTCAATGGTCAACCATGTGCATGCTGGTGGAGCTGCATACCCAGAGCCAGGACCGCTTTGTTTACACCTGTAATGAGTGCAAGCATCATGTAGAGACCAGATGGCACTGCACTGTCTGTGAGGTATGACTGATCACATTTCTTTTCCCCACTAGCTCTGGGAACCAAGGTTAAGGAGTCTCTTTATCCAAAGTATCTTCTAAACGTACATTCATAGCAACATCTGTCCAGTATACATTGTGATAGTTGGGAATGCGGGAGAACCTACCCGCCCCCTAAACAGGCACTGCTAGTTATCTACTGCTCAGTGCCATTGCATTTTGCTTGAACACTTAATCCTAGAGAGATTTGGATTTCCCAGTGTAAAGGTTCAGAAAACTACTTCAGCTAAATGCCATTAATATAGATAATTTTAAGCTGCTTCTGCTTAAGCAGTTGACTGGGAAATGTGGTCAGCACTTGACACCTCCCACCCACTTCAGGCTTCAGTTTGCTCCTCAAGTTTTTTTGAAGCAGGGTTTCTGTCTCTGAAATTTCTCCCTTCTTGATCTTAAAACCTCAGAAGTGGGAGGTTGCTGTATGTCTGAAATTGAGAGGGGTGAAGGGAGTTCCTCCAATGATTACTGGTTTTAAGGTCTTCCAGGCTTTATTTTAGTTGCCATATTACTTAGAAGTGTGCTTAAAGGCAAACAAATCCCTGGTTTTTAATAGCACTACTTTACATTACTGAAGTAACATATGGATGACCCTCTCGCTCTAACACTGATGCTCTGCACTCCAGAACAAAGGGCTAACCCATATTATTGTGGGCAGAGTGGCAACAGAATGTCTTGAAATGGACTTGAGAAATTTCCTTAACATCTACTTGTCTGCAGACTGTGTTAGCCTGAGTGAAAAGTAGCTGTGCTGCTGCCCCACAAAAGCCACAACTACCTTAAACCATACCTATTTAATTTAAATCTTCACTCTGCCACCAGTAAATTAATTGTGCCCTAGATTCAATTCTGAGAACCTGCCAGTAAAATTTGACACTCTGCCTCTCATATACACCTAAATCAGTAATTTCTGGGTTCTCTTCCAGTTAGAGAATTCTGGGAGCTTGCTTTCTTCCCAGAACTAGTGAATACTGTCTGCTGCTGTCCTCAGAATTTCAAAGCTCATCTGTCTCCTCTCTGTTCTCTGTGTGGCCCCTCTGCATGTTGCTTCCCTTCCTCACTGGGAAAAGCAACCTGCTCTCCCCCCCTCTCCTTCTTAAAGTGGCACCTGTGACACTAGGTCCCTACTCTTTTGAAGAAGAGCAAGCAGATGAGTGGCTACTCTGTTCCATGAGGTCCTCCTTCCCTCCAGGGGAAGGAGCCAATGGTTCCCTGACCTATTTGATCTGGTAAAATTTCTACTGGGCCAGGGCAAACAATTTTTTAAGCCCTGGCTATTGGTCTGTATAAATGTCAGATACTCTCTTGCCCACACCCTTTTGATTGTTAGTAGTTTGGACTTCTGCCAGTACCTGGGCACAGAGGGCATCATAAATTACCTGGAAGGAAAGCACAAAATCATTAGTGATGAAGTTTTCAGGTGACCCAAAGATTGGGAGTGTGGTAAACACTAGCCAGCACAGATTTCTGATAGAGCTATCTGAATCATTTAGTAAAGTGGGCACAAATAAATTGTTTAATATGGCCAAATGTAAAGTTGTACATTTAGTAACAAAGAATATAGGCCATATTTACAGGATAGGGCATTGTGTCCTGGGAAGCAGTCACTCTGAAAAAGATTTGGGTGTCGTGGTGGATAATCCCTTGCAACACTGTGGCCAAAAGAGCTAGTGTGATCCTTGGATGTATAAACGGGAATATCACATAAGCGGAGGAAGGTTGTATTCTCTTTGGCACTGGTGTGGCTGCTGCTGGACTATTGTATTCAGTTCTACTGTCCACAATTCAAGAAGGATGGCGATAAATTGGAGAGGGTGCAGAGAAGAGCCACAAGAATGAGTAAAAGAGGGGAAAACATGCTTTCAGGCAACTCATTCTATTTAGCTTAACAAAGAGATGGTTAAGCAGCGTCTTGATCAGTCTGAAGCTGCCTATGTGGAGAACAGAAGTGTGATAACGGCTCTTCAGTCTAGCAGAAAAAAGTATAACAAGCTCCAATGCCTGGAAGTTGAAGTTAGACAAATTTACACTAGAAATAAGATGCAAATGTAAGTGACAGTAATTAATCATTGGAACAGCTTAGCGAAGGTTGTGATGTATTCTCCATCACTGGAAACTTAAGTCAAAACTGGATGTTTTTCTAAAAGCGATGGTCTAGTTCAAATGGACGTAAATACAGGGAAGTCCTGAGCTCAACAGGAGGTCAGACTAGGTGATCACAATGGTCCCTTCTGGCTTTATAATCAACAAAAAGACCAATTTCCCTCATCACACAACCACAATTCATCTGGGCCAGTTGGGGTCCCTTGTTGGTGCCGACACTGTTTGTATATTTGTTGTGCCAGGTTATGTAAACAGATGTTTAATTTTTTTCTTTTCTCTGTTTTCAGGATTACGATCTGTGCATCACCTGTTATAACACTAAAAACCATGACCACAAGATGGAGAAATTGGGTCTTGGCTTAGACGATGAGAGCAACAACCAGCAGACTGCAACCACCCAGAGCCCTGGTGACTCTCGCCGCCTGAGCATCCAGCGCTGTATCCAGTCCCTTGTCCATGCCTGCCAGTGTCGTAATGCCAACTGCTCACTGCCGTCCTGCCAGAAGATGAAGCGGGTTGTCCAACACACCAAAGGCTGCAAGCGCAAGACCAATGGAGGGTGCCCTATTTGCAAACAACTCATTGCTCTTTGCTGTTACCATGCAAAGCACTGCCAGGAGAACAAGTGCCCAGTGCCCTTCTGCCTCAACATTAAACACAAGCTCCGTCAACAGCAACTTCAGCACCGTCTGCAGCAGGCCCAGATGCTCCGAAGGAGGATGGCGAGCATGCAGAGGACCGGTGTGGTAGGTCAGCAGCAAGGATTGCCGTCACCGACGCCAGCCACACCAACTACTCCGACAGGCCAGCAGCCCCCAACACCACAGACCCCACAACCCCAGCCACCACCCCAGCCTCCCTCACAACCCCAACCTGCACCTCCCAATACTATGCCACCCTACACCATGCCAAGAACTCAGCCCCCTGGGGCTGTGTCCCAGGGCAAGGTGGGTGGCCAGGTAACTCCTCCAACTCCACCTCAAACTGTTCAGCCACCAGTCCAGGGCCCTCCTCCAGCAGCAGTGGAAATGGCCATGCAGATCCAGCGGGCAGCAGAGACTCAGCGTCAGATGGCACAAGTTCAAATTTTCCAAAGGCCAATCCAGCACCAGATGCCCCAACTGAATCCAATGCCACCGATGGGGATGAACCCTCCCCAGATGGCCAGGGGGCCTGGCGGCCACATAGATCAAGGGATGGGGCCAGCAGGCATCCAGCAGCAGCCGCCATGGGCCCAAGGTGGGTTACCCCAATCTCAGCAGCTCCAGCCAGGAATGCCGAGACCATCCATGATGTCAGTAGCCCAGCCAGGGCAGCCTATGAACATGGCACCTCAGCCAGGAATGGGTCAGGTTCCTGGTGCGGCTCAGCCAAAGCAAGGATCTCTGCCCCAGGCAGCCTTACAGAACTTACTGCGGACTCTCAGGTCTCCCAGCTCCCCCATGCAGCAGCAGCAGGTGCTTAACATCCTCCACTCTAATCCTCAGCTGCTGGCTGCTTTCATCAAGCAGAGGGCCGCCAAGTACGCAGTGTCTCAGAATCCACAAGGCATGCCAGGGCAGCCTGGCATGCCACAGGGTCAGCCAGGGCTTCAGCCACAGCCAGCCATGCAAGGACAGCCAGGGGGGGTGCACCCAAACCCAGCCATGCAAAACATGAGCCCCATGCAAGCTGGGGTCCAAAGGCCCAGCATGCCGCAGCAGCCACAGCAGCAACAGCCGCAGCAGGCCATGGGTGGGATGAATCCTCAGGCGCAGCCGATGAACATGAATCACTCGGGGATGTCTCCGCAATTCCGGGATCTTTTAATGAGGCGGCAGCAGCAGATGATTGAGCAGCAGCGCCATCAGCAGCAGCAGCAGCAGCAGCAGCAAGGAGCAGGCCCAGGGCTTGGGCCTGGGATGGCCAACCATAATCAGTTTCAGCAGCCCCAGGGTGTCGGTTACCCCCAGCAGCAGCAGCAAAGGATGCAGCATCATATGCAACAGATGCAGCAAGGAACTATGGGACAAATGAGCCAGCTTCCACAGGCCATGAGTGCAGAGACAGGAGCCAGTTTACAGCAGGCTTTCCAGCAGAGGCTACTTCAGCAGCAAATGGGGTCCCCAGCTCAGCCCAACCCTATGAGTCCCCAGCAGCACATGCTCCCCAGTCAGGCCCAGTCCCCACACTTACAGGGCCAGCAGATCCCTCCATCGCTCACCAATCAAGTGCGTTCTCCACAGCCCTCACCACGACCCCAGTCCCAGCCCCCCCATTCCAGTCCTTCCCCTCGGATGCAACCTCAGCCTTCTCCACACCATGTCTCCCCGCAGACCAGCTCCCCACATCCAGGACTGGTAGCTGCCCAGGCTAACCCCATGGATCAGGGGCACTTTGCTAGCCCGGACCAGAGTGCAATGCTTTCTCAGCTTGCTGGCAATCCAGGCATGGCAGGCCTCCATGGTACAAGCGCCACGGAACTGGGGCTCAGCTCTGATAACTCGGACTTGAATTCAAACCTTTCACAGAGTACACTAGACATACACTAGACACGTAGCATTTTGGGAGCAAAAAAACTTATTTTCTCAAGACTTTTTGTACTGAAGACAAATTTTTTTGAATCTTTCTTAGCTAAAACAACATTTTTCCCTGGAACACATCCGAACTCTGCAGCAGTAGTTTGCGGTTTTAAAAACAAGAAACCAACAAAATGAACCTATGGACAATAGAATACAAAGAATATATTTTTGTTATGGCTGGGATCATAACCAGTCCTTTTTCTTGTTTTTCCTCGCATGCGTGCGTTGGGAGGGGGGGGGGGGAAGAGGGTGGTCTTTTGGCTGCTGACCAAATGGCTCCCTTCTCAGACCTCCAATAGATTTTTTTCTTTTTTAAATTAATGAAAATATGTAATATTGATAGTTATTATTTACTGAGGCAGATGGTTAACATTTTCCCTATTCTGGTTTTTCCTCATGTCACTGCAAAAAACCCACAGGAGAACATTTCCTAAAACCGGAGGACAAAAGGGGTTAATGTTGCTTTAAAAATACATTACATATATATATATAAAAATATATATTAAAAATAAATACCAGTTTTTTCCTCTTTGGTTGGAAAGATGTCAATTCTTTGGGAAAAAAAGTGTAAAAATATTAAATAACCCAGTCCCCTCCTGAAGTCTACTTTTGTCCTCCAAGAATTTTCTATACAAGAGTCTGAGAAAAAAACGTCAAGTATTAAAATAATTTGTACATGTAGAGAAGACAACATTTTTGCAAATACACAGGGGCAGCTGCCAAATGGATGTAGTATATATATTGTGGTTTCTGTTTTCTTGAAAGAATTTTTTTGTTATTTTTACATCTAACAAAGGAAAAAAAATAAAAAAGAGGGTAAGAAACAATTCCGAGGGGATGATTTTAACCTGAGAAAAGTCCCTGGGGTTTCTTCTTTACACTTGCTTTCTCTCGCTCTCTCTCTCCCGCTCTCTCTCTCTCTCCCCCCCCCCTTTTCCCGCCCTCTTCCACTTTCTGTAAAACTTGAAAATAGAAAGCAAAAAACCCTCAAATGTTGTAAATCATGCAATTAAAGTTGATTACTTATAAATATGAACTTTCGATCACTGTATAGACTGTTAAAATTGATTTCTTATTACCTATTGTTAAATAAACTGTGTGAGACAGACACAGCCTGCTTTTTACTGTTTCCGTTCTCCTGTCCCCCACTTGAGGTACTTGTTTTTAAAGTGGTGAGGACAGCAGAGTACATGCTACTTAAATTTTTGGTGGTCAGAATTTGGAGAATTATTTAATGTACACTAGTTTGTTTTTGCCATTTTTTAAAAAGCAAACTTAAAATACGGGGTTATGTTATAATTAGCATTAGAAATGGACATTTTGATATGACTAATTGCATCTGCTTGCTGTGTAATTTACCAAAAAGTAAGGCATGGTCCGTCTGTCATCGTTGTGTCGTCGTCGTGTCTGGTCCCGTTCTCCCCTCCCTTCCCCCCCGCCTTACACAACTCCCATGCCAGCCTGTTTGACTAGGTTGTATCTTGAGTTCCAAGGGCCACACCTTAATACAAAACCCAAACTTCTGCTTGGGTGATACAAAACTGAAAGACCGCACTCCTGTAAGGTTACCCAGTAGAGCTTTTCGTGCCAACTGTGTAACTATATTGGAGCTGGGTGTGTGATTTGCAGCTTGTGTAGATGTACCTGTGCTACCCCTGCTTAAGCTAGTACAGTCAAAATAGCAGTGTAGCCAGAGTAGCACAGGCAGCGGCTCGGGCTGGCTGCCCAAGTACATAGCTAGGGAATCCTAGTGCGGATGTCTTTAGGGTGGCTAGTCTGAACAGCCACCCATTCCATCCTGGCTACGTGATCTTTAGCATGCTAGTGCAAGTACAGCTATCTTGAGTTGGGCATCACAAACCCAGCTTCAAGTGCAGATGTAGCCTGTGGGTCTAACTGGAGAAATAAGGTGCTGTGGGTATTGAGTTGAGAGAAGACTGAAAGAATTAACTTTGCAACTAGCTAGTGGAAGGCAGGGGAATAGGATGGTATTTAGACATTTCAAATATTTTCAAGAAGGAAGAGAAATGTAATGTAGAAATAAAGGAATATAACTTGGGCTTAAAAAAAATAGACCCACTCGGTAGAAACTACATGAAAGCCTGGGGGAGCCCTCGTTGAGGGTGCAGGGAAAGCATTCCATTGAGAAGCTTGGCATTCTCCTTCAAGTATTAATACAGATCACTACTCCTGAATTGCATCTACACACTCCACATCAAGCCCAGAATTCTCCAATCCATTCATGCAGGCTTTGTTATGCTATGGAAAGGTCCAGGGCAAATTGGAAGGAACTAGGCGCTATACATCACAAACACCAGAGCAGTGATTTTGAACTCACCCGTCAGCCTCTAACCACAAGGTCCATTTTGCTTCTTCCTCCAGCTAAGCCAGTTCCACTGTAGATAAACTCAGCTTAGTGTAAATTCATATTTCTTTATTAGGAACTTTGGTTCCAGGAACTATTTTGCCTGATCCCAACCTTCTTCCAAGGACGATGGCTCTGGCAAAAGTGTAAGGAATGCCCATGTTCTAACCTTAGGTTTCCATTCTGTCCCTTGGGGCCCCATGCCTTAGAGGCTTGAGTGAATGCTGATTGCTTAGCCCATCCTAAACCTGCCCTATATTGACACTGGATGTGCAATGATCAGCCATCTCTAATCTGATCCATGCTGAGGGAGGATTTGAAGGCCCCAAGAGTTTAAGGATAGACTGGCCTCTCCTTCAAAATCCCAACCTCAGGTGGTCACTGGCATGGTGGTCATCTTCAGATCCCAAGGATCCACGCTGTTCCACAGGGAAAGACCCAGAGCCTCCAAAACAGGGCCTTTGGGGGCCAGTGATCCCTGTTTTTCCATGTGGCTTCCTGCAACAAGACCAGCTGAGCCAGGGTGCCTTGTTCTGTAGCCCTTGAGGGTGCAGTACTTTGATAAATATTTGCAGCAACACCAAGTATCCTTTTCAATCCAAGGTAACAATTTTAGTCCCCTGGTATTCAGCATCTGAAAGTCATTAGGCCAGCATCAATAAGCAAAGGTTAAGATAATTCAGATTGGCCAGTGCCAGGGCTCCCTCAGCCATGCTGCTGTAGGACCCAGCTTGGCTTTCTTTTTGTCCCCATCCCAGGGAAAAGCTCAGCTCTTAACCTAGCCATGTCGTACCTTTCTCTTTTGCTCTCCAGCTTGGGACCAGTTTCCCTGCAGGGGAGTGGGGGAAGGTTGGTCACTAAGTTTAAACACCCTGGCCATTGGGGTTTCTTTTGCCTCTTTGGGATCCTCTGTTCACAGGTGTGGACTTCATTTGGTTTAATTGTGCTGATCTCCAGCTCGACCCTGACAACATTCCAAAGCCATGCTCCTTCCCTTTGCACTTCATGCATAGCAATCCAAAGCCCAGTGAGAGACAGGTGTGCATAGAAATTTTAAATTATCAAAATTCTCACATTCATCAGTCACCAAGTGTCTGTAGGCAAAGGGGGCTTTAGCTTTACTGCCGTGCAGAATTGCACCACCTATCTCACTCCACCTCTTTTCTGGATTCTAATCCAGCATCAAGGTCCTATATTACTAAAGTAATGGCACAGGAGCCCTGGCAGATACTGCTGGAGAATTGGAAAACCCTGATTAAGAAAATCCTGTATTGCAGCAAGGGGGGTCAGCACCTGTCCTAGGCATGATGAACTGTAAAGAAATAGGGCTGGTCAGTAAACTCCCTAAAAGTTAATCTTTCAATGGTTGCAGCATGCTGTAATCCAGGGGAAGAAGTTGCAGTTTGTCCAGGCTAACCTCAGCATTTTGAAAGGGGCTATTTAACATCCCACCTCTGCATTCCCAGTGCTCATGAAATGCTTCTTCCTCATCTTAACCAAGCTGCTGGCCTCTGTTTTGAGCTCAGGGTGAATGTTCTGTCCCCTGCCTCTGAAGCCTGTGTTCCTTGTGGTGACAACATTGGTGAGGAGAGTCCCAGAGCTCCAGGCTGTAGTGACGAGCCCTGCTTACAGAGCGCTTCACAAAGATAATGGGGCTGCAGCTTCATGTTAAAAGTGGCCTCAGCCTTCAATTGGTGCAAGACCGATGCATTGTGGGATTGGTCAGGCTATAAAGGCTATGGTGCTAGGGGTGCCCTTTTAGTTACTCGCCTAATGGGACAAAATCCTTCATTAAAGGGCTCAGATAATCCTTGGTTTGGTCATGAGCAAACATATCCCAGGAGAGAGGATCTGTACGAGCCGATTTACATGAATTCTTCTGTATTACTTCCCCACACAAACTCCCTGCTATTCATCAGTTGCTGTGAAGACCAGGGACAGGGTCCTGTTGGAAATACTCTGAGGGGTATCCTCTCTACCAGCCTCATCAGCTGCTAAACTTTACTGATTGCTGGGAAAGGGTGGGGAGAATTTTCCTCTTTGACCTCCTGCTTTTTGCTTCATAACCCCTGTCATTGCTGTAGTTTGTTTGTTTGTTTTTTTAAAGTAAAAGGAGTTTGATGATGTTTCCTGTCTTCACAGAAATGGCTCTTTTTGGGGGGTTTCTTTTCTCAATCTCTGATATGACCACAACCACAGTAGCAACTCCAGGAACACGTCCTTCCCATTCCTGCACCTTTGAGCACTCAACAACCTACTTAAGTGGCCTGATTTTCAAACATGATGATCACTAAGTTCCTATATACCTAAAAACCATGACCCTGGTGCGTCCTTCCTGCTTTCTATTTATTCCAGAGGAGTTGAGCTACACATTTCATTAGTTTAGAAATAAAGCTGTTTATCAAGAAGCCATCTCCCCTATAATTTCTGAAACTATTTTGTAATATTTGTTGTTTGGACTCCGTTTAACATGATTTTCAGGACAATTTTTTTTTTAAACTTAGCTAACATGCCTTTGTGCTAACCTATAGACTCACCTGTGTTGACTATGTGCCCTAAATTAACCCTACACAGAGTATATACACACAACATCATACAATAACATGGCTTACTTCTCTACCAAGTGTGAGCCACTGATGTGTGATTCAGCAAGTACAAGTAATCTATAGGTGTAAGGGCCCTATATATGGCCAAAAAGACCTTTTCAAGAATCTTTTGCATCTTATCTGTCAGCTTTATAGATTTTGTAGCCTTAAAAAAAGAAAAAAAAAAAAAAGATCCATTGATCATCTAGTCTGATCCCCTGTATAATGCAGGTTAGAAGTTTTCACGCAACAATTCTGACCCCATGCAGTAACTTCTCTTTGAGGCAGAGACTAGAGAGAGTATGTGCACCAATCACGATTTAAAGATGTGCAGTTTAGCACTTTTACTGCACATTACAGAACAAGCCTCTCCAGGGCAGCCACGCCCAGGGGATTTGTTTGGCTTTCCAGGTTCTTACATTAGTAACTTGAAGGAGTGGGTGCCAGCGAGGCAAGCCTTGGCGTCTGGGTTTTGCTAGAAGGAAACGGGGACGATCTTTCTATTGTGTTAGCAGCTAGAGGTTCCCAGCGTGGATCAGGGCTCTACTGGGCTAGGAATGCAATGTGGTTTTTTAAAATCCTCATCCCAAAAAGATGACAACTGGCATATTCAACAGCCAGATGAGGAGGGGGCAATGTGATGGTAAAGAGACCTCATTTAGTACAGCAAATGGCACTGGCAGCGTACTAGGCTCTCTACTGAACAAACCTGCTGGTGGCGAGCGGTTTGGCCTCTCTCTTTTTTTTTTTTTAATCTATCATTTAAATGCCTAATGAACCCCCCCACTCCTTTGACTAAGGGCTGGGAGAGCAGCTGCTAGCATCTCCAAGGCACAGTTGCTCTTTGTCAAGGTATTAAAAGTAACAATAATAAAAAGCAAAGCTGGGATGTCTGATGTTTCTGAGGTGGTAATGGAGGAGGAGCCATCCACAACCAAATGCCCCCTTTTCTTCCCTCGGTAAATCACCTTTTAAGAAGAGCCTGTCAAAGCAGCTGGTGATGAGGCATCACTGTGACCGATGCCCTCAACTCCAGCTCAGTGTGGAGGAAACGGACCTCGGCCTCTGGGAGTGGAGCTGTGGGAGTGAGAGGAGACAGGCTGAGGAAAAGGGAACCTGCCGGCAATTACACCAGCTAAGTGTGGCCCACCCAGCTGGTTCCATCAGTCTTATCAGTACAAACCCTGTGACCCCAACTGGGAGCAAGGGGGTGAAGGTTGCACAGGTGTCCCTAGGGCTGTTACTTGGGCTGAAGACAGTGCTGGTGCTAGCCCACTGAGGGGGCCTAAGTAGGAATATTTTGGGGGCCCCCCACACTCCACATAATAATAATTAATAGGGGTCCCCCTGGAGCTGCTCGGGACCCTAAGCAATTGCATAGTCTGCTTATGCCTAGTGCAAGCTCTGACTGCAGGACCTTTTATTGTCTTCCCTTGTAGTTATCAGATTGTTCTGTCTGAGGGAACATTTTAGTGTTCACCAAAGCAGAAAAGACAGAGGCTGTAACAGAGCCATTTTAGTACATTTTGCTGTGGAAAAAAGTCCTAAAAACTACATGGCAGATGAGAGAATGAAATAGTTAAACAACCTGCATAGAAATACTGAAATAGGACTCTTAATCTGAAATACGTGTCCACATACAGACTTGTGGCTAACTGTAAATCATGACCCGTTTTGGTTCCAGTTTGCGTGTAGACAAGGCTTACCCCATACTTAGTCAGAAAGCCTTATTCCTGTTCTTTTGTGTCTGTTTTGAACATGGATCTGGAAGAGTCCGTTTTCAAGTCCGCTCTATCTCAGCTGCTCTTGGTTAATAGTACAATAAAATGTTCTTTTGTTTAGAAGATGCCTCTTCCTTTGATTCCATCACCGCCAACACGTCTGTCATGTACAACACATCATCCCCCTGAGTTTTCGGGTGTGTCGTCATCCTGGGAGACACAAAAAATGTCCTGGAAGCCTGGTAGTTCCCTGTCATGCTTCTCTGCATCCTTGTCTTCCCTGGTGGAGGCAATGGTGGCTCCCTACCTTTCCTTGTCATCCAGGATTAATGTTGCTGGCCTCTCACTGTCCTTGAGTGTTGGGCTGGGTTGAGATGTTCAGCCTAAGTGCAGAAGGGGCCTGTCTCCTGCCCACTCTGGACTGGTCGCTCTGGACCTTGATCTTGTAGTTTTGTCTTGCAATCCTTAGTTTTTGCCTGGCATTTTTTGGCACCTGGGGTTAGACTGAGCTCTGCCAGCTGTTCCAACAATTTGGTATATACCAGATGGAAACCAATACCCAAAGAGTGGCCTCTCTGGCTAGCAGGCAGGCCAGCTGGATGATGGTCTCCTCTGAGATGTGCTAATTGAATTCACCGGTAGAAGAGGAAGAAATTGCTTGCTATGGAAATTGCCAGTGAGTTGCGATGCATGTGCAGCAGTGTTTGTATGAGTACGTGGCTTCCGGCCAAGCGGCGCTCTGGGCAATGGAGTGCAGAAAGCACACCAGACAGACCAAGGGAGAGCAACTCGTGTATTGTGAGAAAGTGCTTCAGAGGGCTTTCTAAATCAGTCACATTGATCTCCACCTGCCCTGGTTTAACTGGGTAACTTTAGGACACCGTTAACTTCCCAGCTAGCTGCTGATCCTCAGAGGCATTTTTCTATGTGTTTGTATAAGCACTCCGAAGCTTTAGACCAGTTTTGTAGATGTTAGATTTCTCAGGTCCAGGCCTCCAAGCACTATTCCACGCTGGGCAATGGCCTGTCTGGCGTAGATAGACCTTAGAAGAGTAAAAAGATGGGGGATGAGATTGAGGGCTTATCTGGTGTTTTTTTCTGCACTCTGCTGCCAGAGCTAAGCCAGACAGAAACTACCCAGAGCAGCTGAGAACCATTTTCAGGACCAGCTTCTCTCCGACCAGCTCAACGTCTGCCTAAATAACTGGGTCATCAGAAACGTCCTGTCCTTAGCAACAGCTGTACTGCTAGAAACACCGTGCATTACAAAATCATGAGTCAGGCCCCTCACAATGTGAACTAGGGGTTCTCTAATTTGCCTTGTAGGTTTTGAGCCTTTAGGGTTTGTATTTTTCAAACTTTTCTCTGCAGCCACAAGAATGAGAATTGTGCTCTTTGAAAAAAAGCAAGCAAGCTGAGATTCCCATGACTCTAGCGGCTGGGGCTTAAAGGAAACACTCAATATCATGCCTTGTGATAAAACCACCAGAGTTGCCAACGCATTCCTGTGTTGCATGAACAACCTGAACTTTTTATTTTTAAAGCACAGTATTTTCCCCAAGCAAATTCAGCAGGTTGCATCAAGTCTACAGAGTCAAATACACACAAGAAATGAAATTCATTCCTCCTTTCCCTGGAGCTCTGCATGTGTTCAGTCAACCACAAGAGGTAGCAGCTGCCTTGCGGTGGGGAGTGGGAGATGCATGACATTGATTCCAGGAAAAGGCGCCATCCTGCCAGGCCTAGTCTGTGGTCCTTTCCTTTGGGAAATGCATTCTAGATCAACGAGTTTCCTTGATCACAGCCCATTGTGGAGGGGGGAAGCCCTCATCTCAGGGCCTGTTCTTATACGAACGTGCAGCCCTGGGTTTGAGGAGCCTCCCTCTGGGATAGAGGTGGGGGTTGGTGGCTCCCATGCCTAGTGTTGATTGGCTGCACGGAGACAGGGGTGAACGCCCGCTAGCTGTGCAAACAGAGGGTGAGTGCTGGGGCAGTGGGCAAGCTGGAGGATTGCCACCTGTAGGGAGGCATTAAGTGCATGGTGCCATTGCCACCCATGCGTGATGCAGCCCTTCTGCTTCTCTCCCTGCCTGAGAGATGTAAATGGCTTGGCTCAGCCACGCCACGCAGGAGAACACTACCCACAGATTTTGCTATCAGTAACAGTTACTGCAAAAAAAAAGTTCTGTCTTCAAGTGATTGCTCATATCCATTCCCCTATAGGTGAGTGCACGCCCTCGTGCACGGTTCCCGGACTTTTTTCCCTTAGCAGATCCTGTAGGGCCAGCTCCAGCGTCCCCTGGAGTGCTGCATTCATGCCACGGTATATAGGGTGCCACCGGCCCCACAGACCCTCAGTCCCTTCTTTCCACCTGTGACGGTGACTGGAACAACAGCGTGCTCCTGCAAGTATTTTTCCCTTTGTAGTTAATGTAGCAGTTAGAAGTTGAGTTGGAAGATTTAGAGAGCTTTAGGGCTCAAGCAACCCGGCCATGCTGGGCTCGCCGGGGTTTAAACCCTGCACTGGCTGCGGGAAGGCTTTCCCAGTCAGTGACCCTCACGAGCGCTGCCTCAAATGCTTAAGGGAGCAGCATTGTAAGGATCGGTGCCGAATCTGCAAAACCTTCAAGCCGAGGACCCAGAAGGAAAGGGACATTCAGCTGAAGGCGATCCTGATGGAGGCAGCGCTTCGTCCGGTGTCCGAGCCACCGCGCGCCTCCTTGGCACCGAGCGTGTCGCCGGTGTGGAGCACCCCGCTGGCACCGGAGGCGCCTCGGCACCAAACCTCGCTGGTGCCGAAGAAGAAATGTCGGCAGCGTGTGGAGCGTTATCCTTCCCCCGCGCTGCTGGGGTGGCCGGGGTCAAGTCCAGAGGTGCTGGAACTGCGTGAGCAGCCTCCAGCACCAGACGTGAGGGAACCTCCCCCGACTCCGGGGAGTGGGGGAGCCCCTCTGCAGGACCCTTCGATGCCGGAGGTGTTTCAGGTGGCTCGAGCCTTGCTGACCTTGCCCATGCCTCCAGCCCTCCCTCGGCTGAGGGAGAGAGGGCCTGCATCCCGGGGCAAGCCCGCAATGGGTGTCCTGAAGGGTGGGCAGGCCCAGCACCGGAGCAACAGCCACCCACCACTCGTCGTCGGAGAGTCGAGCTGGACAGCTCCTCTTCAGAGTCCCACACATCTTCTCAGCACCGGAGCCGGTCCCCGAGGCGGCACTGGTCGAAGTCAGCGTCACCAGCTGGACACTCCCAGGCTTCGGACTCCAATGCAGCACTGAGGCGCAGGTCCCAGCACCATTCACTGGCATCGAGGAAAACCTAGGCCACCGCCTAGGCCCTTTGCACTCATGAGGGGCAGAGAAAGGAACAGGGGTTTTGGACTGCACGACCGCTCTGGGTCGTCCGCTGCATCCCAGAAGGGCCCCCTAAGGGACCTAAAGGGAAGCAACAGTTTTGAGGGTGGCATCATTATCCCCGTCCTGGATTCACCCCTGGCCTTCAGGGACAGGCTAAGGCCCTTTTACGAACAGTGGTGGGACATCACATCAGACCGCTGGGTCCTCGATATAGTGTGCCGAGGTTACGCCCTCCAGTTCACGGCTTTCCCTCCCAATTCCCCCCTTTCCCTTCCCTCTTCAGAGACCCATCTCATGACCAACTCCTCGTTCAGAAGGTGTCCTTTCTCGTAAACAAGGGGGCAATAGAAGCGGTTCCTCCGCTCGAGATAGGGAGTGGGTTTTATTCAAGATACTTCCTCATCCCGAAAGCCAAGGGCGGCCTCAGGCCTATACTGGACCTGCACAGGCTAAACAGGTTCATAAAGAAACTCAAGTTTCGCATGGTGTCCCTAGCGGCCATTATCACAGCTCTGAATCCAGATTGCTTTGCCGCCCTCGACTTGAAGGATGTTTACTTCCACATTTCCATCCTTCCCAGCCACAGGCGTTTCCTCAGGTTTGCTGTAGCTGGTGGCCACTACCAATTTACTGCCCTGCCCTTCGGCCTTTCGTCCTCCCCCAGGGTTTTTACAATGTGTGTGGTGGTAGTGGCGGCCTACCTGAGACGCAGGGGGGTCCAGATTTTTCCCTACCTGGACAACTGGTTAATAAGGGGCAAGCCCAGGTTCCAAGTGCACGAGGCGCTATCCTTCACCTATGCCACTTGCAACAGCCTGGGGCTGCTCGTCAATGAGCAGAAATCGACGTTGACCCCCAGTGCAAAGCATAGAGTTCATAGGGGCCTCTTTGGACTCAGTGCGAGCCAGAGCCTCCCTCCCACACTCGAGGTTCGAGGCCATGACAGCGATAATTTCGCAACTGTAGCGGTGCCCCACGACAGCCAGGCAGTGCCTACAGTTGTTGGGCCACATGGCCTCATGTACGTATGTGGTGAGGTTGGCCTGCCTCAGACTCAGGCCCCTCCATGGCTGGTTGGCTTCAGTGTACGTGCCCAGCAGGCACTGTTTGGACAAAGTGGTGACAGTTCCCCCCATGGTTCTGGTATCACTGCTCTGGTGGAGGAACCCCGGGGCACTGTTGGAAGGGGTTCCATTCAGGGATTTGACTCCTTCGGTCACCCTGATTTCCAATGCGTCGGACGTGCGGTGGGGGGCCCACATCAGCGGCAACCTGAGCATGCAGGGGCACTGGTCGCAGGAGGAGAGAAGCCTCCACATCAATGTGAAAGAACTCAGGACAGTCAGGTTGGCATGCAAGGTGTTCCTCGAGTTTTTATTGGGCAAGATGGTACAGGTGCTGGTGGACAATACCGCAGCAATGTTTTACATCAACAAACAAGGGGGGGAAATGCTCCACGGCTCTTTGCCAAGAAGCAGTTCAACTTTGGGACTTCATGGTGAGGCATGACTTTTGTTTAACTGCCTCTTACCTCCCAGGGGTCAGGAACGACGAGGCGGACTGTCTCAGCAGGTCGTTTCTACCCTGACACGACTGGTTGTTGCATCCAGAGGTAGCGGCCAGAATTTTCCGCAAGTGGGGTGTTGCCCGACTGGACCTGTTCATGTCATCCTGGAACAGGAATTGCCCAAGGTTTTGCTCGGTCCAGAGTCGCGAGATGGGCTCCATTTCCAACACGTTCCTCATCGAATGGATGGGGGCCCTCATGTATGAGTTTCCCCCCATCCCGCTCTTACCCAAGATCCTCTTGAAATTCAAGAGGGACAGAGCGGACGTGATCCTGATTGCCCCGGCGTGGCCGAGACAGCACTGGTTCAGCCTGCTGCAGGACCTCTCCGTGGCCGCGCTGATTGAGCTCCCGAAGGTTCTGGACCTGCTCTCCCAGGACCACGGTCGCCTACTGCACCTGAGCCTGGACTCCCGATGCCTGATGGCCCGGAGACTCTCTGGCTGACGGAGGAGGAGAGAGCCTGCTCGGCGCAGGTCCAGAGCGTTCTGCTGGGCAGCAGAAAACCTTCCACACAAGTCGTATATAGGGCCAAGTGGAAGAGGTTTACCTGCTGGGTGGAGTCACGGGGCGTCCCCCTGGGTCTGTCCCCTATACAGGCTATCCTGGAGTATCTGACAACTTAGGCTCCAGAGTTTAGTGCTAGCCTCCCTTAAGGTGCACCTGGCGGCCATTTCGGCTTTCCATCAGCCGTTGGAAGGGGGGTCCCTGTTTTCCCACCCGATGTCGGTGAGGCTCCTCAAGGGGGTTGAGAGGCTTTACCCGCAGGTCCGTGACCCGGTGCCTCCCTGGGATCTCAACCTGGTCCTCTCTAGACTCACGGGGCCCTGCTTTGAGCCTTTGACCTCATGCCCCCTGCTGATCCTGTCCTGGAAGGTGGCCTTCCTGGTGGCCATTACTTCGGCTAGGAGGGTCTCTGAGTTAAAGGCACTGACTTCGGAGCCCCCCATACTGTGTTCTTCCGGGATAAGGTGCAACTGAGACCCCACCCAGCTTTCCTGCCCAACATGATCTTGCAATTTCATTATAATCAAGACATTTTCCTCCCCGTGTTTTTTCCTAAACTGCACAGATCGGAGGAGGAGAGGAGATTGCACTCCCTGGATGTAAGGGGAGCCCTGGCTTCTACATCGAGAGCATAAAGCCCTTCCAGAGGACAACGCAGCTCTTTGTCACAGTGGCGGACAGGATGAAGGGATCTCCGGTCTTCACACAGTGCATCTCCAAATGGATCACCACCTGCATAAAGCACTGCTACGAACTGGCAGGCATCCAGCTCCCTGGGATTGTGATGGCGCACTCAACCAGGGCCCAGGCCTCGTCGGCAGCCTTCCTGGAAAGGGTCCCCCTGCATGACATCTGCAGAGCTGCCACCTGGTCGTCGGTGCACACCTTTGCATCACACTACGCCATCGTCCAACAGATGAGGGAGGATGCGCGAGTCGGCAGAGCCGTGCTGAGAGCAGCTCACCAGTGACTCCTACCCACCTCCAAGGTACGGCTGTTTAATCACCTGTACTGGAATGGATATGAGCAATCACTTGAAGACAGAAAACGAGGTTACTTACCAGTAACTTTTGTTCTTCGAGATGTGTTGCTCATATCCATTCCACACCCACCCTCCATCCCCGCTGTCAGAGTCGGCAGAAAGAAAGGATTGAGGGTCTGTGGGGCCGGCGGCACCCTATGTACCATGGCATGAGCGCGGCACTCCAGAGGGCGGAGCTGGCCCTACAGAGTCTGCTGAGGGAAAAAAGTCCGGGAACCATGCACGAGGGCGTGCACTCACCTAAGGGGAATGGATATGAGCAACCCATCTCAAAGAACAACAGGTACTGGTAAGTAACCATGTTTTCTCTTTTGCTACCCTGTCACAATTTTCTACCTTTCACCTTTCCCATCCTCTGGTCCACCAAGGGTAGCAAATTCTGACAGATGGGGTATGCCTGTCACAATCATCTACCTCTCACCTTTCTCATCCTCTGGTCCAGGAGTAGCAAATTCTAACAGGGCATCAAATGTCCATCACAACTAGCTATCCCCGGACCAGCAGATGACAAAGGTGAGAAGTAACGCCCATGGTGGATGGTTGATGCTGTGTCACAATTTGCTCTCATTTTGAAATCTGCATTGTAAATGGGGACATATTATTTTTCAAAATTTAAAATTTTTATTATTGTAACAGGGTATATAAACAAGAGCAGCTTACTCTTCAATTCAACCTTTTTTTCAAAAACAACCATCTATACATATTTATAGATAGAGCATTAACACATTCTTTGTCTTTACTGAAATGTACATCACAATTAAACTTACTCCTTTATATTCCAGCTTTGTTTTTCCAAGAAAACCAAAATATTTCTCTTTGTTGTAACTATCTGAACTATGCACTTACTGCAGCTATTCTCTTCCCATCAGTTAGGTTTTCTTCATTGGTTCCCTCTAGAAGGCAGGGCGCAGGTGCCCACCTCTTACAAGAGTCACACTGGACCTTTTAAAAGTAATCTATGAGAAAATGAAATCACAGAAGTTACAATGCTAACTATAATTTCAATTAACTCCTAACATTTATAAAATATTCCTTGAACATATAATCATTAGTCAAGATATGACTATTAGCAGTGGTGGAAATACTACTTGGGGATTATTACAAGAATCCTGCTCCTTAGGCAGGTTATTACATTATACACAACTGGCTAGATCTTGGGCCATGACTTTCGTTCTTGTACTATAAACAATCCGATTCTTCTTACTTATTTGCTTCAACATGTGGTGTGTGTTTCTCATACAATTTTGGGTTTTTTACCATCATGCAATCCTCATTTTCTTTTTTGCAAGTGACAAAGTAGGAATACATGCAGTAGTCCTCCATGCTCTCTGAAAAATCAATACAATGTACTCTATGATTACATTGTGACCAAAACACAAAAAATCTTGATTTATTCATTCATGTCAATTGTTTCAATTAAGTTACAGGTTTGCACATATTTTGGGGGGTTGTCATATTTTAAATTATATTTGGTACCCCACTCTACATTTCTCAAACTTTTAGTTTACTTCTGATGGATATAACAATATCCAATTAGCTTTCACTGCTCTATCAATATCAACCATTCATCCCCTTCCCATTTTTCAGTACTTAAATAAATTATTCAGTCACTATCACAGAACCAAACCAGTGACATACCCTATTGTAGGTGTATTAAATTAACTGTTTGAGATATTACATTATTCCACTCTTCCTGTTATCTTCCCATATACTATGGGCTCACTAGGTATATGTCACAAAGTTATCTGACTCTTTCATTAAAATAATTGCTATTTTTCTCTAAACATAGTTAGAGCATCTAGTCTGGTTTCTACAGTACTGATGTCTTTTTGCTGTAAATACATTTCTGCAAACTAACAACCCTTCTAATTAGAAACCACATTGTAATTACACATTATTAACAAATGATAAATGAAAATTTAGTATTGAATACCTTTAGGATGAGTGGCCCACAGTTGTGCCCATATGTTTGTGTATTCCACAATTTTTTTTCCAGATTCCTGCTATAGATTTTCCAGTTTCTCAGTAGATGAAGGATCTGAAATTTGTAGGATATACAGTAGCTGGCTGTATAAGTGGGTTTAGCTTTTTCTTACAGTTACTATAGATGTTTAGTAATTCTTGCTTTTTCTCTTTAATGAATGGTTGCAAGGACTTAATGCTCATATACATACACTTTGGTTTCATATTATCATATCAGAGTCTTAAGCTATATATCACTCAATTTGCTAGGGCCAGTGTTGCTAATAACACCTTCTGACTCATGCTAAATGCTAGTATTTTGGACTCATGTTCAATGAAGTAGTCATCCATGCTCAAAATTGCACAAGTTCACTCAATGTCCATTATTAAGCACAGGGAGTACAAGTATGTGCTATTACCATTTTTCTTTGTAGCTATCAGGAAGATATTCTCCTCCATGTTGTTATATTTATTGAAAATAGTTTCACACTAACACTACATGTTAACTATAAAAATAATTATCTAAAATACCACCTCTACTTCCTCAGGAAGGTTCTTTCATATCCCAGCTCACCACACGAGAGGTCAATTATTAACAATGTCTTTGTTTCCATTAATGTTATCTGTAAGTGTACTTATATATGTGATAATTTCTAAAATTTTATAATGATTTTTCAAAATATTGCAGGCATATATTTTCATTTTTAATGTTTCACTAATACACAAGAGAAAATCATATTGTGAATTCCTTGATTAAACCACTACAAACTGTATCCTTTAAATTTACATTACCAACATAACACAATCTTCACACTAGTATCTTATTTGTTTAAACTGCAGTCCTCAGAATTTCAAGATTTACATTGAAGTTCCATTTTCATTTGTATCTGTTAAACTTATTGAAAACCCACAACACAGAAAATGATATCGCTGCTCCACAGCTGTATTTGAATCCTGCTCTGTAGTACTACATTTAGTGCAGACATTCCCAAAATATAACAATGGAAAACATCTTACCATCATAACCCAATGACCTGGTGTGTTGTAAGGAAGCAATAATATGCCATTTTGCATAATTCCACTCTTGCGTTCATTGAAATAAGAATTAGAAATGCAGTTATACTTGCCAATGAAGCAAACCATACAATCTAGATTATACCGTGTTTCCCAGTCTCAGTACATGCTTACTATTATTCAACCCCCAATATAGCATTGTGTTTGCTGTTTCTTAAAACTATGCTTAACTGCCTTTATGAAAATCTGCTTTGCTCATGTTGAGCATGAAAACCTGTTAATAATTCCCTTCTCCAGTTTAATTTGGCTTGCTCTGCCTGACAGAATGCTATTGGAAACTACTGAAGAGATGGCTTGTACCTGTTGACACACAACCAAGTTTTTAATGGATTAATTATTGTGGCACACAAAGAATGTAATGTAGTTCATAAATACATACCTGGAAGAGATCCTTATTGTAACAAATAAGTTATGTAAGATGAATTACAAATCTTTTCTTTTTAAGACCCATGTGCTCTGTTTTATTTATGTTAAAAACTGACTAACCAGTGCACATACCGGTGTTGAAGTCATGGCACCACTGAATTGTATAGCAAAACTAATGTGGTCTTCAACATGTCAAGGATTGTATCTCAGGTATATGTCTCAAAATACTTTTGAGAGCTCTTTCACAGCAGGAAGTACAGCAAAATGCTGCAGTTAGAGGTTTATATTCACACTTCTGATGGTTTAGTTATTGATAGAATTGCCATTTCCATGTAGTGTCACAATAAATGGCTTACCTTTCCACTTGCTTTCTCTACCACACAATGCAAATATGTGTCAATAACCTCCAACAGAGGATCAAAGAATCATTACAATTTCAAAAAATATTAGATTAATCAATCCAGTCACCAGCCATGTTTACTGCTATTTAAATTTACCTCATCACCCAGCCAGCTTCTTGGCTTCAGGCCTTAAAATGAAGTATCATACAAACTGATTTTTCCCACCTTGTCCTTCACTGTCTGTGTAACCTTGTGGGTCTGTATAGATGTTACTAGAAAAAAATGTAACACATACTACATGCATAATAACATTGTTTCCTTTTTCTCTGTTCTCCCATTGTGTATGCTGCCATTTTTCCATTAAAACTTTGAACATACTCCATAAATGGAAGTATATTAACAAATGGTTTTGTTTCTTTAAAGGTGTAGTAAACAATTACCTTTGAGAAACCATTTGTTGTCTTCCCCATCCTCCATAAACATGTTACCAACATTACTTGGATCACCGCTTGCAACTTCTTGCAGTACACACTCCTCTTCTTCCGTATCTGTGACCTCCACGTTGATCACTCTGCTGTCATGAGGGTTCTGAGCTATAGTACCACCCATTTGTCCAGTCTCTTCTCAGGGCACTGGTTTTTTCAGTGTCACTCACAGCAGTTTCCATTTCCATGTTTTCCGCTGATCTGTTTTCAGCACCTAGCATTGGTGGCTCTTTAAATGGTTTTAAGTGGGAGATACTGTACATAGATTGTAAAAGTTTCCCAGAGATGGTTTCCAATTTAACTCTTTTATCCCCAACAGTAATAACTTTGTATGGTCCACAATAGGTAGGTTGCAGTGGCCTTCTTTTTCTTGTTCTCTTTTCACATTCAGTAACGTAACATAGTCCCCAACCTCAAATGTTATTTTTCCATATTTAGAACTTTTCTAGCATACTGTATTTGTTTGTTTTCTTGTGCGTTAGACATATTGCTAAGAGCCAGAGTAATGTCAACCTCCTTTATATTTCAAATTTATGCTGTAGTCTTTGTAATATTGTTCACCAAGTTCCTTGAAATTTGGTGGCTTTGTAAAGAAATGGAGAAGGGGTTATATTTGTGAAATGCAGAATCACAGAATAATGTATTTACCCAAAAGCTGTACTTAAATACACATACCAGGTAATTCTCTGAAACTTGGGCTGGAAATGTTGCTGCAAAGCCATGCCGAAGTCGAAAGACAACTAGTGAAAGTTTCCAGATCACAGGACCTAGTTTTCATGGGGGACTTCAATCACCCTGGCATCTGCTGCGAAAGCAACACAGCAGAGCACAGACAATCCAGGAAGTTTTTGGAGAGTGTTGCAAACAACTTCCTAGTAGGGAGGTAATAATTAGTTTGATTAAAAATTGATTTAAACGTTTTAAAAATAGAATGTTTAAACTGTTAAACACGGGGGGGGGGGGCAGCCAAAGCTGGGCAGCTTTTTCTGGTGGGGAAGTGTGGAGCCCAGCAAGGAGGGTAGTTGTAGCTGGGCTCAGCTCCCATGAGCAGTGGGGTGGGGTGGATCCTGCAGGGGGGAGGCGAGCTGCAGCTGGGGCCCCCACGCTGGGAGCCGCCCAGCTGTAGCTACCCTTCCACTGGGCTCCAAGCCTCTCTGCCAGCAGGAGCTACCCATCTGCTCTCGATGGAGGGGAGCTGAGCTCAGCTGCGGCTCCCCTCACTCCCCCAGTTTAAATGGTAATCAGCTATTTAAAATGTTTAACCAGCTGGTTACACTTTTACATCCTTACTTCCTGGTGCAAGTGCTGGAGGAACGTAGTAGGGGCCGTGCTCCTCTTGACCTGCTTCTCACAAACAGGGAAGATTTGGTAGGGGAAGTAGAAGTGGGTGGCAGTGACCATGAGCTGGTTGAGTTCAGGATCCTGACAAAAGGAAGAAAGGAGAACAGCAGACCAGGGACCGTGGACTTCAGAAAAGCAGACTTTGATTCCCTCAGGCACCTTATGGACAGGGTCCCCTGGGAGGCTAATATGAGGGGGAAAGGAGTCCAAGAGAACTGGCTGTATTTTAAAGAAACCTTATTGAGGGCACAGGAACAAACCATCCCGATATGCAGAAAGAATAGCAAGTGTGGTAGGCGCCCAGCTTGGCTTAACAAAGAAGTCACTGGTGAGCTTAAACACAAAAAGGAAGTGTGCAAGAAGTGGAAGGTTGGACAGATGTCTAGGGAGGAGTATAAAAATACTGCTCTAGCATGCAGGAGTGAAATGAGGAAGGCCAAAGCACAACTGGAGTTGCAGCTAACAAGGGACAGGAAGGGTTTCTACAGATATGTTAGTAACAAGAAGGTCATGGAAAGTGTGGGCCCCTTACAGAATGGGGGAGGCAACCTAGTGACAGATGATATGTAAAAAGCTGAAATATTCAATGATTTTTTTTGCTTCTGTCTTCACAGACAAGGTCAGCTCCCAGATTACTGCACTAGGCACAGAATGGGGAGGAGCTGAGCAGCCCTCAGTGGTGAAAGGACAGGTTCAGGACTATTTAGAAAGATTGGACATGCACGAGTCCATGGGGCCAGATGCAATGCATCCAAGGGTGCTGAGGGAGTTAGCTGATGTGATGGCAGAGCAATTAGCCATTATCTTTGAAAACTCGTGGTGATTGAGGGAGGTCCCAAATGATTGAAAAAAAGGCAAATATAGTGCCCTTCTTCACAAAAGGGAAGGAGGATCCAAGGAACTACAGACCAGTCAGCTTCACCTTAGTCCCCAGAAAAACTATGAAGCAGGTCCTGAAGGAATCCATTTTGAGGCACTTGGAAGAGAGGAAGGTGATCAGGAACAGTCACCATGTGTTCACCAAAGGCAAGTCATGCCTAACCAATCTGATTGCCTTCTGTGATGAGATACCTGGCTCTGTGGATGTGGGGAAAGTGGTGGATGTGATATACCTTGACATTAGCAAAGCTTTTGATGCAGTCTCCCACAGTATTCTCATCAGCAAGTTAAAGTATGGGTTGGATGAATAGACTATAAATGGATAGAAAACTGACTAGATCATTGGGCTCAACAGGTAGTGATCAACAGCTTGATGTCTAGCTGGTAGCTGGTAACAAGTGGATTGCCCCAGGGATCAGTGCTGGGGCCAGTTTTGTTCAACATCTTCATTAATGATCTGAAGCATGAGATAGATTGCAACTTCAGCAAGTTTGCAGATGACACTAAGCTGGGGGGAGAGGTAGATACGATGGAGGATAGGGAGAGGATACAGAGTGACCTAAACTAATTGGAGGATTGGGCCAAAAAAAAAAATCTGATGAGATTCAGCGAGGACAAATGCAGAATCCTGCACTTATGATGGAAGAATCCCATGCATTGCTACAGACTGGGGACTGACTGGCTAGGCAGCAGTTCTGCAGAAGAGGACCTGGGGGTTACAGTGGATGAGAAGCTGGATATGAGTCAGCAGCGTGCCCTTATTGCCAAGAAGGCTAACGCATGTTGGGCTGCATTAGTAGGATCATTGCCAGCAGATTGAGGGAAGTGATTATCCCCCTCTATTCGGCATTGGTGAGGCCACATTTGGAGTATTGTGTCCAGTTCTGGGCCCCCCACTACAGAAAGGATGTGGACAAATTGGAGAGAGTCCAGCGGAGGGCAACAAAAATGATTAGGAGGCTGGAGCACATGATTTATGAGGAGAAGCTGAGGGAAGTAGGCTTGTTTAGTCTACAGAAGAGAAGAATGAGTGGGATTTGATAGTGGCCTTCAGCTACCTGAAAGGGGGTTCCAGGGAAAATGGAGCTAGGCTGTTCTCAGTGGTAGTAGATGACAGAACTAGGAGCAATGGTCTCAAGTTGCAGTGGGGGAGGTCTAGGTTGGATATTAGGAAAAGCTTTTTCACCAGAAGCGTGGTGAAGCCCTGGAACGGGTTACCTAGGGAGGTGGTGGAATCTCCATCCTTAGAGGTTTTTAAGGTGTATCTTGACAAAGCCCTGGCTAGGATGATTTAGTTGAGGCTGGTCCTGCTTTGAGCAGGTGGGTTGACTAGATGATCTCCTGAGATCCCTTCCAACCCTATCTTCCCTGATTCTATGATGCAACCTTTCTCACTGCTGTACCATGAAGCACATCCTCAACCGCATGACACACTGCCAGGCTGGCAAATCCTGCCAATGTGAGTAAATGGTGTGCTGTGGTGTATTTTCAAGAATAAATGTAGTATGGGGGAGGACTCCCTGAAAGAGACAGTGAAGAACTTTTATCACTTATAGACATTGGGGAATTTAGCTTATGAAAGGGTTTTGACAAAAGGATGCCTCCATGATCCCATCTGCACCCTAAGAAAAGAAAAGGGCAAGCCCCTTTTGTGACATGGAGACTCAGTCACTCAACGTCTATCCCCATTCTGAAATACTTAGTTCCAGCATCTATTAACAACAATGGCCTGCAGCCATGGGACCTCTAGCTGTGATATTATATTCTGTGGTAAGTCTTGGGAAAACATTCTAGAATTGTTTTTCTAATTGAAAGTACGAAAGAACTCAGAGGATTGGTTTCATGGCATATGGAGCCTTTCACCTTGGTCACTGGCCAAAATTTAGCCCATGTGAAAGTGACCAAAATTGTTGCCCTTTTGTGGCTGTTTGAAAAATTGGTCGAGGGAGAAAAGGCTCCTGTGCAGGTTTAATTCTACTGGACAACTACCCACATCACACAAACCACAGTCACAGCTGGCAGTGTGTAGTACCCTCATTGGTTCTTTCACGTTAAGGACAAAGGACCTGATCCAGCACTGGAGTCAAAGGAAAGACAGCCCACTAACTTAAATGGAGGGTGGCTGAAACCCTAAATGTGACATCTAGATTCAACTTCCCTCCCATCCCCAAAGGAGGGTCGTCTGCTTTAAGCCTGATGCACATTGGCAGGGGAAAGCTTGCAGAGACTTGGCTTGTCAGTCCGGCATCTTTCACCAGCACTGAATTCAGTTTGAGAGGGAAAACTGACTGGAGGGCAGGCATAAATGTGGGACAGATCCATTTTATTTTATTTTTATAGTGTAATACGCAGTGGAATTATTTATTCTCTTGCTCAGAGATACTTGGATAAAAATCCTGCCCTGGAAGGAGGGTAGACTAACTATTTAAGTCTTTTCCATATCTGTGATTGATATGTCTTGCTATTTTACTTTCTGGAGAAAAGACCAATGGTTGCTACTCAACCTTTCTGAATATGGAGCATATGGGGAGATGCAAACCTAGGAAAAAAGCGTCTTTTGCTGTTTGTTTAGTTTTTTGCCTCTCCCTCTTCTCCTTTTAGTGAAACACTGCGCATCTTCACTACTGATCATCTCACACTGGAAGAACTATACAAGAGATGACTGTTCTGTGTGTGTGTGTGCGCCTCTCAGAAGTGCTAAGGAATAAACAATAATGTAAGCCATCCATGTGCCTGGGTTTTTTTCTATATATTAGGATGTCCAGGAGATGTCTCATGTTTGGGGTTAGATTCATTTATTTTAAGCACATAAGCAGGATCCCTGTACTTCCTGAATCCAGAGGCATGGAATTTAGTGTGGAATTCACGCCTTTTCACAGAATTCTGCTCCAGAATTTCTGTTTCTAGCTCTTCTGTTTCTAGCCCTTCTGAGTTTGCAGACAGCCTGAAAGTACAGTTGTGAGAACTATTAAGCACTCCCTTCCTTTTAATGGGTTGTTACTTCTGAAATCTGAAGAGGATAATTTAATGGCAACATGGTTGAATATTTTTCTGCAGCTTATTCTATCAGAATTGTCCAGTTTATCCCAAACTGTCTCCTCAAGTGCCAGAAACTCCGAACTGTCTTCTCCCCAGCTGCCAGAACATTCAGCTTTCCCTTGGCAACTTCTTTGATTCAGTTATGTGTTTTCAGTACAAAAGCGTGTGGCAAATCAAATAGAGACATTGTTAGGATAGCAAAAAATAAGTTCAACATAAAAACAAACAGCACAAGTGGCCACTGTAGTGTTGTGTATATTTATTTTCATACTTCATTCAGTAAAATCCCTCCCATTTAAAATGTATCTGAAGCTGCCACAGAATCTCCAGCTGAGTGCCATTGACTCTGGAGACCTTGCTGCAAAATTTAGGTCCCTGGATGGGCACCCAAAACTGTGTTGGGGAGGGATTATTTGTATGAAAGCCTGAGCTGGGTAGCTGTGATGTGCTTGGTTTGGTTTGAAGAGAGACTCAAGAGCCTATTGAATTTAGGATCAAGATTAAGCCAGTGTGATTTATTGGGTGCCTTTTGGCAAATTTGGGGACAACTAAGGCCCTCACAAAAGATGGCTACCAGGAGCTGGGGTGCCAATATATTTCTGTTCCTAATAGCATATCTAGAGCATTACTCTTTTAGTCCCTCTATAAGGGGGATTTTTGAAGAGAGAAAAGCTCTCAAGCTTCAGGGCTCTAAGGCCTAATCACATGTCACAGGGCTCTAAGGCCTATGCCAACATAATAAAGCCAGCTCAGCTTTATGTTGGTGTAGTTAGGGTGACGCAGTGTCTGTGCAGGCACTGCGCCCCTTACACTGCCTGTTGAATTAGTCTCCTTTCCTGGGCACAAGCTGGTGCAAAAGTCAGAGCTGGCCTGGCACCAGCTTTTGTCTGAGCTGAATTTGGTCTAATATTTAACTCTCCTTCTCCCCCTTTTATAAGATTGTACCTTGCAGCACAGCCTCTCAGAAGACGAAGCAGGAGCTCAAAACAAGCCTTTACCAGACTGTCAAGAGTTCTAGGAAGAGATATCACTTATCCTTAATCAACCATGTTACCCAGTTTAAGGGCCTGTGATCTGCAGCTACCACACAGATCTACTGCTAGTTCCTTTCAGCCGTGTCCTGTTACATTCAGAACATGCATGGAGGCAAGTTACGTTCCATTGGCCCAGCATGTTGTATTTCAAGTTCAGGTCTTATTAACACTGATGAAGTTTGCAGGTTTAACCATCCTGAGTTTGGGTTAGTTGGAGTGACTGAACTGGATGAGAGGTTGGCCGTGCCTTTGTGTCAAGTGCCTTCATTTTACCTATGGACTTAACATGGGAGACTCTTGGTAGCCGTTCAACTTCAGCAGGGTCAATCCTTCCTCCAGCAGCATGAGGAGGAGTTCTTCCCTGGCAAAGCCCTGTGGTCCCAGGAGTCCCTGTAAATGCACGTTGGAGGAATTGAAGGGTTCTGTGCTAATAAGCCTCTAGCACCAAGTGTGACTGCAGGAGCGTAATTCCCTATTTATTGTGTTACAGCCGCAACGCGAGGCCCCCGCTGTGGTCAGCGCTCCATCGTGCTAGGCAGGCTACAAACAGGTAGTAAGAGAGGGTGTCTGCAACCCGGAGTTTATGTTCTAAATAGACAAAGGGTTGGGAGGGGAAAGAAGTGAAGTGACTGGCTCAAGATTACAGCAGGCAAGTGGCAGAGCTTGGAACAGATGCCAGGTCTCCTGCGACCTAGCCCGGTGCCTTCTCATTTTCCAAAATTCCTACAACCTGACTGTACCACTGGGGCCAGTTTTCCAATCAGGCACGTGCCAAGGGGCGCTGGTGTTCTAGGGGCGCCTAAACAGTGGTGGGTTCCCACATGGGCCAAGGGCCTGAACACTGGCCCTGCCTCTGTTCCTTCTTCTCTCTCCTGGGGCTCCGCCACCCTGCTCCTCCTTTTCCCCCTGAGGTCCCAACCCCTGGCCAGGCCAGAAGCAGAAGCCCAGGGGTGAGCATTTTCCCCCTGCCTGGAGCTGGCTGAGCTGGTAGCTGCAGTCCCTCCCTGCTCCACCTCTCACAGAGCTGGCCAGTCCCTCTCTTGCCTGTCAGCCCCTCCCAAATACAGATACAAAGGTCAGTCAGCTGTAGGTGGGGGGGGCTGAAGATGCTATTCCTAGGGGCACATAAGATTTAAATCCGACCCCGTTGCCACTATAAGTGGTTAAAGGACTTTCCCATGTCAAGCTGGGAGCGTGTCCTTGGCAGATGGGCTAGTGAATTCCCAGGTATTCGGTGTACAGTCTTCATTTTAACGCTACAAGTTTTTTAGGGCTTGTCCACACAAACCCTTGGTTCATGGCAAGCTGGGGCGTGACAGTACAGCTCACTAGTCTCCTGTGCGCTCAGTGTCCATGTGGACCCTGCTGCCTTGCATTAAAAGTTCCATAGCATGCTTTGATCTCCTCTGCTTTGAAATGGGAGTAGGCCCACTTGGGACGCTCTGAGAGCACAGCACCCTACTGTGCTGTGTATTCACACCTCGCTTGCTACGAACCAAGTATTCATGCTGGCAAGCCCTCTAACAGTATCCGAAGGAACCTTTATGTAAATCCCATCTCGCCGGTTCCCCTCCTGAACTATACCTAGAAAGAGTAGTTTGGGCTCTCTGCCTAAAAGACCAAACATGCGGTTGGCATAACCAGCAAAATTTGCAGATAGCCCAATAACTGTGAGTTAAGGCCCCCTCTGTGTTTTTCCGGTGGGCACCTACAATTCACACAAAGGCTTCCTGTGCCAGTACCGAGAGTTGAGACTTCTGTATAGAATTCACTGCTTTTACTCCCTTGTGATGTCTGCCTCTTACCCCTCCACGGTGTCCAATTCGTTTCAGAAGCAGCAGGAACACTCCACTCATCATTTAGTGCCCCACCCTCTTTGACCAAGCAAGACGTACAAAAGGCCAGTGCATTCAAAACCTCCAGTGCTATTTTTTTTCCTGTTTTTTTCAGTTTGCAGTTGATATTTTTCATGGTTGAATTGAGGCCAAAATGCAGAAACTTCAGCAAATGCTGTGGAGCCATTCTAGAATTCCAAGAGCTGGGTAAAATACATCTCTAAAAAACACACATGTTGTTTGGGAGGGGATCAGATAACTTTATCCAGTGGAGCTCTCGCCCTCATTTTAATCTGTGACCTATCATGGGGAGAATCATATGAACACAACTACGCTGAAATTGATTCACTGCTCTAGAGCTAAGTAGGCTAGTTGGATAGGTTTATAAAACACCAGTAAGCACTTGTAATATGCTCTAGCTATTTTAAATAACTTAATTTTTTCATAATCACATGTCATGTGACAGATCATCTGTTCAGCTGAATAAACATCCACTAAAATGCATGAGTGCAAAAGGCACCTCCATTATTGGCACGGCAAATCCCAAAGGACTATAGCCTCCTGGCAGATTAAGTGACAGCTGGAGCAATCTCTAGCCAGGTCTGTAAAACTGTCTGGCTGGATGTTAGGTTTATGGCCCTCACTGATGATCTTATCATGCCACTTAAGCTTTTGGCATGCATGTGATTACTGGCCGTTTAGCAGAATTCCTTGGCAAACACGCTTCAGCATTTGTTGGTCTTTCTTCCTAATAAACTGGCCGTACCAAAAAAAGCTGCAAAAACGGAACCAAAAGCATCTCCAGTCCTGCGCAGATGCCTGAGAAGATGGGTTTTGTTGCTTGCCTGGCAGGTCTGCCCAGACCAAAGGGTGCGGAGAGAATTCCAGAGCGACGGGCCCTACAGAGGTACCCACGGGCAGCTCCGTCATGTTCAAGTTGAAGTCTTTCCGGTGTGGCACGGGGAAGAGGGGGTCTCTCAGATCACTGGTTTTGGGAGTAGGCTAGAACTCTAAGAAGTACTGAGGTGCTTAAATCCTCTTTTCAGGCACCATTGCAAGCCACAAAACTCCCCTTCAGCTGCTGCCTAACCCAGCAGAAGCCTAAACTCACCTGTGCCTCAGCTTTTTTCTTCTGGCCATGCGCACTGCTGTCTCATGCGAGCCGGCCGGAAGCCTCTCTCTTACCTAAGCCCCAGCGCGAGTCACAAGCTGCGAAAGACAAGCTCTCAGCCGCCCAAGCCACGTGCAGGGGCCTGATCCCATAAACGGACTCACAAATGCCTAGCGGATCAGGCCCCTCAGATGAATGTGTGCAAAACAGCCAGGGAGGGTGTGGGGAAAAGGAGCAGCAGCTCCTTTATAATCTTAAACGTAGTGGAGAGGGTTCCAGGTTGTGGGAGATCCCCGGTTCAAGGTCCCCGCTCCTGATGAAGAGAAGGGATCAGAACATCTGGCTGCCATTTCTCAGGGCGGTGCCCTAACCACAGGGTTATACAGTCAGTGGAACTCTGTCGCTGACCCATGTAATATTTAGCTCTTGCATTGTTTCATTGCAGTGGCACACTTCAATAGGGGAGATTGAGGAAGCCCCACAGGAGAATATTCCATTGCCCAGTAGTTAGGCCATGCCTCTGCGAGGGGGCAGATCCCTGTTCAAATCCCTTCTCTTCAGCTGGGGGGGGACTTGAACTAGGGGGTCACCACATCATCAGTGAATACCCTATCCCCAGGCTGAAGATTACATGGGAAGGCCTTCTTCTTCCCGCCCTCCTCCCATCCCTGTTTTGTTTCAGATCCCACATGCATCTTAGGCAGCAGAGCACCCATCTTCCCTCACTTTGCCCTTCACCAGCAGAGCTAGGCCCCTCCCTGCAGCCTGGAGTTAGGTGTCTGTTTCCAAGAGAGGAGCAGGGTTTAGCACACATCCCTCTGGTCATCATCTCCCTTTGGCTGGCTTTGTTGGCTCCCCGCCTAGCACGCAGACTTTGTGGATTGCATTCTATTTCTAAGCTCTCTCTCCCCATTCAGTGTTCAGGGAGCTTAGCCTAACTCCGGCTTTGTGAATCGTAATGCTGCTCTTGAGATTTTCTAGGTTAGGTGCTGTGACGCTCAGCATTGCAATGCCTAAGGCTATGTCTACATTACAGACTTCACAGTGGCACAGTTGTACCACTGCAGCTGTGCTGCTGTGAGGGCTCCCATGTAGCCGTGCTATGCTGATGGGAGAGCGCTCTCCCGCAGGTGTAATTAGAGCACCCCCAACGAGTGTCGGCAGCTAGGGCAGTGGGAGAGCGCTTTTGTCGGCGAAACTTATGTCGGTCAAGGGTGTGCTTTTTCGCACCCCTGACTGACAACATTTTTACTGACAAAAGTGCTAGTGTAGACATAGTCTTAGTCCCTTCGTGGACCCCAGCCTTGGCCCCAGCTCTGCTCAACGCAGCCTTCTGAAAGACATGGCTTAATCCAGGAAGATGATGCCCGTTAGAAGGAATCACATGCACAGCTTACACCCATTGCTGGGTTCTACATTAACTGCAACTGCTCAAAAGAGACATCCAGCCAGCACTGTGTACAATGAAAAGCTTCTGCAACAGCAGTCAGAAAACCAAAGCAATGACATGTTCAGGCTGCCTAAGGAATGAGATGGAAATACCAAAAATATCAGTACAGAACTCAATGAGTCCTCCTCCCCTGGAATGTCATGCTGAGGTTTAGATACCCTCTTTCAAATAAAGGGAGTGCAGAGAGTGAAGACATTCAGATATGGGCAACAGAAGGATAGAAGGATTAGGTTAGAAGGGTGGAAAGATTTTTGTATGATAGGAAAATGCAGCGACTAAGCCTGTTTAGTTGAGGGGAAGGAATAGAGATATATAAAATAGGACTGGACTGGAAAAGGTAGATCAGGTGCTCTGGTTTACCCTCGTTTGTAATACAAGGACAGGGAAACGGTCAACGAAATTCAAAGGCAACACATTTACAAGTGATAAAAGGATATTTTTAAAATACACACACACTACAATAATCTACTACAAAAGACAATTTAGATGAAACGCTTAAATGGAGAATGAGGACCTCCACAGTTATGTTAAAAAGGAGAATAAAAGATTAGGAATATAATGAACTCTCATAGTTTAGAACACAAGCTGCACCATAAGTGACATGGGCTAATACACAACTTACACAATGCACAGATTCTTCCACAGGTGTCTATTAGAGAGCTTTTTGCACCATCTTCTGAAGCATCTGGTGCTAAACAGTCAGCGAGAGGACACTGAACTAGGAGGACCACTGGTCTGATGTGGTATGGCAGTTCACGTAGCCCTGTATTTCTCATCTTCAGACACAGATTTCTTCCAATGCTGTGCAAAGATGTAAAAAAGAGCAAAACGTTTTGTAAAAATATGTAACAGAAGAATCCTAGTCTTGTTGGGTTTATGCCTTAGCTGCTGTTATTGTGCAATGAAGCCATCTTACTGCAGTGCTTGGAAAAATCACCTGTCCCTCCCATATACCAAATTTTCTTCTCTCTAACAGAACAGCAGCCAATACGTTTAATACTAAGACTAAACTCAGCACTGTTGAACCAGGCAAGGCATCTGTCAAAAACACATCGAGGCAGCCCCTTAATAGTGGCTGTAAGGAAACCTTTGCATTTTCTCTAACTGTAGCTACAGATAAAGGCTGCTTTACATTTAATTTATTAAAGGCAGCATCTTCCAGCCCATCCTTCCAGAGTCATGGAAAGCCTCATGGTAATTCCTTCTCCTTCTAGCCCATGCTGAACCCCACCTAATGTTCAGTCCTGCCAAATCCCTCACTTCACTTTGGCCTGAGCTCTGGGCAGAGAAGCTTGTGCAGAGCCCCAGGACCTCACTGCACACGTGCACAGACACAAAAGTCTACTTGCAGAGAGCTCTTTGAAGAGTGGGGGTTTTACTGAGGGCAGTATAGACGCTCAACCCTCTCAGCCAATCAGAATGATCTGGGAGCCCCTCCATTGACCAGCCACTGACAAGGTGCAGCTAAGTAAGATTCAAAGGAGGATTTGCCATTAGATGACTAATATGGAGCAGTTAGTCGGATCTATATTGCAAACGTAAAAATTATTCACTCAGTGATCCCTTTTATTAGCTTTTCCCCCAAGCAAAGTGGATTGTGACTAGGTGAAGTGGGACTCCCAGGCAGCAAAAACTTAATAGCATGGCTGTATTGGCTTCAGACTAGCTTTGGGTGTGACCCTGTGACTGCAATCCTTTAGCTAATGAGATGGTAACGCCTTCCTACCACACCCCTGCCTCAGTTATTTATTTATTTACTTTAGGATCGTCTGCTAAAGGGGAGTAGGGACAGCAGTAAAGCTAACTGGTATATAAAGAAAAGCCAGGTCTCTATAGCGCTTGGCTGGAGGGAAATGCATGTAAGTGTGGGAACAAGGAAGTTTGTAGTATGGGGCTGCTATTAAGTAAATTATTTTTTGTTTTATTTTAATATGAAGCTTGACTAGAGGGTCTTGTTTCCCTCAGGTATTCTGCTGGATAGCTTTTGATTTTTTGTTGTTGTGATTTTCCTTAAAATGTGGCTATGAGTATTTAACAGTGCTATATAGCAAGGCTGCAAAGTGCTGTTCCTCCACCCTCTTCAACCCAAGTAGTTTTCTCTCTTCTAGCCTGGGGTCATAACTTTTTTCTTAATTTTTAAATCGTCACTCATACTTATCAAATATTATTCCCTATAAATTGACCCCCCCATTAGCCTGCTCTCTCTGTCTGTCTCGCCATGGATACAGCTGCATTGGAAAAAGCTAGTGTGCTAAGAATGAAAATGCACACTAGCTACAACTATGCTAAGTGGGAGACAGCCACAGGATAGTAGAAAACTGGTGGCGATATGTACCTTTTTAGTCTCTCCCTGCTCTCACCCCCTCTGTGGTTGTGACTGTAGCTTGGGCAAAAGGTGACTTTGTGTTGTTGACAGTCCTAGGTGTGTTGCTACTCCCCACGCTGCCCTATTAATGTTAGGGGTTATCTCTCTTGCTCATATAGCCCTTGGTCTGAGGAAAAGCCCCGTGTAAGTTTCTAACTGGCAATATGTGGCTTGGAGGCCTCTGACCTTTCTAACAAATGAAGTGAAAGCTTGGTCTTCCCCTTTTGTACATCCACTAAAACTTTCTTGCAGCCTTTTTTCCAGGCTGCTGTTTGTGAAAACTGTAGACTCTTATTCTTCTGCTCGGACAAGTAGTAGAGGCTTAGGGGCTTCACAGTATGTAATATCTACACTGGGCAGGGGATTGGTTTCCAAGATGGGTATGAAGAGGGTGATTGGCTCAGGAGTTTGAGGAAAGAGGGCACTTCAGATGAACAAAGGCTGTGAAGGACAACTCTTAACAGCTGAATGCAGAAATAGCTGGGAGAAATTGTAATGTACCTGAAGGTCTGTGCCTCAGATAAACAACAAATTATTTGTCAGTCTTGTGGCTTTAAGAGCCAGCTATCCCGAAGTATGGTTAGAGACTTTCCTGGCTTAACCAGGAGATCTTCAATGACCTGAAACTCAAGTCCTCCAGAAAGTATATACTAGGTCAAATGACAAAGGATGAAGATAAAAATCACAAAGGCCAAGGCACAAAATGAGATTAAACTAGCTAGGGGCATAAAGGGGAACTAGAAAACACTTCCCCAAATACATGAAGGCAAGGCCTGAGTAGGTCCATTACTCGGTGAGGCGGGAAAGACGGTAACAGAGAAGGCAGCAATGGCCAAATTGTTAAATGCTTTCGTTTCAGCTGTCCGTGAAAAGGTTAGCAGTGATTGGATGACTAACAGAGTGAGCATCAGTGTAAATGGGGAAGGAGCTCAGGGCAAATCTGCACTTAAAACGCTGCCCTGCGCAGCACAGCAGCTGTGTTTTCATGGAGCTTCTCTAAGCAGACCCGAGAGAGCTCTTCCAGCAGCTCTGTTAATCCATGCCCCCGAGAGGCAGTAGCTATTTCAGCTGGAGGAGCTCTCCTGCCAACACAGCGCTGTCTACACAGGGGATTAGGTCAGTGCTGCGTTGCTCGGGGGTGTGGAGCGATGTAGTTACACTGATTACAGGTCTGGTCTACATGAGGCTAAAACAAGGAAAGAACAAATTCAGAATGACTTGCGGCAAGTCTAAGCTCAAAATGCTGCACTGGCACAGTGAAGATGCTACTACAGCAACGGGGGAGCTTCTCTTATTGGCGTAGTTAATCCACCTCCATGGGAGGCAGTGCCTATGTTGATGGGAATGCGTCTCCCATAGTGCTGTCTACACTGGCAGTTAGGCTGGTATAACTGGGTCACTTGGGGGGTGTGGATTTTTCACACCCGAGGAACACCGTTTATACTGATGTAAGCTTGAAGTGTAGGCCTGACCTTAGATAAAGTAGATGGCTTCAAGTCAGCAGGGCCTGATGAAATGCATACTAGAATACTTAAGGAACTGGTTGAAGAGATCTCTGAGTGATTAACTATCATCTCTGAGAATTTGTGGAGGACAGGAGAGAGTCTAGAGGACTGGAAAATGTCAACTTGCCCAAAAAGTCAACCTGCCTATCTATAAAAAAAAAAAAAAAGAATAAGGACTTGGGCATTAGACTACTCAGCCTAACATCAGTACCTGGCAAGATAATGGAGCAAATACCCAAACAATCAACTTGTAAGCAGCTAGAATTTAAGGTGATATGTAACGGTCAGTATGGACTAGTCAAGAACAAATCATGTCAAACCAACCTAATATTCTTGTTTGACAGGGTAACAAGCCTTATGGATAGGGAGGAAGCAGCAGATGTGATATGTATCGACTTTAGTAAGGTTTTTGATACCATCTCATGTGCCCTTCTCATAAGCAGAATAGGGAAATATGGCCTAGATGAACATGCTTTAAGGTGAGTGCACAACAGGTTGGAAAACTAGTCGGAGCAGTTATTAATGGCTCACAGTCATGCTGGAAGGGCATATCAAGTGGGGTCTCATGGGGATCTGTCCTGGATCCAGCTCTGGTCAAAATATTTATAAATTATGCTGTTATCCAAACTGAGAGTACACTTTAGTTTGGTGATGATACTGTGACAGGGTCAGACTATACGGCTACTGGAGAGTGCTAGAAGGCCAATATATCAGCCCCAGGCTGAGCAAGTCCCTTTTCCCCTGGTAGCTGAGCAGGGGTTATGCCTGGTTAATTAACACACGTGGTGCCAATCAAGGCCCTGCCCAGGACTTATTAAAAGCTTCCCCTCCAGAGAAAGGGTGTGACTGGAGTTATGAGAGTGAGGTGAGCTACCAGAGTGTGGGAGCAGGCAAGACATTGTCAGAAACCAGGAGGGTTAGGCAAAGGAGCAGAACGCTGGCAGAAGACAGCCCTGCAGGTAGAAAGACTGGGGCAGGAAAAACCCTGCCTGAAGAGGGCAAAGGACCTTTCCCTAGAGGCCTGAGGGACAAGACCCTGCCAGAAGGGGAAGATAGACCTGGACATTTGGCTCGGCACTACCCTGCCTAGTGGGGCTGTCAGAGGTCAAGATCCTCCCCTGGCAAGGAGGCCAGGAAGGGCCCCTGTCTGAGCAGGGTGCAGATGTTAAGTCAAGGGGCATGGGGAAGTAACCCAGGGAAGCTAGCAACTTTCCTGAAGTCACAGTGCAAGGCTGCTACTTTTAGGGTCCCTGGGTTGAGGCCTGAAGTTGAGGGTGGGGCTTGGCCTCCCCCACTCCCTACCAGCCATTCACTGGAGGGGCAAGAGCCCCAGAAAAGATACAAGGGACTGTGAGAACCAGAGACAGGACTGGGATCTAGCAGGGAGTGGCCATCTTAGAGGGGCTGCATTACCCTCCCCCACCACTAGAGGGTGAAAAAACACTAAGGGGAAAAAACTCACTGACCTACCGCTAGAAGGATGTTCTGGACCCACCGAGGTAGAGGAAGAGCTTTGCCACAATAGCAAGATGGGGAGGGGTTGCAAGCGCTTTGCTGGACAGGGTTAGAATTCAAAATAATCTAGTCTAGACAAACTGGAGAAATGGCCTGAACTAAACAGGACAAATGCAAAGTGCTACAGCTAGCCAGGAATAATCAATTGAACGAATACAAAATGGGAAATGCCCACCTAGGAAGGAGTCGTGCAGAAAAGGATCTGGGGGTTATAGTGGATCACAAACTACATATACATCAACAATGTAGTACTGTTGTGCAAAAAAGTGAACATCATTGCAGGATGTAGTAGGAGAAGCGTTGTCAGCAAGACATATGAAAAAACTCTTCTACTTTGCTCAGCACTGATAAGGCCTCAACTGGAGTACTGTGCCCTGTTCTGGGCATCGCACTTCAGAAAAGATGTGGACAAACTGGAGAGAGTCCAGAGGAGAGCAACAAAAATGGGTGAAGGTCTAGAAAACATGAGCGATGAGGAAAGATTGAAATAAGATTTGTTTTCTCAAGAGAAAATGAGGGGGCATATAAAGAGGAGGGTGATAAATGGTTCTTCTTATCCAGCAAGGACAGAAATAATGGGCTTAAATGGCAGCAAGGGAGATTTAGAATAGCCATTAGGAAAAGCTTCCTAATTGTAAAGGTAGTTAAGCCCTGAACAAACTATGTAGGCAGGTTGTGGAATCTGTCATTGGAGATTAAGAACAGGTTAGACAAATACCTGTCAGTGATGGTTATGAGGTCCTGTCCAGTCCTACATTTCTACAATTATTGATCTCCCTTGTTTAAACTATAAGCTCTCTAGGGCAGGAACCATTTTCTTAGTGTCAAGCATAAGGGGGATCCTGATATTTGTTGGGAGATCTCTAGGTGCTACCAGAATATAAGTAACACAAGCAGGTCACATGTCTTCAAATAGACATGCTAGATTCCTCTCTGATCATAGTGTTGTGGTGTAAACCTAAAATGATATTACACTCCCTTTTATATACTGCTTCATACAGTACTTCCAGTTTGGAAAGATGTTTAGTGTAAAAATGTATCCCTAGCAGCTCCAAAGGAGAGCAGCATATGTTGTGGCTAAATCCAGTGGAGTGAAGTGTGTGTGTGGAGGAGACACTTCACAGAGCAAAGTGTTTCTGGGCAAGGACTCCAATAGCCCTCTAATGTAAGAGGGAAATAGGACAGCCATGTGTGGGGGAGGGGGTTGGGACAGAATGAAGATGGGAGGAGAGTGCATGCCTAAAGCCAGCCATCTAGCTCTGGTGCACTGTCTCTTCTCCTGCCTCCCTCAGTTAGTTACTGCTGTTTCTCTTCCAGCAGTGTGGGATGGAGCTGAGGTAGAACTTGGACATTCTCTTCGTAGAGTCTGGAGTATAAACTACAAGTTGATTGACACCAACTCTACCAAGACCTACACAACCTCTTGGCCTGGCATCCCAAGATGGAGAGATTACCTTGGCCTCAAGCCAATGGTAAGCAGCCAGAACAAGTTCCCCAGGGGCCATCTCCCATGGATCCACAAAGTAAGGTCACGTTCCAGCAGACAGTGTATTGTCCAATGTAGTCTCATGTTCTATTGACCTAAACATCTCTCTGATCTAAACTCTGGAAAAGAAATGCAACTGGATTTATGCATGACTTCCAGACTGGAATATTGTCCTGAAGTACACTTAAGTTACTGAAATATTTGCCTAAGGACTCCTTTGACTCAGGAATTGTCTGAATCTGGCTGCTCAAAACTCTTCCGCACTAATCTGACAATCTGCCTTCCTGAATTACCCATTATGCGAGCATTCAATAGTGGCTGCCTGCTCTTATTTGGTATCCAGCCTTCCCCCACATTTAATATGCTTCTGTGCAAAGAGTGTCACAAAGGTTCCCCATGTGGTGCTACAACGCTGTCTCCATTGCAAGAACTTCCAGAGGAATGCCTTTTAATCGGCTAAAGCAGCCCTGCAGTGTAGTGTGACTTACTTTTTTCTGTCTTAAATCCTTGGAAAGTACTTGTATTCAGAGAGAAATCAGCACGGAACAGAGCTGCAAACCCATGAAAAGTCTGTATTGAACTACACTAAAAACCAGCCAGAACTGGCTGAGCTATCCCCTAATAGTCTAACTCTATTGCTGTGGCAACAAGCTAAGCTCTGTTGCTACAGCAACCTAGGCAATAAGGCAAGACACAAAATACACAACAGTCCATGGACCAGAAATATGGATTCCTCTTGGTGTAAAGGGAAGGGCACTTGGGTATCTGGTCAACTATTTTTAGAATTAAAATGGGACTTGTGAAATTATAATTCTCTGGTTGGGGGGGGAGGAGAGCTCCCCTGAGTCAAAAGCTCTTAAATTACGGAAGTACTTCAAATTGAAAGAAAATTCCTTCTCCTGCCTCATCCCCCCCAAAAAACCAACATCCCTAGCAGGCTGACACTAGGAGAGTAAAACCTGATCAATTCCTTCAGCCCACTGATTCTGAGACATCAGGATGATGATGTGACACAGTGGGAGCAGAGAGAATGAGAGGCAAATGCACATGTATTGCACAAGATGGATAATTCATGGCAGCTCTGAACATGGCAATGAATTGAAATCAATTTAGAAAACCCTGAAGGGAAAGCTGATATCTTCTTACTTGTGGCAAGAACTAGGAGATGTTGAAGCAGGCTACTGCCTGCTGAGGTAGCATCCAGCTAAGGCTTTACCTTACTGTATTTGTTGACCTAGCAAGGGATAATGCTGAAACGAGTCATAGTCCTGGGTTTCTTGTGATACCATAGGGTTTCTTGTGGTACCAAGAGATCTACCCCAGTGTCTGGTCTGCTTTTACAGAACAACTCCAAGTAAGCCTGGTTTTCTCCTATCTCATTGCTCTCCTCCAAGATAAATTGTAAAAGATCTGCACTTTCCAGACATTAAGTTGGTATTATAAGTGGATAGCGTCTTAAAAATAACTGTGCAAAGCTTAATGAAGGGGTGGCAAACTGCTGGTCAAGATGCAGCAATTTTTTCTTGATCTCTAGATCCCAGCAACATGAGCATGAATGTGGGTGTACAGGTTCCATGACACAGTCTCCTTCCTGAATCTGTGTTTCCTTTGGGTATAAATTTTGACAAGTAAGTTCTTGTTTCTTAACTCGTGTGTCACGTCAATGTTAAAAACACTGCATGTTCCTTCCCATGCTTCCTCACTCCCAATCACAGCTAAAAAATCCAGGAGAGGTTGTACCTAATATGAATCAACCAACCCACTGTTTGGACTAACTAAGAATTAGGCATCTGTCCTTGGATGTGAAGACACTCTTGGTGCAGCTACACAGGCTTCTGTGTCTTCCAGTTCTATGCCTGGGCTGCAAATTTTGAACTTGTTCAAAGAGCTACGATCACTCTGTCTACAGATGGGCCATGTGATCTTTTCAATGCTTGGCTAGGTTTGCAGGGAATATCAACTGCTGCAGGAAGTGGAGTGGATTGCGCATGTAAGGGGGGCACTTCCCCTGGTGCTCAGAAACTGCTTCTGCAGGCGGAGTCCTTTAACAGGGCTCATGGCCATTAAATCCCTAGCACGCCTCACAAAAGTAGGTGGCTGTTATCCCTGGAGTCCTGGTCATGCTTCTGTTTAGGCAGAGTCCTGCTGTCTCACTGGCAGTGATGGGATTTACTCTCTGTGCTAAATGAAGGTGTTGGCTCAGACTTGGGTACAGCCACCAACTGTGTGTCTTAGAGCCGTGGTCTGCCCTCCCTGGCATGAACCCAAGGCAAGAGGTATATGGCTCCAATATCCCTTAAATGGAGAGCTGCAGACAAGTAGTTCCCCATGACATTACTGCAGTGTCATTTCAGGGACTATGTGCAGAACTGAGCAGATTCTAGACAACCTCCTCTGAGTGGCTCTCTGGCCTCCCTGGCTGCAAACAGGTCTCTTTGGTGCTCAGTTCTCACTAGCTCTGACCAACTGAAGCATGGCATAGCAGGTGCGGGGCTCGGTTTGGGTGCATGCTGCAGAATACACAGGTGTAAATCTGATCCTAGCAGGGATCACAGGGCATCTCCTATCCCTGATCATGCAGAACACTGGGGGGGCTGGAGAGCGGGGACAGGAGGAGCACACCATAGTGGTGTGGCACCCTGATTTGCACCCCATGTACTAATGACCCCCATGTGCTCTATAGTCTATAAACCATTGCTAAAGGTGTTAAGATGAAAGCTGATACCTAAGACGTGGAGTTACAGTTACGATCTTAACAGAATCCTCCTCTTCCCTTCTCCCCTTCTTATTTTTAAGCCCAGGGATGGGTGAAATGGTGGCTGTTGCCAACCTAGGTCCTATGCCAAGAACACCACAATCATCCAGCACTGGAAGAAATAACCAGTGGCAAGAATGTGTGTGTCTGGTCCAACCTGAGCATGTTGTTCAGAGAATGTAGGTATCTGGTGTCAAAACACAACTTCCCCTCTCCCTCTCCAATAAAAGAAACAGGAACAGGTTTCTGAGGTAAGAGGCAAAAATTTCAGATATCCTTTGTCCTAGATCTAAGAACCAGGGACATCCCTTCTCGGCCTCTCTTCACCACCCTCTTTCATCCCCCCCCAAAAAAGGCAGATGGTGGCTGATGCTCCAAGTGGCTTGCTGAAAAGTGGAAAGGAGGGACGTGTAGGCTTCAGTAAAGCAGAATTTTTTTGGTGGGGGCAGAGGAGAGCAAAGACTTTAGACTAGAAAAATACAGGTTTTATGCAATATTGTCACATATGAAAACAAAGTTTCCTTGTACAGTAAAGCTTAAAGGTTCCAACTGAGATGAGAGCCCCATTGTGCTGGGTTCCTAAGGAAGGGGCAATCCCTTCCCTGGAGCTACTCAGTTTGTGTCAATTGGATAACATGCTTCCCTGTTCTTCTAGCTTCTTATATGCTGTATCCCATGTTGGGATGGGGCAAGAATAGTCGTCTGTGTCTGTCACTCCAAGCTCTTCCCCTCGCCTCAACCCCATTGTCGCACTCCAGGCCTTACATGTTCTTTCCAAAAACTTTCCTGAGACTCCTGAAGCAAAAACCAAAAGCTTGTCACTGACTGCGAAGCAATCTTTCAATTAGAGGAAACTGACTAATCTGTTGCATGGGCATCTTCCTTCTAGAGTCCAGATCATTTATCCCAATCCTGATCTTGCACTATTATGAGATGGGCATGTGGAGAGGCTGGCGTCATTTGCTCAGAGTGGAAGGGGAGTCATATGAACAAGCAAATAGCAGGGTGAGTGGTGTTCTCTTTTCTACCTATGCTCCAAAGAGTGCAGAGCAAACCAGAATGTGACTTTATTGCTGACAGCCGAGGCCTGTGCCAAGCTTTTCTCCGCTGATTCAGTCATAATAATGAGGACTAGTTAGATGAGGCTGCCAGCACTTTTACCTCTATTCTTAGACCTGCTCAGATACTGTCAAGGTGACAGTATCAAAAAATCTCAGTTACCAACCCAGTGTTCCCGAACTGGTGGTAGCGACAAGGACACTCCATGCCAAAAACAGCTTACTGTAGAAAAATGGCTTCCACTGTTCCTTAAACCTTGTGACTTGAGACCAATCAGAAATAGAGCTGTCCAGAGAGCCCTGAATGACCAGAGTCCAAAAAATTCATGCTAGTACCTCGTATGTCCCAGGAGGCTTTTTTAAAGGGACTGGAAAGTGAGTGGAAAGCATGTGTCCTGCTGCATATATTCACAGCAAAGAAGTTCCCTCCCGTAATACCATTCTTCGGTGTCTGCTTTCCTCACATGCAGAAAACAATGGATGTTGACACTTAATTCTTATGCCTTTAATCAGGGCCCAAGTATAATTTTTTCGGGCCCAGGACAAACTTTTAACATGGGCCTCCTCCTGTAATAGGGGTTGCAGCCTGGGGCAGTCCCCCCCATTCCCCAAGCCCATGTGGGGGTCCTGCCCTTAACACAAACGAGAGGCTTTTCTCTTTTTTTCTTTTTTTTTCACTTGCAGGGAACAGTACATTATTTGACCTTGACACACCTTCATTGCATAATTTAGGGTAGGAAAGACTTCTGCTCGTGCCCACATATTGGTAGGGGTGTCTTTAAGCAATCTGTCTAATCTATAGGTTTTTTTCCTTTCTCTCCTGTACCCCCCAATCAGGAGGAATACCACCATCTGCTAACTGAGAAGATCCATGAAATCCAGACACACATAGGAAGTGCAAGAGAACAGGATGCGGCGGCAGCAAGGACTTGGTGTGCCCCCAGCTCCTGGGCAACAAGGACCTGGTGTGAGTCAGCTATAACCATGAATATTTGCTAGTAAGAACAATATGGGTCTTTTTAATATTTCTTGATACATTACAGTGAGTCTAACCAGTTCTCCGTACTACTGGAGACTAACATGACATAGTCCTACATCTGTTGCTAGTACTAGGCCTAAACAGGTCAATCATCTCTCACTTGAGGACTAGTATTAGTCTCCTTGCTTAACCTTATTAAATCAGTCTTCTGCCTGCTAATCTTGTAGGTGGGGCGAGGAAGTGGACAGATGTCTCAGATGTTCTCCAGAGCCTGTTTTCATGCTGTTGTCTTTAGCTACTACAGTTGATGGGGGGGACAATCCTCCAAACACAAAGCAGTGTAACTCAACCGGAATCACATGCAGATTCAAAATACCTGAAACAATAGCTGTGAAGTGTAAACTGCTCATTCAGTTCAGGGGTGTGAATGGCACGGATGACCCCTACTTGGAAGACTGGTTAGTTGTTTCACTGTTATCAAATCATGTAAGAAGAGCAAAGAAGTGTATTGTAAAGATTATCTAAGGCCTTGTCTACACTACAAGGATGAACTGACCTACCTCAAGCCAACTTACAGCCACCACACCACACTAAGTAACACGGTGGCTGATGTCCACGACCCTGTCCGGGCCAATGGCGGGTGTCCTCACCAGGAGCGCTTCCCCCGACCGAAGAGGGCACGCGGGCAGCTGAAAGCCCGCTCTCTCAGCTCTGCGGGCAGCTCCCTCCCTGGCTTCCAGGTGCCTGGTCAGCTGCCCCCTCCCTGCTAGGAGCAGGGTCCAGCCACCTAGACTCGTCACCGGGAGCCGGGACAGCTGGGCTCTGACTGCCGGCTTTGGTGTCCATGTCCCGGCCAGGAAACTGGGCAGCGGCAGCGGCAGCTGAGGTGAGTGACCTGGTTGCACCGCCGAGGCCCGACCCCTCCGGCGGAGGCGGTTTTACCCCGCGGCGGGCAGGGCAGGGCAGGGCAGCGGCGGGGGCACTGCAGTGTCTGCACCTTGGCACGGGGGCCGGCTCGACACGCGTGCGCCGCCTGAGGCACGGAGGCGGCTGCAAAGTGCGCCCCGCCCCCGCGAGGAGACGGCAGCGGCTCGGCCCGGCCCCGCGCCCCTCCCCCTCTCCCTCTCCAGGGCGGCTGTGGCGCGAGGACGACGCTGTCGGAGGAAGGACGGGTCACCACGCGCCGGGGCTGGGCAGGGACGGGAGCCGATTGGCTCGGGGAAGGGGAGGGGGCGGAGCTGTGATCCCGCGCGGCCTCCTTCTCCTAAGCTACCGGGAGATGCGCGAACTGCAACCCCCAGAACGCCCCGCGGCCGGGATGGGAGGGAGGGGGCGGAGGCGTTCCCTACGGTTTCCGGTTGTTAAGCAATCGCTCCGGGGATTGGTCCGGACGAAGGGGGCCCGGCCAATAGGCTTTTCCGGTGACGCTGGCGGGTGACGCGAGTGCGGTCACGTGGCCGGCGTGCGAGGGCGGGGGGACCGTGGGCTGCTCGGCAGCGGCCCCCTGCTGTTAGCGCGCCGCGGCCATGGAGCAGGAGCAGGAGCGGGGCGAGGTGAGCGGCGACGGTCCGGGCGCGGGGACTCTGCAGCCTCCGGGCCGGGCCCCTCTGCCCGCCGCGAGCCCGGCCCCTGCCCCCGGCCACGGTGTGCCCGGCTGCGCCGCCAGCGCGGGGCGAGCCCCGCCCCCCCCCCACCCGCGGGGCTGGCCGGGCGCCCCATGCGGAGCTCCGGGAGGCCGGCGCGGAGGCGCTGCCCAGCCCTGCTGCGGGGCCGGAGCCGGGGGCCTGGGCGGCGGCACGGCGCGTTGGGGCAGCGAGGTGCTTTGGGGCGCCGCTCCCAGGGGTGCGAAGCCGCCCTTCCGTGCCCGGCCCTGCCCCGGGAGCCAGGGAGCAGCCGGCCCCGGCCCCGGCCCCTTCGCTGCTCGCTGCGCTGCGGCGTGCCGGGACAGCGCTGCGCGATGGGCTCCCTGCGGGACCCGTCCGGCCCCCAGCACGGGGACGTAGCCGGCGGGACGGGGCAGGGAAGGACCCCCGACCTCTCTTTCAAAGGGTCTGCTTCGTTGTGCGTGAACTGCCCCCGCCTGCCTTTGCCTAGATGAGGCTCCCCGGGCTGCGGTGTGACGATAACAGTCCGTCTGTGGGTAGAACAGGATCCCGTTCTCCTGCCCCGGCTGGGGTGGGGAGAGTTCCGGCTGGATGTGAGCAGCCGGCAGCCCTGTGTTCTTTGATGAGAGCCGGGTCTGGTTACACCAGGCCAGAAGTTTTCCGTGTCCCAGCATGTGTCCGTGACTCTTTGTTTTGAGGAGGGAAGGCGATATGGAGTGTAAGAACCAAGGCTGAAGTGCTTCTCTTATCTTGAAAGCTCCTGTCACTGCATTACCACCTGGGAGCAGAAAAGAGCTGGTGACCTTGAAGTAACCAATCAACCTCCAGTGCCGACTTGTTGATCCTTTCTTGCTAGGTGCCTCTGTAAACTGAGCTCTCCCTCTACTGTCCACTGTTGCATTTCTGGTCTCTTCTTCATCCCTCTGCCCCCCGACTCTGCTCTGCCCCTAGGAGGCTGATGCTTTGCAGCAGTTCCGTGATGTCTTACAAAACAACTTAACCCCTAACTTCCTTCATTGCTAACCAAAGCACAGTTCAAAACCCCTCTTATCCTACATTTTTTACCATCATCACCCCTTCTGGTCTCTCCTGGTTCACTGTCCCTTTACCCTCTTGGTCCTCCTTACTAATAACCTCATTGCTGTAGCACCACAGGGTTGGGATGTAATTATGAACAACTCACGATAAAATTAAGTGTTTGTAGAACCCTTTCATTCATACAGAGCATGGACTTGCTGTCATACGCTCTCTTTTCCTGCCATTATATCTGCTGGGCCAAATTCTGCTGGTATAAGCTGGTACAGTTGTTCGTTAGGAATTGCACCTCCTTGCTTCAGGGCTGAATTTGATCCTCTGTGTCCAAGGCTTTATTGGGGAGTGTTGGGGTGGCATGGAATTCAGTGACTGAAGCTGAAACATCTCTGTGTTAGATGCTTATGTCAGTGCCTTGCCATGCTGCACAGAAAAATTCAGTATTGCCAGTGAACTGGTTCAACTACTGGGAAGAAGAATGGATGAACGGACATGTTCTCTACCCTTCCCCTCCAACTTTTTACTACCCTGTCTCCCTCATGGCTGTAGGTCTCCTAAATTCACACTCCTGGTTTCCTTCTCCTCCCCTTCCACTTATGCACCTCTGTGACTGAATTATTTCTTTCTGAGAATGTTGGTATAATGGGTAAAACATTCTAAGTGAACTCATTGACTAGGTTGGAGTCCCACCTCCAAGTGAGTGGGACACCTGCTTTTGGGTCTCCTAGATAAAATCCTTAACAGCCACACCAGGTTTCTCCTTCCTAAGCCTCCTGGGACAACCTTGCTGTGCTGAGGCCAGGCTTACTGCATATGGGGGTATTGAAAATCTTGGGTCTAAATTGTTTTTTCTCTCCACTAGTTGTTGTCTCCCTTCTGCACCAAGACGTCATCCTTGGAGCAGATGGAGGAGGATGAGGACGAAGAGGATGAAGATGAAGATGACGACTTGGACCTCTTTGGGGGTTATGACAGCTTCCGGGGTTACAACAGTAGCATGGGCAGTGACAGCAGCTCCTGCTTGGATGAGTCTAGCGATAATGATGTGGCAGATTGTGAAGCTGGAGAGCTGCCCACCTCCCCTCTGCAGCTACATCCACCCACCACAGGCCGATTGATGGAGGACAGTGGCTCCGAGCCAGGTACCATTGGCCTCTTTATTGCATGCAAAGCATATAGCTGATTAGAAATGGCTACGGACTCACTTGAAAGCGGTGCAGTGCTTCCAGTTGTATGGGGGTTTGCTTAATATGCATTCCCTGGGAGAGGAACTGCACAGTGATTGTGTTCTAAGATCTCTGAGTTATGTCAGGAAGCTCTCAGGTTTCTTCTGGGCCCAGCCAAATTAGTTACACTTCCTGGCACTGTAGCATTGCTGGCTTGAGGCTCGTGCTTGCAGGGTTAATGCTGTATGCGCAGAATGTGAACGATAGAGCCTTCTCTTCCCCAGCTGTATGTGAAATGTGTGGGATCGTGGGCACAAGGGAAGCTTTCTTCTCCAAGACCAAACGCTTCTGCAGCGTCTCCTGCTCAAGGAGCTACTCCTCAAACTCCAAGAAAGCCAGCATCCTGGCAAGGCTGCAGGTGAGTGACACCCCACCCCGTGGCCTCTGGGATCAAAGTGGGACTAGTCGGAAAGATCATTTACTGATAAGGACGAGAGCATTTGCTGAAGGCTTATTGGTGCTTCCCTTCCTTTCTTGAAGAATACATGACATCCTAATGATCCTGACTCTTGCTCTCTGCATGGGTGGGAAAAGATGGGGAGGGCAGAACTACGCTGTATCCATGGTGTTTGTAGCTCTTCCTGGCCCAGTGGGTGTGGAAGAATGTCATGACCTCTGAATCCTTCCGCCAGAGATAGGGAGGTGAGTCTGTACCTTGCCTTCAGGGATACATTATCTCTATGGATCCCAACTTTCTCTTCATTTTATGCTTCCACAGGGCAAACCACCTACAAAGAAGGCTAAAGTCCTGCATAAGGCAGCGTGGTCTGCCAAAATTGGGGCATTCCTCCATTCCCAGGGGACAGGACAACTGGCAGATGGAACACTGACTGGCCAAGACGGTAAGTGCAGGTGGGTGTGGAGAAGAAAGAGCTGTGCCTTAGATAAGCTATGTGTTCTGCATCCTGTTCGGATCTTGCTGATCTTGGCACTTTTTTTTTCTTGTTCCCCTACAGCCCTTGTCCTGGGCTTTGACTGGGGGAAGTACCTACAGGACCATGGCTACAAGGCTGCCCCCGTCAGTTGCTTCAAACATGTGAGTCCCCCTTACTACACAGGCAGAAAGGCATGGAAAATATGTCCTGTCACCTGGGCTTATTGGCTTCTTCCTGTGTGTAGGTGAGATGCCTGAGAGAGAGGTGTGGAAGCCACATGGGCTAGGAGTGCTTGATATCAGACTCTTCTGCCTGGGGACAGGGAGAGTCAGGCCCTTGCTGGTCAGCATGTTGGAGTCCAGTGGAGGGAGCATGCTCGGTCTCCAGGAAGGAAATGGGCAGAGACCTTGGTGTTTTCTGCGATAGAAATGTCATTGAAGGGCTCTTGTTCCAGCCACTATGACTTGGAGCCTTTGGAGGGGGTGAGGGAGGTGGCACAATGTTCTCTCAAGTTGGGGGAGAGAACCCCAAACTGCCGAGAAATAGCATCTTCATCTCTGTGTCTCTCTCTTCCATCTACCCACCTCCTTGAGCTGCGGGTGGCTCCTTGCACAATGCCTTTGGTTTCTCTGGTATTACTTTGTTCTTGCTCTGTGGCCATGTCATGGACTAGAGGAAATTGGTGTGCTAGCTGCCAGGCTGTCCCACCGCACACATGTAGCCCACATGACATCCAGACAGCACTCTTGGCAGGGCACCGAGGCCATGCCCACCTAGATTAGCTTGCTTTGAGCAAACCTCACAGCCACTGGTTCTCTGCTGTGCCAGTCTCCATCAGGACAGTGCCACTGTGGATGGAGCTCGTCTGTTGTCTTAGCCCGACTGATGCCAATGGTCCTCCCACTAACTGTCTCCTTTAGACTTGTCACTGCCTGCGTGAGCCGCATTTTGCAGTGTGTGGCTCTAGTTGGCTGGAATCCACCTGCTCATACAAGTCGCGTCACATGCACCGTTATCATGGAGCTCTGTGTTCTCACAGTGAGCAACATCATCTGTTTCCACACCCAGCTGATTCTATTGCAGCATGTCTGTGAGGAGACCATCTTACAAGGTTGCTGCCAGCACACCTAAGGCTGATATGTGGTCTCTGATGCCTGTCTGGGGAGAGGAAGAGGTCCATGGCCAGCTCAGCATGGCAACTGAGTGACTGGACATCACTTGGAGTGTCAGATGGTGCTGTGGAAGATCTAGCATGATACAGACAAGAACAGTCTGTCCTTCTCATGGGATGAACACCATTTTTGGGACTCACCTTTTCACTTTGCCTGATTTGCTACTAACTAGTGTAGAGGCCACATGTGGTGTGTTGTTGAGGAAGAAGGCAAACTCTAAGAAGGACAGCAGATCCATGAACTAAGTGGACTGGCAGGACAAGGAGCTGGACTGGAGCGGCTGATCACATTGCCAGCTTCCCAGAATGGCAGCTTTCAGGAACCCAGGATCTGGAGAAGACAGCCAAGCTGACTTGGCAGGACTGAATCAGGAGATATGGGGCGTGATGCAGCAGCAGGTAGGCAGCTTCTTACTGGTTTATGTACGGGCGGGGTGGGAGTGGCTGATTTCACAGGGACAGGGGAAAGGGTCTTCTGGTTGCTGTCATTAGTGTATGTAAAAGAGCAGCTATAATCTTCCATGAGGGTGGAAATGTCCATTTTTCTCCTCGTATTCCATCTGGGTCCATTCTCTACCCACATGTTTCTGCAGCACCTGCCAAATCTCCCATCAGCTCAGCTGTTCTGGTTGCCCTGACATCTCCCAGGCTGTGTACCTGTATGTACCGCTCCTTCCTTTTGGCTCGTAGACCTCTGTTCCCAGTCAAGGTGGAAACTCCTGCATTGGTGTGCACAGCACCTGGCTGAGCCATGCTATGTGGCTGGACTCAAATTGGCAGATCCTTGGGGAAGGGAGGGGGATAGTCCACAAGTGACAAACTGCAATGTAAAAAGTCTCAAAACAAGAGACACTCACTGCAGGAAACTACAGGCTGGGCGCTATGAACACCACACTCATGTGAGATTATATCCATCTGCCCCATTTGCAGTGCACACTGTCCAACTACCTGCAATCTCCCATCAGTCTGTTTTGCACTTAAATGCATGGAAAACACTTAGGCATATTTTACTGGCAAAGGGAGGAGCAAACAAAATACAGACCATGGGTTTGGTGTCGGATAATTGCACTGCCTGTTCCTGACTGTCTTTTGATATGCATGCAGTAAAATCTTCTACATTTATCAGACATCAATTAATCTTGGCCCTTGGCTTTTCCCACACCTGGAACATATCTGGAAAATCTCTGAGCAGGTCCTCCAGTCTTGCAATGAAGTATTAGGGTAGTGATTGTTTCCCTCCTCCCTCACAAAAGCTGTCACAGAGCTGGTCCTCTCTCACTTGTGTGAGCCACAATTGCAAACTTCCAAGCTGTCTCACTCTCTGAAATGGTCTCTCTCCCTTGATGGGAGCCCTGCAAAGAGATGGTTTGCAGCATTCTTTTTGGCCCACAGTAAGGGTTTACTGCTGACAGACATGCCCTGGTTTAATTAAACCACTGCAAGGCCCGTGTGTGGAGACACATTCCTTTAAAACTGTCTGTCTGTAAGCCAGGGTTAAATGGATTTTAGGAGTGTCAGCACAGAATAGCACTGAATTAGCTGTGAAGGTATGATTTAAGCAGATTCAGGGTACGTCTTCACTGCCGCCATCAGATCGATCTATCCAGAACGATTGAGCAATCAGTGAAGACCCGCTCAATTGACCTGGAAGTCGACACATTAAAACCACCCCCTCAAGTGGCGCAGCGCAGTGAAGATGCCACATAGAAGAGGAGTTACGAAATTGATGGGAGTTACACAAGCTACTTTACGTAGCTTGCATAACTCCTGTCGACTACGGCCAAATTTCAAGGTAAGTGTAGATCAGGCCTGAGTTAAACTGATGCAATTTTGTGTGTATTTCAGAGATCTGAGCCACCTTTCCTAATTCAGTTAGGATCCCTTCTGGCTCTTTCCCTCTCCCATTAAGTATCATCCTCATCCGCCCTTATTCCTAGAAATGTTGTGTGAATAGCAATGCTATGTTCTTGCCATCTCTAATCCAAGAAGAAAGTATCTTGTAGGAAGGAACTAGAGTTTGAAACTAAAGTGAAATTATTTTTATCATACTGGTTGGTATAGTGGATATGCTGTTGCTTAATCTGTTAACTCTCTTCATTTCAGTGGCCATTGCACCAGTATAGACCACCTAGAGCAAACTGGGGGCAAGCTGACCAGATCCAAAGTGGTGAGAAGGTTCACAGACCTCAGGGAACCAGAAGAAGGCCAAACAAGACCTGTCCTGAACATGTGCCTTGGGCTCTGAAATCGTGTACGGGTTAGAGAAAATGGGGAAAAATTAGGCTTGCCTGTGAGAGACAAGGGGAGGTTTCCCCAGGAGGACAGGAAAATTAAGCTGAACTCTTTCTGGAATGAGACATGTGAATGGAAGAGATGGTTCCAAAGGAAAACTCAACAAATAAACGGTGTCTCAGGAGAAAACAGCTGCCACATTGATCTAACATTAGGCCTGCTGGCCAAGGCTACTGTGTAAATGTGGCTCAAACAAATCAACCATTATGATCTGTTGCCCTGTGCTGTTATGTCTTTATATTGCAGCTGACCTATAGCCTTTGGTGTTTAATAAAAATATTCCTGGACGAGAGAGATTCTGGCCTACCTGCTGTTCTTTAATTGTAATACTGCACTGAATTATTCTTCCATACAATTCTCTTCCCACACCACATTGCTACCCCAGTAGGTGCTGTATACATGGCAGGATGACTATAGATCACCTGTGTCACCAAGAGAGAAACTGAACCCCACTGTAGGAGAGTCCCAGGGCAAAAACTGAAATTCCCAACTCCACTAGCACTTTGAAGGTGTCTGCATAGAGAGCTTCAGCCTGGTAGCTCACCCTTTGCATGTGGTCCTAATATAAATAACAGCTTCAGATGCAAGTGTGTGCCTGGTCAGCTGGCTGTAGCATGCAGTAAATTCTGCATCCTTGCTCCGTTGTTCATAGAAGCCATCTCCCTTAGTTTCACCTGTTGTGCAGTAAAGGCATATAATTGCTATGCTTGTCCCTATGCTGTCATTGCAGTTCAGTGGGTATCTCTGCCTTGCTTTCAGCTCCAAAAACCCATTCTGCCACCTTCCTGCTGCGTATATAGCTGCAACAGCATCCTCTGCATGCGCGTGATTAGGAGATGATTGAATTAAACATAGTAAAAATGGCTATGCACTTAGAATCACAGTGGGGGTGGAGACCCATTAATGTCAATATTTTATTATGGGAATAATTCCCCCTCCCTTGGGTCCATTCTTAAAATCAAGAGTTTTCCCTATTCTGGCATCATAGGCTTCGGTGGGTTTTCCTATGCACGTGTTCAGGTAGCTTCCCTGCTGTTCAGTGGGGGCCTGTCGCCACCAGTCAGTACTCCTCTGATGTGCTTGTGGGAGAAGGGCCACCTGAGTTCTTTTGCTAGCTCCCTAACAGTTTGGAAATCATAATACAAGTCCTTCAACGATTTCTGGCATATTGGCCTCCTTGATCACGCACCCCTACAAGATTGTACAGCTGTGCATGCAGCCTGACAGTAGCAACTGTACCACCTACTGTGGTCTTTCTGACCTCAAACGGGTGTCCAGCTGCCTGCTAACTGGGGTAGCCAGCTTCCATGGAGCAATTGCCTCTTTTTTTTCCCCATGGTGATTAGCACTCTTGTCCTAATGGACTGGTACTGCAGGGTCAGAATTAGCTCACCAGAGGTATCGAAAACTCTTCTGTCTCATTCTGAAGTTATGCAGTCGCTGCTTGGTCTAGAGCCAGTGACTTGGTTGCATTAGCTTTCTCCTGATGTGTATGCTAAAGCCATCTTTAGATTTCAAAATCAGTATCCCATTGAGATTAACTGAACACTTCAGTTCAGAGTTTGCTGTTTCTGGCTGTCTGCAGACTCAGGAAGGCGATGGTGCCTCAGTGGTGCTTGGTTTGTGGTGTCACAGTTTCTCTTCATAAGCCTAGACAATTCATAAGGGCTAGACAATTGTGGTTTAAATGAAAGCATCCATTTTGGAGCACAACTCTGAGGCAGATTGCATCTGCAGCGTATATGCAGCCTTGACCATAATTACTATTCTCTCTCTGCGTTTCTGCCCCAATCTTGCAGGTGCCACTATTTGAGCAGTGGGAGGATGTGATAAAAGGGATGAAGGTGGAGGTGTTGAACAGTGATGCTGTGCTCCCCAGCCGGGTGTACTGGATTGCCTCTGTCATCCAGATCGCTGGTAGGTCTCAGAGGCTTCTCAGTAACTGACATGGATGGGAGATAATTGAGGAATGTTTAAAAGAGCTACATATATCTAGCCTGGCCGTATGACATTTAACAGAGCTATGAGAGCCATCTAGGGGTCTTTGAAAGGGGGGAATGCCAAAGAGAGAGACAAGTTGTTTAGGAGCAATGGATGGAAACAAAATAAAGATAAACCAGCAGGCCTTGTGGAAGGACTTCATGTTGCTGAGCTCCATTAAGCTAGTCTTCCAGTGAAAGTGGTGGAAGTCCCTTCACTTGAAGTTAATCTGCATGTAGCACTGGAGACTCTATTCTTGAGAGTAATCCTGCAGTAGCCAGTGTGGAGAAATGGACCAGATTTAATGCATCTTTTCCATCTCTCGTTCCCTCCTGCAGGATACAGAGCGCTGTTGCGGTACGAAGGCTTTGAGAACGACTCCAGCCATGACTTTTGGTGCAACCTGGGCACAGTAGACATTCACCCCATCGGCTGGTGTGCTATCAACAGCAAAATCCTGGTACCCCCCCAGTGTGAGTGCTAGCTGGTGCCATGCTGGGAGAGGAGGCGCCACTGTTTAACCCTACATGGAGCAGTCTTTGTTTCTCAACTAGTTCAGTCTAGGGATGTAAAATACTAAATGGTTAACTGGTAAGCATTAGTCTTACCATTAAGACTAATACTTATTGGTTAACCAGCGGCATGGGCTCTCGGTCTCCATGGTGACAGGGCCAGTTAACTGATATAATTTTAATAGTTTAAACAGTTACCTTTTCTAACTGATATTTACATCCCTAGTTCAGTCTTGTGGTGTCCTGTTCGCACTCAGGAATGCCGATTCACTGCTGTCTTCTGTTACAAAGAGTCCGTTTCCCTTGGTCCTCAGAAAGCAACTTCTTGCATTGTTCTTTCTCTGCAACTCCCTCTCGTTGATTAGGAGTGGTGCTGGAGGGCAATGGGACAAGCTGTGTCCATTCCTCCTCGACCAGAAGAATCACAAGGAGTGCTGGTAAAAGAGAAGGATCCTGGCACATAGGGGGTATTCAACGCTACTTAGGTAGTTTGAAATTGACATATCTGACTTCACATCTTACTTAGTTGATTGCCATTTCCACAGCCTATCCCAATCTTCTCCCTGCCCCCATGACCTTGGAATAATTTACCAAAGGTCATGGTGGATTCTCCATCCCTGAAACTCTTTACACCAAGACTGGATGTTTTTCTAAAAAATCTGCTCTAGGAATTATTTGGGGGAAGTTCTGTGGCCTATGTTATACAGGAGGTCAGAGGAGAGGATCACAATGGTCCCTTCTGGCCTTAGAATCTATGAATCTTTACAGCCTCATGTCCCAAATTAGGCCCCGGTCTGGCAATCAGATCAGCGTGGGCAGACTCCTGCTCCCATGTGGAAATTAGTGGGGCCCTGCATAGATGCACAGGTCCATGTGTGTCGATCCAATTGCAGGATTGGGATCTTACTTTCTAAGTTTTCCAAAGCACAGATCATGTCCTCTGGTCTGTGTTGTGAGGCATCTTAATGTAATAACCAAAGCTGTACTAGAGCAGGCTGTTGATCATCTCGCTTCGTATCCCACCTCCAGCAGGCCTTTGAGGTTGAAGGGATTTCCTTTTATCCATTCTAAATTTAGTGCCTTTTAATTTTCAAGTGCCCCCTTGTTTCTTGTGGTAGGGGGCAGGCTAAGCAGGAGGGGCTGACTGATCTTTGTACCAGCCACTATTCTGAATAGGACTCTCCTGCCTTTTTATTTGGGGTTTGCACAGCACCTCGCACAATGGGATCCTGCTCTGTAACTGGGGCTCCTTGGTGCAACGATAATAGAAGGAATAGTAGTAACTAATTTTCTTGAACTTTCTGTCTAAATGGTTGCAAAACCCCTCAAACTCATCAGAAGCCTGACATGCTGCTGGTTCATAGCAGCGGTGTGTCTGTGAATGTGTGAGAGTGAAAGACTAGTGATCATTGGGGTAGCTGAATGGGAAGAACATCTTGAATTCAGACAGGCAGTTCCTGGAGAGGAGATGGGGTCAAATGCATTGTTAACTTTGTGCCCTCATGAAGGTGCAACCATCAGTGGGCAAGTGACGTGAACTGTTACACTCTTCTCTGTACCTGCACAGCCATCCACGCCAAGTACACAGACTGGAGGGGCTACCTCATGAAAAGGCTTGTGGGAGCAAGGACCATCCCTGTGGATTTCCATATCAAGGTAAAAGGGAAGGGCAGGGGGCAGGTTCTACAACCCACTGAGCTCGTAGATGGAGTCACGACACTTGTAGGGAAACATCTTTCTCTGGACTCAGCTCTGTTCACCTCTCCCTTTCATTGACACTGGGAGGGAGAGCAAGTATAGTGCAGTGCAGGGTCAGAGGGCATTTTCCTTCTGAACTGTTAAAGTGCTGTCTAGAATCCCTGGAAAGTAGGACAGAATTCTCCTTTGGCAGTGCCTTCTTTAAATGGCACGGGCTCCTTTGACCCAGTCAATATGACTGTTTCTCGTTCAGGACGTGGACTGGGCCTAAAAGGATGTCCTTAAACAGCGGAGGCCCAAAATATTGGTGGGGTTTTTGTTTTTCTTAGTGTGTGCACCCGCGCACAAGCTAACCCTGCTATTAAACATGAATGGTTTTGTTTCACTGCGTGAGCTTGTTTGTGTTGGATAGAAACATTCTCCACTTTTGGAAGCACAGCACCATGCTGGGGAATGAGAGACAGATAAACCTGACTACTCTAGCTCCACTGGCTCTCCTGAAGTGCACACAAGTCAGTAGCATCGGGTGTGAAAAGTTATTTAGATCTTAGTCTGAGATGGTGCCAGAGTAGAGGGAGAAGGCAGGCTCCCCCCGCTGTCATGTTCTGAAAAGCTTTTTTGGCTGGTAAAGACTCTAACTTTCTGATGGGGAAAATAAGCCATGACATGGCAGACAGAAAGAGAACTTGAGGGGATTCACTTATCTGTAGGGTCCGGGGTAGTCGGGAATATTGAACTGGAGACACTGAACTGGAGTCTCCTCTGGTTTCTGAGGCCATTGTGATTACAATGAAGCTGCTTGTTTGTGGGATAATCTGTCAGACCCACTAGGCTATGGTGGAGCATAAGCTCTGGGGAGAGCTCCCATTGGTAAGGGTAGAGTTGGCAGTGAAGTGCTCTGGAGAGTTGGGAATGTTATGGCCAGACAGAAATACTTTTTCTTCTCACACCCAAGTTTGGGGAAAAACTTCTACAAGGCACATCTGGATCTGGGATAGGTGTGTCCCCATTGAGATGTTGCTAATGTTCGTTTTGCCACGTGGCGCTAGATCTCCCTGCACTCTGAGATCCTTGGCTGTGACACTCTGAGGTGATAGGTACTTTACAAATGCCTTTGAACGTTCTCAAGGGTAAGTAGAGTTGGGCCTGGTCAAAGCTAGGAAATCCCCCCAAGGAAAAGGAAGAATGAGGCGGGTGACTTAGTGTAGACCAGTGATTCTCAAGCATTTCTAACTACTATACCCCTTTCAGGAGTCTACTTTGTCTTGTGTACCCCAAGTTTCAACTCACTAAAAACTACTTGCTTACAAAATCAAATATAAAAATACAAAAGTCACAGCACACTATTACAGAAAAATTGTTTACATTCTCATTTTGTCTGTGTGAAATTTTAGTTTGTATTAACTTCACTAGCGTAGCCTGTTGCAAAACTAGGTAAAACTCTAGATGTGGTGTTCTACCCCCTAGAAGACCTCTATGTACCCCCACAGGTACATGTACCCCTGGTTGAGAACCACTGGTGTAGAGTCCCTCAGTCAATCTGTACAAGTGCTCCAGTGTAGTGGTGGGGGTGGAGGGTGTTTCTGCAGGTTCAGACTTTATAGGAAATGTGAAACAAAGGGCCCAATCCTGCTCCCCTTGAAGTCAATTGAGAGACTCCCATTGACTTCACTGGGAGCTGGACCAGACCACAAGTTTCTGACCACATGTCACTATTGAAGACCTTACAGCCACCTTCACAGGAAGTCAGGTGTGAGGCCCCTGTCCTGGCCCAGTTTCGGTCGGAGGACTTACATTCTTCTAAATTCTAATTATCACAGGGATTTCACTAGGGCAGGTTATTCAGCCCTTCTTATCTCCAGTCCTTTTGTGCAATGACTTGGTCTCCGAATGGCTGCTGCCCCCATCCCTAGAGGCGCTTTCCTCCCAGTGCTACCATGCAGCCAAGTGATCAGTGTGCCATGTGGAGAGCCATGCTGTGTAAAGCGTTTGGGGACGAAAGCTGCTTGAGACCCCCTGCTTGTTTGTTGTCCTCCTAGATGGCAGAGAACATGAAGTATCCGTTCCGTCAGGGCATGCGGGTGGAGGTAGTGGACAAGACCCACGTGTCCCGGACGCGCATGGCAGTCGTGGACACGGTGATCGGTGGCCGGCTGAGACTCCTCTATGAGGATGGTGATAGCGATGATGACTTCTGGTGCCATATGTGGAGCTCCTTGATTCACCCTGTGGGCTGGTCACGGAGGGTGGGCCACCACATCAAGAAGACAGGTACACAATCACATGAGATGTGGCCTTGCTCAGCAATCTCCCAGCCTGCTGACTGTTTGTTGGTCCCAAAGAGATACTGACACAAGATTAGAGTTGGCACTAGTCCTGGTTTTTCATGGACTATTTCTGATTCTGACAAGGCCATCCCATGCCCTGCAATCTGGGCCATATAATCAGCTCTCTTGTTTCCAGCTCCAGCAGACCAGACCAGTGGTTCTGTCTAGCCGTGTAACCTACTCTAGTGTCCATTATGAGATGTTACAGAAGCAGAACAACCCAGTGTAGTGCACCTGGCCAATTACGCTCTGCTGCATGTCAGTGGGACAAATGTCATTTCTAATTTGATTCCCCAAGACGCAGTCTGTTTCTCCCCTTGAAGTGTGAGTATGCTCTGCCCTTATGTTAACCTGCATAGTTACAAAGGTTATGAATGGCTGTTTCATGTGACAAAGCATGCTGGCCCCTTTAAGAGCAGGTGATGTCAGGTCAGCTCTCTCTGGGGCTTGGCCCTTTAAGGAGAGGAATTTGGGGGCAATATCGTTCCCCAGGGGAGTCCAGAGACCAAGAGGCATCATGTCATATGCTCTGGGACTGTTCTTCCCATTCATTTTCTAGAATTCTTCTCCTTGTTATTAAGAGGCAGCCTAGCAGCACCCTCTCTTAAAGGGGCCCATATGCTTTGTTATGCTTAAAAAGGAAGTCCAGGTTTGGCGTAAAGCTGGTGCCATCCTGTTTTTTACCACTGCTGACCTCTGATCAAATAGTCACTTGGCAGGCCCTCCCTTCCCTGCCCCAATGTCTCAGTAGCTGTCTCATTTCTGCTCTTCTTTCTCATTTTCCTCCCCCGGCAGAAGAGAAGCGCAATGACATGGCGAACCATCCCACCTTCCGGAAGATCTACTGTGACGCTGTCCCCTACCTCTTCAAGAAGGTAGGAGAGTTCAGCCCTCACACTCTGCCACAGCAAAGGGAGGTGAGGGGGGAAGCTTTGCCAGGAGATGGTGGGACCCATCACACACTTTGGCACTGCTTTTTGGACTCTAAACGCAGGTAGATGTTGAGTTCTCTTCCCCCTCGCAACAGCAGAGCAACGTCTGGCCCCCAGAGCTCAGCATGGTGGGCTTGTTCAGGGCTGGGGTGAGAGGGTTTGCTTGCCCTGAGGCAGCAGCTTTGCTTGATGCTGGGCTCGGGGGGCTTGAAGAGAGAATGGAGGGTGTTTGAGGATGGGGTGAGGGAATGTGATCAGGAGCAGTCGGGGACGGTTGGTTGGGGACAGGGCTTGCGCAGGGGTCAGGCTGGGAGGTTTTCTTTCACTTAGAGTGGGAGGGTGGATGCACGTAGGCTCCAGCCGAGGGTGAAGGGGACGCTTACATGAGGTTGGGTTGGACTGAGGGAGCACAGGGCAGGTGTATGTACTACAGAGGCTGGGCAGGAACAAGGGGCCTTCTCTGTGGGAGGCCGGGAGCGTGTTGGCTCTGGGCGGAGAGGGCATTGGGATGGCTGGCTCTTCTCTTTGATTTATTCATGGATGTTTCTCTTCGTTCCATTGGGTTTAGTTTGTCTCTGGTTTTGAATCACTTTAGCGCTCCTTCCCCCAATCGTGTCTCATTCATTCAGTTTTCTGCTTTAGGGCGACCTTTCCTTTTCCCTCCCTTCCCCTTCCTCCTCCCTGCTTTGCCCCTCTGTGGCTTTGAATCCCCTTTGCACTCAGAGGTGGGCCCGTAACCCTGACGGTGACTCACAGTTTGTCTTTTGCTCACGGTCTGTTTTAGGTGCGATCTGTCTATGCCGAGGGCGGCTGGTTCGAAGAGGGCATGAAATTGGAAGCTATTGACCCCTTGAATCTGGGCAACATCTGTGTGGCTACGGTGTACAAGGTAACTTGGGCTGAGCAGGGACAGAGCCTGCTGCGTTGCTTAGCGGCGCCCAGTTGAAACCTGTGGCATCTGAGTCTCTCCTCAGCATCCTTAGTCCTGAGAGGGCCGGACGAGGTGGGGGGCCTGCCGGGGGGTTGTGAGAGAGGAGTCAGGACCCCTGTTTTGAAGGGGCTCTTAGGGGGTGAGGCAACAGGGAAGGAAGTTGGGTTCGGGCACTTGTTCAGGGGCCTTCAAGCGGCTTCCACAGCTGGAGCATTCAAGGCTGGGGCCAGCCGACAGATGTGTACAGGTATCTGTTATACTGCCTGAGGACAAGTGTACATGCTTGCAGCATTTTGAGTTCCTTGCCCATGCAGCACGTGTGCGATGCACTTCTCCCACATCCTCTGCCCCGGGATAATTGGTGGGGAGGGTCTCTTTTCCCAGAAGACCTCAGTAGCTCCTGGGGGGTGTCAGTGCAGCCTACGGAGCATGGCTTTGAGGAGCGAAGGAGTGCTGGGGGGGGAAGGGCTGTGTGTATTCATACGTGCTGCACTGCCTGGCTTCTGAGTCTTGCTTTCTGTCCCCTCCCGCCCCCCTTTGGAGGCATGCTCACTCCCTGCGCAGTGCCTTGCATCATGTGGCAGGGCGATGGGCGATACGATCCCAATGAGCCTTTCCCTTCTCTAGGCTCTGTAGTCCACTTTGCATAACTTGAGGGGCAACATCAGCATGGATTTCCAGTTCCCACCAGGAAATTATTGGCTCCCCATACAGCCCAAAGGGGAGAGATTTGAAGCAGAAGGTTGACTAAAGATTACAAAAGGGCTCTTTATTTGTCTGGAAAATGTTCCCCTTAAGCGACGTCTGGTACTACCCATTTTTAGGGATTGGAACTCATGGCAATGAATAGGTGATTTGTTAGCCCCCGCACCACGCCCGCCTGCTACGTTTTATAGGCTGCGCAGGGTCAGGCCTGCTTGGTCCTTGGATGGGGGACTTCCAAGGCACAGCTAGAAGTGGTGGTTGGTGAGTCAATAGGCGGGGCTGTTCTGTAGTAATAAACCCATAACCCAGCACAGCCATGAGGGGGCTTATTGCGGCTGGAGGCGCTGTCCTTTGAGATGGAAAACTGAGCTCCTGTCCATTTAAAGATAGGGCACTTTTCACAAGCGTATTGGCATCAGCCTTGTGTCCCTGTCAAATTCCATCCCAAGTCACTAGGTCCCGTGGACTAAAACTTCTGCTGCAGTTTTAGCTGGAGAAACTTCTATTTCCCCATCTGTGATGCTGCATTTGAGTGTATTGCTGTGCATGGTTTAGCACCTATCATGCTCCACCCTAGAGGTGGCTGCATTTCACTAGTGGGGGCATGATCCTCTGATAAACAAACCATAGAGGTCTTGGGGATCTTTAAGGGTGAAAGGCTTTAGAGCAAGCTAAGCTGCTTTTCTCATGCCTTCCCCGTGTTGTCAGGTCCTGCTGGATGGTTATCTCATGATTGGCATTGATGGGGCAACATCTGCAGATGGCTCTGATTGGTTCTGTTACCATGCCTCCTCGCACGCCATCTTCCCCGTCAGCTTCTGCCAGAAGAACAACATCGACCTGACCCCTCCTAAAGGTGAGGCTCTGAAACCTCCCCTTCCCCGAACTCTAAGGTCGCTGGGCTACACGTCTCCTAGGGGCACATGACGGCTTAAATGTGGCTCAGCCTGACCAAAATTGTGAGGCCCAGACCTGCTTGCTGCTTTTTGGAAGAGTCAGGGTTGGTCAGGTTGCAAACGCTTATCCATTCAAACTGACCTTACTCCCACGCCTTGCTCCAAGGAATTGTTTAGTATTTGATGGCTCCTAATCTGAAATAAAATTCACGTCTGGTCTGAATTTTCTTTCTGTGTCACCGCCAGCAGCTTCTGAACCCACTGGCCTGTCAGAGCCAGAAAATGAGGGGGGGCTTCTGCTTCTGACACTGCCCTGGACATTCCTGGTGCCAGGAAAAGATCATGTCTACTAATGTGCTCAAAGTCCATTTCCTCCTGCATGTGCTATTTGACAGGGGCTCTTTAATTTCAGCTTAGTCGCCATTGGATAAGTCTGTCCACATCTCAAAGCCATTGCACCACTTGAAGCTGTTCCCAGTCTCCTCTTATTAAGGGGGTGCCGGATTGCAGTGTGTTGGCAGAGCGGTGCAGATCCTCTTACCTACCTTTAAACTGTGTCCTGGAAGTGTCAGGGGACAGTAGTGCAGCCTTGTGACCTTTCTACTGTTGCAGGGTATGATGCAAAGAATTTCAATTGGACAAGTTACCTGGAAAAGACCAAATCAAAAGCCGTGCCAGTGCGGCTCTTCAACATGGTGAGTACGAGCTGGGAGAGGGGCACGAAAGAAAGACACCCCCGCTTGGACCCAGCATGCAGGGAGGAGCAAACACGTTGTGGGAGCTTCTGAGCTAGGCTGGTCCGTGCTAGTGGCTGAAACTATTGGGAAATGTCTGGGAGTTTTCAAACCCATCAGTGGCTTGGGTCCTGAGTTCTTTCCCATTGGCTCCGCAAACAAGGCCCTTGGTGGCTAGTGACAGTCTGGCTCTGAATTTGGTAATGGAATGGGCTTTTGATTATGGTGCATTGCGTTTCTTTAGAGCCCACAGGGTTCTTCAAGCTCATCACAGATTGTGTGTACAGAGATCACACACCACACTGAAATGCAGCCACCTCTGGGGTGGGATGCAGAAGCCATTCCACACCAGCAAAACGGCACCATGGTGTCATGAGATGGTGCCACACCTGCCTCCCTCAGTCCTCATGAGTACGCTAGCTTAGTGGGCTCGGTCAGATGTCCTTTGAACCCTGCACAGCTGTACTTTCTGGTTTAGCATCTGATCTCACTGGTCATGCTGAGATTCGGTAGGGAACGGCAGGGCTTGAGGACATTGGGCCTGTTTATATGGGGGTAGCTGAAGTTCTCCATAGGTATCCTGATACGGACTTCGTTGAGAGGGATGAAAGGGGCAGCACTGTGCTCTGTCTCCTTTTCCTGAGCTACAGGCAGTATCATAACCACTCTGTATTTGCATCAAGAATGGGATTAGGTTGGATGTAATTGGGTTGGGTTTTTCTTCTTCTCAGGACTGCCCAAACCATGGCTTCAAGGCCGGCATGAAGCTGGAAGCAGTGGATTTGATGGAGCCTCGGCTCATCTGCGTGGCCACGGTAAAGCGTGTGGTCCACCGCCTCCTCAGCATCCACTTTGATGGCTGGGACAACGAGTATGACCAGTGGGTGGACTGTGAGTCACCCGATATCTATGCTGTTGGCTGGTGTGAGCTGACTGGCTACCAGTTGCAGCCACCAGTGGCCCCAGGTTCGTGCGCCCCTATTGGTTCTTGTGCCCCGATCGTGATGACGCTGAATTTGGTGGCAGGTTTCTGGCCCCCTGCTTGTTGTGTGCTGCTCTTCTGCGACTTGTGGGGGAAAGAAACCAGCTCCTTTGTCCCACTTAGACTCCATGTGCCCCTCCCACTCTCCCACCCCCCAGCCTGCTCGCCAGCTGACTGGAAGAACCAGTTCTGCATGGTGAGGAGAGGGCCAGCAGTTTGAGGCAGTCCCACAGGACTGACGTGCTGGAACCACTTGCAGGGTGAAGTCAGTCAGGACGCTAATGGAGTAGCTCTTCCCTCAGGGCTCACTCCCACTTGGGCTTCAGTGCCTCCCAGGTCTGCCTTTGGAGTGTTCAGCACCCCTGTTCCGCCATAGCTCTCTGCCGTGAGCCCACCTGGAGGGGATGCCTAGGGGGCTCTCACACGACCCCCGCGGGGCCTCGCCTTGCAGTCAGAAGCGATTCACAGCCAGCATGGACACAGGAGGGTTCCTTAGTCCTCGGGGACACAGCGTAGAACAGAACTTGTTAGCAGATGCATCAAGAAGTTACAACACCCATCCTGGGGGTGCCAGAGCCCCCATTCCTAGGTCTGGCTCCTCCACGAGATGGACTGCCCCTTCCAGCTGGCCAGCACCAGACATGCTTCCCCCCCTCCACTTGCCGGTGTCTGTCTCTTGCCCCCTCCCCACCTTGCAAGGGGATGGGTTCCAGCCATTGTCTGTGTGCAGGAGCTAAAGGCAGCCACACCTGCCCTCTAGTGGTCACTACACAGATCACACCCTTCCCTACAATCTAAATACTTGAATAATACATAGGGGAAACTGAGGCAAACACGGTATTCTTTAAGAACATTCCCACTTCATCACAGGTGGATTTTAGTCTCCCCTGTGTCCCATCCCATCAACCAATGGGGATTGTTCATGCTGAAATGGGGCATCGCACAAGCACTTCCATGCCCTCCTTTAGCTGTACTCTCTCCCTCTTTCCTTCAAGTACAGCCTTACCCACCTGTCCTTCCAGCAGGTGCTTCTCTGCTCCCTCCCTTTCACAGGCCCTACAATTTCTTGGTGCCCTCAGTTTCTAGAGGACAGGGTGAACCTCACATGAGTGTCACTCATCTTCAGCTAGCAGGGTCTGCTCCAGCTACACGTCTAAGCCCTTCCATCCATCCCAGAATTGCTAGCCTCATCGCTGCACTACCCCATCTTCCCTGGCGTAGAATTCTGCCACCAGCCATTTCCAGCTTGCCATGCTCAGAGGCTTTTCTCCTGGACCCTCACATCCACACACACCAAGCAGCACCACTATAGCCAGCTCTTCCTTCTGCTTTTGTGGTAGGCTGGCTCTGGGAGAGGGAATGGGCTGGTGGACGTGGGTCTTGTATCTACCTTATAACATGGCATGTCACTTATCTGCTGGTGAGGGAGCCCAGCTTTCATTTCCTTCTTGTCTTCATGACAGAGTCCACAACGCCAGTGAAGACTAAAGAGGTGCCTAAGAAGAAGAAGAAACCCTATGGAAAGAAAAGTAAGTGAATGATTAGCTCCTCTGCCACAGTGTTCTCCTTTTCCCCCGTTGGCTGGAAAGTGTTAAAAGAACCCTCTCAGGTGTAACTCACCATAGGCAGAAGAAAGAGGCCTTTTCTGACTTTGGATACACTTAGTTTACTTGGCCCATCATTCCTCTCTGCATCTTGTTGTGCTCCTCTTACTAAGCGCTTGCCCCTGGCACTGTGTGTGGGGGGAGGATCGAAGGCTGTGTGTATTGGCTGTAACCTGCCATCCAGACTAGGCCTGCCTGCCCCTGAGGACGCTTCCAGGTGACGGACATGTTCACCAACCAACCACATGCAGCTTCCCAGTTGTCCGAGGATATGATGGGGAGCCTGGCCTGGGTAGCTGGAATCAGTCCATGATGTGAGCTTCTAAGGGGAATGAGGATGGTTCTGGTGACTGTTGAGAACTAACGGGCTCGGATCAGGTTGTTGCTTTTTTTTGGCGTGTGTGGGGGGGATGGTAGAAATCTGCAACTCCACAGTGCTAGGTGATATGCAAACATATAGTAAATGATGTTTCCTGTCCCACAGAGCTTCTAGTCTAAAAGGCCATGATGCCCTATCTAACAAAATTATACAGATGCCAATACTGGGTCACCCTGCCAGATTTTCAGGATCTAGGCCCTGCGTGTTAAGCAAAACACTTAACTAAGCTCAGTGGGCCCACTCAGGTGCTTAAGTATTTTGTTGAACCGGAGCCTTAGGGCTAGTCTACACTTAAAACTTACAGTGGCACAGCTGTATCGCTGTAAGAGTGCTTGTGTAGCCACGTTAGGTTGGTGGGAGGGCGCATTCCCACCGACTTAATACAGCCGCCTAAACAAGCAGCAGTAGGCTATGCCAGCGGGAGAGCATCTCAGGCCGACATAGCACTGTCCACACAAGTGCTGGCAAAATTGATGTTGCTCTGAGGGGTGGGTTTTTTCCATGCCCCTGAGCAACACAAGTTTTGCTGGCATAAGTGCTAGTGCAGACAAGGCTTCAATGTGTTAGAAAATGCGGCTTGTGCAGGATTATAGGAAGAGTGGTTTTTATAGCCATCTTCCACTTCCCCTTTTGGGAGTGATTAGTTAACGCCATCAGAGGCTCCCCACCTCCTCAAACCGAGACGAGATGCATTGGTTACGTGACTGCCACCAGTGACGTGGGGGTGTGTGATTGGCTGACAGGTATTTCCCCCAATGACAGTGTGTTTTGCTGGTCGAGTGTGCTCAGCTCCGCCCTGGGGTTTCTCAGTGAAGCACCTGCCTGGGGAGGTTGAACGCTATCTTTAGCAGAACTACAAATTCCCCCAACACTCTTTATTCTTTGTTAAGGGAAAAAGATGTCTGCCAAAACCCGGTCCCTCAAGCAGGCAACCAAGAAACCGGCTGGCCCAAAAGCCAAGCGAGAAGCAAAAGCTGCAAGCAAGGCCTTACCGGAGCCAGCACCCGATGAGAGTAAGGAGAGGGAGTCACTGTAGCCTGCAGCCCCTCCCCTACATGCTGGGTGCCATTAGCAACCCTGTGGCCTGCTCCCCTTCCTAGCAGGCGTGCCATGGGGTCCCTGTGGTCTGGGCTGAGGAGAGAGTGCAGCAGAGACTGAAAAGGTTCTGGGGGTTTGCACAACTCCATGGCAATGAGAGCAGCAGGTTAGCGCGGCCCCAGCGTGCACAGAGCTGCCTCTGAGCAAAGGAACTGAGGAACAAAGGAACAGGCATTGCTGCTGGGTCCCAGTGGGGATCACACTCTGACTGTGTGAGAGGATGAGAGGTCCCAGTCTGACACAGCTGCTCCTGAAGGCTGATTGCCAGGTGTACACCCACAGCATCAGCTGCCTGTGACCTGGCGGGATAACCTGTAGGGATGAGACGGGAGGTTGCTGTGTGTTCTACTGCCTCCTTGGTCTCTGCTGAGATTGCCAGTAAGAGGGCCCATTTGGACTAGTATTTTTGTGATGTGGGCACTCGCTTGCTGGGAGATGGGACTGATGACACCCCAAAGCATGTGTCACTGGGTGTCCGTAGGAACTGAATGGGCCCTGTGGAACTGTTGACATCAACTGTTAATGAAGCTTTCTGGGATGAACTGATTGATCCTCTTTCTGTCTCTCAATAGTCATCACTGTGCAAGTGAAAGAGGAAACTATTGACCCATCAACAGTGGAATTCGGAGCCCCAGAGCTTCCCGTTTTGATAAGCAACATAAAGCAGGAGGTAGAGGACTAATCCCGGATCCCTCGGGTGGGATCTCCTGGCCTTGAGCAAGGATCTGCACTCCACTCTGCGACTTTCTGGGGAAGCCCCGAGTACAGGTGCGCAGGAGACAAGAAGGAGCTTAATTTCTTTGGGTTGGGCACTCCCAAAACGTCACACATCTCCACTTTATCTTTGCAAAAGAAGAATCACCGGTGCCTGCAAGCTCCATATTTTTTTAAACCCTGGTCACAGCTTCCAGAAAAGGCACCACACTTTGAAAAGAATACAGCTGATAGTTAGCTGATGTGCTGGATTCTGAGGGTGGATTTCGGAGTCTGGGAAATCCTATAGAGTCACATCTGTGGGCCATTCTGAGCTCTGTAGGAAGCTGTTGCTGCACTGTGGAGCAGTCTAGCATTTCAGATTTGTCTGTGGAGCCTGCGAACTGTGGTCCGAGAAACACAGGGGCTGGAGAACCACCAACTGCGGTCTTAGGGGGGAACAAGTATGTCAGGAACATGGCTGCTGTCCCTAGGTGAAGATCCATGATGTCCTCATCTCTCTCGTCCTTTCTGTGACATGGGCACGGAACCAAAGAGGGCTCTGGAGAGCAGCTGGGGGGGGAGCGGAATTGAGGAGATAGAAAACAAGTTGCAGGAGAGAATCTCGTGGTTTTACTCAAAAATATATTTTTTCTTCTGCTGTGAGATGGTTAAATCTTATCCAGCCCAGAAGAAGTCAGCAGGGTATGTTGGCTCTTTTTCCCCCTCCAAGATGCACAATGCTGCTGTATTATTTTTTTAATAATCCCAGAATAAATTCCACCAATGAAATGTATCATAATGATTTGTAAATAAAATGTAATAGAAAGTCAAAGACTTGTCTGTTGGTTTCAGGAAGAGCAAAAGGCCGCCTCCAGTTAAGAGTTGAGAAGGGGAAGTCTGAACGTGAAAGCCATAAGGAAGGGCTGTGTGTGATGGTTGCAATGTAGCCCTCATGTACCCACCTCAGCTGTTTGTACAATCTGCAAAGGGCAAGTGCCAACTGCGAGTAACGTGGCATAGTGGGAAAGGCTCCTTGTGAGCTGCTCTAGTAGAATGACTGCCGAGGGACTCTGCGGGGGTCCCCCAGTCAAGTCTTCAGTCCTGGCAACATGAAAAATGTGTACGTACACACAGCAAATGGACCCACCAGCTACAATGGAGTGTGTGTAGGGCAAGTGAACGTTGCCTGGCTTCAGTTGGCATAAAATGGTTTGTTCTTGTGGCGTTAGTTTCTCCCACTCCCATGCTGAGCTCAGATTTTCATACAAGCAGATGGCCAGATTTGCAGTAGTAGATATTTTAGTTCCTTTGTACAGTAAATTCTTTTTCAGTGGGCTCCAACTCTTCCCTTCCAGTGTTGCTTTCCTTAAGCTGTCAACTAACTTTAGATCCCCATGTACGTACTTAGAGAAATGGGTTCCTGAAAATTGTTCCTGATTTAAATAAAATACTTAATTTTTCATTTAAAAAAATTTCTACCTTCCCCTGATGTGTGGGGGGACCCAAACACAGCCGCATTGGGTTAGTGTATGAGAATGGGCCAGTAAAACGGATTGGTCAATTTCACTTTTGTTTTACTATCTAGTTCAATGAGTGAAAGGCAAAAGCTCAGTGGTGGAAAAACATGCTATATGTTTTTTTAAATTATTTTGAATCCTCTGAAGACGTCAGTGATGCAAGTAAGAACTTTGTTTGTGCTGGTGTCGTTTGAGAATATGATACAGGGCTCAAGATAGGGGAGAATATTGGTTCAATGTGATTTTCACTGACGCTTAAAGCTCTTAGATGCTGGTGAATCATCTTTGAGGTTCCCTTTTCTGGTCTGGGGGCAGGACCTTTTGGAGTGTGTTGCTGCTTCGTGGGCCCTCATAAGTTGACTCTTCAGTATCTGATACAGAAAGCAGCAGTTGGAATGGCAGGACCCTGTATCCTGATTTAGGCCCTGCCTACACTAGAAATAAAGGTGGCTGAAAAACACTTTCAAAACGTGACCTATTTCCATAGACGGCCTACAATGCATCCCCCTCCCACCATTGATTTCTCACACAGTCAGACACACCCTGGAGGTGTCAGGCATTGCAGATGTATTTTATTCATTCAGGTACTAGCCTCTCATACTGTAGTGCGAGTTATGCTGGACTGAGTTCTGCTTGTTGGAGCTGCAAAGGAGTGAAACTCCAACCCCAGTGACTCTTTGGGGCACTGGAGAATGACAAGACCAGTCTTTTCCTGCCACTTTCCTGCAGTTTAACAAACCACATGGTATAGGCTGTCGGCATTTTGCTACTCTAAGCAAACTAGAGAATGAAACCCCTCCTAGCCTACAGTCACACAGAGATGTGAAATATTTTGCTATCCAAAGGAGCCCTCTGCCTCTTCCCAATGTGAGAGAATAGTCCTGTGATTCTTGCATGGCAAAAGGCAAACATAACTCAGGCAGTTTAGATCCCCACAGAATTCCTTGTGACTGACCAACGCCGTCTCCAGTGTCCTAGAACATCTGTCTGCACAGACAAAGTCTAGAGCCGGAATCCTCAGCCCGTGTAAATCAACACAGCTGCATTACCTCAGGGCAGCTACACCAATATACACCAGCCGAAGGTCTAGCCCTAGGTGCTGAAAGAGGACATGGAACTCGATGAGTTTGTCATTGCAAAGAATTATGTGTAACTAATGCCCCCCAACTGGTAACTAGATGACACCAGTCCTTAAAGTCTCTTACTGCTTTTAAGTGTGTTGAAATGGGACGGGGCAAAGGGAAGGAGTTGAATAAGTCAAACTGCTGCCGGCCGTGGAAAGGGTCAGTGATATATACCCACACCCAGTGGATAAATGTAGCTTCTCCAACAGTGTGTAGATAATCACCTTGGCTGTAGAGCCTTTCTTCCTGAAGGGGCTGCAGTGCACATTGTCCCCTTGCGCTACGCCGGTAAGGCATCTGCCAGCGTGCTGTACGCGGGGCCTACGTGCAGCACGGCTCCCTTTCTTCTGGCGAGGCGGGAGATTCTGCAGCAACTTCATGTAAAATAAGAGAGAGGGTTTTACTGAACAGAAATGAAGACACTCACTGCGTTGCCCCTGGATTTTTTATTCTGAGACTGAATTCCGTGCATTGTCAATTTGCTGCCGACGTTTGTACTGATGCGGAACTGAAGCGTAGCGGTGCAAAGGGGGAGATTTAGGGAGTGGGGCAGGGAGACAGCTGAGCTTTTGACCCCTGGGGAGCTGCAGGGAGTCCTTGGGCATTGTAGGATAAGTCCATTCGCTGGACTCTTCTTCCGAAACCATCAGCAGTGGAACAGTTAACCACGTTGACATGAAACCTGACCCTCCATGGAGATCAATGGGCTGTTTCATCCCTCCCAAGCAACTGTTTCAGGGTCTCTGCAGCCTCACAAAGGCAATACTGCATCCGTTACACTTGGTTTGTGCTTTCAGTAGTACCGGCTCACCCAGGAGCGCTGGGAACGTATGGTTTTTAAGTAAAATCTCCAATTCTGCAGCACGCGCTGGATTCCACAGCAACTGGCCCAGCCACTGAATCACCGATGACATGCAACCCTGTCTGGGCAGCAGCTTGTTTCCCCCACAACTAAAAATCAGCCACCGCTGGGGTGAAACGCGCACAGCGCCGTGCAGCGCCTGGGGCAGGAAGAGAAGACTAGCGTGTTCCACTAAAACTGCGCAAGGAACTTAGGGAAGCAAAATGGAATTGCTCAAGCTACGATTTCACAGGCAGCAGGGGTGGGGGGAGGAACTGCCCCCGCCGTGTGAGAAACACCATGGGCTTGTCAGAAGGAGCTCTCACGTCTGCTGTTTCTCCTCTCAGTGCGCTTTCCTCTTTGAATTCCCTCCCCCTGCGGCACACACTGCACACATACTGCCCTTCCAGGCCCCCAAGCCCCGGCGCTCGGTCTGCCAGAGCTGCTCCTTTCCCCCTGCAATGGACATATCGCTGCAACATGGATAAAAGCCCATAAAAGCGTCTCTTATTAAGGCTGCTGCTGATAGACGCTTCAGCATCTGCAGCGTGGCCTCTCCCTCTTACACTTGGCTCTTCTTGGTGCCTCTGGCTTGTGCTTGTCCTGGCCTCTTTTTCTCGCTGGGGCTTCGTTCTGCTTTGGTTTTGGCCTTGAGCTTGTCAGCATGGGCTCGTCTGGCTTTCTCCATCCCCCAGCCGGGGCAGCTTTTGAAGACAGCAGAAAGCTTCACCTTCTGCCCACGGACTTCGGCTGGGGACCCACAGGTGGCTCCCACGCGCAGGTTCAGTTTGTCCATCCACCTGGAAAGGGGGCAGGGGACAGCAGGCAGGAATGAGAAAAACTCCAGGGGGAGTTAGCTAACGACCGGCACCAATGGCTGTGCTGGCACGCCAGCGCATTTGCCTGTGGTTCACAAGTTCAAAGGCAGCCGGGGGAGAGTGATGCCCTCTGTGTGGCCCTGGAAGAGGGACAGTTGAGGCAGGGCACTTACTTTTCCCACATGTGCAAACAGTTTGGTAAGTTAACGCCCCCCCACAGCCCTGTGGTTACTGCATAGACTAATCCAAGAAGCTGCAGTCACCCCAGCCAGGGCACATTCCATGGGTTAACAATTCTCATGCTTCAGGAGGGCTGGCCAGTGTGGGCGACATGGGCAGCCACCCAGGGTGCCGTGCTCGGGGAGTGCCATCCGAGTGCCACAAGGTGGAGCCCCTGGCCAGCCGGGCTGGCAGGGCGAGGGGGCAATGTCGTCAGGAGCTGCCAGCATGGCGGGGAGGCGCAAGCAACAGGGCTCGCCACTGCAGAGCTGGCAGGCCAGCCTCTGGGATCCCACTTCCTGTGGGCATGGGCGGTTTATGGCCAGGGGAGCCCCGGGGCTCAGAAACTCCTCCCTGTGTAGCCTGGCCAGGCTTGGGGGCCAGGAGCTGGTCCTTGCCTCCTACGCCCCACAGGGCTGTTCTCAAACTCAGAGAAAAGGCGGCATTTTCCCAAAGGCTGGCCCTGCACTTCAGGGTATAAGGGGATCGGAGCTGAGCTCGCAAGGACGTACATGACAGATTGCAGCACAGCGAGGTGCATGGTGTAGTGTTTACACCTCCCTCGGAAGCATCAAGCATTAGGAAGTGGGAGAGAGGCAACCAGAGGACCCATGGTCTTTTCTGAGCTGCCAGTTCTTGTGCTTTTCCTATTTGCCCTCATCTGCCCATAAGCCTCAATCCTGCTGTGGGGAGCTCTCCTCTAGGCAGCAGGGCCCATATTCTTAGAGGTATTTAGGCACCTAACTCCCATAGAGCTCAAGGTTCCCATTTCCTAATACCTTTGAGGATCTGGGCCGAGATGGAAATTGAATTTCCAGAGCCTCCCTGTGAAGACTGGCGGCAAAGATGCAAATTGGTGCCCATGGCAATGGCTGTTTCTAGTGGTGTGAACAGCTCCCCAGCAGGAACTGAGAAGAGGTCCGCACCCGCCTATCACTCTGAGCCAGCCAGGCCACAAGACCTAAGTACTGGCTCACCTGCGCAGGGGGAGCAGCTGGCAGTCGCAATGGAAGGGGATGTCTCTCAGGTTGATGACCTCCAGCCCTGTGAAGCTGCGCAAGTCAGGCACATTAACCATTTTGTTGTTCTCCAGGTACAGATTCTTCATCTTCGGCCCCAGTCCAGCAAAGGCCCGTGAGGATATCTGCAAATGGTGAGATGGGACTGATGGATGAGTCAAAGGAAAACAGCCGCGGATGATTTTAACGGACAGTTAAATATCTGCATGCACTTTCTGATTGTGTGTGTGTGTGTTTAATAGCTCTTATTGCTGCCTGTCTCCACTGTGAACGGTGCTTGTGTTACTGGCACTTGGGAGCTGCCTTTGAATCAATACTTCCCGGCAGGAAGTTCAGTTTGATGACATAATTTGAGACACAAGTGTAGGAGCTCATTATGAGAGAAGCAAAGACTTTCAAAGTTACTGTGTCAAGTGAGTTCTCTATCTTTATTGGTTAATGTAATTGTGGTTCTGAATATTTAATGCTAAATAATAATAATAATAATAATAATAATGCTTAAATAGCTCTGAAAGCTGCTATCTGCTTCACATCTTGAAATGCTGGAATTTGTCTCTTAACTTACCTCAGGGTCAAGATGGCAGTTTCCTATTTCATTGTGACTTATGTCCTGGATTGTAAGCTCTTTGTAGCCGTCCTATGTTTGAAAGTGCAGGGTAAATGTATGGCGTTCTATAAATGTGCATGAGTTTTAAGAGCTATATTTAACACACTTCTTCAATGTAATGTTTTGTTCTTTTTGGCAACTTTGGATGTGTTGCGCTTAGCATGGCTTTTTTCTTTTCTCTTCACTCAAGCGGGCCTTTAACTAATGGCAAGGTACTGAACTAGCGGATTGTAGAGCCTTTTTCAGTCCCTGGTTAGCTGATTGTCATATTTTTTAATCTGGGTTTAGACAGGCCCTGAACCAGCAAAGCACTTAAGCATGTGCTTAACTTTAAGCATGCGAGTAGTGTCGTTTTTCAAGGTTGCTACTCGTGTTTAAGTGCTTCATTGAGTCAGAGCTGTAGAGTAAGTGATTTCCACTTGCAAGACTCTGGGGATCAAATGCCCCATTTGAAATTAATTTCTGTGGCAGAGATTGTCAGCCTCTGTTAGTGTGACAGCTATGAAGGGAAAAGCCCACTCCACGTTCCCACCTCTGGGTTTCTGAGTTTGAGGATTGGGTCAGTCCCTGTTGCCCAGGTTTCTCTCTACATTCCAGGAGCACCTCAGTAACTGCCATGGTAGTTCTCGCAGTGCGTCCTTTGAGGGGCTGTGAAAACCAGCACTAGGGATTCTGGGGTCACATGTGAGGGGAGAGACAGTCACAAGTAGCTGACTATGGGTTTCGTGCTATGAAAAACTGATGCGAGACCTCCCCCCCCTTAATTTGCATAACCCATTTGGGTTGCATTTCGGGGGCCAAACAGAATGTGCCTAAACTTCCATTGAAAAGGAAAGACAAATTGGGCAGGGACAGGTTCCACTTTCCTCTCACAGGCAAGAGAAACTCTGGGCTCCTGTGCCGGCTTCATTGTGGGTTTTGTGAGTAGAACTGCTTGGGGTGGTGGAAAGGACGGATGATCTCCCTGGGCCCAAACGTGGCTCTCTCCTTCCCCAGGGGCAGGGAATTGCTGTGAAACAGTGTGGGAGGGCCCCGGAAGTGGCCTGGTTGAGCAGTGAAAGTAGCCTTTGCTGGCAGGAGGATGGTGGTAGTTTTGCGTGCTTGAAAGGAGAGAGAGAAACAGGTGAGTAGTAGAGGGGAATCCCTCGGGATAGGCCTTCACAGGACAAGAAGAAATATTGACAAAGTGGAGGAAAGCGAAACATCGATTACTACGGTCCTAGGGGGAGGAATTCAGGGTAGGATCCAAAGCCCATGGAAACCAACAGGAGTCTTTCTGTTGTCTATCATTGGCTTTGGATCAAGTCCTTAATGAGGACTGATGACAGGCATGAAAAGCCTGTAACCTAGCTGGGCAATGATGTGGGGAGGATCTGGCACCTGTGAAAGGCGCAATTGCCAAGGAGGGTGAGGGGCTGTTTAGGGCGGGCTGAGGGGCCCCTTATCACTGGGAGTAACGGTGAAACTGAACAAAGGTGAAATTCAGGCTAGCTATCAGAAAGCCTTTCCTCCCAGTGAAGTCTCGGGTTGAGCAATAGCCTCCCAAGGGATGTGGTGTAAGCCCCAGAGTGGGGGCCATTCACTTGGGGTGGAAGCCCCTTCATTTGGTCCAGACAGAACACTGGCTCATGCTGCCGGCGGAGCAGGGAGGAGAGGTGACCTCACAGTAACTCGTATCATGGGATTCAGCTCTATCAGGCTGGGGAGCTCACCCATCTCCCTCTCACCTGCTCTAGCCCCATATTATCCAGATACAGCTGCTGCAGGGACTTGGCCACTGGGAGGAAGGCTCCACCCCCAATATACTTGATGGGATTCTTGGACAGCTTCAGCTCGCTAAGGACAGGCAAACCCCGGAGGGATCCAGTGGGCACTTCCTGCAACAGGTTCTCATCCAAGTGCAACTTCTCCAGCATCTTGGCAGGGCTCAAGGCTCTGGGGGACACCCAGCTGATGCGATTCCCAGTCAGGTAGACCCAGCGTAGCTGCTCTGCCCCGGCCAGATCACTGCTTGACAGCTGGCTGATGGCGTTATGCTGCAAGTGGAGGGAGAAGAGGTTGGGCAGGAGGCTGAAGGCCCCACTGGGCATCCGAGTGAACCCATTGTGGTCCAGGTATAGGTAGCTGAGCTGGGAGGCCCCTTCAAAGGCAGCAGCATCTATGGCAGAGATGTCGTTGTTGGACAGGTAGAGATAGACCAGCTTCTTTAAGCCCTGAAAGGCACCTGGCTGCAGCTCAGTGATCTTGCAGTTCTGCAGGTGGAGTGAGACCAGCTTCTGCAAGCCAGGAAAGGAACCCTTGGGTATGGAGTGGAACTCATTTCGGCGCAGGTCCAGGAGCTGTGTATTGCCAGGGAATCCTGTGGGGATCTTCCGGAGGCCTCTGTTCTCACAGTTGCCATGTTGGAAATCAGGGGAGCAGGAACAGCCTTCTGGACACCTCTTCTTAGCATCTTCCTCTGTCTCCCTCCTCGGGGTGGCTGGGCTAGGGAGCCGCTCCTCTGCTGGGGTGTGGCCACCACATTTCATATCAAGGGACCTCAGGGACTCCAGCTGCTCACCCCTGAAGGAAGCGGGACCTGCACATAACACGTCGACCTGGACCCTTGCATTCTCCATCCACTCCTTGAAAGGCCGCATGTAGCAAGTGCAAACCACAGGGTTCCCCGTCAAGTTGATTCTCTTCAGGTGGGCTGCTTCTATCAGCGGCTGCAGCACTTGCAGCTGGTTGTTGCCGAGGTCGACTGTGTGCAGCAGGGGGCTCTTCACAAAGGCTTTGTATGAGACATCCTGGAGGGCCATGTTGTCCAAGAAGAGCTGCTTCAGCGAGGCCATCTCAACGGCCTCCTCGCCGATGTAGGTGACAGGGTTGTGTCCCAGGTCCAGCCGTGTGGTACCTGCCAGCCTCGACAGGGCCTCTGTGGGAAGGGACTGCAGTTCGTTGTGGTCCAGGCTCAACCTCCTCAGGGTAGGGAGCCCAGCAAAGGCCTCGGTGGCTATGACGTGAAGTGCGTTGTGGGACAGGCGGAGCCACTTGAGCAGCTGCAATCCCTGGAAGACCATATCCGGCAGGTAGACCAGGAAGTTCTCACCGAGGTTGAGGAAGTTGAGGAAGCCCAGTTGGCTGAAAGCCCCTGGCTTTATCTCTTCTATGCGGTTCTTCTCCAGGATGAGCTGCTGAAGCGAAGACAGGCCATCCAGGGACTCCTGGTAGATGAAGGCTATATTGTTGGAAGCCAGGTTGAGGTAGATCAGTCGTCCCAGTCCCCTGAAAGCCCCTTCCTCAATGCTCTCCACGTAGCATCTCTGCAGGTTTAAGTGGGTGAGGTAGGGGATGTGGAGGAAAGCCCCCCCAGGGATGACTTTTATGTTGTTGCCACGGAGATCCAGTTTTTGGGTGATCTGTTGATTACATAAGCGTCAGTTACTGAAGATGGAACCCACAACCTCACACCCCTCGGCCACAGAGGGACATGCTGACCCCACTGCTCACTGCAGCCGTTATCACCAGGGTCTTGCCAGGCCTGATAAGCTGGTGCATGCCTGGTCTGTTCTTGGAAGAGACACTTCCCAGAGAAGCTCCAGGCTGGTGCAGAAAGTTGTGCGGGTGTCTCAATAGCGAGTGTTCTTCCTGCTGAACCAGGCTCCCTGCAGTGCAGCCTTAGTTCAGGGCTGACTCAGGGGGGAAAGTGCTTCACTGAGACACCAACACCACCTTCCTGCAGCCATCCAGGTTGTCCTTGGTTATGTCACTGTCTGACTCTGCTTTAGCTTAAGGCCTGTAACGAGCACAACCTCTGAGTGGCCTGGCTGTGTTGCACATAAAATATCCTAACTGGGTTTTTTTGTTTTGATCAGATGAGTTCTTTTTCTCTTTTTGTTGGGTAGAAGAGCTGACCCTGGGCAGACCAGCTCATCCTGCAAACTGCCTGGTCTGTGGATCAAATCCCTCTTCCAGTTTTCACCTCAGCGGCCTTTAAAGGCTGCGAGGTTACTGCTTAAATCTTTTGGAAACCCAGACATCTGCACAAAGTGAACCACACCTGCCATCTGTGCCCCGTTCTGCCTCCTCTCCCCTGTCCAACAACGGCCCGTCTGGCTCACCGCTGTGCAGGTAGGTAGAGGATGTCCCCAAGGGTTAGGACCATTGTGGTGAGCAGTGACGGTAAATGGTGGCAAGTCTGGGGGCGGCAGTTTAAGGGCACGTTGTGCTGCGTTTGCCTGTCTCTTTCCTTCCCCGCTGTCCCCAGTGACTGACCTGTGGGATGGTGATGGGCACCTCCGTGAGGTTCTTGTTCAGACACGAGACGTGGTACTTTATGTTATCGCAGAGGCAGATCCGTGGGCAGCGCTCAGCGGCCGCTCTCCTGACCAGGAAGAGAGCTGACACCAGGAGGAGGCCCAGGGAACCCCACATCATGGAAAGCAGCTGCAGGTGAAAGAGAGGGAGGGGGCACCCAGTCAGACAGAGACGTGCATTTCCACAGCACTTCTCATTCCCGGGGACCCTAAGGGGTTTGCAGGCGGTGTCCCTTGGGATCGCTGCTAGCGTTGAGGAGGACTGTGGCAGCTGTTTCACCGTGCACAGCAACACTGCAGCCCAGTCTGAGAGGCAGGAAGGACTAGTGTGACTACGGGAAAGTGCAGTGGGAAGTTTAGGTTACTTAAGTATGAGCCTAGTTTTAAGCCAGGGGTCTCAAACTCGCGGCCCGCGGGCCAACTGCGGCCCGCGGGCTTGTGTTATGTGGCCCGCAGTCCGAATCCGGCCGCAGGCTTGTGCTGTGAGTATTTTCAGAGCGGAGCTCAGGCAAGTTGTGGCCGTCTTAAAAAGGAAATGGCCGCTGAATGTGGCCCCACAGGGAGATTTAACGGCGGAGAGTGGAGTCTGCAAGTCCCTGTGAGAGCCTCTCTCTCTTCCACTGTGCCGCCGAATTTTACCCTGCGGGGAGATTTTTTCGGTGGAGAGTAGAGCATGAAAGGTACAGCAGAGAAGTGTGTGTCATGCGTGACCCCCCTGAACTCAACTCAATGTAAATGTGGCCCGCCATAGCAATTGAGTTTGAGATCCCTGTTTTAAGCATTTGAGTTGTCCCATTGAACTCAATGGGAACTGGATGAACGCTGGTTCCACTCTTGAACTCAAGGGAGTGGGGCTACTCACATGCTTAAATTTAAACGCATGCTTAAGAGCTTTACCGGATCAGGGCCTTAGAGGGAAGAGCAACCTGTTAAATCGCCAATACCTCCTCCTGCAGCACTTGGACTTTCCTTGGAGGTTTCTCTTCCAAAAACTGACCAGGTCCGACCTGGTTCAGCTTGTGAGAGCTGATGGAATCTCGCTCCAAGGCAGTGTGGCGAAAGGACAAGGCTGGTGCTGCTAGAAAAGGAGTGGAGGGAGCTGGCTGGCTCTGAGCCTTCTGCAGACACACAAGAGCGTGTGCTAATGTGAATGCGACGATACACAGCACCGTGGCGCTACACCCCGAGAGAAGGGTAGGACACTGCGTAACTCAGGGCCATTCTGAACAAATCATACGAGTAATAGCACTGCTCCAATACATTCTTGCTCATAAGACACTGTTGTTGTACCACAACTTCCAATTGATAGCTGAGCGCTTTACAAATGCGAATTAGCGTAGCCTCACACCACACAGCCAGGCAGAGCTGTAATGTCTCCTCATTGTACAGAGAGGTAACGTTATTATTTTTCAAGTGCCCCAAAGATGCAAGGTACTGCCTGACACAAGTAAAAAGCATGAGCTCTGCTTCAAACAGTTTGCAATCTATAGTGGGGAGGACACACCAAGGGGGAGGAGTCAGAAGGCGGCAATAGCAGGAGGTGGGCAGGAGGACAAAGTTGTCCGTAGTAAGATCAGCTAGTTTTGAAGTGAGGTGTGGACCCACCTGGATGGCTTAGCCAAGCTGATTCTCTCTTTGGTTTGTTACTTCCACCTTGCTTCCCCATAGACTTCCTGGCAGAGGTGGGCTCTTAGGAAACATTTGAATGAGGTGAAGGAAGTGACCTAGCGAATGTGTTTTGGGGGGTGTTCCAGTCGCAAGGGTCAGCAGGGAGGAAGTCATGGAGGTGGAGGCGCTTGTGAGAGGCTGGGAAGGAATGCTGAGGCTGGCCTCACTGGTAGACCCAGTTGGATGTGGGGGCGGGAGGTCTGAGAGGTCAGGCTGAGAAGCAAAAACAAGAAGTTGTGTTTGATGCCCGGTGTGGTGGAGAGCTAGTGAAGTGACTCAGGGGGAGGTGAGGTGGCTGGAGCAACTAGTGGGAGTTGAGGTGGTATTGGCAGAAGTGTTTTCAGATAGATCAGAGGTGATTAAGGTTGGTGGACTGAAGGGGAGGAGACTGTGGTAATCAACAGGGGGGGGCCAATAGGGCCGGGACAAGAGACTTAATCGTGAGGGCAGAAAGGGAAGTGTGGCGTTTTTGAAACGTTGTGAAGGGATGAATGACGGGACTAGGCAATGGCCTGGATATGTGGGGAGAAGAAGAGAGAAGAGCCCAGGTTATGGCTAGGGTGATGTGAGAGATGGTGGTCTGGCCAACTGTAACATGGAACAGAGTCAAACGGAGGAGGTCACTCAATGAGGGGTAGAGAGGGAGAAGTGGAGAGGACCCAGGATGGAGCATGAGGGAGTATCTGCAGAGAAGTGGGGAGGGAGGGGGGAAGAGCCAACAGAGAGGCAGAAGGAGAACCAAGCGCGGCGAGACTCACAGATCAATGGCGGCAGAAAGGCTAAGGAGAGGAGAATGGAGGATAGGCCTGAGACAAAGCCAGGAAGAAACCACTAGAGACGTTGGAGGGACCAGAAGTAAGGTGTGGAAAGAGTAAACGACTTGCCTGAGGTCACAGGGTCAGTGGCAGAGCAGCCCTACAACCCAGGGGCCTCACTCCCAGCCCTGATCCTTGCCCGCAGGCCTGTCCTTCCTGCCGGGGGCTTTAGCATGTGTTACACAGGGCAGGAGGCAGCTGAGGCAGTGAATGTGCTCTGAGCGCTGGGGCAGTGGCACAGACGGGGCTGGGCCCTTTGAGGTGCTGTTTTAGCACATTAGTGTGAGCCGGGGAAGCAAAATGGGCAGTGCTAGCAAAGGCTTTTTGAATGGTCAATGGAGTGGAAATACGTATCTGGCGAGCCCAGGGCTGCGGGGAGCAGGAGGGCTCCAAACGTCAATATTCATGGCTCTGCCCGTGCTAGGGCTCCCCACACTGCAAATCCTGAAGGAGCTGAGCCTAGCGTGGACAGGGCCCGTGATGGTGAGTCTCCTGAGCCAGGCTCCAGGCCAGCTTTCCATCCACCGCTCTGTTAATGCACCTCACTCCTGCCCTTCTGTGTCAATCCTACGCCCCCCACACACAGTGCTGCTGAGCCTGTCCTCCAGCAGCCCGTCATGCCACGCCTGCGGGTCCCAGCCACTCCTCTGCTAGCGCACCTCACTGCTGCTCTGGGTCCCACATGGCACTGCCCCTCCCGGCACTCCTCCACTAGCCCCAGCTCTCTCAGCCCTCCCCACACAGCCCTGCTGGCACACCTCAGTGCTGAGCAGCCGCATCCTCTGCTAGTCCCACCCAGCCTCCACGCACACACACACACACACACACACACACACACACGTGCTGTGATCCTTCTTTGCAGCACCCCAGGTGTACCCCTGTCCTGGGCTCTACCTCCCCCAGCTCTGCCAATGCAGCTTAGTCCTACCCTGCAGTCTCCCTGGTCTCTGAATGCCACGTCTCTCCTGAGCAGGGAGCGCTAAGCTGTTCCTAATGCTGCACGGCTTTTGCCTATTTGGGCAACACCCCGTCTCAGGAGCTGCGTTAAGATCCTTGAAATCATTTTGGCTTAATAGATGAAAGTCCCCTGCTGTCATAGCAGCGAAAGGGTGGCTGTTACCTCCCTTGTGCAACCCAGCACCCTCTTCCCCTTGTCCAAGCACCCAACAACTTACCCAGCTGCTCCCGCCTGTTTGCACAAGGTAGATCCTTCACCAGGAAAGCACAACTAGGGTCATGTGAAACCGAGGGAAGTGAAGATGGGAATGGCAAAGCAAAAGGGAATTAAATCCTTTCACCCAGCAGCAACCAGGCCTGTGAATTCTTGGGGTGGGGGGGAGCGGTGTGTGGTTTACTTTACTCACAGCAGTGAGAGCTGAATGGAGCGTTGTGTTGCTTGCCTAGCTTGGCTCACACAGAGCCAACAGGAGTGGGGGGTTGAGGGGGGAGCAAAGCTAAAGTGAAGGGAGAGCAGCGACTAACCAGACGCATCCATCTGTACTTACTGGGAGCCTGTTGAGTAGACGAAGGGCTGTGGAATTTGAACCCTTTGTCTTGAATGTCACAATGCCATTCAAAATAATATCTGTGTTAGAGCTAGACCCACTCCCTTCCCCCATACCCCTCCTCTCCCCTCGCTGTGTAGACAAACGATATACAATATAGCCATTAAATTAAACTAAATAAAACCCCACCCTCACACTAATCCAGCATTATGGTTTACCTCTGAAATACACAGAGATTAAAAATTAGCAGTTCCCACTGTAACTAACTTGGCCATTTTGCGCGCGTGTGTGTATGTATATATATAATGAGAAAGCTTTAAGTCTATAGTAATACAAATTACTGGTATGTGCTGAGAGACAGTTGATGGAGGAAACAGGTTTCTGAATGTCATGACTGTTGTGCACTTAAAACCTCAAACCTAATGTTGCATCCTTTCTTTTCTTTTTTTTTAAATGAAAGGAAGCGTCTGTGTCGCTGTGGTGTTTTTGCTTTGCAGAGATAGCAGGGAGGAAGGATGTGTCATTTTTGCACCACTGCTTTCTTTCACGACTCTGGAGTTTCAGCTTCTCTGACATGTGGTGGAATCTGAGAGGACCCAGTGCCTAGCAAGTGCTTAGGAACATAAACTCTGTCACCTTTTTTTATTCTTCTTTTCTTTTAAATCTTCCAGGGCCCTGATCCAGGGACTTGTTGAGACCCTGATTTACTCTGATTCCAGAGGGAGTTGCTTGTTCTCTGCACCTCTCAGGAGCAGGCCCTTAGTTTGCAGAGAGTGTCAGCTGTCACCCCATTGTGATGTCTGACTCTTGTCAATCAGTGACAATACCCTGAACTGTTCAGTTGGTGGAGGATTTGCATTTAAGCCTTTTTCAGAAAAACGTGTGTGCTTAAATGTAATTTTCATACAGGAAAATGCTGATTTCTCACTCCGAAATAGGCTATTTAGGTCCCTGATTCTCCTCAATGGGTTCATTAGCATGTACCCCTGCACTGTTATGGCGTCACATTGACTTCAGTGGGATTGTGTGTGCGTGAAGGAGCCCACGGACTCAGTGGAATCCCCTAGAGAAGCCAGGCTAGGGCATCTGTTTGCAGGAGCGGGGTCTAATTCTGTCGCTGCACCCAAGTCTGTCTGAGTTAACATCAGCATGGGGGCTGCTGGACTGCACTGTGGCTCCTAGGCTCGTGTGAGTGAGGACTTGGTGGAGGGGAGATGCTTCAATTCTCTGGGTAGCCTCCCGGCTCAATGCAGCCCACTAGCTTTGTAAGGAGAGTGAGGGTCACAATTGTGTAACTGGTCACTGGAAAGGGGGCTGTCATTCTAACCAACAGTCAAGGCGCTGCTCTGTGGGGATCATTAAAACATTCGGCAGAGCACAGAGATGGACACCAGGACTTCAGCTAGACGACATCTGACATAAAACTCGCATCTCTCAGCTCCAAAAGCACCGACCTCTCTGCCTGCAAGTCAGAAGGCAGCAATGCCTCTATCTCGGGGCCTGATACAGCTCCCATTCGGGCCCAATGAAAGCAGGGTTGGGCCCTCATTCAGAAGCTGGACGAGATAGTAGGCCCTGTTGCTGCATGTCTCCATCACCGGCGTGGCCCCACTGACTCAGAAGTGGCTAATAAGAGCTGCAGGCGCAGGGTGAATGTTTAATGCCTGATTGCCCCAGAGATGTGGACTGTGCACATTGTATTGTTATTGTAGGGTTGTTCAGAATTTGGCTCGTGCTGGTTTGTGGCTGGGTACAGAGTTTCGCTCATCTCGCTGGGCAAGACTCCATCTGAGAGATGCATGGGAAAGGATGTGTCTCGAGCTAGTGCAGAGCATGGTAGATCTAAAATTCTGCCCCTCTTTGAATGTAACAACAAAAAGCTGTGTTGCAGGGGGAGAGGGGCAGAGGCTGCCCAAGGTACATTCAGCAGCAAACCCTGGGCTGCTGGGCAGCACGACGAAAGAGAGAAAAACACAGGCAGCTTGTTTTTAATGTAAACGTTCTCTTGCCAAGCCGGTGCACTGGCGGGAGGCGGCAGGAATTTTCCACTGGGCAGAGGACACTCTCCTTCCTGTGGAGACAGCTGGGAGTGGGGTGGAGGGAGGAGGATCTCTCTGCAGGGAGGAGACATGGCTTTTTTCTGTCCTCCTCACAGACCTTGGACCTGCCCCTCCTCGCTCACACAGTGACACTAGCTTCTTTGTGTCTGGCGGGTGGCCGCACGAGCCAGCCATGCTGTGGCTGCTGCTCTTCGATACAAGCAGAATGGGGGCAGCTCGTGCAAAGTATGTGTCCTTATAAGTGACAAATGCCCAGCCTACCTGTACCTGTGACCTCTGCCCTAAGGAAGCTGCCCTCATTCAGCAAGCAGCTCTTTTGGCTTCAGTAGGATTCCTGGTGTGAATGAGGCTTTGTTTTGAAAATGACAGCTGGATGGGTTCAAGCTGGATTAATCACTCCTTGGAGAGGGGGGACCAGGGCTGCCTTGCGATGGCTCAGCAGCTTAAAACCAGCTCTTGGGGGGAACCGAATGACCATTTACCTCCAGGTATCTGGTTCTGAGCCAGCCACAGATCAGTAGAGCCCTCAACTCACTGTTTTCTTGTTGCTTGTGTGTGAGGAGGCCCCTGTGTGTGTGGAGGGCTCAGACTAACTTCTAGTTGGACAGAGATCGAATGGGGTTGTCACCTTTTTGAAAATGCACTGCAGGACAATTCCATATTACAGAGCATGTTAAGGAACCCAGCGGCTGGCTGTTCTCACCACCCTTACCACAGCCAGCGGCCCTAGAGACACCAGATTCCACAGGATGGGAATCCAAGTAATTTCCTGCCTGAATCATGGCAGACACTGACACCAGTACAGTCAGATCATCTGTGTGCATGACACCAGGTATTGTGTACAGTCCCAGAAAGGGAAGTGTGTAATCTGCAGCATCGAACAGAGCCAGTTCCACCAGGGAGAAAACCAAGCCAGCCAGCTAAACAGATGTCAGACTGGAAAAAATAAACTCCATCTGCAACCCAATCCTGGCCCACCTGCACTGCCAAACTGAGATGCCATTTGCAGTAGCTTCTGCAAACCTTCCTAATGAGAGCCTCTCGCTGCTTATCTGAAATAGCTGGCATTCAAAAGATCATCTTTAGGCTTCAGAGTGTACACCCTGCTGAGATGATTGGGGCCGCTGATCTCTCTCCCAGGCCCGTCCAGAAGATGTTGCTGCCTCAGTTCATATCCAGTCTGACTTCATTTTTTTTCAGTTTAGGTTCTAGGGCACATGATGTAACCCCCAGGGGCAGGTGCCAGTTTGCAAAGCTGCCGTGAGCCGGCCCAATGACAGGAGATTTCGGAATCTGCATTTCATGCAAAGCCTCAACAAATACGGGCACCTTATATTTCATTGTAAGCGTGGCCAAGCACAGGCTTGGACAGATTCCCAGCAAAACACCAGAGGCGAGGATTTGCTATTGACATCTCGCTGCTCCCCAAAGCCCACAAGTTTTGTGCTACAGACGGACAGCCATAGCTTCTGATCCTGGGGGGGGTCATCATAGGAGCTCCAGTCTCTGTGAGTATTGGAGTGTGGCCAGGTCAGGCTTTATAGATAGGCACTGGCACCTTGGTTTTCACTTGAAGGGTATGGGCAGCCAGTGTAGGGATCAGAGCATGGACGTAATAGGCTCTTGCCAGTCTGCCCAGCCTCACCACTAGGCCAGTCAAATTTGGCCCTACCAAAGGTTTCAGATGGCCTAAAGATCATCAGCCCCAGGTGGAGTGCAGCAGCAGCAGTTCAGCCATGAGGCAGCAAAGGTGCGTAGATGATGGTGGTGGTGCTCAGAGCCAAGAAGAGAGGGTGCTGTCTCGTGGGCTGGTGGAACCTGGTCCTGAACACGCTTTCAGACTCAGCTACTGAACCTGGTTCAGTGAGATCGGCCCGGGCCAGCTAACCACGTTTTGCTTTGCTGTAGGAGCAAGTTAAGGAGCCAGGTTAGAAAATGGTTTTCAAACATGGCTCATTTCCTAATGTGGACAGGGACAAAGGAGGGCAGGGCAGAGCAGGGCTCAGGTGTTTAAAACACCAATGCACGCTTGGTTCCAAACTTTGTGGCTCTATTTTTTTTTTGGTGTGTGCTGCCTCTACTTTCTCCAGCTCATCTGTATCCTTTCCCATTGTAGACAATAGGAGGAAACAACTCATGTCCTAGCACCGCTTCCTCCATCAGGTTATACAGCTTGTTGGATGCATTGGAGCGGAAAGGGGGAAGAGTCAGCGGGACAGTCTCTCCACTGGCTGCAGCAGCGTGTGGGGTGTTTGCAGAAGAGCTAAAGCACTCGAGCTGTGCAGCAAATACTCCGCCGCAAAGACATCTCAGGACAGGTAAGGGAGATGGAAAGCTCCAGGGACAGACTGCAATGTTGAGTGTCTTTGTCAGTGAAGAGGCAGGGGGAGCTCCGTGGAGGCAAGGCAGAGCAGGAGATGAGAAATGCTGTGCCTCTGGAAACAGCTGCTGTGGATGGATTACCTTGCTACGTTGGCTGATTTGGGGAAAAACAGTGAAAACTTAGAGCAAATGTTTCTAGAAGAAAGCAAGCGAAATTGCTGCTCAGGGGATGCTAGATGGGAGCACAAACATGCAGCCCGAAAGGAAATCATCCCTACACTATTACTACTAGTAGTAGTCACTTATAGATAAGCCGGGAGCTCCACAGAAGAAAAGAACTGCCTTACAGAGCTTGCGGTACCACAGGAGACAATAAACTCAGAGCAAGCACAGACACGCTCCTAAAGAGAGGTGAGAGGCACACATCCTGGGTCCAATTGGATGGCCCAATGGGAGTTTCTGAGGTAGAATGGCTATTGGGTCAGGCTCCCAGGTTAAAGAGAGAAGGCAGACAGGGAGAGAGCAGCACAGGCGCTGAAACACGGGGTGCTGGGGGTACTGCCGCATCCCCCGGCTTGAAGTGTTTTCCAGGGTTTACAGTTTGGGTCAGTGTCTCTCAGCACCTCCCCCTATACAAATTGCTCCAGCCCCCCTGGAGAGGCACATCCCTGGGAAAAGTGACGGAGACAACACATGGAGGAGGAAGAGGGGATCGGCAGGCGGGAGTCATGCTCAGCCGAGGTAGATGGGGAGAGGTGCAGAGAGGGGGGAGAGAGAGCCATGCAGAGCATGGAGAGGACAGATTTACTGGAGGGGGAGCAGAGACGCCCACTGATGGGTAAGGTCCGGAGCAGTGGCAGGCAGAAGATTAGCCAGTTTAGAGCCGGCTGTGCTGTACAGGTAGAACAGTGACCGCTTTGAGGCGGTGAAATGCTGAGTGCCTCTTGGCGCGTGGCTGAGGTGCAGGGTGGGGCCGTTCTCTAGCTGGCCACCATGGCCTCAGTGCCTCCCTTGGCTGTGTTCCTCAGGGGGGCATGCTGGTCTTTTCCTCTTCCAGGGGAGCTGCACGCAGGGCACGGGAATGAAATAGAAGGTGGATTTTTTTTTCTTTTTCATCCTGTCTGCAGCTTTGCCCCAAGGACTGAGCAAACACAACCTCCACTCATCACACACAGTGCAGCAGCTAATTCCAGGGCTGATGGCTGATTGACCAGCTGACTCCTTTATTTGCTTGCTTGGAGCTGGGCAAGGCAGGGGGGCTGCTTCACGTTAACATCTCCCCTACCCTGCTTCTATTACCAAGACACCTGGAGGTGATGGGAAAGAGAGGCCAGCTAGATTCCATGGCACAGGGCAGAACTATTGCCCAAGCAGCACTTAAAAGTATATTGAAACAGAAAGCAGGAGGTGGGTTCTCCCTGCACCAGCTAAGGAAGCGGGCGGGTTCTGATACAGCAGAGGGGAGCTGTTCTTCCCCCACAACTTGAACCCCAACACCCAGCCATCACTCTGTCTAAGAAGAGTGCCGATTGACAAGAACCGTGGCTTCTTTGAGATATGATCTTTATATTCTACACGAAATAAAATAGAAGGTAACATGGCACGCAACAAGCTGTGATAGTGGTTTTCACCATGACAGTGTTGTGGGTTGAGGGTCTTAATGCAAAGCGCAAGGCATGTATCAAACGGGGGCGGGGTCGCAGGGTGGCTGGGGTAAGTCCAGAGTAACACCACTGACATCGGTGAAGTAGCTACAAACTTACATTGGCGTAATTAACACCAGAATCTGGCACGTACTAGAAGTCTGCTCTCCTAATAAAGCAGCCTATCCTTGCTGTGCATAGAGAGCCCCATCGGAGGGTGAGAGATGAGCGTCCAAGGGCATGGGTGTCCCATCGGTTCACACAGCGGCATCCAGTGATGAATAAGGGGCTGCTGGGGAGGGGAGGGCAGATAATCTCAGACACCCTTTCTTGGAGAACTATACTGCTGTTGCCAGGGGCTATTTAATAGAGTATCCCCAGACAGAGAAGTAATTTGATCAGGAACATCATCTTGAGTTCCCCTTTGCTCCCCCTCCCGGGGACCTCTAGCGCCAGTGTGTTCAGTTTACAGCTCCCACCACGATGATTGTTCTGCCAGCTCCTCAATCAGTTCCCTGGGCTCTGCTCTCCTGCCATCCGCACCAGGGAGAGAGATGCTGCCAGTCAGCACAGAGCGGGCAGGGCAGCCCAGAAGCCAGCCCCTCCGCTCTAGTGGCACCAACTCTGCAGGCCCCAACAGGACAGAGCCTGGCAGCAGCTGGGACATGGAGATATACTGCTGGCAGGGGCCATGTTACAGCTGAGACTCCCCCGACTATAGCTGTACCTTTACCAAGGAAATGAGGGAGGAGACCGCAGGTCTGTGTTTCCTGCTGCTCGTATCGCCGAGTCAGTGTTTTTCTAGAAGTCTGTTTTGTCATGAGTGAACAAAAGGAGGAAGCCCGAGCTTTCAGCAGTTCCTGTTCGCCCAGGAGCTGATGGGATTGTGTCCTGTAGGAGAAGGAGAGGAAGTGAGACCAGGGCAGACAGAATGGGGAAGGAAGCAACAGGAGCAGTCAGAAAGAGAGGAGGGTCCAGCTCCTTTGGTGGTGGAAAGCCATTGCCTTCAGTGGAGTGAGGCTGACTGACACCGCCTGAGTATCTGGCCCTGGGAACGGGGGGGAACTGAGTGAGAGGAGGAGGTAGAAGGGTATGGAAATCAAAGGGCAGCGGCACATGGAGGCCAAATAGGGTGAGGAGGATGAAGGAAGGAAGAAAAGCAAAAGCAAAAGCTACCCGGCCCTATAGGCAATCTGGCTGATTGTATTCCTCTTTCCTGTGTTGTCATCTCACCCTGGCGGGCAGGAGAACGTTATGAACTGCTGAAAATCCACTGCCAGCCAGAACCAGACCCAGTGATTGTTCCAGAGCACGTGAAGCCCTCAAACCCTCCAAGCTTCTGGAACAAAACATCATCGTAGGTGAGAAGCCTAATTCCTTTCTCGCGAAGTGGGAGCCCAGAGTGGGAAGTGTCAGCTGCCACACTGGTTTCTGGAATGCCCCTGGTCTGCCCACCTTCATGGAACAGGAATGAAATGTCTGTCTCCTCCCTGGCAGAGTGGTATCCACTGGGAGGACTCAGGGGAACTGGGAGTCAACCCTGGATTCTCCTCATGCCAGGGCAGTAACCAGTTTGGGCATCAGGCCTGCTCGGGAGAGTAGGAATCAAATCCAGGTTTTCTGGGTGGCACAGCATTGATCCCTAGGGGCAGTGAGGTGACCAGCTTCTATACATTACATTTTAAGAGGAAATGACTGAGGAGAACGACCTGGGTGTATTGGCTGATCACAGGGCGACTGAGCTGCCAATGTGATGCGACTGTGAAAAGGGCTAATGCAGTTCTAGGATGCATCAGGTGAGGCATTTGCAGTAGAGTTAGGTTATTGCCTTTATACAAGGCATTGGTGAGAGCTCCGCTGGTATATTGTGTGCTGTTCTGGTCCCATGTTTAAGGAATATGAATTCAGACTGGAACAGGTGCAGAAAAAGGCGACTGGGATGATCAGAGGAATGGAAAACCTACCTTATGAAAGGGGACTTAAGGAGTTTGGCTTGTTTAGCCTAACAAAATGAAGGCTGAGCAGAGATATGATTGCTCTCGATAAGTACATCAGAGGGATGTACACTGAAGAGGGAGAGGATTTATTCAAGTTAAGGGCCAATGGTGGCATAAGCACAAATGGATATAAACTGGCCATCAATAAGCTTAGGCTTGAGGTTAGACAAAGGTTTCTAACCATAAGAGGAGTGAAGTTCTGGAACAGCCTTCCGTGGGGAGCAGTGGGGTAAAATACCTAACTTGTTTCAACACCGAGTTTGATAAATTTGTGGAGGGGATGGTATGATGAGACTGCATACAATGACACATGGCCCATCTGCATTTGCTGTTAGCAATTATCCCCAATGGTGGGTGATGGGACACTAGATGAGGTGGGTTCTGAGTTACTACAGTGAATTCTTTCCCAGGTGTCTGGCTGGTGGGTCTTGCCCACATGCTCAGGGTCTAACTGATCACCATACTTGGGGTCGACAAGGAATCCTCTTCCTGGTCACATTGGCAGACCCCTGGGGGGGTTTCACCTTTCTCTGCACCATGGGGCATTTGCAGGTTTAAACTAGTGTAAATGGCCGATTCTCTGTAACTGGAAGTCTTTAAACCATGATTTGAGGACTCCAGTAACTCAACAAGAGGTAATGGGTCTATTACAGGAGTGAGTGGGTGAGGTTCTGTGGCCTGCGTTGTGCAGGAGATCAGACTAGATGATCATGTTGGTCCCTTTTGGCCTTAAAGGCTGTGAGTCTATGACACTGTAGCAGCTGCTGACAGCGTAGTATGAATCCTTAGACTATGGCACTTGAAACATCTGGTCCTAGCCACAGTTGGAGGCAGGATACCAGACAGGATGGACCAATGGTCAGATCTGGAAAGCAGTTTCTGTGTTTCTATGGTTCTGCCACATAGAAATGTATGGCTAGAAAGGTCATTTAGTCCACCCCCTGCCAGGAGGCAGGACCCACACAGGACACCATCACATGCATTTGGTAGCAGATTAGCCATATCACTGGTTCTGAGAACTTCATTCTGTGCTAGCTCTCAATAACAGAAACTTATTGATAACGTGAAGAGAAGACTATAAAAAATCAATGAAGGGGCTACAGGAAATGACCTAAGGAAACATTACAATAACACCAGTCCTGTAGTTCAGCCCACAGCCAGAGTAGAGTGAGATGACAAGCATGTACAGCATCAACGGTGCGAAAACAAAAATGCTAAGAAGAATTGTTCAGGTTGATTCAACGAGTAATTGAACTTGAAGTGATGGGAGTATGTTGACTGCATTATATTATGTTTCCTAACAGTGAGGTCTGCTAGGCTGTGGAATAGTCCTCTATGGGCAGTGGGTAATTTAAGAATGGTCTGGACAAAATCCCTGGAAAATATAGCATAGGGAACAATAGTTGCTGGGGGTGTGGACAAGATGTGATCTATCCTGTTCCCAGCTCCTTTACAGTATATATGAACCTGTTTCACTCACTGCCTGCCTTGTATTGCAACCAGAGACACTATGTTGAGGCTCTGGATTATGGGCTTTGTTCTGCTGTGGATCCCAGTCGTGGCCGTCACACAGTTCCTAGGCAATGCCCAGTGCCCTGCAAACTGCTCCTGCTTCTTCTCCCAGTGGTTTGTCCAGTGTGCCAACGCCAGCTTATCTTCTCTTCCCCCTGGCATCCCCAATGCCACCGTGGAGCTCGACCTGCAACACAACCAGTTCAGCAGTCTCTCGGCTGGCTTCTTCCCAGAGCTGGCTGAGATCAACAGCATTCACCTCGGCAGCAGTGGCATCCACTGCATCGAGCCAGGGGCTTTTCAGGGTGTCAAGAACCTGTACCACCTCCACTTGGACAACAACCTCCTCGAGCAGTTCCCAGAGGGTGTCTTTGAGAACCTGACCAACCTGATCTTCCTCCAGCTGGAGCACAACCGGATTGCTCATCTTGAACCAGGTATGTCTGGAGGGATAGGCCACCAGCACTGCTACGAGCTGGGTAACTGAGCCACGAGCATTCCCAGCCTGTGCCTCCTCTCTGCTAATCCCTGCCCCAAGTCTGAAGGCCCCACACTGCTGAAAGGATGCGATCCTGAATTGCCACCAAGGCGTCCTGCATGTCTCTGGTACAAAGTCAGCACCTCCTCCTACCCAGGGGAAAATGGGAGGAGGTAACAGGGCTGAGGGAGAGGAAGAGCATCATGCTGGGAGATTATTGACGCATGGAACATTTGATATTGGCCTGACTTGGAGGGACATGTTGTGTGTCTGTCTCTCTCTCACAGGTGTGTTCTCTTCCCTGAAGCAGCTCAGTGTCTTGGACCTGAGTAACAATCTGCTGCTGGAGCTCTCGGACCAGGCCCTTCATGGCCTCCCACAGCTGCGTCGGCTCTACCTGAGTGCTAACCGTATCACCAACGTGTCCATCAGAGCCCTCCCAGGCAGCCTGCGGGTCCTTCGCCTTGACCAGAACCAGCTAGCGAGCGTGCCCACGGCCGTCCGCATCTCTCCCATGCTCTCCACTCTGCAGCTGAGTGGTAACCCCATCCGGAGGCTGACATCTCTCTCCTTTGGGAGGAGGCTCCGCTCCCTAGGCCAGCTATTCCTGGACAGCCTCGCCCTGGAGAAGATCACCTCCTTGGCTTTCACCAGGCTACGCAGGCTGGAGCTGCTGAGCCTGAGGGACAATGGCCTGGAGTCGCTCTCCTCTCTGGCCTCCCTGAAGTCGCTGTCCACCCTGTATCTGACTGGGAACAAGTGGCGCTGTGACTGCAACCTGATCTGGCTCCGCACCTGGCAGAAGAAGGTGACGCGGAAAGAACGCAGCCCTGTCATGTGCAGCTCTCCGGGGGTGCTGCAGGGACAGCTCCTGGTGGACCTCGAGGTAACTAACTGCCTGTGGTTCCAGAGTACGTTGAAGTGGCTTGGGGCTGGGCTGCACAGGCTTTCCAGGCCACGTCTCTCACCCCTTCTGCCCCAGGGGCTGGTAGCACTGTGAAGGGAGCCATGTTCATGGCACCAATACTTTACATTGGAGCCAACTGACGTAAGCAGTGCCTTGGCAGATCTCACAGCAGGGTGCAGCCCGGCCAGCGTACGGATGGGACGCTGACAGTGCGGTGTCCTGCCGGCAGCGGGCACAATTACTTACATAACTCCCACAGGCCCCATTCTCTGGGGAGCTGAAACGTGGGCCTTGGCCTTGAAAACACAGGCCCCTTCCACAGAGCTGAAGGTGTCTCCTGGTTGGAGCTGGTAGCCGAGTTTTACCCTCGCTGCTGTGAGCCAGCCGCTGAAGGGCACCGCACCCACAGCGCTGCCTGGTGTGTATAGCGCTTCTTGGGGAGGGGGTGGGGCTCTCACGTGAAACCAGAAAGCAATGGGTGTGTGAATAGGTGAGCTTGGCATTGACGTGTTCCAGTGGTTGGGGGTCAGAGAAGTGCACAAGGGCACATCCAGCAGCTGGTGAGGGGTGAAAAGAAGCAGATGCACCCTCTATTTTCTGTGCTTCTTGGCTTCATTTCCTCCTTTTCTCCTCTGCTCAGTCCTTCTCTCTCCTCCTCCTTCCTGCTTTCCCCTGCCTCCCTAGCTCTGTGGGCAGCCACTGTGCTTGCTGGGTGAAGGCGTGGGTGCAGAGGCCATCCTGCAGTTCAGAAGGTGCTGGGGGTCCGCACTCAGAGCAGGCCGCAGCTTACAGCAGGCTCTGGTTCCCACGTTATGGGCGGCATGAATAAAAATAATATAATTGTTAAATACAAGTTCAGGTTGGCTTAATGCACAGACCAGCACAGCTCTTCCTTTCCTATCTCCCACTTCCTCTCTCTGCCACATCCTTCTTCATCCTTGGTTACAGTCACTGTCAGCTACTCCTCTGCCACCTCTCCCTATTTGTCCTGCTGCGATCAGCTGTTCACCTACAGTGCCAGGGAGGTGAACAGCAACACCGATGCCTCTCCTGCTATCTGCCTCAGCCTGGGGGGGAAGCTGGCCAACAGCCGTTCAAGATGCTGTCTGTTTTCCCAGCTCAGGTGGCTGGGGGTCTCCTCAGGGGCTCAGCGTATGCAAAGGGCATAGCTTACAAAAACCAGGACAAAATGCCACTGGCAGATTGGATGGGCCTTGGAAACTGAGCCAGTCTTGGTTCAGAGACACGTGGTCACCCTATAACAAAGCCACTCTGACATTCTTGCCCATAAAAGACCACAGGACAAATTTTGTAAGAGGTCGTAGCTTGGTATCCTGGGGCAATTCTAACCTGGGTAATTTATATATTCTTCCAATCTAACTAATCCCCCTGCTACAGCTTTATCTAAATTAGGCATTCTCCACTTCCTATCCGAAACCCCCACCCTAATGCTCCCCCACCTCAGAATAACCTCCCACCCCTGTCTGAGATTGGGGCACAGGAGGGCTGGGCTGTTCCCTCCTAGAAGCCTCTGCATGTCAGTGGGGATGTTGTCCCTGCCGGTGCTTCATCCAGGCACTGGAGAAATGGAAGAGCTGAGTCTCTCATGTGGGTTTCTTTTCCCCCTGGTCCAGTTACAGAAGCTGACTTGCCCACCGTTTGGAATAGACTCCACCACCCTCAGCCCCTCAGAGGGTACGAACAAACCCATAGCCTCTGCTCCGCCCCAACACACATCTCTCCCACGGGCTGCTACTGCTGTTACCACCACCACCTCCACTGCCCCAAGTACCACGAGGAGGATCATCAGCTCCACCACGCACCCAGCCACCTCCCCTAACCGTGTGCTGGAGAGATGGGACCCATGCTTGGCCGACCACATCCGCAGCGTCAGCATCAGGACAAAGGACGACACCTCCCTGGTGGTTGGATGGACTTTCTCTGGTGACCATGACCAGTTTGAGGTGCGGTACGCAGCCGGCCGGGAGGAGCAGGTGCTGCGGGTGGTGGGTGGGTTGGCCGAGGTGGCCCTCCACGATCTCCACGCGGGGACGGAGTACAGAGTCTGCATCATTCCCCAGAATGAGAAGCTGCTGGAGTGCCTGGCCCCAGCTGCCCGACAATGCGCAGCACAGCGCACTGCCAGCCTTCCTAGTGATGCACGGCCAGTCCATGCCCCGCTCAGCCACAGCCCCTCGGCAGTGGGTATCGGCATCACCGTCACTGTCCTAGCACTGGCTGCACTGGCCCTGGCCGTCATGTACAGGCTGCGGACAAGGCCGATCCAATTCCAGCGCTACTATGATGAAGACGGGTCACCCCCTCATCGCCGGAGCATCAACCAAGCCAAGAGGGCCATGGACTCAGCTGACGAGAGCATGGAGGATGACAGCCAGTGCCCAGAGGGGAAGGTAGACTGCACCCTGTCTGCCTCACCCGGCCTTATGGCCACGCCCACATATGTGACTCTGTGAGCCTTACTGTTCCATGGCATCCTATGGCTGAGCAGGACTCACCCCATCCAGTCTGCCTCTAAGCCAGGGAACTGACACCGTGGAGCCCCGAGGAGTAAACCAGACTGTTCTGTAACCGCCCCTTGTGACTGACGTGGACAATAAAGTGGGACTGTAGAAAGCCAAGATGGAAAAAGTCTGTGGCTTTGGGTCCATTTTATCCATGCCCCCTCCAGCCAGTGCAGGGCTGTTTGCTATAGAGAAGTCCTAGGGAGAGAAGTGCATAGCCTTCTGCCTCACACAAGTATTGAAATATCTTTGCAGATCTGGATCACCATTCCGGCTCTCCATTGCGGCACCCACGTGATTTTACAAAGCCATATGCCTTTCACAGCTGGTGGTGGTGTAGAAAGGGTGTGTTGGTGACTGGTTTCCATTGGACAGGCCACCTCTGCATGGCTGAAGAGTTGATCTTTATAGCAAAGTTGCACTGGAAATCTCAGGAGAACAAGGTTTTGGAGTTCCCCTTCTCCTGGGGATTGATTTCTGCTTCTGCCAAACCCCAAAAGCAGCATTCTCTCACTCTCGCTATTTTGGCATGTAGTTGTGCACCCTTGGCAACTACTGTGGGGTGTGCGGGTAGGTGGAAATAAGAAGGACCCAGAGAAGGAGAAAGGCAGAAAAGACATTTGCAGCTCAAGTTTGAAAAGAGCTGAGGCACCAGTGAAGGCCAGGGAAGGGAGACAGGAGCTACGCCATGGGGGAGCAAGAAAGAAATTGTGTTTCTGGGGCAGTACAGGGCTCAGGTCAGCATGTCTGTAACCCTTACACCATGAAGGGTGTGAATTTCCAGCCAAAAGAGAGGTTCAAAGCGAACAGTCAATCATTTTTGGGTAGCATTTATCCTTGCTACCCTGCCACTCTTTTGGTGCAGGCTTTTGAACGTTCCGTGCTGTTCAAAATAAAGGCCGGGGGGGGGGTCTTTAAATGGATTGCTTCCAAGTTAAATAAAAATTGTTTTGTTTTGTTTTCCATTATGTGCTTCAAAGGGCCCCTATTACCTGGGGCAAAGGCGAGGGTTCCCCGTGGGCCTCTCTCTCAGCACAAATACCACCTTTTGTCCCAAGGCATCTTCCTAAAGCAGTTGGAGGGGCGTGCAGAATACCGGAAAATAGTGACTTTGCGCAACGCTCCTCTCTGTCAGTGCTGGTTGCACTCCCTCCGCCCTCCCACTTCCCTCCTGCTGGGCATTGGCCGTGTCCATCCATTTGATAAATGATGAAACTGATACAGACAGGGTGAATGGCTTGCTTAGTGCCACAAAGCAACTGGGCATAGCACTCTGAAATTGTGTGGGGGGAGACACAAGATGTAGCCTTGTAGGTTTATTTCATCGTTACTATCTATTAATCTATAAAGAAACAGGACAAACACACCCTCATAGTTATCTCCCCTTTGTCTACGTGCAAAGTAGTGTCCGCTTTCTACTTTTTGCAATTCTAATACATCTTTTTTTATATGGGCAACTAGACCTGCATGCAGCATTCAAGGTTAGGGTATACCATGAATTTATATAGAGGCATCATATTTTCTGTCTTCTCTCTCTGTTTCCCAGTGGTTCCCAACATTCTGCTAGCTTTTTTTACCGTGTCTGCACATTGAACAGACATTTTCAGAGAACGCTCCACAACTCGAAGATCTCTTTCCTGAGTGGTAATAGCTAATTTACGCCCCATCATTTTTTATGTATAGTTGGATTATTTTTTCCAATGTGCATTATTTTGCATTTATCAACATTGAATTTACTCTACCATTTTATTGCCCAATTACCCAGTTTAATGAGATCCCTTTGTAACTCTTTGCAGTCAGTTTTGGACTTCACTATCTTGAGTAATTTCGTAGTGTCTGCAAACTTTGCCACTTTACTGTTTATCCCGTTCTTCAGATCATGTATTAATATGTTGAACATACACTGTTCCCAGTACAGATCCTTGGGGGACCCTCCTATTTACCATTCTCCACTGTGAAACTGACCATTTATTCCTACCTTCTCTCTTATGCCATGACTGCTTACTTTGCCTAAGAGCCTTTTGGGAGGGATCTTGTCAAAGGCTTTCTGAAAGTCCACGTACACTATATCTACTGGATCACCCTTGTCCACACATTTGTTGACTCCGTCAAAGAATTCTAATAGAGCAGTGAGGCAAAAGCTGTGTTGATTCTTCACCAACATATCATGTTCACCCATATGTCTGATAATTCTGTTCTTTACTGTAGTTTCAACCAATTTGCATGGTAATGAAATTAGGCATACTGACCTGTAATTGCCAGGATTGCCTCTGGAGCCTTTTTAAAAAAATCAGCATTAATTAGCTATCTACCAGCTATTGGATACAGATGCTGATTTAAGTGATTGGTTACATATCACAGTTAGTAGTTCTTCAATTTCATATTAGAGTTCCTTCAGAATTCTTGGGTGAATATCATCTTACCCTGGTGACTTGTTGCTGTTTAATTTATCAGTTTGTTTCAAAACTTCCTTTATTGACATCTTCAGCTGGAACAGTTCCTGAGATTTGTCACCTACAATGAATGGTTCAGGTGTGGAAATCTTCCTCCACTCCTGTGCAGTCAAGATGGATGCTAAGAATTCATTTAGCTTCTCTGCAATGGTTGTCTTCCTTGATTGCTCCTTTAGCACCTTGGTCAACCAGGGGCCCCAGCTAATTGTTTGGCAGGCTTCCTTCTTCTGATGTACTTAATATTTTTTGCTGTTAGTTTCTGTGCCTTTTGTAAGTTGCTTTTTAAATTCTTTTTTGTCCTTAGTTTTACAGTTGACTTGCCAGAGTTTAATGGGCCTTTCTATAGTAGAACCTCAGAGTTACAAATTGACCAGTCAACCACACACCTCAACTGGAACTGGAAGTACACAATCAGGCAGCAGCAGAGACAAAAAAAACCCAAAAAGAGCAAATACTGTACAGCACTACGTTAAATGTAAACTATTTTAGAAAAGGATGAAAGTTTAAAACAATTTGACAAGGTAAGAAAGCTGTTTGTGTTTTTCATTTAAATTGATGGTTAAAACCAACATTTTTCTTCTGCATAGCATAGTTTCAAAGTTGTATTAAGTCAATGTTCAGTTGTAAATTTTTGAAAACAATTTTGTTCAGTTCCGAACAACCTCTATTCCCAAGGTGTTTGTAACTCTGAGATTCTACCATATTTTCCTTGGAAGGATTTGACTTCCGATTTTTAAAGGCTGTCTTTTTGTTTCTAAACTTTACTCTGTTGTTTAGCCGTGGTGGCATTTTTAAAACAATTTTGGTCCTCTCTGTTTTTTATTGGGGGTATACATTTAGTTTGAGCCTCTATTATGGTGTTTTTGAAAAGTTTCCATGCAGCTTGCAGGCATTCCACTCTTAAATTCTGTTTAACTAGCCACCTCATTTTTTTAAGTTAAATGCTACTGTGGTGGGTTTCTTTGGTATTTTTGTCCTACACGAATGTTAAATTTAATTACATTAAGGTTACTAATATAAAGCGGTTCAGCTATATTTACCCCTTGGATTGGATCCTGTGCACCACTTAGGACTAAATCAAGAACTGCTTTTCCCGTTGTGGGTTCCAGGACTAGGGGCTCCAAGAAGCAGTCATAATGGTGTCAAAGAAATTTTATCTCTGTATCCTGTCCAGAGGTGACATGTTCCCACTTAATATAGAGAGAGTTGAAATCCTCCATTATTATTGGCTTTTCTGCTTTTGGAGTCTCTACACTCCATGAGCATTTTATAATCAACGTCCCCATCCTACTCTGGTTGTATATTCCTACTACTATACTCTTATTATTCAAGCATGGCATTTCTATCCATATAGTACTGTTTGATTCATTTAAGATTTTTTTACTAATTTGACTCTATCCTTTCACTTATGATACCAAACCCCCACAAGTACAAGCATCTGTCATTCCTATATATTTTGTGCCCTGATATTATCATATTCCATTATCATTCTACCAAGTTTCTACAATGCCTTTTATATCCATATCCTCATTTAATACCATGCAGTCAAGTTCACCCATCTTAATATTTAGACTTATTGCAGTTGTATACAAGCACCTATAAAATTCATCAATATTGAAGTTGGGTGATGTGGTATCTTTTATTGGAGCATAAGTTTGTCTCTCTCACCAACAGAAGTTGGTCCAATAAAAGATATTACCGCCCCAACCTTGTCTTAAGATGCTGGGGCTGAAATGGCTACACCAACACTGCATTCAGTATTTAGTTGTCTGTCTTCATTTGATGTAACCTGTCTAAAGCATCTGCTTCTCTCCACCTGTCAGCGTCCCCCCCACAGCCCTTAGTTTAAAATCCTCCCTAGGATCTTTTTAATTGTACATGCCAGCACTTTGGTTCCATGTCGGTTTAGCTGGCTCACCCATCCACTGTAGGAAGAGCCTGCTCCAGTGGGCAGGTATCCCTGGCAAATAAACCCTGGCCAGCAGTCTGTCACCCTAGGCAATGGCAGCCGAATGCTCTTATGACCGGCCCCGGCCTCAGGCTCTTTGACTGGGGAGGCAACACGTGGCAAATGCCAAGACACACAGTGCTTTATCACAGCAGTAGAATTCTCTCACTCCTTTATGAAAATACCAGGCACTGCCCCTCAGGCCTGCACTAGGGTGACAGTTGCAGATGTCTCAAACCAGTGGAGGGCGGGTGCTGAAAGATCATTCAATCACTCACTCTCTTCTGTGGGCAGTTGCCAACTAGAGCCTAAATATATTGACCTCTAAATATATTGACCACTGCCAGATGTCAGTGTTCTCTGAGGCTTGCTGCACTGGGAGAGGTGGGTTTGATGGGAGTGTGAGAGGCAAGGCTGAGGCTGGGTGGGATTTAGTTTGCAGGCCCTAGTCCAGGCTGTATTCTTTTTAATAGCCTGTACATGGCCTTTTGGCCCATTTTAAATACACGCAACCTCTTCTCCTCCCTCCCAGAAGTGAGCAGGGAAGAGAAATGCTGTCTCAACTCCCAGGAAGAATTCAGAAAATGCACTTTTTGTAGCATCAAGTGTCTTAAGGTCAGGGTGAGGGGAGCAGTGCTGTTACATGAAGCCTAGAGCCATTTGTGCATGGTGACGGGGATGCAAGCCAGACACTCAATCCTTAGCCCATATCGAGGATACAGAAAGCTTCCTCCAGCCACCCCTTTCCCCCATGGCTGTCTTGAACAAGACTGCAGGATGCAGGGACTTAACCACAGAAAGCAGGTGTAGCTACATGCCTCAGGAAAGCCACATGCATGGTTTGTTTTGATCTGCTGTGCCCCACCCCCTTGCTTACCAGCGTGGTGGCAGTGCAGGTATAGGTGCATCATAGCCCAGTTAATACCTGGGCTTATTTCTCACAAGTGACTGGTCCTACTATGTGCAAGGGGACACTAGCCATGGGCTAACATTGTCTGGCTTCCTCCACACACAGCTGCGACTAGCTGTTCCCTAAAGCGACAAGCACAGGCCAGCTCCCTCAGTGACACATTGCTGTTGCTCAGCCTTCTGCTCTGTGGTTCCCACAGGATGCTGCTGACTCCACTGCAAGCTGAAGGAATGCATCTGGCAGTGCCTAGAAACCACACGCACTTCTCCACAGCAGCAGGCAGCGTTTCAGCAGAGCGTTGGCTCTGCGTTGCAGGGATGACGCAGGCTGCCAGCTCCTGAAGAAGTGGCGCAGGCAGAGCTCACCGACCCCCTAGGTACACAGGGCAACTCAAGCTCCACTTCGATGAAAACGAGCTGAAATGAGGTTGGAGCACACAAATGAGGGGTGAGATGTTACCTCTGTGCATGCTGGTCACACACAGCCCTGCCCCGTGCTGCAGCCTGGCAGAGCCAGACAGCAGGCATTAGCCAGCGTAAGGCCAGTGCCTTTGCCCCCATGAAACTTGCACAAAGCAGAAGATGGAGTCTCTGCCCCTCACCCCACACTGCACCCAGGATTACATGCACCAACACCAGATTTTCTCACAAGATAGGCTCAGCCTCTGCTCAGCAGCCATCAAGTTACAGCTGCTCCCCCCTCAGAGGCAGCAGGATTTTTAAGGCCCAAATCGGCCCTTGTCAGCTATGCTAGAAGTGGGGGAGAAAGGGGGGAGAATCCTTGCCCCACTTTCCCTGGCAAAGATTTCTGGCAAAATTCCCAGCACTTCACTACTTTGAGTAATAAGGGGGCTAGGGTGCAGGGAAGAAGGTTGGAAAATTAGCTGAGGAGCACATTAATATAGGACATCTCTCCCCCCCTCCCCCCTTACTACCCCAGGAAAGAGCATTCATACCCTCCCCCATGACTTCAATGTGCATACATAGGGTCAGGTGAGGTGTCAGTAAATAGGAAAAATTCAACCCCGCAGTACCATTGCTGGGGGCAAAGTAGTCACCCTTAGATTAACATGCTTAGAGACCCTCAGCTAGTTCTTGGCACAAAAGGTGCTGGGGTTGCACAGTTCCCAACCCTGAGACAAGCTGCCAGTAAAGTATTCCAGCCCCCCTGCGTCTAGCCTGGTCTGCTCCCACTGCAGGACTGGCCACGGCCCCCATTACAGGATTCAATTGATTCTCTCATTTCTAAACCAAGCCTATTTTAATTGGGAATTGGGGGTGGAGGAATGCAGGCTATGGTAATATCATACTGAAACGGCAAAGACCACCAGGGTCCGTGCCACTGGAGGGAGATCCGCTCTACATTAACAGGGGCTTAGCATCTTAACGTATAGATGGACCACACAGGACCCTTCCCCCCAGTTACATTAGGAATACAAGAGCAGAGAAGAGCACTCCCCCGAACCCCCACCCCCACCCAAAGCCTGGAGCAGCAGGAGGCAGCTGGGCAATCCAATAAAACTGCAGAAGCAACACCTGCACACCTATGTCCAAGTTCATGCTGCCTGCTCATGCGACAGGAGCCATAGCACTATGGAAAAGCCCGACTCGGTTCAACTGCTGCTGCTGCTTCGGAGAAAGCCCATGTCCAGCACCCTTTGCAAGATGTCAGCCTGGGCACAACTCCTGCCAGCAGTACTGAGTTTCATGGGGAACTCTTTCCAATTCATGGAGAGCAGTGAAGTGTCACAGGAGGACTAGTTCTGGCACACCTGCTTGCCCTGCAGCCCTGGGAGGCTGCTTTGGAAGTGGGGACTTCAATTAAAATAAAAAAAAGTAAAAAAAAAAAAAAAAAAAAAAAATCAGCAGGATTCCTCCAAGTTTGTTAAAGCAGAAGGAAGGACAGGCATCCCAGTGAGAGAGAGAGCATGTTTCCACAGGCTCTGAAATCCTTCTGACAGCTGGCTAAGAGCTCTCGCTGATAAGTCCTATGAAGAGGACAGGGCACAGCTGTGCTTCTATTACAGCTGGTGGAGGGTTTGCAGCAGCATGTGGCGGGCAAAAGAGCAGGAATCCAAAGCACGGTTTGGTCTATAGAGAAAGGAGAGAAGAGAAAAAGTTAATTTGCGAGCTGCCCCCAGCCTGGGCTTTGAATCACTCAATACTACTTACATTAACCAGCTCTCAGCGAGTTAAGGAGATCACTGGCAAAGCACAGTGCCAGGAAATCAAGCCGGCTGGAATATTAACCTGCAAGGGACTTCATTCTTACTCAGAGACAGGGTCTCAGAAAATACAGGAATCGCTACATTGAATCAGACTATTGCTCTGGCTAACCCTGAATCCCACCTCAGACAGTGGCCAACGCAAGATGGCTCAGCAGAAAATAACTCCCCCATGCAGTGCATTTGTCACGCTGTATTATACAAGTGATCTACTGCTGCCCTCAAGCATGAGAATTGATTAGCCCTGTAATGTTCTTCTAGGGTGACTACAGCTACACAATGCTCATTCACCTCTCATCCTCTCCTGACACTTACCAGCTGGCTCCTATTACTATTACTTCAGGAGGCATGTGGGTAGAGGTTGCTACAGCTACAGCCACAATATGCTTTCCCTTTTAACAGGATCAACCTTTAAGCACATTCACTGCTTAGGCTGAAACTTTCCATGCTGTGTGCCCACTCAGAGGTGATTTTTTTCCTGAAGAATTTGAATCCAATACCACCAAGTGTTTGGAGTTATAAGCATGAAAAACATTCTGACCCTCCCCTTTTCCCTCCCGCTCCCCCCTCTGGACAGAACAACATGTCTGTGCTCTGCCTGAGGAACAAATGAGTTTAAAATGAAGCTGGAAATGTCTGAAGTGACATGTGCACTTCAAGATGTTTGGTGAGAGGCAGGGCCCTGTATGCTCTGCCACCCAATAGACCAAATTCTGCAGCAGTTAATAGATTACATCTCCATGCTCTACCCTTCATTCCCATCCTTCCTACCCCAACACATACGACTGGTTAATTGGTAAAGATACACACTGATGCACCATTCATTAAAGGACGACTTTGGATGATGGATTTTTCACTGTGTGCTCCAGCCAACCCAGCTCTGCAGGCTCAGCTATGATGGCATGTGTGTGGCTTAACTTGGAATCTCCTTTTCCAGTGCACGAGGGAAAGGGGGGGCTTGAACTAGTGAAGCTGACTCTATCTCAGTTCCCTGAACCTCTGCTGCTCTAGCCTTTAGGCAGTGCTAGCAGCCCAACCTGTTCTTCTTAGGCTTCCCCTTCTCCCTAGCTGGACCACCTCTGGCACCCTGCAGCCTAGTTCTACAGAATAGCGAAAGGAGCACGCACTGGACCAATCAATTTCCCCTCGGGGGGGGAAAGGAGTAAGTAGTGCAACTGCAGGCAAGTCCCAGCAGGGCAGGGACACACAACAAAATGGTGGAGGCCTGACTGGAGCCCGCTAATGAACAAAAATCAGACATTACAATTAGAGAATCAGAAAGCCCACAGCAGACCACCTGAGAGGATCGGGGCCACTGCGTTCAAGCCCTTTGCTGAGTCAGATGGGCATCACTTACACTCACTACACATTTTTTTCTGAGATTCTATTAACAATTGTAATACCAGAAACGATTTACAGCAAAAAAAATGGAGCACAACAATTCTGTCACAGAGTGACTTCTAGGGCCAACTCCTCCCCCACCCCCAGACTCCAGCAGGCCCTGGTTACCAGCATTTATAACTTCTCTTACTGAAGGAGGAGGAGACTGGAAATTCAAGAGGCATAGCCCTCTTGTAGTGAAGCTTGTCGACACAATGAGCTACAATCAGCTTTGACTGAAGAGGCTCACAGGAACTTTGTAGCTCCACTAGCCCATTACAAAGGAGCTGATAGTTTGACAAGGCCAGGAGAGCTGCTGTACTGGTCAGATACATGTGCCACAGACACTCAAATCAATGAGCTGAAGGGACTGACTAGATCCACGGGGGGAAACTGACGAAAGCTGTTACCTGGGCACTCCACAGAGTGGAAGCTGGCTCTGCAGTGAGCTGGACTAGACAGTTAGTTTTGGACTAAGGACAGGACAAGTTCCTCAGCAGCTGAGCTCCAGGCAAATGGGACACAGATGACCTTGGATTACCAAGAGCTTTAGTGAAGCCCTTTTGACACACAAGGTTTCACTGCAGGAGCAGTTCAAGGAACCTAGCAATGCACTAGAGAATCCTGCAAAGCTGCATAGCTCCCAATTCCCTTTAATCCCCCAGCTGAGGAATGAAGTGGGAAGGCACAGAAAGCAAGCCCTCAAAAAGCCAGAGTGCTCTCCTGCAGCGCTGACTTGGCCTTGTACATACTGTCTTTGTTAAACATCCCCCCGTATTACTGCCTGCTGCATAACATGCAGGTTAGCGCTGGGAAGGAAGCTCTCACTTGGATAAGGCTCTCACATGGCTTAACTGCTGGACTCTGCAGCCTCGGTACTAGCTTGTTTTTTCCTTTTGCTCTCACCATATGTTAAGACATTTCCTTTGGAAAAGTCACTTGGCTGTTCTACATGATTTGACACAAACATCACTGTAAGACACACATTTCTCCTTCTAGTTTCTCCCCCTCCCCTTCTATCGCCAACCCTTCTTCCCCCTCGAAAAAAGCTAGACTTTCACTCTTCCCCATTCTGAGGCAAAGTTGTGGTGAAATCCTGTCCTGCACCGCAGTCAGGAGTTTTGCCATGGACATCAACAGGGCTAAGTTTTCCCCCTTGAAGTGCTACCCTTGCTATCTATGCCTGTCACTGGGGTACCCAAACATCTAGATGCAGCAAAATCATGGCTGCCACTATGCACACATGCACGCGCACACACAGCAGGAATGGCAGCATGTGCTGTGAAAGAACATGTATGCAATCACCAGGTACTGTCAGGTCAGAAGTTACGTTGGAGGAAGAGCTCGTTATTGGTGCACCTGACTCTAACCAGATCACTGGAAGTGAACGTTACAAGCAGTCTACACTTTTTGCATTTCTCAGCCTGGACCATAATCCATTTCAGGTTTGCTCAGGCATGTTTTTGTTACAGGCTCTCAGGCAGTAGCACAAGGCTGGAAGGTTTGGGATGGGAATCTCTCTCCACTGGACATTTTGTTTAAATAGTGCAGACTGGTCCAGCATTTCTGGGGTTTGGGGACAGTGCAGTTCCTGCTCTTCTTTATCTGGGAAGGGGCTGCTTCAGAGCCAGAAAGGAGATGAACAGGGCTATACGGAGCAGGTAGTTCAGGCTCTGGGGCAAGGAAAGACAGCTAACAGACAGGACTGCTACTGCAACTTGTTTATTACATCCTTCCCTCCTACCTGCCCCCACCCCACCCCCTTTTAGCAGGAACTACTCTGGCCCAGCCCCATTTCCTCATCCTTCCTTTGGGGACTGCAACAGCAGTGCCCATCACATGGGGCATGTTTGCGGGAGAGAGTGACTGGCTTACATAGCCTCTCTCCTTTCCCTCCCTGTGGGAGGGGGAGAATAAGAACAGAAAGCTGAGGCTGGCTCAGGGACAAGAGTCCAGCCCAAACCATTATACAGGAGTACTGCAATTTGCTGAACAGGGATCTAAGCGTTCCACTCCCCCCACACAACTGCCTGTTTAATCTCTGTTATGAGAAGACAGCCACACTTGTTCGCTGGGCAAGGCATGGCTGGCATTAGGCAGAACCACTCAATGACTTCTTCCCCTGCGCTTTCATATTATAGCTGGCATTCGATCGCGGGGCTGCAGGTGTTAGTTGTGCTGATGAGCAGTGACAGCAGTTCAGGAGGCTGCTGAAAACCATTACCAAGGCTCTGTCAGGCTGCTTTAAGGTGTACCTTAGCACAAGAAAGATGTTGGCAACCAGAAGTTATCAACTACCATATGATGGCTGGTGGGGAATAGAAGTCAGGGGGCCCTTAGGCCAGTTTCTACTTAAGAGATGCTCACTGGCCTGTCTGATGGAGCCAAGAACTGAACTGAGCCCAAGAAATAGACAAAGGACAAGAGGGACCATACAAACTGAATCCTCTCACCTTAGAGGTGTCTCTCCAGGTTAGGGCTCATGTTCAGCACAGGGAGGAAGCTCTAACTGGCTTCCCAAGCTTTAGGTTAGGAATCAGGAAGTCTAGTTTTAATCCCGGCTCTACAGAAGAGCCCCCATATCTGCAGTACCACTAGAGAGGTCAGCTTTGGCCACCCTCTGGCAGCTTCTAATACAGCTACATCTGCAGCTATAGCCATACTGTCCTTTGCACATGGAATGACCCCCTGAACTGATTTGCAAGACCAGCCTTCTCCAACTTCACATCTCTGCTGTGACAGCTATAAGAAGTCAGCCAGTTAACTATCAGCCCTTCAATTTAGATATTAAGCAAGGCCAGCTATTTATAAGCCTGATTCATATTCATATGATGCAATATGAAACTCGCAAAGGACTGGGGAGAAGAACACAAACTTTTAAGCCAGGGACAGTGTCTTCCTATGTGTTTGTATGGTGCCCAGCACAATGGGATTCTCATCTTCATTAGAGCCTCTGGGTGCTTTGGAATGCAAGTAATTAATACTGTTCCTGTCCAATTTTAGCTTAACTCATGCCCAAGTTTTTAGCCTGGGTATAGAACTTGTTTAAAAAGGTGTCCACTGTTCAGTTGTTACCTGGCAGCTCTGTGTTCTTGGGGAACCAGGGCACAAAACCCCTACTCTCTCTCTGGCTCACCTGAATCCCCCCCAGGCTCTGCTTGAACCAAAAACAAAAGCTAAGAAAAGGCTGTGGGAGACACACCTAAAACCCTCCAAACAAGGGTGATAGGATTAAGACAACTCCCCATGCCTCATCTACATAAAAGATGTGAAAAGAGGCATCTCAGTTAGCACATTGAATGGCGAACAGGAGCCTCATCTAATTCTTGGTCCATCTTCGATGTAGCATGAAGAATGGAGAATCAAAATCCAAAGCAGGGACCACATTGAACTCTAGGATTGGCAAAACAGGGACACACTGCATGATGGGAGATCTTTGCTCTTGATGTAAATGAACTCATACCTACACCCATCCAGCTTTGCAGTTATCAGACCATTCTAGTTACTGATATGCAAAACACTGAATCTGCCTGGTTGCATTGTGAGCTCCCTCAAGGAACTTTGACCAGAGCTGGGAGTGATCAGCTCCTACTATCCAGCATAAAGAAAACCACGCTGGGGTATTTCATGGCGACACTGTTTACCCATAAACAAACCTGGTTCTACAAAAAAACCCTACCCAAGTTCAAACCCCGGTTCTGATGCCTAATCAAAATGCTGCCTGCTTCCCCATTTCCTGACTGATCCTGTTGTGGGTTTTGCCTCTCTCTCAAGCTCTCCTGACCCTAAGCTGAACAGCCTGTCTCCTGGGAACTTGTGAGCTGCAAGGAGTGGTCACGAAAACTTGAATATTAATCTTAGACATTGTATGTGCCCTTTTGTAATGGCCAAAATATGCATCTGGGGCTAGATATGATTCAGCAGTGTCTTTTTCACTCATTAAACTTGCAGCTGGAAACTAGATCCTAGTCTTCCTTTAGACTCAGACACTGCTACTGTCACATGACATCACTATATCAACTTGTCTGCTTCTGCATAAATGTCAGTTTCAAGACCCCCTTTAGAAAGTCAGTTTCACAGTTTATTCCTAGTGATCAGTGCATCTTACCTTGTAACATCTGCATGCTGGACTAGACAAGATAGAAATAACTTTCCTTTAAGCTGTTCGCATTTTTATGCGAATGGAATAGTATGCATTTTTCTTTTTAATTCATCCATACACAGAGGTTTCTAAATTCTGTAGAGTAGAAGTGCCTGGTGAGGTGCAACACTCACTTTGTCACGAAGGCCAAGAGAACTGGGGCCAGGGATTTAGGGAAATAATCCTGCTGGATCATATGGTTCAAGGTCATCAGAGGGCCATAGAGGCTTGGGACAGCCTTGATCTTGTCTTCACTCTGCCGGATAGAGGGGGAAGGACAGAAAAATCAGGCATATAGCAACTGCCACATCAAATGCAGTCATCACTCCATCTAATCCAGTGTGCTGTCTGACTGACCAACCCCTGATGCCTATAAAAGGCAAGCAGACCACCACAGCACAATACACACGCAAAGGGAGATGTTTGACTCCAGTTGGGGCTAAGCTTCCACAGCAAGTCATGGAAAGCACTAGTCCTGGAGTTCATCTTATGTTACATCATGACAGATGCTATGATTATTCACACAAACATATAATTCTTTGCTGGAATTAGCATTCCCATCTGCAGCAAGCAGCAGAGCTGACCTCTGTTATGCACATTGGTTTATTTAGGAGTGAGTAATCAATCCCCTCTCCACCCTGAAGGTGAGTGTCTCCAACAAGGGTATCAGGAAGACTACAGTTTGTTTCAATTAGGGCTTGAGAGTCTTGTGAGGTGCAGGCAATGTAGACATGACACATGTAAGTTTCTTCCAGATCTTCCTCCCAACAGACACCCTAGGTCAGGACCCTCACTGCAGCTGAGAAGGAAATCTACAGTTCCTGCCAGATTCAAGGATGCAGTTATTTCCTTTTCTGTCCCTCTCTCACCCAAGCACACTGATTCCAGTCGCTCCCATAACGAATTCCAAATTTAAAACCAGAAGGGACCATTAGCTCATCTAGTCCAACAGCTCATTTATCACAGGCCACAGAATTTCACACAGTAGCCCCTGTATGGAGCTCAATAACTTGTGTTTGGCTAAAGCACATCTTCCAGAAAGGCCAACAGTCTAGATCTGAAAATACCAGGAGATGGAGATTCCAACACTTCCCTTGGTAGTTTGACCTAATGGTTTAATCACCCTCACTATGAAATTCAGACTAGAAATAAGGCACACTGTCGGTCTAACGTCCAAGCCACTGGTTCTTGTTATGCTTCTCTCCACTGAATTTAAGAGCCCTTTCATGCCCAGTATTTTCTCCCTATGAAGGTACTTAAACTAGTATTGAGCTCTTCAGGTTTCTCAGTGTAAAGCACTTTCTCCAGCCCTTGAATTATTTGTAGTTCTTTTCTGCACACTCTCCAATTTTTAACATCCTTTAAAAAATGCTGACACCAGAAGGATATGCAGTATTCCACTGTTGGTCTCACCAATGCTGTATGCAGAAGTAAAATCACCCCCCTTTCTCCACTCCCTCATTTATATAGCAAAGGATCACACTAGCCCTTTTGCCACAGCATTGCACTGGAAGCTCATGCTGAGTTGCTTGTCCACCATGACTCCTACATCCTGTTCAGAATCACTGCTTTCCAGGATACGAGGTCTGGCCTGCATTCCTTGTTCCTGAATGGATGACTTTGCATTGGTTACACTGAAAGTGCATTTTGTTTGAACAGGTCCAGCTATTGCTTCAAGTCGAGAGAGTGAAAAAGAAATATGGAAACAGCCTCCCTCTCCACCCCAAATCTGAGCCACAGACACATATGGATCACAACCAGCAACTTGTCAGCCAAGAGAGAACTTGACTGTTGCCACTTCTTCCCAATTCAATTCTCTACTTTGAGCCCCAAGAAAGTTCTACCCTCAAATTCATCTCAGCATTTCCACAGTTCTTGCAATCTGAGACAGGATGGGAAAGAAAACAAAATGTCCACAGAGCAGAGGACTAGAGAACTAGACTGAGCCTTGTGGGAGTGGAGGACCAAGGAAGAGAGATTATCAGAGCTGGCCCTCTGCTGAGAACAGGGTAGAACATCCCTAGGAAGCGTCTTAGTTCCTAACCCATGTCACAGCTATGATTTCCCCAGGTTGAGAGTCATCAGTAAAACCCCAGAAAGCCACACGATTGAAAATAGGAGGCAAGGTTTGTGGATTTAGGGTATTCCAATGATCTCTGTGGATTTTTCCAGACTCTCTATTTCCAATGTTTCTAGTCCTTGGGGCTGCGAGAAGCTTCAGACTGATCTATGACTACGGCACAGCCAGACCAGTGAAGCACTATCCTGAGCTTGCAGATGGAGACAACTCCCATCCCATCAGTTCATGCTCTAGCCTATGTGCATGTTCTAATGCAGTTAGCTAACTTGCTGCTGATTCTCAAAACAACAATCCTTCTATCAGGTTTTATTCTGTGCACCCACATACTAGACGCACCAGGCGTTTTTGCAGGGACAATGGATAGAATGCAGCTGGAAGTTTCAATCATATTTCTTTCATTTACTTTTGCTACGGTCCTTTTAAAATAAAAAATCTCATTTAGAATGGCCTTTTTGGATCCGAGGGTGATGGCTAGATCTTTATGATGCTACATGCAGGAGTCTGACAACTGGTAACTCATTTTATGAGGCTTCTATAAAAGCCTTGCCCAGCAGCAACCCAATTTGTTTGTATTACCCTTCCTTCCTTAGGGAGATCTGATCTTGAAAATACAAGCCAGGCCAAGAGGAGCAGAATTGGGAACAGCCAATCCATGCCTTCCACCCTAGCATAATCCCACTCTCTGGAATTTGTTATCCCTGCAGATTTCTATTGTCCCTAGGCATTGGGCATGCACAGGAGTCTTACCGTTGCCATGGAGACAGGAACATGATTACCCACAATCCAACAAGCCCTGCCTTTTAAACCAAAAATGTAATCAGGACACAGCCAGACCACCCATCACAGACCACTTTTAACTCCCTCCTGCCCTCTCACCTTGAGCAGACCCATGTGGATCAGTAGGCTGGTGATGAATGCGTCAGAATTAAAGGTGGCCGAAGTGAAAGCTTTTTTCATCAAGGCATCTAGAAAGAAAGAAATGTGTCAAGTTGAAGAGCACAACCAGATACTGTGGTGATATTGTTCATTTCACTACTGGATTCAATTCAACTGAATATATCGGAAGCTGCCTTAATCTCCAATCTACTCCATTGGAACACCTCATAGATGGGGTCTCAGTGCAGAATTTAGGTCAAGTTTGCCATCAAGTAGCTCTTGACTATTATGATCCATTAGATGGCATTGGGAGGCCACACTCTTTTATATACCCTGGCTGTCTCTGCTGCCAGAGGTTGAAGGCCAACAGTGAGTCCTGGGAGTTGAAACAGAAGAGGCATATATTAGAGGAGATAGCCAAGAAGTCACATGGAGTCTGATCACTAGTATGGGGGCTGCATAAAGGACTAGAGAAGAACCATGACTGAGGTCAAGATGTGTTAATTGACCTCAGCCATAGATAGTGCAAGGAATGGTCTAACTGGATGCATTTGAGTAGCACATAGCCTCATTCACTGTCATGAGTTTGACAATTTGGCTGTGGGCTAGTCTCACTGGCCTTGAACATTACCAGAGCCCCGGGCTCACACTGGACTGTCATCAGCTGGGTGCGCATTTGGTTTGGTTTCCAGTGTGGTCTGTGGTTTTCAGAGTTTCTCAAGATCAGCCACTTGTGACTCTGACCCTCATCCTGCTTGGTTACTCAAGGAAAGTGGGGTGGCTGTGGTACCCCTGTCAGATGTTATCGATGTTTCCCTCATGGAGGGTCAGCCATCCTTCAACTTTCAGATGCTGCCTCAAAAAAACATCTCTTAATACTGCAGCGATTGCCAGATATCACCTAAACTTGCTAGGCAAGACAAAGGGTATTCAATTCCAGGTGCACTTGGACACTAACAACATCATAGCCTGGTTTCATTCTTGGTGTCTGCCTCCCACAGGAGTAGAGGCAGAGTCCATCAAGGCCAGGCATCATCTTCTACTGATCTTAGAGGAAGCTCAGCTGGCCATTTTGGTCATGCTGAACCTCGCAGCAGCCTTTGATACAATTGGCCATGAGTTGTTGCTTCAGTGACTAGGGACATTATTGGTGTACACAGAACAGCCCATTAGTGGTTTCTGTTATGCCTACCCACCAGAGTCTGTTGATGACAATAGGTACTTGTGTATCAGCATAGGAGACTTTAAAGGGATGCCAGACGGAAGGGCCAAATCCTGATCCTTGTACATAGCTCCAATAAGTAGAGTGTGTAGGTGAATATGGCGGATGGGGATTTTAGGAAGAAAAGATGGAGAACTCCCCTTCCTCAACCCTGGGGTAGTACAGTGAGCACCTTCACATATCTTTTGCAGCCACTACAGCAGCCTCAGAGCTGTAGAAGAAATCACATTTCTATATGAGGGTTTTGGTCAGTAGATTCACACAATTCATAGGCCGCACCCCACCCCTTCTATAATACCATGTACTGGCGCTGTGCTTCACAGCATGCAAAGGGTTCATCGTCCCCCTGCACAGCCTCTGTGCTCTGCCCCATACCTTTCCAGTTCCATTCCTTGTGGGCAGATATGACAGAGGTATCTAAGACAGTTACTACTAAAAAGAACGCCAAACGGGTGCTCACAATTTACATTGTTCCCAGCTACAAAAATGGAGGGGGCACTTTCTATTTAAAGTTAGCTGTAAAATGGATTAAAGGAAATATATGACAATGTACCATTAATCTGTGGAACTCACTGACACAGGATAGTAAGCCCAACCCCCTCCACACATAACTTTAATAGACCCTCCCCTCTTCCCCCCAAAAACATGCCAGTAAGAGTAACATTCACAGCAATACTAATTAGGCTGCAAGGGATATTGATCCTCATGCTTTGGGGGGCATAAACTTATTTGATGAGGTTTCACACCCTCACTCCCCTCAAAACAGCATTGCACAATCTGGCACACTACGGAGTTTTCTGCCTTCCTCTGGCCACTAAGGAGACAGAACTACCAAAAATGGCATGGTCAAGGGAGGCCACCCCTGTGATCTCTTCAGAAGCCACAGTTGTGACTTGGGCTCCCTTGGCCCACCTGTTCGGATGGAGACACAGACAGCATCACCTGTTGTTTCATGCACTGCTGTTTTCACTGTGGTTTCATCTTTGAACACAGAAGAGATCTTTAGGAGAGCCATAACCACTTTCTCCGTATCAGATGTGTCTGTCTGTAAGAGACAAAAAGCAGGAGCCATTAAATCCAGAGGAGGATGCGTGCAGGAGACGCAGGTACTACAGAAGCAACAATGAGCTGTGCAACAATCACCTCCAACTGATTGGACGTGAAAGGAACTGTCATAGCTGTATCAGGATGGGATAGCCATGCCATGAAACACAGCTGCTGTGCTGACACCATATCTGCTTCATAGACTGGAAGCCTCAAGCTAAGTGTCTGGCTCCATTCTCTTCATTTAGACAATAAGGACCCTAATCCAGGTCCTGAGATTCCAGGAAGAGACCACCTCTGGCAATTAAACAATTTATCCTAACACGTCATATCAACCACACTATCAGAAAACCGCGGTCACTGACCCACCCACCTGCTGAGCTATCAGAACAGAGCACTTGGGCCCTAGTCGCAGCAGTTTCTCTGGAGATGGAAAGGCGAGGAACGTGGCAACATCCACAGGAGGAGACATGGGAGTAGAATCCTGAAACAGAGAAATCAATCCCAGTTCATTCTGTAGAGCAACAGCAGAGCTGTGTGTGCATGAACGCCTAAGGAAAAGCAATGGGCAAGGGTGCTGCAGGTCGATACTCATCTGCCCTGTCAAAGCTTGTGAAGAGGTAGAAAAAATGAGCTCAGGACTGGAATGGCAAGGGGTGCTGCACCAGCTAAGCTGTGTGGAGAAAGTTTGTACAGCAAATTCTGTAACTATCTGGCTGCAGCCCAGAGCTGTTATGGGTACAGAAATGATGGAAGAAATAGGATTTTCCTGCTATTTTCTTCAAATTGCCACCAAACTTTTCTGAGGTCTTGTTCTCCCACCCTCCTCTTTTATCCCGCCATGCTCTGACACAACCCTCTGACCAGAGGTGGACACTGAGAAGCATGTGAAACCCGTTTGTTCTCTACAAGTTCAAAAGAGCCCTATAAACAGCCTCCCTCATTTCAAATTTGCTTCCCCTACTTCAAATAAGGGATTTTTGGCTATCCTTCAAAAGCACATTTACATGTGAGTCAAGGATCTTCTTAGAAGGCAGCAATTCCTGTTCTCCCTGCCCTCTCTCTTGTAACTGTTGTTGTTCCTCCTCTTCCTCTTCTTCTTCTTCTTCTTCTTCATCATCCTCTTCGTCCTCCCCTTCATCATCTTCATCCTCTTCATCCTCCCCGTCGTCATCACTAAGAAGGATTTAAGAGAAGAATTTATGTGAAAAGGAGGCCTGCAATAGACTTCCTGATAACACACTGTCATCTGGGAATATTTTTCCAGGTCATTACAAAATGTAATAAGACCCTTCCAAGCCTTAAAATACTAAGGTTATTGGGAGCAAATCACTTCTGTGACAGCATGTGAGAGCCTTTGAGGACTGCAATGGATTATGGAGTCTGGCATATTTAGGCCACATGTTCTAATCTGGCCTCAGACCCGTAGTGACAGATTGGTTCCCATCTGACAGCCCTTTGACTGTGGATGCAAAGGAATCAAGAGTCTCAGCCCAGTTTCTAGTGGATAGGTGTCCATAAAACACCAGAGCAGGCACCAAGTGCAGACAAAAGAGTCAAGAGCTGACCAGACTGCAAAGACTGTGCTCTCATCTCATCCCAATGGAGCTCCCTCCAGATCAAGATGTGAGGTACATTGAGTGGGTGGGGTTTGCATACATATTGGGGATAGACATTTTCTGTCTCTCAGTAGTGCCAGACGCCTTAAAAATAGGAACTCGCATGAAAGATGTAAAAGGCAGACATCCAGAGCTCTGATACAAATGGCGAGCAGACCCTTGCCACAGGCTTTTCTCATGGCCTACCTCAGGGAACCCAGCACATTTGCCATGTTGAAACCTTCAAGAATCTCCTGGAGCTGTTCACAGCCTTCTTCCCCCAGAGCATTACCTAAGAAGCAAGAAGAGAGAAGTCGGGTGGGGAAGCAACAGACAGACACTCACAGATTGGGTGCTGAATTTGACACTGGGAACAAGTTTAACTACAGCCCACAATGAAGTCCCTAAATCCAAATCAGTCCTGGCTGGGAGGATGGCTTTTTGATTTGCACTTCTATAAACACCTTTTACACAAAGCACTTTACAAGCTGCACATACAGCAGACTTGTCATTGAAATCTGTCAGCTGTTTACCAACTCAGAAACACCACACAAGGGTTTGAGACAAGAACATTACAGAATCCTAATGCAAGGAATGTTTGAAGAAGGAAGAATGTAATTAAGCAGAAGAGATTGGAATCTTGCATACTGAATTCGCTGTACATTTATACAGCTCCTTTCATCCTGGATGATTCTGAAGCACTTCTCAAATGATATTTGTATAGTACTTTTGAAATGTAGCCATCTCTGGGAGGGACTACAACCACCAACACAATAAGTAGTGGGAAACTTCAACCAAGGACATTTAAGCAGACCTCGATGCAAAACAAATAGCATCATGCGACCTTCAAGACCCATGCAGAGCAGACAGGACCTTGTTTTTAAATTCTCATCTTAGAGACACACAGATATATGGAACTCAAATATATTCACTTCAGGAGGCTGCAGGAATAAGCGGTCAGGATTTGAAGCTGTGGCTCAAGAGGTTTAAGTATAACCATTAAAGCCTTGGGGAAGAAAGAAGAGATTATTCACTTAGTCAGTTCAGCTGCTCTCAACAGCACCAATATTTTATATATGGACACTTCTGGCATAATACAGATATTTCAATCCCACAGACTTCTTCCCATAGGTTTCTAGAGTTAGTCATGGACTGGATAAGCTTTGATCGAACTTCATGCTCGCTTACCATTGAGATCCAGTTTCTCCAACTCAGACTTGTCTTCAGTAGCCTCTGCAATAGCCAAGGCAGCATCTCGTTTGATTTCACAGAAGGACAAGTTCAGTTCCTAGAAGCAGGGGAGAAGTTCCTTTATAGGAAGGCAGTATGTAAATTCTCCATTATAAAAACCAGCTTCACACGCTCAGAATTTTCACCAAAAAAAAAAAAAAATTCTCCTTTGGAGCTGGTCTCAAGCACTGGAGTTAATTTTTTTAAGTTATAAAAAGGAGAGTCAGGCAGGGAGCAAAGATTAAACAATACCGATAAGCCAACAGGCTAGTAACAAATTATTCAATTGGCAGCCACGCTCCTTGAGACATGTTGAATCAGAAGATCCCTGAAAAGAAATATAATATTAAACAGCTGAAGGGAATTTGCTCTGGAATGGATTATTGATTAGTTTGGTTTGATGTCCTCCTCCCTTCATGTCAATTATTCACCCTGGGATCCTCTGATCTGGGAGAACAGACTGCTGTTTTACTTTAACAGATGTATTCATGAATTATCCCCGTGGTTTTTAAATCTGACTTCCAGTGGGCACAATACAGGCCTGAAGTGTGGGTATTACTGCATAGTGGGCACTTTTTTCAAACGAACGAGGCAAGTTGTTGATTACTCTCTGCACCAGACAACCTTGCACAGCTAACATTGTCTCACTGTTTCCTTGCACTCGCCCATTGGTCTGTATCCATTTGTTGTCTCTTGTCTTATATTTAGATTGAAAGCTTCTTGGGCCAGAGATCATCTTTTTGTTTGGTGTTTGTACAGTGCCTAGGACAAAGGAGCCCTAGTCATGAACCAGAACCCCAAAGCACTATGGCAATACAAGTAAATAATAATGCAAAGGCTAGAGTTAGGTGTTTGGTGAGATTGTCCTTCTCACAGGTGACTGAGTACACCCTAGAAGAGACTGACAGAAATGCTAGTATTGTGGGGACAGCAAAACAGTAGGGGATGGTACTGGACAGGAACTGCCATCAATATGGGGCCCATAGGTGCCAATATAATATAAATATTAGTGAACTGGGGTCTCATGCAAGATGTGGCATTTGGATACAGATATTGCATTTTATGAACATATTGTAGTGATCACTCTCCTCCTGTACCCCTCCTGATTTATGGTTCCATAGTTGAGAGTAGCTGCTTCCAAACCCACTCAAGAACCTTATTAGCAACCTGCAGAGTAGATGAGACAAGCAGCTTTAAATACAATGCTCAACCTTGATCTGAACAGAACCTCGCCTAGCTCATGTTGGAGCACGACATGCTACAAGGTGTAGTGTCCACAGATGTGTAGTGTCCTCTGAGGTCAGCAGTAGGCAGAGCGGTAGAACTTTATGGGCCCACACTTGGATGAACCTTGTTTTAGGATTACAAGGTGAGGCAGAGGAGTGGCCAGAGAACAAGGGCGGAGAAGCTTACAGGGTGCTTTGGGAAGAGATTTTAAAATGGAGCAGCAGAATGTGGTACCTTTAGCTTATGGAGCCCCTCTTTGACAGCTTCAGAAATGGCAATGGCACCCTTTGAGCGCACCAGGCAGTCCCCAAAGTTGATCACTTCTACCTGTCGGAGAGTCTTCAGAGTCTGCAGAGACAGTGCATGCCCATGAAGGCAAAAATTCAGATAAAGGGTAGAGGCAAGGATCAACTCACTCATACTAAAAGAGGAAAGAGCACCTTCTCCCTCCCTGCTTCACCAGGGCCTTTGGCCCCAAAACACTGACGAGACCCTTCCATTGTTAACAAGGGAGGGGGAAGAGGAGGATGGAAGGAAGACACCGAATGCAACTGCTAATAGCTCACCTCTGCCATAGCCACAGCCCCCTTCTCTGTGAAGGTGTTGTCGTTCAGATTGATAATTCTCAGCAAAGGGTTGGCAGCAAAGGCTTGGGCCAGTGCTGTGATGCCAGGGTGGTTGATGCCATTCTGTGGCATGTGGACCTCCTCCAGTGTCCCAATGAGCTGGATTCAGACAGGATTAGCTATTAGAAAATATACTTCAACACAAGCAAAGATAACCACCATCCAACAGGATTACTTTACAAATTGCTTCTTTGCCACTCAGTGAGTCCACTAAAGCTCCTGCCAGAACCACTGCAATCCCGTTAACTGCTACCAGTACGCTCCTCCCCCCCAGCAGTTATGCCTTCAGTGACAAATCAAGATCAGAGCAATGTTTTTATTTGCCAAGTCAGGGCTTAGAATATCATTTCCCTTCTGTTCTTTGGCCAGCGATTCTAAGCCTTGGGGCTACAGCCCCAAAGTGGATCAAGAAGCTGTTTTCCAGATCAAGGCACATGACCACTTCGCAAAAATCAATATTTTGCTTGTTTTAAGTTCTGCTTCTGGCCCCTAAAGCTGCAGAGGAAACCCTCCAAAATGGGAATTCGTGCAGTTGCTTGGTTTTTGGGATAGATGGCACATATATAATGTGAAAATAGGAATATAGCCCACATAAGTCTGAGTGCTTTGCTAAATGGAAAAACACCAAGAACAGTCAGTGTTTTAGGGATTGCAGGCAGACATTTTGCACTGTAATATGTGCAGAGTTCTCTTTGTACCACACCACCTACTGGCACTATATAAATATGTAAGAGACAAAGATACTTATACAGTATCTAAAGATAGAGAGTCTTGTTTAATTGTAGTCGTTAAACAGGCAAGATCATATGGACCCATCTATAGGCAATAACACATATATTGATGGTTCACCAATAAGTGGATTTTGCAACACTATTGTTGGCACATTTGACAGCCTTCAAGATGATTAAGAAGTCATTTAGTGGTGAAAAATGTGCATTTGAATAACTTGAGCCAGAGAAAAACAAAGTGCCTACAACTCCTATTGCCTTGGCTGGGAGTTATGTGATGAGCAGCTGTGGTAAGATCCAAGAAGGTAGTTAGGTGCCTAAGTCCCGGTTTTGGCTCCACTGTGATCCACAAAACTTCCACTGAAGTCTATTGGTACCTAAACTCACGCGGTGAGTATGGTTTCAGAGTGAAAGTTCCTCAGTGCCTATGATTTTGCCTCTGGGTACATGAACTGCTGTCTCTCTCTAGGCACCCAGACACTTAACTCCTGCCTACGCCAAAGAGTGATTCATGAACCAGGGGAAGACAGGTGTTTGGCCACTGAAGTCAGGTGAAGAGCCAACCAGAATCTGGAGGAGGTGGTGCCCACCTTATAACAACTTTTGGCTCAATTGTTAGAGCACTCACCTGGGATGCAGGAGAAAGGTGGGAGACCTGTTCAAATCACCTCAGGAGTGTACTCTAACACTGAGCTAAGCGATATTCCGATGCAGGGCTTCCTCAGTATCTCCTGTTAAAGCTGCTGAGCTCTGGATAAATAATGGGAGAGTGATTGGAGCAGGGAGACTGGATCCAGGGTCTCCCACCTCCCAGATGGGTGTCCAAACAACTAGACTATAGTCCTTCCCATTCTCACTCATGTGCTCTCTTGTCCTCTAGCCCAATGACTATTTAAGTATTTATGCACAGAGAGAATGAGCAAAAATGGGGGAATGACTCTGTAGTCCAGTGGTCAGCACACTCACGTGGGAGGTGGGGGGCTGCAAGCCCAGACCCCCTGCTCCAATCACTATTGTTAAGATTTTGTCAGTTATTTTTAGGAAAAGCCTCAGACAAATAACTGCATGCAGAAGCCACAGATTTTACTGTCCGTGACTTTTACTAAAAATAAGGGGGAGGCTGATGGGGGACAACTAAAGCACAAGCCTAGGGTGGGATGGAAGCCCAAACTCCACTTGGAGGGAGTGCGGGGGTCCAACACCCACTACCCGCAGTGGCTCAGAGCTCCAGGCCTCACCCCCCTTCTGCCCACAGAATCTGTGACTTCTGTAACAAAAATCTTACCCTTACCAAACACTCTCCCATTATTTATCCGGTGTGCAACAGCTTCAACAGCAGAGAATGAAGGAGCCACCCCTCAAAATATCCCATAGCTCAAGGCTTAGAGGACTTTCTTGAGAGGATTTGAATAGGTGTCCCATTTTTCTCTCCCTCTGGCAGGTAAGTAAGTGCTCTAAACATCAGACTAACAATTATGAGGTGGACATCACCAACCTGTTTTGTGCAGAATGGGACAGGCACTTAAGGCCTTTTCTTGCAGGAATGAATTAGGTGCTTGTCTCCAGACAGCAGATTCCCACTGGTGGAAGAGTAAACAGAGCTAGGTGCCTCCCTGCAGCCTGGACTTAGGTGCCTATCTCCAAGAGATGGGCAAGACTTAGCACCCCCACCTCCTTCTTGGCTTCTCCAACTGGCTAGCTTAGGTAGCTCCTCACCTAACATGATGGTTTTTGTGGAACAAGGTGGGTGAGGTAATCTCTTTTATTGCACCAACTTCTGATGGTAAGTGAAACAAACTTTTGAGAGACACTCAGCTCTTCCTCTGGGCTGGGAAAGGTACTCCCAGCATCAGTGTTGTAACAGTCACCACACAGCAAAACAGGAAGTGGAGTAGATAGTTTAGCATAAGTAGTTAGCACATATTCTAAGGGACCATTAACACCTTTGCAGTCAAAGGACAAGAATAGGGCCTTAGTGGATTGCAGATGTTGTAATAAGTCATAAATGCAGTGTCTGTTCAGTCCATGATTTTCAGTATCTAGCAGAGTAACGAATTGAAGCTCCCAGGCTTGGCTTTTGAAAGTGTTGTGCAGATTTCCTTTGATGACGAGGATTGAGAGATCAGATATAGAGTGATTGTTTTGTGAAAAGTGTTCACTCACATTTATCATTTTTTTGTGTAAATTCATTCAAGACGTAGTGATTGTCTGGTTTCACTCACATCGTTGTTATTGGGGCACTTATGCAGTGGATGAAGTAGACCACATGTTGCAATAGGCATGCATAGGATCCACTGATCTTGAAAGGTGTGTTGTGGTGGGTGTTGATCATTGTTGCAGTGGAGATATGCCTGCAGGTTTTGGATCTGTTGTTCTGGCAGGGTCTGGTGCCACTTTGAGTTGGTGTGTCCTGGTCTGTGGGGGGCTTGCTTCTGATGATGGGCCTGGAAAGGTTGAAGGGTTGTTTGAAGGGCAGAAGAGGGGGTTTGGGGAAGGTTTCTTTCCAGACGGGGTCCCCATTGAGTATAAGTTGTAGCTGATTGATGATGCCCTGTGTGGGTTCCAGTATGGGATGGTAGGCGAAGGGGTGTGCAGTCGAAGAGGGTTTTATTTCTGTGTTGAAGCAGGTTCTCTTGTGCTATTTGGGTGGTCCATTCATGATGTGATCTCCTTCTCTGGTGAAGTGTCTTTGTTTGGTGAAGGTGGTTGTGTGTGTGTTAAGGCGTTTATCTTGGACTTTCTCCTCGGAACATATTCTATGGTATCAGAGTGCCTGACTGCAGATAACCGAATTCTATGTGTATTTGGGGTGGTTACAGGATCTATGAAGATAGGTGTTTTGATCCTCAGGTTGTCCGTAGGGTTGCTTTGCTGAAGCTGATTGTGGTGTCCAGGAAGTTGATGCTATTGTGAGAGTGTTCCAGAGAGATTAATGGATGGGTGGTAGCTGATGAAGTTGTGGTGGAAATTTATGAGGAAGTTTAAGCTGTCTATCCAGAGGATGAAAATATCATCAAACATATTTCAGATATATCACAGGTTTTGTGGTGCATTTGCTTTTGTGGATCACATTCTTAGGCACCTTGCTCTTCCCATTCATTGTATAGGGGCGTAGGCCCCTAACTCAGTTTTATGGACTGCTGTGTTGTTCCTGTGATTTTGTAGGACTCTAAAAGATAGGTGACACAATGCTCAGTGTTGCAACACCCAGGCCCTTCATGGATACTGCCCCTACTCAGTAATCACTGCTGAGAGACAAGATGAAGACAGAAATTTTCTGCCTAGAACAGCTTTCCGAGGGCAGCCAGTCCCTCTCAGGATAACTTCACCCTTTAAGCACGTGTGTCACATTTCCATGCACTAAATTTAAATCCTTATTTTTTGCTAAACCGAATCATTATGAGTCTTTTTGGCTGAAAAGCACAACCTTGTATATCAGGCACAAAGGATCTAGGATATGGAGGTCACAGGAGGAAAAGGGAATGCGATGTAAGGTTTGCTTGTGGGGAAAGGTGGAGACTCCTTGTCACTGAGTCTCTCTTTCCCCAAAAACTACCACAAACCTAAACCAAATTCTAGTCTCATTCATTCTCACTTGATAGGAAGGTGACGTGAGATAACCCAATTTCCATTTGTCTGCCCAAATGCAGCGCTAGAAGCTTGATCAGAACCAGGGTTGGGGGAAGAAGCTTGTAGTGCCCCCTGCAGGAGGTTTGTGGGAGGTAGGTGAAAGCTATGCCTGGGCCAGCTATCATACCTAACAGGTCATTTGGACCACCTTCTCTCAGTGCCAGATTATCTCCATCCGCATCACTTGTGCTGTTCAGTATTAAGTTATTCAAGTGATACATCACTTCACCTAACAATTAGCAGCTTAAAGTGTGGAGTAGTTGCTCATCATGGAAATGCCGTCTATGTTTTCTGTGCTGTTTTATCCCATTACTGTCAAGTTATGTCTCCTTGTATAACCGACTCCTCTCCTTTTCTTGTTAATATCCTCAATGGTGAACTGAGGGCCAGTACTTTGTGGATTGAGAATTATGTGCATATTTCTTTAGGATACGTGTCTAGATACCATATTGCTCCCCATTGTTATCAAAATCAGTGCCTACACATGCCTGACACCCCCAAGCCCCCCCCATTGGGGGGGTCCCGCTTTGGAACTTACCCCGAATGCCTCAGCCAGTGCGGTGGCACCGTCATTCTCCAGACGGTTCCTGCCAGCCACAAATACTTTCAAAGCCAGAGGTTTGCTTACGGCACTTGACTTCCTGTGACACTCTTTCAGAGCAGCTGCCAAGATCTAGAGACAATATTAACAGCTTTACATTACTATAGTATCTCTTATCCTGGAGGATCCCGGAAATGTTTTATAAATTGGATATACAGGAACCATATAGGACACCACAGAAATGAAGCCGCTCTTGGTGTGGGACACAGGAAACATTCTAAACTACCAACATTACACAATATTAACAGTGTAGTCACTTGAGACTGTAGAGGGAATTTTATGTCACCAGAATGCAACAGTCCTGTTGCCCTGTCTAACCTCAAAGTTGAGTAAACAGCCCTGGCTCTTTAGTGACCATGAATTATCAAAAACTTGATTTTACACTTCAAAGAAGAGCCTCCATTAGAACCTGGCTGAGACACTGGTTCAGAGGAAAGAATATCAGAATTCTCTTGATGGGGATAGCCCAGCTCAACTTATCTTGGAGACTTCAGGAGATCTGTCTGAAGTATGATGGTATTCAAGACAAAAAGGATAAGGGGAAGTTGGAACCCAAGGCCCCCAAACCCAGTCTTTCTGGAATGACCAATGCAAGCAAGCTGGGACTGAGAAGTGTCACTTACCTTGCCACCGCCGATGCCCATACCACAGTTGTTCAGCTTGAGTTCCTGCAAAGTGAAGCAGGCAGGACTCTTCAGCAGTGCTTCGAAGCCACGCACGCCATCCGGTCCAAAGGCATTGTCACTCAGGTCCAGCTCCACCAGCTGGGAACCTGCAGTGATGAGGGCCTCCCCCAGGGCAGTCTGTGAGGAGACAAGGGATTTGATTTTTAGTAACATAATTCCAAAGGCCAGTCTAGATCACTACCCCATGTTGCAAAGGAAGGAGAGCCCTCTCCCCCCGCATGTTGTGCTGCACGAGGGAAAAGGACTCTTTTCTGACTGCTAAGGCAGTTAGTTATCAAAGCTCATGCTTCAGGGAAGAAGCTGTTAGCTAAATTTGCACAGCTCTAAGTTTTAGACACCTTGAAATTATCCACGCCTTTTTAAAAGGCCACAGCAGCCACACACGTTTCAAGGACCTGCCCAGACACTGAGTTCTGCAGATCCAAATATATGCTACTTAAAGGAGCAATTGTTCTTTTTGGTTTTAAGATGACAGAAGCCACCTCCTGATTTGCCCCAGGAACACTGCATGTTACAGGTTCAAGAGGGTACCCTTTTATTCTGGAGTCCTTGTTTCCAGCCCTGCCCTGCTCACCAGATGGACATACTGCCATTCCTCCTCCAAGGAAGAGCTACTTTACTGAGCAGCCAGGAGGTGCTTGTGCTATTCCTTCCTCCCATCATGCCAGAGGCCGAGGGAGAGGAAAAACCCACCTCCATATATGCTCCTGCTTAATCAGTGAGATTAGGGCTGTCTTTGGGTCTCTAACAGCACATGGTTCCATGGGAAGGAGACACAGTCTTACATGCAAACATACGGCGTATGGGGCAATCAGAGTAATCACAGATCTGAGACCTCAATCCCCAGGTCTCCCACTTACCAGAGCGAAAGGAATCTCCGATCTCAGCCTCCCTGTGAACATGTCACTCCAGTGACACCTCTTAAAAAAAAGAAAAAAAAAGTCAGATGGAAAGATATGACTGTCAAAAATCTGAAGCACAGACAAAGGTACCTTAGCCCTCAGCACTCCAGAGGACATGATATATTACAACTTACACTTGTGCCTGTTGCTTAATTATGCCAAAGAGCTACACAAATTACATAAATCATGTCATTCACTAAAAAAATGCAGTCATTTCTGGGGTGGAATTCATCAGCTGTTTCACAGTGCACAGTGATAACATACAAGAATTGAGGACATAAGTGAAGATTGCCACACCCAGTGGAAACTGAAGGATGCAGAATGGGAATTTCATCAGGATATGGGAGCCCAAGAGCCTACATTTATGAGAAGGGCCATAGAAACTGCAGTGACCACAAGTGGTCAAGGCTTCAGGTTTGTTTCCATTCATAAAATAGCATCTTCAGTGGCACAGCACACACCCTCCTCAATGCTAGGCTAGAAAACTAGTATAATAATAATTCAAGGAGCAGAGACCCTTCTGGTGACACTCCATTATCATTTCTTGCAGCACTTTGGGCTTTGCTTGAAATATCCTGTCCAAGCTGGAGGTCAGACTCTGCAAGATCCGATAACAGCCCTAAGTGGCCATACCGCATTATTGTAGGGCTCCCCTCTGGTTTACAATGACTTACCCTGGGGGAAGCCTTCTCTCATGGCTTTCTTGTCTCAACAATGGAGAGCCGCCCAATGCTGAAATGCAGCATTTCAGCAAATGCTACTCACAGGACTGTTGAGACTGGTTATGAAGTCCTGAGGTTTTGCCACCACTTATTCATACACAAGCCTAATTTTCCTGGGTCTATTCTTATCTGTTAGTGGGACAATGAAGGCATCTGAAGTTTGTGTTTCAGAACTGACCCAGAACAGGTCCCTGCAGAAGCAATACAGGCCTCATCTACACTACAGAGTTTAGTCAACACGTTACACACATGATCAAGAAGTGACAAAATTCCATCGCTTGTGCATGTTCACACAATGCTCCTTCTAGTGGTAAAGCGAATCCACAGTTTGTGCTCTAGCATCGACAATGAGATCAGTGTACTGTGGGTAGCTATCCCATTGTGTAACTCGCCACCTTCTGCAGCTAGGAATTGTGGGAAGCGGAGTGGATTGCAGTGCATCATGGGTGCAGGCTCAACATCTCATGATCCAGTTTTTTCCATCCCATCATTCCATGGGTTTCTGACTGTGTTTTGCAGCATTTTTCAATGGTCCCTGTTTACTGTGAGACGCCATCTCTATCCAAAAAGATGGATCCTGCACTGCTCTCCACTATTTTGGTCTCTGTTATGAACACCTCACAGATGGTCATGGAGTATATCATGAACTCCCAATCTGAACAGGAATCAGACGTGCCTGACCTGCTTTGTGCCATGGAAAGAAACACCACCAGATTATTTTTGGCATTGACAGAGCAAATATACACAGTGGACCATTGCTTTTAGGCTCAGGAACAAGCACTGGGTGGTGGAATCGCAGTTTTGTAGGTCTAGGAAGAGCAGTGGCTGCCAAATTTTTGGATGCAGAAAGTCACCTTCCTGGAACTGTGCACACAACTCACCCCAGCACTGCAGCATAAGAACACCAAAATGAGCACTGGCCTCTGAGTGAAGCACGTGGCGATCACTATGTGGAAGCTGGCAACTCCAGATAGCTTCCGATCAGTCACAAATCTGTCTGGAGTCGTGAAGTCCTCCTTTGGGGCTGTGTTAACGCAGGTGCACAGTGCCATTAATTGCATTCTGCTACAAAGGACAGACTCTTGGAAATGTGCATGAAGTAGCAGCTGGCTTTGTGGCACTGGGGTTCCCTAACTGCGGTGGGATGATATATAGCACGCATATCCCAATTTTGGGCCCACACTCCCTTGCAACAGAGTACATCAACAGAAAGGGATAATGCAGCTGCTTGTGGATCACCATGGGCATTTCACTGACATCAACACAGATTGTCAAGGAAGGTGCATGACGCAAGCATCTTCAGGAAACTTGGCTGTATAGAAAGCTACAAGCAGGGACTTTCTTTCCAGACCAGATTCCAATGGGGAATGTTGAAATAGCAACAGTGATCCTGGGAAACTCACCCTATCCATTAACATCATGGCTCATGAAGCCTTACACAGGCAACCTAGACAGAAGCAAGGAGCACTACAACAATAGGCTGAGCAGGTGCAGAAGGACTGTAGAGTGTGTGAATGGCAGATTAAAAGCATGCTGGCACTGCCTTTATGGCAGGTTAGATTTAAATGAGGAAAAACAGGCCCATGGTCAGAGCAACCTGCTGTGTGCTTCATAATATTTGTGAGGGTAAGGGTGAAAAGCTTCTCCTATGATGGAGCATGGAGGTGTAGTGTTTGGTAGCTGATTTTGACCAGCCAGATACCAGGGCTATTTGAATCAGGGAGCTCAAGACACCATTTTGACAATAAGCACCAGTAATGGGTCTTTCTATACGCCACTCTGCCATGCATTGTTAACTTGCCACCTTGCATGAAAATTTTGATGATTCTTGACCATTTGTAGTCTGCAAATGATCCAATTGCCACTGTGTATTAATTTCAGCAGCAATTACTGTGTGCGGGAGACAAAGATTGGTTATATTTCAGAGAGTATATTTATTAAATACCAATTAACAACATACACAAAACGCTTGGTGGGAAGAGAGATAATAGTGAAAGGCAAGTTAGGCTCTCAAAGCACTGTGTAAATACAGCTATCATTTTGGAAGCTGTCCAAAGTGTTGGAGTAAACAGGATACTGGGACAGGCTGGGAGGCTGGAACGAATGTGTGGAAGGAGATTGGAGAGAGCATTGCAAGATGTTCTTGTTCCCCCTGCAGCCAAAACAGAACGCATTAATTCTGCCTGCAGCATGATTAGGAACTTCAACATCTCCATTTAGTCCTCCATCAGGTTTAACATCCTCTCCTGGCCCATTAAAATTTGCTCCTGGCTCTCCTTTCTGTCCTGACTATTTATAATTTTCATTTAAAGTGTCTCTCAACACCTTACATTCTTGTTTTTTTGGCCTCTGAGGACTGAAGCACCTCTTGAAACATGTCCCCCTTCCTCCTCCTCGGTCACTTCCTTATCTGGCAGTGGTGCACTGCCTGTGTGTAGGGGTTCTCCACAAGGCAACATCTGCAGAGGCACAAGAAACAATGAACGGAAGCAGGATTGTTAATGCCCTCACAGCATAGAATCAGTATAGTAAAATATACATCTTTTTAAATACAAATCAGTTTCTCACTGTCCCTTGGCACACTCACAGCTCAGCAAATGCCCTCAACACAGTGAGTTCAGCCTGGGGTGGTAATGGGGCTCAAGATGGGGCAAAGAGTCTAGGTGGTTTTTTAAGGGAATCACTGCAAGCTACTAGGGACAAAATTGTAAATTCTGCCACCATTTTCCACAGGTGGGGGTCATAGACACTGATATCTCACTCCTCAGGGTAAGCAAGGGTCCATTTTCTGTACGCGAGCAGCTTCAAAACAGATCCATATGCTGCTCACCTGTGTGCCGCTTTGGTCCCTGCACAAGTGATTGCCAGTTGGCATGGGAAAGTTTCCTACAATGGGGGAAGGAACAAAACAGCTCTGCCAATGAACCTTCCGCAAAGGATTGGTGAATACCGTCAGGAAAGTTTGCTAGAGATATCTCTGAAGGATTTCTGTGAAATCTCAGTGTGCATTTACACACTTTTCTGACACACTGCTTAGCTGCACAAGGAAACGTGACGCACACACAAACACAGCTACTCTTGTACATTTCTATCCCTTCGCCCACTTCTAGTATATAACAAAGCAAAGGACAGCTCTACCTCACATAACTGAGCAGCATTGATTCAAAAAGATCACTTACCAGAGCTTCCCTCTCCTGCATCATGAGCACCAGAGATGGCGTGCTGGGACTGGCTCAAATCCTCCGGGTCAAGAAGAGGTCTCGGATCCTCATGGTACCGAACGACCTGTCATCTGTCCCATCTCATCCTCCAACTTGACCCTCCTCGTCCACCACTTCATCCTCGGGGTTGAGTCTGCTGTGTCCAGCCCCGCCGAAGTATCCACAGGGCTCTTGGGGGTGGAAGTTGGGTCATCACGAAGGATGGCATCCAGCTCCTTAGGGAAGTAGCAGGTCTTCGGTGCAGCACCAGAGCCGTGGTTTGACTCCGTTGCCTTCTAGTATGCCTGCCTCAGTTCTTTTATCTTCACATGGCACTGATACATGTCCCATTGGTAGCCCTTCTCCAACATGCCACAAGAAATCTGACTGTAGGTATACAAGTTCCTATGGCTGGAGCAGAGCTGGGATTGCACAGCCTCCTCTCCCCACAGATCGAGCAGATCCAACAGCTCCAGTGTGCTCCAACACATTTGCTGCACGGAGCCGCCATGGTCAGCTGGGAAGACGCAATGTGAGCTCTCCAAACCAAGCAAATAGGAAGTGGAATTTCAAAAATTCCCGAGTCTTTAAAGTGGGAGGGGCGGATACCTGTGTACCGGGCAGTAGAGTTTGAATTGCTGACCAGAGCTGTCAGAATGGGAATTGTGAGACACTACCTGGAAAGCCATTTACAGCAATATAACCAAGCACAGTGTCTACACTGAAACTCTGATGCTATAACTTTGCTGCATAAGGCTCTATGCCTCTCGTTGAGGTGGTTTTAATTTGTCGGTAAAGAGAGAGTTGTCAGCAGAAGGAGCATTGTAGTGTGTAACCTCCACTGTTTTGCTGACAAAAGTCAACTTTTGTCAGCAAAACTTTGCAGTGTAGACAAGGCCGCAGACAGGCCTTCAGCATCTCACCAATACATCCTACTTTCCCCTTCAGTACTACTTAAAGATCTCACCTTGAGCTCAGCTTTCTTCTCCAGGGCTTTGGCAATGACCTTTGCTGCCTCCACACCCACGGTGTTGCCTTCCAGGCGCAGTGCTTCCAAGCCATCAAATTCCTCAATCTCCTTAGACACCTCTTCAGCTGCACAGAGTAATCAGAGCCTTACTCTCCTCCTTTCTAACTTAAGTCATCTTAGGTTCCATACAAGGCCAGGTTGCAGATTCTCTCCTCCCACCACCACTCATTATTCCCCAGCCTCTAGATCTTTTACCCACAGTGTTTTTGCACTACCAAGGAGGGATAAGGAGAGCATCACCATGAAAACTAGTGATAAAAGTCAGTCACAGGTTTCAGAACAACCTACTTCCAGGTGTGCATTATGGAATAAAATTCCTATATGCTTCAGGGATTTATTCCCCCACCCACCATTGCAAGACAAAGACATCGCTGCCCCAGCCATTGCTTTATCCTAACAAGAGATGTGCAGGGGAAAGAGCATCCCAAGCAAACAACAAGCATGTGAAAACAACAAAATTAACACTTATAAATCAGTGAGAGTCAAAACCAGTTTTCCCAGTTGTAGCAATGATGCTAGAAGATAGTGTGTTGCAGGAAAGGTGGGGGAGGGGTTGCTTCTCTATCAGAAGTCCTTATTTCTCAGATGGCTGACCTTTGTGTCCCACTGCCATATTATATAGATTCTCACATATTGGAGTTAGCTGTGTCCAGACCCCTAACCTGTGTCTTTAGTTAGGAGGAGGTTCATGACACGAAGCTCTGGGAGGGCACTAAGGCATATACCCAGGGGAAACATTGCCCCAGCACAAGCATTCTCTCTCACCATCTTCGGCAGTGTTGAGTTTTAGGCTTTTGCCTTTGAAGCTCAATTGCCCTCCTCCAACCTGGGCTTTAGCAAGTGATTCCACTAGCTTAGTAATGTCCTCTGATGCCATTTTCTCCACTTCACCAACCTCCAAGAACTGTTGATTTAGAAGGAGTACACTGAAAGATTAAAAAAAAAAAAATTAAAAAACCTCAATTTGAAGAAACACAAATTTAATCTGTATTAAAAATACCATCTCAGATTATTAACACTGATTTTTTAGAAATCTAGTTGATTGTGACTGCTTGGGTTTTTTTATAGCTCACTCATGATAGTGAGACTAGATTGGTCAATTTCACAATCTGAAAGTTTATTACAGGGAAAGGTTTAGATTTTAATCTAGTCATTACTTTGAATCAATAAAACTGAATCAGACACTGAACCTAACAACATGCGACAAGAGATTATTCTCTTTGCAATTCTCTTAGAACTGCAAAATGGTATTCCTTTCTCCCCAAAATCATGTTCTTTAAACACAAGCCATGATCCAGTCCTGTGAGTTTCCCCTCCTCTACAAGCTGAGTCAGAGTTAAACACAACTGTTTGCCCCTTTCACTTACTGTCACACTGGCTGGATGGGATGGGGGGCCATTTATTATATTATTTAACATCAGTATGTCAAAATCATAATAATTCATATAAGATATGCTGTGTCAGGTACTGTCAAAAAGGCTATAATGTGCTAAGTAAGATGATAATGTTTATGTTCATGTGTTGTGTGTGTAATGGAAGTTATAGATATGGTTGATATATCTGTATTTCAAATTGTGCTGTGTCTGGCGACACCCCAGACAGGGTGGCTGCAGCACAAGCGCCTGCTTAATAGTCCATTAAGGAAACACGCAGGTCCGATGGGCCAGGGGGAGAAGCCAGGGATATATATACCTGATGAGTCACTCATCACTCATGTGACCCTGGACTCCATCTTATTCCTGTAAATTTCCACAAGCAGCATGGTAAAGACCAAAGGACATAAAAGGCAGGTGCAACACATACATTTTGTCTTCAGTCTCCAGTCTATCTCTGAATCAATTCATCTACAACTGAACTGAAGCTGTGAAACAAAGGACTGAGACCCATCCAGGTACTGGATGTATACCAGAGGGACCATACAAGCCTGCAAACTCCACAATTCTACTAGAAATCTGATATATATGGACTTTCAAATCAATTGTATGTGTCTGATTGCTTTAATCCTTTAACATTTCTCTTATAGTTTGTTTCTTTTTTATAATAAACCTTTAGTTTTATTTACTAAGGATTGGCTGGCAGCATGGTATTTTGGGTAAGATCCAAATTTATATTGATCTGGTACTGTGGCTGACCCTTTGGGGTCAGGAGAAACCTTTTTGGTAAAGAGAGTAGAGTTTTAAATAACTGATCTCTTTACTGGACCTAGTGGCTGATTGGGAGCCAGAGAGTGAAATGCAGTAAGGGGGGCTGTGTATATTTTTGTTCTGGCTTCTTGACAACCAGTGTGGGGGAATCAGAAGCACTGTTTGTGGCTGGTTGGGAAGTCTGACTTCAGTGTCACACACCAGTGCTGGGAGAATCTGCTTTCCTTTTGCAGCCTGCCCTGCCCTGGGCATTTTCAGGTGGCTACCCTAGGCACAGACAGGTCACACTTACATCCTGGCTAGGTGCTCATGTGACAGCACAGTTCCAGAGTCAGATTTTGTTACTGAATGGCTACAATAGAGACAGCATGGGTTCAGGACACAAGAGCAACTGCAGTGTACATTATTATTTACTAGTATTTCAACCAGCCTCGTTTTAACTGTACCAAACAACGGGGTTTTCCACCTCTTTCCTATTCCACAGCCTGACACATCTCACTACTGGTAAACTCTGCAGCCAGTCCAAGAGTTCCCTTTGGTTGGTTCATTCTTCTGATCCTGGCTGGAAATGCTTTATATTATAATAAATCGTTCTTCTCACCACTTGGTAATTACACATAATGTTTTTGTGGCTTCTTATACCACCCACTAGTCAAAGCTTGGCTAAGCGACCTCAGAAGTTTGCACCGATGTAGCTGTGCTACTGCAGTGCTTCTGGCAAAGACCTTCTAAGACGATGGGTCCTGCCCCTGCGAGATGGGTAGCAACTCTCTAACTGACATACCACTGTCTATACTGGTGCTTAAATCAGTATAATTCACATCATTCAGGGATCTGGAGTAGTCACACCCTCGAGCAACATACATTATATAGAAGTAATTTGTGGTAGGGACACAGCCTCCCACCTTGTCTCTCTAATATGTGGGACCCACAGGGCTACAACCCAACACACGTTGTAGCTGTTTGTCCATCTGTCCACTGCCGCGGACACTCTCCAGCCCCCTGGTAATTCCTTCCGTTTCCCCCTCCCAGCCCTGTCCAGGTGCGGACGAATGTCTCTCTGGCGAGGTGACCAGAGCCCAGGAGAGGCGCACCCCGGCAGGGATGAAACGCGGAGAGGGAGGGACCCTCGCGGCCTCCCTGCGCTGAGTGATGCAACAAGCCCGCCTACGCAGCACCGAGTTTCGCCTTCCAGCATGCGAGGGCGCGGAACTGGATCTGCGGACGGCAGGATACGTGCCAGGGCGGCCGGGATAATTGTGCAACGCGGCCAGAGAGAAACGGGGAGGGGGGCGAAGGCAGAGCCGCGTCTCCCGGAGCACGTGGCCGGGGAGGGGGCACAGGACCGGGCGCGCGGGTGCTACGGGGGGGGCAACCCCCCCCTCCTTCAGCAGCTGCTTACATGGGAAACCCGGCGGGCCCCGCGGAGACGGGGCTCAAGAAGCGTCAGGACCCGACCCCGCCAACTTCCTCTCGGCCCTACGATAAACAAACCCCGCGCCACTGACACGGACCGAGGCCGCTCACCTGCGCGCGCTGCCGCCGCCGCGGGTGACCGGTAACTGACTCCTGTCGCGACGCGCCCGGCCCGTCACACGCCCCCGAGAGCGATGGCGCGGGGGAGGGGTGGAGGGGGGAGGATTTCAAACCCGGCAGTTTTGTTTCCCTTGCTCTGATTCGCTCGCAAGCCGCTCGCCCGCCCGCCGCAGCGGCGCAGGCGCCAACCGCTCGCCGCGGGGCACGCTGGGAATGTGGTTCCCGTGGAGACGGAGAGACCCCGGCGAGGCTCGTCGACCGGCGCCGGGGAAGACTACGAGTCCCGTGGTGCGCCGCGCGGCTCACCTTTGCCGCGAGGCGTGCGGGGAATCGTAGTTCCACTCTGGAAGAACGAGGCCTTCTGGCGGGGAAGCCATGTGCGTGGACTGCCGTTCCCGTCATGCCTCGCGCAGCGTCAGTGGTTAAAGGCTGGAGTATGGGACCGGAGGCCAGGCAGGGAGGGTGTGGATTCAGAGTTGGAGGCCCGGCAGTGGTGGAGTAAATAGCTGCTGCCGCCGCCGCCGCGGGTTCCTGTTAGAATGGACAGAAATGGCTGAATCAGCCTCTCCAGGGGCTCAGGGCTGAGAAAGTTTTTCTCTCTCTTTTCCCCCCCCCCCCCCCCCCCCCAAAATGCTGGTAACTACTTTTCTAGCTTCTATCACGCCAGGTGGTTCCCAATCTTTGATGGTCTTGTTGGTTGGGGCAGTACACTACATGTACTAATATCGTTTTCCTAAGCCTCGACCCCCTCCTTCCTTGCTGCTACACCCCCCTGTAGCAAGATTTATGGCACACATAATGAGATGGACACCAATGTGAGGAAAACAGCAGTTTATTATTATTGCTGGCAACAGACTCAGCGGAATAATTTCCAAAGGCTGATCCCCGATTATACTGGGGCATTGCCTTATATGCATTTCTAGGATTACATGACTATTCATACATAACATCACTACATTTTACATAGATAAGGTGGGTGAGGATGTGCAGTGTGGTTTTCTTTATCTAAGATTTAGGGCCTTCTGGTTATCTTAGGAATGTGTGAGAGTGTGCGCAGTGTAGTTTTCTTTGTTTAAAATTTGGGCCTATCTGGACTCACCCAGACACTAAAAGAAAACTAGCTTTTTACTTAAGATTACATACCATAGAATAACACAGATTGATAATTGTATTTCCCACTACTTTACAGGATTATATGCACAGTTAGATAGTTGGCCAGGTGCATTTTATCTACAATACAACATGAGTTATGATTTATGACCAGCCAAGTGAAGCTAGGGAAAAATGTATGTAGCCAGCCTCGGAAAGTAGCTTGCCTCACCCCCTTCTTGTTTCTCAGTAAGAATTGCTTTAACCTGTTTCCCTAAATAAAATTGCCTAGCTTGGGTTTCTGCTATGGGTATTGCGCATGTTATAATCTGCTGATAGCAGCAGCATATGCCTGCTGCATGATTAAAACGCCCACTGGTTACCCCATCCCTTCTAACGAAGCACGCTGTGTATAGTTAGCCTACCAGAAAAAGGAAGCATGTAATACCTATAACGCTGAAACTGCTTACAGAAGGGAAAAGGGAGGGGGAGAAAAGGGCCCCCTGTTGAAACAAAGAATGGTATAAATAAAGTTGTGGCTGGCTGCTTTGGGGTGCAGGATTTGAGACAGTCAGTCTCCCTGAGCCATTTTGGATCCTGAAATAAATAGCTTATGCAAGAACTTATCCGTCTCAGTGTCTGATTGGGCTCATTGCGCACCGGGCTCGAACCCAAACTATTGGGGCCTCACTCGGGGTCCTCCAGGACCGCCAACAATCCAATCCTCCAGCTTGCAAACAGGAATGGCTGCTGAAGTGCACTAGAAATGTCTGATGTGTGACCCACGTGTGCATGAAGTTGTCAGCAAAATCAAGTTCTTTGATGTAATTCCTTAGCCAGACAAGGTGGGTGAGATATTATCTTTTATTGGACCAACTTCTGTTGGTGAGAGAGACAAGTGTTGGAGAAGAGCACTGTGTAGCTCAAAAGGTGGTCTCTCTCACCAACAGAAGTTGGTCCAATAAAAGATATTACCTCACCCACCTTATCTCTCTAATACCTTGGGACTCACAGAACTACAGCAACATAACATAATTCCTTGTCAGTCTATTAAGAACAGAAATTAGAAGACAAACTTCATGGTTTTAACACTTACTGCACCCTAATATTCAACTTTTTATAGTATTTGGTTATCCATATATCATGTTATAAGCAAGCTAATCATGTTATTTTTCCTGTAATATGTTAAATCATTTTCTCGCTCACTTTGTTTTATAGTATATAATATTTTATAGTTAGAGTAGAATTAACACAGAAATGATGGTGATGGCATTTTTTACAGAGAGAGAAACACTAGTTAGATGAGGTGGTGTTTTATGACACTTGTATTACCTACAGTTGTAGGTAAACCATAGAACCGGTAGTCAGGTTTAAGAAATCTACACTGGTTTCCTACGTTATTTGGGAAGTATCAAGTAAAGAAGATGTGCATGAAACAGGTGAACCAGGATTATACAGAATAAGGGAGGCAACAGCCATTAGACAGAAACAACGAGATGTCAAAAAAGTCCATTCACAAAATTGAGTCCATCTGGCAGAATTGAGTCATATGGTGCAGAAATTGCTATGCCCAATACACTGATAAAGACTAAAGCCAGAGATTGCAGAAGCAAGAGCACCTGCAACTGATGTATATGTGTGATAAGTTGTAGTCATCCCAGTAAAGACATCAGTGTATGTTAAACAAAACAGTCCAGTTCTGTGAAATTTATGGACTGGAGATGCTGCTTGTTCAAGAAGCTCTGACAAGAGAAACTTGTCAAGAGATCCTGTGAGAAATTCAACCAAGGGGACCCTGATATGATCCAAGAATGGCTTACTGACACAGGAAAGAAAAGAGGTGAAATTGTACTTGTAGGCATCACCAAAACTTGCTTAGCACTCAGCAGATTGACTTTGTCTTACAACTAGAGAGCCTATGTTACAGCAGACACCAAAATCACGTTCCATGTTGGCTTGAATTAACTTATTCACAAAGGGTCAAGAAAGACCAGGAAGCAACGTAACAATGAAGATGAGGGTGCACTCTTACAAACCCTTCAAAGGTTCACGGTTCTCTCCGGGGATGCCTTGTAATGGGCTCAGTCAGGAGAAGCTGAGGCCTATTGAGAGACTATCCCAAGAGGCAGTGACATGTTTCTCCCAGTTAACTTTTCTGAAAATCTGAGTAGTCTATGTAATTCAGTGTCAGCTTGTCTGTCACTGATGCTGTATGTGATGGGACCTTCTACTGCACCTCAAGTCCCTAATGTCCCTTGAATCAGTGGGACAGGTTGCTTGAATCATGAAAGTCCCACAAACTCCCCAATTGTATATATTATTATATTGTATATATTAGTATAGTGTGCAGGTTCCCAAATGTTTTTGTTCCTTGCTCACTACCAGCCTATGCCATGTACAAGCACAGAGGAATCCAGTGGAGTGTCTCCTGTTGCATGGCTTCCATTATCTGTGTTTTGTACTTAGCACAGCAAGAATCAGTGCAATGGTTTACAGACGTTTGGAGGAAGAATGAGCATTGGTGACTGAGCCAGTCTGCTTTTGAGGAAGATGAGATCAAATGAATTATGAACAGGATTGCAAACATGACCTATGCAGCTTCTAGTGGATATAAATTTACCATCCCTCCTAATATTTGCAATGTCATCTCAGTTTTGTTAGATGATCCATGTCCCACAAGCAGGAGGGCTTGCAAGATGTTAACTGGTCTCCCAATAACTTTCATGTCTTGCCAAATGTCATCACGTTGAAATGCAAACCAATAATCTTGTTATAGGTGATGATAGTTCAATGCAAAGTCATCATATTGCATCATACATAAATATATCAAACTCAGAATGAAATAACATGTCCCAGGTGAAAAATTCCAGTATGTGATATCCCTGCTGTGGGTGACCCCCTACCTACACTGTGAGTTTTCACTAAATTGTTCTTTAAATATTATGTCTATAGATCTCCCTTGTCTTATGTTTTGCTGTCACACTTGTCTAATGGGAAAGATGAGCATCCTAGGAAGTGTTAGAGATTCTGTGTCGTGATAAAAAATACATGCTTTTGGACTGTGACTGTATATATTTATGTGATGTTTTCCCGTCAAGAGAGTCCAATAAAACAAAAAGCGTGTACTATAAGATAATGTAAGCTGTGCAACAAACTGCTCCCTGATGGAACCAGCTTTGCAAAGCTTCTCTTGGCTTGGTCCAATAGGGACTCAGCTGCTGCCTACTGATACGGACCTGGATTTCATTTCAAATCATACCGGTAGCAATCTGTACAATTAATCTAGCAGTTGCATATGGTGATTTTAAAGGTTGGGTTTGTTCTATTATTTGGCCCTTGAGCACAACAAGGACACTCATAATTTTCAGTCACAGATAATAGATTATTTGCATTCTCAGGAATGTAACAAGTAACTTAAATAGTCTTGACAGAATTCAATTTTTATTTGTTTATAATTTGACAGATAATATCAATATTTATTTTTAAGTATTTTTTCATGGTTCAAGGTTTATCAATGCAAATGTTCACAGTTGTGCAAAATTATGGGCATTAAGCATTTTTCCCAATTGTTATCAATTTAAATTTTCAAAAGTTGTGGGAAATTATGGAGGTCAGACAAAGGGAAGGAGGGTCAGACGATAATTATTTAATGACATTCAAAAAGATAAAGCTTTATAACCCTTATAACACAAATTGTCAACATCTTTTGCCAACATTTATTGACAAAAATCTAATCCTTCCAAGCCTAAAAATAAGGCTATTTCCGGAATAAGTTTGCCCTAGTGAGGGCCAAGTTAGCAACTTCAGTATTGCCAACTCCAAGCTTTAAAACATCTTGAATCAGATCTCAAAATGTCATGTGATTGGCTTTAAAATAATGGGACTTTAAAAAAATTAAAAATATTGCATTTTTAATTGCCTTCTGGATTTTGGATCTTTAGGGTCATGCTTTTAAGCTTTCCTCTACATCTATTGGGGTTAAAAACTTACCTTTTAATTTTAAATGAAAGCTGATATTCTCAGATCACCAAACGACTTCAGGATCTGGTGCTTTAAAAAAAACAACAAATATCATGGCTCATGATAAAATCACAAGAATTAGCACTGCTGCAAGATCTTGCTACACTCCTGAGAGCCATAGTCATGTGTAAGCAAAGGCCTGGCATATTCATAATTTTTATACCAGTTTAACTATTTTGGTTAGGGGTGAAATATTTCTACCAAAATTGTTAAATTGGTACTATTTTGCTGGAAAGTATTGGGAGCTATTAACAAGTCTATAACCAGCAATTTCATTTAAGCTGATGGGCATGCCGGCTGCCCTTCATTCTGTCTATATTAAAAAAGCAATTAAGCTCCTTTATGCAGTAGGGTATCTGAAACACTAGAAGCCACTGCCCAAAGCATTAGCCACATGGTAGGCCTGAGCAAGAACTAATTCAGAGAAAATAAAGAGGGTTTTCCTGGGAACTGATGGAAAATTCAGGGAATGGGTGTAACCGTAAGAGCTCCACAATGCCAGCTGGCATTCTTTTGTCATAATATATAACCAAAAGCTTGCATGTAATATTTAATCGGAAAAGTAATAACTCACTGATCACTAATATTTTTGTGTGATGTATGTACTATAAACCCACAAAGAACGATATAGATATGTGCTGGAAATATGTTTTTAAAATGTATTTAGCAAGCAGTGCCTCAGCCACACCTGCTTCACAAAAAAGAACGTGGTTCCACCTGTTTTAACATGTCTACAATGTAAATGAGGCAAGGTGTGATCAAAGACAAAGGAAAGCACATTTGCATGCAAGATCAACCAACCAACAGGAGAGCACGTGGGGAAAGATGAATATTTAACTATCTCAATGGGGGACGGAAACTGCACCCTCAGGAAGCCTTCCTGCCTCTTGAAGCAGGGTCAGTGAACTTTAGGAAGACAGCATGGCATCTACACCATGGGAGAGAAGCTTTGGCTGGGCTTACTTTTCAAAGAAGACATTTCAAAGGTTTACTGGACTACCAAAAGAAAGGGGAGAGACTCCCATAGTTATACATTACTGGGTGGATACAAGGGACCAGAGATCTTGTACATCTAAGAAAAGTGGATCCTTCAACCAAGAATGTTGATGTCCCTGGGAACTGAGTTTAAGAGACACCTGCTTGGGCAAAGATTGTAGCTTGCTGAAGTTGTTTTAGTCTTAGAAATGTATTTTTACTTTTGTTTGCTTTAAACCATTTTTATCTTTATTCCTTATACATGGCATCACTTCGTATGAGTTTTTGTTTAATAAACTTGTTTTACTTTCACTATAAACCAGTTCAGTGTGCTGATTGAAGGGAAGGATGCATTAAGCCCAGTTAAGCTATTGTGCCTTTAAAGGAGCAACAAACTTAACTTCTGTGAGTGTTCAGGGGTCCGGATGCTGCAGGGAGACATCTCTAGGGAACTTGGAGTTGGGGTTCATTGTTTGTTACCTGCTAGGCAAAGGTTGGACTGGCAGAGTCCTGGAGTTTGCTGGGAAGTCAGGCAAGCTAGTGTGTCAGGGAGTTGACACACAACTTAGCTGTAGCAAAACTCTCATTTCCTGAGGCTGAGTGGGGAAAGACAATAAAAAAAAGTTACCTAACTTTCCATTAACTGTGGCCTCTGGATGGGTATTGGGTGGCCCTTTACTCTGTGTGAAACTGCAAGGAAGAGCAGAGCTGAAGACCTGAAAGGCCTAGTCTGATCCAAGTAAAAAGCCAAAGCTCTTTTGACATCTAGAGTATGGAATTTTTCTTTCCCTTTACTCAAATGAGGCTTTGGAAAGAAAGTTAGTAAATAAATTGCTTGATTAAAGTTAAAATTGTAAACTACTTTAGACAGGAATTTGGGGTGATATTGAAGGAAAACCTTGTCCCTAAAGAAAATTGTATAGGGAGGCTCTAAAACTAAAGCTCACAGCTCTCCTACTCTCCTGACTGAGGTTATAGTAACCAAGAAAATCACCTTTATAGACAGATGTAACAAAGAATAAGTCACTGGCAGGTCAGAAAGGGGACACATCAACTTTGCTAAAACTAAATTTAAATTTCACTGTGGGACTGGGTGGTGATCCTGTGGATATAATCTTGGTAAACCCTTTAGAAACCTGATGGATATAGAGTTTGAAAAAAACTGTTTTGTTATCCATGGGAGGGTGGAAAGCTGAGATAGCTGCCAAATGGACTTTGTTGGGATTAAGAGCTAACCCTCGTTTCAGAAACAAAAGACAGTCCAAGCTATGGCAAATCAGAACTCGAGCTGGGGGAACACACCTTTGTACGGCCCAAACAGAGAACCTCTTCCATCTATCAAGGTATATAGATGTAGTTGGAGGCTTCCTACAATTTAGCAGAACTTTCTGCACCCCCTTAGAGCAAATTCATTCTGAGGTTGTCAGCTATGAATCATCCATGTTGTCAGGTGGAGGGCCTGAAGGTTGGGATGAAGGAGGCAGTTGTCCTGGGAGGTCATATCCACATCTCTCAGGAGTGACAGTGGAAGTCTGGCCTATAGAGGTAGTAGAGTCAAAATCCAGTGTTGCCAGGGCTATTAGAATAAAGTGAGCAGGAGGGGGAGAAGTAGACTCAGTCACTACCGCCTCATCAGGCAATGAAGAAGAGGTGACGGGTTGATGAGGAGGTCCCTCCTTCAATTTCTTCACAGGCGAGTCCTCGGCATGCAGTTCCCCCTGCATGGTACTGGTCCCAGACTTGGGGAGAGAAGACAGTGACATTGCTGCAAATGCTCCAAGCATCTAGCCAATGTAGAAGAGGGAAAAGGGAGTGGAGAGGCTCTAGAATGTGAAGAGAAGCCCAAAAGGGTCCAAAAGGGCCACTGATTTAGAGGGGGACCCAACTATGAGCAGGGTTTAGTCCTTAGAGTGCTGAGGCTGTGGCCAGTACCCACTGGGGCTGCTGGACATGCTTGGGTCAAGACACTTATGATCCGACCGTGGAGTCTGATGAGGAGTTTGCTTCCTCAGACCATAGTGGAGCTGACCCTTGGTATTGGGGAGACTGGCTCTGAGTTTGGAGATGGTGGTTCCGGCGAGATCATCACTGGTTTCCCTCTAGATGGAACCCTACGGAGAGGAGCCATAAATGTAGAAGCCATCAGTACCAAATGGTGCTCTGAGGCTGGAGCTGGACCGTGGAGGCATGCACTTCCAGTCCCAGTCCCAGTCCAGATTCATGAAGAGCAGGGAAAGCTGGCACTGACATGTTAAGCAACTCTCTGACTGTCTCAAAAGCTTCAGGTGTAGACAGCACCAGAAAGGGCTCCTGAGTCTGTAATACCAAAAGGTTCACTGGTCCTTCAGGGATTGGTCTCTGTGGACACTTCCTGGGCTCCCAAGTCAGCAATCCCTTCTGGCTTACGGACTGTGTCTGGGGCTGCCACCGACTCTGGGTGCACCTCCAAGTCCTTGCTTCCACTTGGTGTCTTCACTGTAGACTTGAGTTTGCCATATTAGAGACTTCAAAACCCCAGGTACTGAATCTTTACTAAGACTTATGCTGTCTTATTTTAGGTAGCGGTGATGAGGATCTGCCTCTGGACTCAGGCAGAACAAGGGAAGCACTCCTAGATGATTTGGACATGCTTAGTACCTGTTCTGAGCACGTTCCTATGGCAGGCAAAGCACAGACACCCTGAGCAGATACTTGAGTCTGCCAGCCCTGTCCTTTTTCAATCAGGGTTTGAACCCTGTATAAACGTGACATTTTTCGTTCTCAAGTGCCTCTCCCAGACACCAACGGAGCTGAGGTGTCAGTTGCCCACTGGCATAGATTTTTTCATGAGTGACAGGCCTGGAAGCCAGGAAAAGGACACATGAATCTGGTACCAGTTGCTAACAGATAACCCCACTCTAGAAGATACTATCCTAAATGCTTTCTTATATCTAAATAAGTACAAACACACAATGCTAGACTAAAAAGTAACTCTACAGGTACTATATGCACTGCTAAAAGGAAGACTTGCAGATACAAAGATTGGAGCTCCAACAAAGCAAGGAATTTAAGGGGTCTGGGGCAGCGCAGCCCTTTATACCTTATGTAGTGGCATGAGAAACCCCAGGGCACTCACGCTGCCCCAACAGGTACTGTTGAAGGAAAAATCTATAACAATTGTACATGAAGTATGCACACACCTACAGTGGAATGGACATGTGCAATCACTCGAAGAAGAACTTGCAATTCTGGGATTGTCCACAGATTGTCCTAAGGGGTCATTGATCGGATTTTAGCCATTTGAATGAGAATCATAAAGCAGCCAGAAAGTCAGGATCATATAGTAAAAGAAGCATTAGTAGTGAGGCCCAAAGAGGAAGCCAGGAGAGAGAGACAGAATGCTGGTTGGAAAAGCAGGCTTAGAAAATACAAGCAAGGAAACTGCCTCTTGTTGTTTGATCTTACTGTGTTGAGGAAAACAAGATTTTGTGAATATTGTTTGTAAATAAACAACATTGCACCAAAGAAATACCTAATTCAGCAACAATTTCTCCTCCTAATAGAAACAATTTTGCAAGGCCCTGAATATTGGCTAAGTTCTTGGTTCAAGCGTGGACACAGTATATCGATATAAGGGTACATTATACTGGTATAGATTATTCCCTGTCCCTATAGGAATAGCTATACCAGTTTAAGGCACCTTCTTACCAATATAACTGTGTCCACACTACGGGTGGGGGTAGTGGGGTGTACCACTTTAACTGTACTGTTATAGATAAAGCAGTACAACTTTTGTGTGTATAGATAAAGCCTGAATAGCCTTCGCAGCTGACTGCTGGTGGTAGAATCTTGGTGTTAACCAATGGGGAAAGGCACAATTTGATTAAGATGGAGCAGAACACATTAGGACTTGTCCCCGCTAGACACACCTTGCTGTTACAGGCCAGGGCTGTTATGGGGAGGTATTTCCATCTTGAAACTGAACATTCTTGTATGAAAAATTTGTTCCAGCCTAGAATGGGCAGCTGGATGATGGGCAGCTGGAGGATGAGACGAAACTAGATTAATGATTAGACAGGTGACCCTTTTCTTTTGTACGCTTCACAAGTCAATATCTAGTTTGTTCAGCCATCTTACTGCTGTATCATCAAGGGTAGCAAGGTTTTACAGTCCACCCTCCAATCCCCTAATTGTGCATTCGTCTACCACATGCCTCGCTGCCCACAGTCACACTGTGAAGATTGGACTAAGCCAAATTTCTGCATTATGGCAGCCTCTTGGGCTGTTCCAGCCAGCAGTCCGTTAAGCCTAGCCCAAGATCTGCATCCCAGGTTGCAAACAGGTGAATGTAAATTGAGGCTTCTGAAATTCATCAGCATGCCTATCCTAGAGTTGCTGCCACTCTGTGAGGACATAGCTGTTGGCCTTGATATTCTGTTGTTCATCTGAGATTGGCACTGGCTGGCAGCACCAGATATGAGTGCAGGAATGGCTGCTGCAAAAGGATGTTGCAAAATTAGTTGTGGCAAGTCAGCAGGAACTGCAGGTGTAGGTGTTTTCTGGAGCTGGGCAGATCTTCTTGTAGGAAGTATTTGTTGCTTATTTGCTCCTATTAGAACCATTGTGATCCTTGCATGCACTAGGTTGTTTTCATCCATAGCCCTCTGTGCAATTTTAAGGGTGATGGCATCTTGTCAAAGTTTTGGGGAGCTATACTAGCCAACATATAAATTAGATATGAATGTGTGGCTAAGGCAACCACTAATGCTATAGGTGGCTGTGTTCAGTTCCAAATCAACAAAATGTGTATACTAACTTCTGCCCCAAACTGCTGCACAATATTCCGCTGGAACAAATACCAGAACCAGGACTGAGGTTCATAACATATTTGCTTCTGCTCCCCAGGAAGTTTCTGCCAGCTTCTGGGTCAAGACAGTGTAGATCTTTAAGTGTTCTAGGTGGAAAAGGTATTAGAGAGCGCGGTCCATTTTGCCTCCTCAATAAGTGACAACTGCCTGGAAAGGGAGTGGACCATCTACAACATAGACTGTAAGAGATTCATTAGCCAGGCAATTGTTCAGATAGAAGGTTGTGGCCACTGTCTTAGACTCAACATCAGTCTCCTGAAAGGCAGGTGGTGAGTTGGGATTACTACTCCTGACTGGGTAAGAACTGTGCACAGCCTATTAGTGTTGTTACCCTGCCTCCTTAATCCCCATCCTGTCCCTCTTGTTGTCTCATCCTCCTGTTATATTTTGTCTTTTCTGAACTGGTCAGAAAAGAATCAATTGCCACTAAACAATATAATTGAGGTGTGTGGGGGGGAACTCAGTGATGTTAGATTAAGCCCCCATCCTGGAACTGGATCCAAATGGAATCCCACTGAAGAAAGTGATGCTCCTCATGGATGTTAGGTTCTGCCTGCATGGAGCTTTATATGAGAACAGGGCCTAAACTGGAAATATGTGTGGATTTGAAAAAGCAGCAAAAATCATTTCACAGCTGATATTTCTAGCAACAGACAATCAGTCCCTGCCAGAAGCCAGCTGGAAATTTTAAAATAACTGAAATTAGATATGTTGCTTGTGTCTTTTGTACTAAAATAAAGAGTTTAAGAGTGTAGTGTAAAGAACAATCCCCACAGCGGTGTGGGATGGATTTGGTAATTGTCATCTCTAATTTCCATGGCCTGCATCCTGAAAACCATTTATGCACCTGCAGTATCTTCACTTCATGCATGTGAGAGTTCCCATGCACATTGATAGATAATGATGGTCCTTTTAGGTGGCATAGTCCCACTGATGAATTCAGTGTGACACCTTATTTGCATGAAGTTACTCAAGTGTGCATGCGCAGGTTCCAGGCCTGTTGTTATACATGTATTTACTAAAGAGATCAGTACAAACTACTGAAATCAGTGATCAAAATAATATCAGCCATAACAAACACTGTGACAATTTGGTAGCAAGTAAATTATTTTGGTAATAAAATAACCGATTATCAACGCTATCCTATTTCGGGGGGAAACCGGTTGCCGCTAGGACCTAGAGGAAGCCCAGGGAAGCCGCTGATGCTTGAGGGAGAGGAGACAGAGACCTGGAAATGAAAGTAAAGAGATCAGGAGGCACATGGAGGGAGCTGCAGGGGCAGCAGATCCGGAAGCAGAATGCTTCCCTCTGTAATTAAATAGCATTTACTATTATTATTACTAATAGTAATAATATTCTAATAATATCTCTAGTAATATCATATCATTTATCAAGGAAAGTTATACATAGTGTGAGTGGGGGAAAACCCAAACAGAGGTGAGTCCTTTATTATTTTTTTGGATTTTTTCCCCCCTAAGTCTAGATATAAAAGGGACAGGTCTGAGAAACAGGAAGAAAAGCTAAATATTGTTTACACTAGCAAAAGCCCCCTTTTCTAATAGTAGCTGAATAGGGGCAATGTTTTGCAGTAGCAAAAAACAAGTAGAGAAAATGATTTGTTTTCGAGGCCATCTCCCACCGAAAATGTGGGGCTTGCATGAAATAATTGTGAAAAATCCTAATCCTATCCCTTGAAAAAATGAAGTAGGAATTTAAAAGTTACTAGCGAGCTAAAAAAGTCCCTAGGATTGATGTGGACACTGGGCATTAATTGTTTTCATGTCTGTGTGGTTTTAAGATTTCAAAGCTCTGTCCTGCTGTGTGTTTTGCCTGCAGTTTTCCCTTTTGTGGGTAGAAGCCCCATGAAACAGCAAAGAAATCCTTGTTAAATAGCTTTTCAGATGTACATTCCTCAGGGGGTTGGAAAGTCAATCAAATGAGAGAGGTTGTTTTGATGCTTTTTATGGTTTCGGGGTGAAGATTTTTAGCCTTAAAAAAAAAAGTAATCTCCCCAAACTTGGAAATATGTGATTTTTGCAGAATTTCCCTGGGAGTTATTTTTTAGGGAGGGGGGGCTGGTAATATCTGCGATGAGAGAAACCTCCCCGCTGTAGAGAGCTGACTTTGGGGTGATCAGCACCCAGAAGACCGGACGGGAGACGTTTGTAGCTGCCAAAGGAAGGCGGCGCTGCCTTATCTCATGTTCCCGCCCGCGATGCTCCTGCCGCCCGCTGCTGCCGCCAAGCGAGCCCGGGGATCGGAGGCCTGTGGCTGGTGGGGGAGGGGAGGGGATGACTTCGTTCCTGGGAGATCAAACCAGGATGTTTTGCGGGTGGGGCAGGAGAGCGCCGCCGCCCCGAGGAACGGGGAGAAGGGCCGGAAAGCCTGGGATACAAAGAAGCGCCTGGGGGGAGAAACTCTGCCCTTTTGGGCGCCCCTTGCATTGAAATGCAGGAGATGCACAGGCCCACCGAGCGGAGAAAGGCGGGCAGCCCAGAGCAGAGGGGAGCCTGCTATGCGGCGTGGCAAGGCCTGAGCACCAGGGTGTGGGCAATGGGGTGTCCTGGGTCATTGGGATCCACAGGCTGTGAGCGCTGGCTGCCTGCATGTCTAAGCGGTGTTATTGGTTGTGCTTTTAAATACGGGTGGGAGGATGCTCGGGTACCCTGCGGACAGGGTGGCCATAGAAGTGCCCCGTATTTATTTAAAAGCGGTGGTAACAACGATGCTATTTTGCTGGATGTGCTACTGATGACCTCAGTAGTTTGTGGCATTTCTAGTGGGTGTGGTATGAGGGAGGAAGGGGCGGTAGGGTGAGAGGGCGGCCGGGCATATAGGATGGGGCATGTTAGAAGAGTTGGGAGTTAGTCATACAAGCACACGAAGTGGAGGATGATCAAATGTGCAGGATTGGACAGAGCTCTTAGGTGTACTGGATTATGCAGAATGTTCTGTATTTGAATTGAATTAGGGTGTCGGTTTTGCTGCACCGAATCAGGTACAGTTCTGCAGATTAGTGACTCCTTATCTAAATACCCTGTGCCAACTGAAAGCTAGGAGTGAGAAGCGCGTGAATTCTGGTCTCACGTCTACTGACTGCCATTTATATTTCAATACATTTATAGCCCATATTAGTGAGCAAAGCAATTGTAACCAAACCCTGGAATACACTCAAGTGTTAGTCTTCTCAATCCCCATTTTTCAAATAAATTAACAGAAACCTTGCACAGAGTTGGGAATAAAAACAAGATCCCTAATATGGCAGACAGAAGTCTTTTCCTCTGAGCCATACTGCCTTTCAGACTGGATGGGCCAAAATCTATGTGCTTTGTTACACTGTCTAACCACAAGACCACATTTGCCTCCCAGAGCCAGAACTCAGGATTTGTAGTTGCCGATATTTTGCTGCTGTCTAGTAAATACAGTAGTTTGTAATCCTTTGGCAAAATATGTGTAAAATCCCCCTGATGGTTAGTCCATACAGATGGTGACAGTTACCCTCTGTGACTCGAGTGGTAGAGCTCTGTGCAAGCGATGTGAAGGCGTAGGGTTCAAACCTTGCTGATGACTCATTGGGGGTGGGTATTGTATTGTTATACGTGGAATAACACGGTTTTCCATTTTTCTTTTAAAAAAACTATCTTATTTAATTAAGATTGTGTTCTCACCATCTTTAAAACAGGTTTTATAATTAAAAACAGTTATCTGTCAGTTATGGTATGACATGCCACACAATCCAAGTGCTCCACACATTTGGATTGCTGGAGTTCCACATTAGCAGGTTTGACATTCATGAGGTATAGGATGGGATATGGGAGATGAGGGACTGGGAAGTTGTCAGGCTCACAGGATAAATAATGACAGAGGGAATGGGGATGTGGTCAGATTTGCAGAGTGGGGTTTGGCAGAAAGGGATGGGTGAGTAGTTAAATGTGGAATAGGGGATAAACAGAGGAATAGGGGAGTGGTCAGGCAGGCAGGTCATAGCAGTTGTGGAAAGAAAATGGGAGAGTAGTCTGCCTTGTGGGGCACAGCACAGTGGAAGGTGATGGGGATCCTCATTCAGTGGAGGAAGATGGCATGTCTGAGTTATATAAAGGAGTGGTAGGACTGCAGGATCGTGGAACACGGACTGTTCTTGAATGTGGGGTTATATAAAGCAGAGGTGGAGGAGGATGAAAAAGAGTGGGTGGGCTCAATGGCAAAGTTAGCAGTGGTCAGAGTTAGCAGTGGAGGAGGTTGGTTAGCCATGCAGGGCAGGCGGGATGTAATTAGGCATGAGGAGCACAGAAGAGCCAATGAAAGGGCTGCCTATGCCTGGGGTGCAGAGAAGCAAGAGGAGCTCTCAGGCACACAGGGTGATGCAGAGGAGGGTAAACAGCTTGCAGGATTCAGCAGGAGATAGTGGCCTTTTATGTGGGGTGATGCAGTAAGGATCAATGGTCAGCTATGAGGGTCATGGGTATATTAGGTGGGTGAGTCATCGAAGTGGGAAGCTCTGGAGGGAAGGCATGGTGGGGTATGGCAGGAGCATAGGGGGCTGGTTAGACCAGTGGGAGAAGCAGGGGTGGTGAAAAGGGGGAGAAATCTGAAATGAGCTCCAGGGTATAAGAGAAACTGGATGAGTCCGGGGGATCAGAGAAGAGTTATGGAATCTTTTCCTTACAAAGTTAGTGGTTCCAACCAGGCCTCTGGTCAGTAATGACTAGGAGTACAGATTTAGGGGTACAGATGTCATTGCATTTTTTATCAAAAATCACAGAGCAGTCATGGTAAGTTTAGTAAAAGTCACGGGTGTAAGGGGAAATGGTATGTAAAGTCACAGGTAGGAATCATGAGTCATGACAGAGCGGCAGCCGGGCCAGACCTGAGCAGCACGGTGACCCTGTTTCCCAGGTTGCAACACCCTGGAGCCAGGAGCCAGGCCAAGTCTTGTGGCATAGAAACTGCTGCTGCAGGGTAAGCGTGGTGCGGGTGGCTTTGCAGCCCCTGTGCTTGGGGCCTCCCCTTCTCACCTGGCTGGGATTAGGGTTGTTGTGCCAGGACAGAGGGTGCTGCTGTGGGTTGTCAGTTCCCCCTCACTCCAATCTGAAAAGGCAGAGTGTCCGGGACGCTTTCACCACCGTAACAAACCTGTAGCCATAATAGTGACTGAAAGTCATTCTCTGTTGACAGCTTTTCAGTGACGTGTGAAATAGGTCAAGCGTCTAGTCCAATTCTTGTTGTAACCCATCTCCACTCCTCCTTTGGCCACCTTGTGGAGTGCCTGAGTAGGAAGGCTAAGGATGTAATGAGAATGGAGGCTGAACTCCTCTCCTCCCCCCAACTCCTTGTAGTAGTCCTTTGAGAATAGGGTTGATGCAAGTGGCAGAGGTTGGGCTAAGAGATGTGTACAGAAAGCTTTCATAGCTCTGTACTTGATATGTGGATAAACAGGAGTTTAAAGCGCTGCCACAGCAGGTTTTGACTTGTTGCCACTAGCTTTGCAATGACCTGCCAATGTTTGATTGCTCTGACCATGGCCCCGGTGACCTCCTTCTAGCCAAGTCTATGGGCCCCTGCTTTATTTTAATATCCTCTCTTTTATCTGATGGCCAGTAACTCTCTCTTCATCTACAGTCTCTTCTCTTTGGATTTTTTGATTCTGTGTTCTCTTGCCTTTCCAGCCTGTCTCATTGCTACTTCAGTGTCTCTAATGGTGGCTTCTCCACCCACCTTCCCTCTCTTTGTCATGTCCCTGAAGGTTCTATCCTTAGGTCCTTCTTTACTTCATCCTTGGGTGACCGACCTTATTCTTTCTTATCATTTCATGTACCATCTCATTGCTGACCATTCCTAACCCTACCTCCCCCCCACCTTTGTTCTGTCTCACCTCTGACTGCCTCTCCGGTATTTCATCCTAGGTGGCCTGACATCAAACCAAACTCTTTGGTCACAGCTCAAGTCCATATCCTCCCCGCTCCAAGCCTTCCCTTCTCTATCACTGTTGATCCTCCCAGTCTGAACCTCACAATTTCATTGTTACATTTATCTCCTCTCTCTCTCTCTCTTACCCTACATCCAGGTTGTTGATATATCCTACTGGTTCTTCTATTACAGCATCTCTGCTGTAGTATTTGTCCATTCTCCTCCATCCCTTCCGCTAAAAGCACTTGTCTGTACATTGGTAATCTCTTGCCTCATTTATTGCAGTATCCTCCTCTCTGCCATTCTTGTTTTTTTCCTCCATTCCATCCAAAATGCTGCTGCTAAAATAGTCTTTTTCCATCTGTTGCTCAGACCATGCCACCCTTTGAATGCGACCTGTGGCTTCCCATCGCCTGTGGAAGATACAGGCTTCCCAACTTCACCTTCAAGGCTTTTGTCCAGCTCTGCACCTGCCTACATTTCTTCCTACTCTCCCTCCTGCTCCTTTTATTCAGTTCAAATCTCCTGTTTCACTGCTCCCTTTGTAGCCATCTCCAACTCTAACTTTCATACCTTTTTCCACTTTCCCCTGGAACAGACTTCTCATTTGCATCAGGCCTATTCTCTCTCCTCATCCAGATCCCTTATAAAGCTGTCCTTCTTCCACAGACCCTATTAAAAAAGAATCCAAAGAGATTTCAATTATCTGCCCCACTTTACCCTCTGATCTCTGGTGTGTTGTATACCAGAGCACTAGTGTCTATCTGGTTTTACATGGAAAAGCTCCTTGAAGTAGGCGTCATGACTTCCTCTGTTTTGTACAATGCGGAGCATGGTGAGGGGGCTACAATAAATGATAATGTTTGGATTTTGCTGCCATTTCCCGCTTAGACATCAAGGGCTTTGACCTGTTCTGGCTTTAATATAAAGAACACTTAAGGGGGGTGGAAGTTGCCTTAATGTAAATAAGAACTAGGCCATATCTCTTGGATGTTTTGGTGTGGAGTCAGAGGGTGATTGATTTTTTTCCCCACAACTTTTTTAATGGCAACCCTCGCCTGGGAGCATAAATAATGCCTTGAAGAATGTGGTGGCTTGAATTCTATCTTACTTCCCTGTTTCTGCTCTCACTCTTTTTATCTGCCCCACCCCCAAGTTAAGCATCTTTCATGAACATGGCTTCTCTATGGCACTGTGGATCTGTTGGTTTCAACGGGTTTTTCCTGCCACAGAATGTGGTCTCAGAATTCCAGGGAGCCTGCCATCCCTCGCTGCTATTCCTGTGCTCTTGCTAAGATAGCAGTGCAGGTCTGGACAATGGGCTATTCCCAGTTTTGCACCAAAGCTGCAGCAGATGAACAACACAAATGTAACAGTTTGAATCTAACCCATTTCAGTTGAGAACAATGCCTTCTAGATCTCATTCTTCCACAATCTAAGGTAGGGGGAAAATTGGCCCCTTTGTATAGTTAACTTGTTTGCAGTCATAGAGTCATGGAAAAGGTGAAACAGTATGAATGACCTACCTGATCTTTTTCCATCCCTGGCCAATGCAGGATTGTTCTCCACAATCCAGGCTTTCCCTGGGCTCTGCCCATTCCATATTAAGTGATGGGGTTTTCACCTCTTTCCTTAGGGGACTATTCCATAGTCTAACAAGTCTCTCTGTTAGGAAATATTTTCTGTAGTCAAGCTTGAAGTTACCTTTGCCCAGTTTCATCCCTGTAATCTTACTTGTACCACACTAATCAATTCCTCACCTTCCATGGTGCTTACATCTCTCAAAGACTTGTACACAGTTTACCTATATCCCCATGGTATCCGACTCCCCCATCAGGTTCAAATCTCATCCAGGTGAGTAGTGATCAAAGTTACTTACCATCTGATGGCTGCTTTGTAGCCTGCGTTAAATCAGTTAGTGGGGGGGAGGAAGGTCTCAGTTAATTTTCTAGTGAACAGCTACCATCACCATTGTCACTAATTGGCTTTCTTGCTGGCCACTGGCATGCTGTGACATTTGTCAGGCATGCATTTCTGCACTTGCATGCAAAATTGCATCCTTGCTGTGACATGACCTCGCATGCTGTGCACCAGGTCATGCTGTGCAGAGAATGGCATTTTGTTGTTCGGAATGGCATCCTCCCTGTGTGTTTGGGCACTGGACAGAATCATCCCACAGGCACAGCTGGCCATAGAGCATGCAGTGCATGCATTGCATACACAGATGGCATGCTATTGTTGGCAGCCTAAGCAGAGAGCTTGGACTGAATGGGCCAACACAAATGAATTCCTCTTTATCCCATTGGATAGTCCCCTACAAATCAGCATGGTGGCATTTTGGAAAGGGACGATGCACAGGTAGCGGGTTTGCACTGCTGTTGGCAAATAAAAAAATGTTGGTGTCTAGGGCAGTCAATCTGGAACATTTTGCTAGCGCTATATTCACTTAAATAAATACTTCACTGCTACTTCGATAGTAAGATATGTAATAACTGGCTTTATATTTTTCTCTGCAGAGGCTATAATGGAGAGACAGAAAAGGAAAGAGGAAATTGAGAAGGGACTTCAATTCATTCAGTAAGTGAGCGGGTTCACTGCTATTTTCTTTTGACTTTGGAGATAGTTATTTCTATTTATACTGTTGGTTGCAAGGATTGACATTTTTTTTTCATTCTGTTCACTGGTCCAGGGCTGATGCTTGGAAAGGTCTTGAGGACATTTGTCCTGATCCTTCCAAGAGTTGCTAGCCCTGCCAGATATCCACACTTAAAATCACATCATTCCAATTGCCTTCTTGTTTTTGCCCACTGTTTCATTCCAGTGAGATCACAATAGCCAGTGTAGTAGTACTAATAACAGCAAAAGTTGACACTTCTTCAGTGCCGTCCATCCAAAGGTTTCAAAGTAATGGACGAGCATTGATATTTTAAGTCTTTCACTATCTTTGTGGGATAGGTAAGTAGTATCTTCATTTGAGAGAGGGGGAAACCAAGACACAAAAGATGAAGTAACCCCCAAATGCCAGAAAAAGAATCCAGACCCTCTAACTGCCAGTCCTGTAATTTAATTTCCAGACCATCCTTCTATGAAAGTGTAGACTGTTAAAGTTGTTCTGAATGTTTGTATAGAGTTTGGCAGCTAGGAGTCTAAGCTGCTTTGACATGGAATACAGCTTTGTTTTCTTTCTCCAACAGTTGAGTTAGCAAATGCTGTAAACTCAGGTCAGAATTCCAGTGTATGTGTGACAGAAGCACTGTGGTAATGAGAATTGTGATGTTTTTTTTTTTTAATTTTTTTTAAATATCAGCCTTGTGACCTAGAACGGCTACAGCAGGATGCTGTATGTTAATAGAAAGCTGAGAAGGCTAGTTCTCCATTAGGGTATAACATGTATTTGTACCTCTGGATCAATTTGTGAGATACAGGACTTTAAAACCATCACTCGTGCATTGGCCTCGCAGTGCTATTTTGACATAAGTCCAAGACTGAGTATATGGGACTAATAATACCTACTTCACAGCGGAAGTAGTGAGGCTTAATTTGTTCATATTTCTAAAGCGCATTGAGATCCTCATGTGAAAAGTACTGTAGAAATGAGAAGTAGTATTCATGTATAGATGTCCTGCACATTGGAGTAGTATAGGTTTAATTTAGTGGCTTGGTTTGAGGGGTCTCCGTGTAGGAGGTCTTTCAAATTTTAGTGGCCTGATGATTCTCTGCCCTCGCCCTCTCCCCCCCGCACCACACACACACACAGACACTTTACTTATGAAGTCCATGAAAAATGTTCTAGCCGAGTTTTAAGAAGCAATGCTGATGAGATCTAGAAGAGAATCCAAAGTATCTGGTCAATGAGATGTTTGTGATGTAGTGTTCCAAGGGTGGGAAGGGTCTAGAAAGTTATGGGAGAAATAAAGAGTTTTCTTGGGAGCTTGGCGTTCTCTTCCCTGAAGGAAAGAAAGACTATGGATCTGGGCTCTGGTGCATTAATCAAGAGGAGGGAAAATGGCACGTCTTGTGGTGATTATACAAAAGACATTTTCTTGAAGGTGGCTGGACAACTTAAGGGATTGGGTTTGGGGTATGGAGTCTTTCACCTCTGGTTCTAGTTTCACTTGTTCTAGTCTGGCCCCATCTTGAAAGTGACCAAAAGTCCTTACTATCAGACTGTTTTTTGGTGGTTTTATGAAATGGCGTGGTCTCAGTCCTGTTGTGGGACATGTGTTCTCACCATAATAGCCACCAGCACTACTGGCCCCCTGGCTGGTGGCCTCAGCAGAAGAGGCAAGGATTTGGTGGCCTATGGAGCCTGAACTCCTCTCTTTTCTGAGAGGTGCTTCCTCCACGGGAAGCTTTAGACCCTTTGGCAGGTGAAAGCTTGAAAGAAGCTTGCTGCACTCTGGGCCTTTCCTGTTCTGTGGCTAAATAGTGGAACTCTGTGTTCTGGCATTGCCAATCCATCATCTTTCACTGGTGCCAAATTTTCTTAAAAATTGATCTTGTTTTATGAAAAACATTTTATCATGACAATATCTGTTCTGATCACAGATTGAAACCTGGCTGCCTGAATGCAACTCCCAGAGCAGTTGGTTTGCACAGGGAATCACCATGAAAATGCAAGATTCCACCAGTCTCTTAAATTAGTCAGATTGTAAGCTCTTTGGGGCTGTGACCATCCTTTACTGTGTGTGTTCAGTGCCTGGCTCGGTGGGGCACTGATCTGTAATTGGGACCTCTTGGCACAACAGCAATACAAGTAATCAATAGTAAATGTGGAGTAAATTGTGTAAAGAAATCAATAGTAAATGTGGAGTAAAATGCATAATGAGATCTATAACAGCCAGAAAAACTGCATGTTTAGCTGAGAGTGTGTATGCTTACACATGCTCATGTTTCATGAAACCTTTCTTTTCTCTCCTCAGGTCCACATTACCCCTAAGACAAGAAGATTATGAGGTAATTCAAGATTATTTTTTTGAAGGCATTTGAAGTGATGGTTTTTGGTCCACACATTTTGCCATCTTGCACAGATGTTCTAAATTAGTATCCCTGTGGTTGAGAGCAAAGAGCTAGTTATGTGGGAGGGTGATCTAGTGTCATTTGTCTTCAATGGAAGGTCTTTAATGGGAAGAATACCCAGAGGAGTTAACCTTTATGAGATGGGGAATTTGGGAGGAAGGCACTTAGCCTTAGGAGGAAAGGAGATTTGGCTGAATTAGCCCCCATCCCCACCCAGGAGACAGGGATGGAGTTTTAGGATGGGGAATTAATTTCTTGTCTGGGGGACTTGACTTGAGAGGACACATGAGGATGAATAGAGGTTGGGAAACCCCTCATAATTTATGGGCATGTTATACAAGAGGTCAGAGTAGATGAGCACAGTGACCTGATCTGGCCATGGACTCTATGAATCTCCACTCCACTCTGTTTATATTCTCTTTCTCCCCAGGCCTTTTTGCAGAAGCTGGTGCGGAACCTTTTTGCAGAGGGGAATGACCTGTTCCGGGAAAAGGACTTCAAGCTGGCATTGGTGCAGTACGTAGAAGGGCTGAATGTGGCAGATTATGCGGCCTCGGATGAGGTGACCATCCCAGTGGAGCTCTTATGCAAGCTGCATGTCAACCAGGCTGCTTGCTACTTTGCAATGGTGAGCACCTACTGGAGCCATTCCCAAAAGCTAGGCAAAAAACATCAGGAAGTGGGGAAATCAGATGGATGGTCATGCGTGGGAGGGGGACGTTGATCTTATCTTGTCCACTCCTTCATCTCTCTAGCATGGGAGGAGGAATGCAAAAAACACCGGTCTCACGAGATACAGACAGAAGACGCGCAGAATGGAGGGGCACTCATGCAGGCAAAGTGCTGGGGAAGAAGTTCATGTGCTATTGAGTTCTCAGCTATAAAGGGCCAGTTCTTCCACATATTCCAAGATTATTATGAAGTTTTGTGAGCATTGCTCTGTAAATTATTCTCTTTCCCCTGTGGCTGAGAAAGTACCTTTAATCTAGACCTGGTATGAAGGTGGGGTGGGGAGTTCCAGAGAAAATTTTGAATTTAAAATATTTCAAGCAAAAACTGAAATATGTTGAATCTGAAATGCTGCTGTAGTGCCTCATGGGAGCTGTAGTTCAGGGGCCTAATTCTCTACACCAGGTTGCCTGGTCAGACTACATCTCCCATGATGCACCACAATCTCCCCTCGTGGTAAGTGGAGGTGGTGCATCATGGCAATCTTGGGACCACAGTGCATCATGAAAGATGAAGTCTGGCTGGGAAGCTCAGCCTTTAGAGAAATATAGGAGAATGAGGCACCCAAACCACAGCTTCCATGAGTTATTTCAGAATCAAAATATTTCATTTTTTGTATGAAAAACAAAAGGATATTGGTTCTCAAATGTAAATTTTTTTCAGTGGGAAAAATTAGAATATTCTGTGGAAATAGGATATTTTGCAAAAGTTCTGTTTAGTGAAAACCTAATTTTCTGTCAGCATTGCCCTCCCCCTTCCCCCAATTCTGATGAAAATTTTTCTAACCATAATTTCATAAGTCTCTCAGCAAAGTGAGACCTAGGTCCCATCCTGATGAAACTGCTGGCATCCATTGTAACTCCTCCTCCTAAAGACAGATTTAATAAAACATTACATGTCAAGAGAAGGGTTATCAACTACAGTGTATCTGGAGATAAGCAGAAAAATTATGGCAATTGTTGGGAAATTTTCCCTTCTCATCCTCTGGCTATGGGGCCATCTTCTTCTGAAGCATCAGCCATTGGTGGAGATAAGATCTTGAACTAAATAGACCAGTGGTCAAAGCTGGTATGGTAAGAGAAAGGATGATGGACTGGGTGAACTATTTGTTTGAGCTGGTGTGACAGGATATTGTATTAGATGGACCAGAGGTGTTACTTGGCATGGTAGTATATTCTGTATTGCACTCTCACTGGTTTTAAACTTTTCCCTCCCAGAAGCCCCATGAGGTCATAACAGATACTTTCCCAGCAGAGGTTTCAGTCAGCCAGTAGGATTTCTTCCTTTCATATGCCCATTTCAAAGTTGTTATAGTTGGGGCTTGTAGGCATCACCAATTATTAAGGTTGTTTGACACATCCCATTATAATATCCTGTTTTCAGTTGCTTATCATTTTGCCAAAGTTTAACGGTTTAGGCTGAAATTCACACTGGGCATCTGCCTCAGGCTGAATGTTTTGAGAGAATTTCAGCCAAAACAGTTTAACTATTCCCAAGAACAAGGCGAGGGGAAAAATGATGTTTTGCCCAGGTTAAAAATTTCTGACAAACTTTTCTTTGAGATGCTCTTGCTCCACCATGCTTTGGGGTGGGGACTTAAATTTGGCTGTGAAGTGGCCTTTGTGACAGGGCGATGTCTTTGCCATCCCTAGGAAAATCTACTCCAGTTTGGCTTGGTTTCTAAGCCTTTGAAAAATTCTAGGTTTGTACATGCCCCACCAAGACTTGCGAAATCTTTGTAGCAAAATTCCCCAAGATTCTGTCTGCACTGAGCGTGCTCCAGCCTGGGACTGAGCAGTATTTTATCTCCAGTTGCTGCTCCCTGATGCTATGGGCCAGTCTGGAGCCAGGCATTGAAGCAGAGAGCATCTCTCCCATGTGCTACTCTCAGTGACCCAATGCTGCTTGGCCCATGCAGTGTGGAAGAAGCAGCTGACTGATTTGAATACAGGAGGGATAAGAGCCAGATCTGGGGTGGGGAAGGGAGAGTAGATTGGGACAAGGAGTCTGGTGGGAGAGAGACTGGGACTGCAGGTGGCTGAGGTGGGGTGGGAGAAAGAAACTGGGACTGGAAATTGGGATAGAGGGAGACTGGTACTAGCTGTGCAAGTAGAATGGATCTGTGAATTAATGGGGTGGGGGGAAATAGGTGTGGGAGGGGAAAGGAGACAGATCTGACGAGGAGCCGAAGTACAATGGGAGAACTGGGACTGGCTGGGTAAAGAGATTGGCCCAAGAAGCTAGTGGGGATGATGCTGTGATTAGACTAGGAACCTGGGGAGGGAATTGGATCTAGGGTCTGGTGGGGATGGAGAACACAAGTGGGGATGACTGAAGACGAGGGTGCGGGAGAGACAGATCAGATGAGTTTGGAGGAGGAACTGCGACTGCCTTGGCAAAGAGACTGGGGATAGGGGTGGCTCTGAGTTCGGTTGAGGAGGGGTGGAGGGAGATTGGGAGTTGGAGGGAAAGACTAGTACTGGCTGGGCAAGGAGATTGGGATGAGAAGCTCTAGGAGTGGAGATTGGGACTGGACAGGTGTGTGGAGAATGGGACTGGGATGAGGAACCCAGGGCGGGAAAGAGACAGGACTGGGCCAGGATGGGCTGGAGGGACCAGGGGCAGAAGGGGTTAAGCTTGAAGGAAATGAGCAGAAGAGTGTGCTTGCTAGATCATACCCTCCTCCAGAGCCTGAAATGGAACCTAGGATTCCTGAGTTTCAGTATTCCTCTGCTGTCAGCAACTATCTGTGAAACCTATTGACAGTGTGTCTCATCTCCCTGGAGTGCTGGTCCACCAAGAGGATGACAGCCTACTTCTGCTATCGGTTACTCCGCTAGCTTAAGTGGCGGAGGTCACTGTGGTAAATCAAAAGGTTCGAACCCTGCTGATGACTCTCAGATGTCAAGACCAGAAGGGTTCACAGTGATCATCCAGTCTAACCTCCTGAATAACATAGGCCATAAAAATCTCCCAAAATAACTCTATTTGAATTAGAGCATGTCTGTTTGAAAAATATCAAATCATGATTTAAAAATTGTTGATGGAGAATCCATGATCTTTGGTAAATTGTTCAGATAGTAATTACTCTCACCGTTAAAAATTTATTCTGTCAGTATGATGCCACATGATAGTTTTGATTTGCCTTTTTTAAACCTAGGAAATTACACACACATACATACACACAGTTGCTTGTGTGACCTTAATTTGGCCCCTTTGTAGTCTCTAGTTACTGTCTAGGTGCAGTCTCTAGTTACATGTTCACATGCTATTTTTTCCACAGAACCCCTGCCTCATTCACTGTGGATGGTGCACAGAACAGAACAGGCAATGTTCACTGAATGAGCAGCTATTCAATATTTTGTTTTCTTCTCATTGGTCAGGGTGTGTCTCCAGATTTTATTGAATGCATGCTATTCAAACCCTGTTTTTTGAAGACAGTTATTGATTTCCTCATAGGCTTTACTGTGGCGCTCATAAGTGCAGTATCTGAGTGCTTCACAGCCATTAATGAATTTATTCTCACAGCATCCCCATGAAAGATTAGGGAGTGTTATCCCAGTTTTACAGATGGGGAATGGAACAGGCCCAGTGACTAGCATCAAAAGTATCCACTAATTTTGGATGCCCAATTTGAGATACCTAAGACCTGATTTTTCAGAATAGTCAGCATTATATGGCACTTAAAATGTTCAGAGTAGGGCTCCCACTGACTTCAGTTGCCGCTCAGCACTTTTCCAAAACAGACTCCAGGGTCTCAAGTTGGGCACCCAGAAAATGAAAAACACATAAGTAGTGACCACCTGTGAAAAGTTTTTGCTTTAAGTGACTTTTCCAGCATCACATAGAACCCTGTGGCAGAGGCAGGAATAGAATCCCATTCTCCAGGGCAGCATTCACATGCCTTAACCATCCTTTCCCTTCCTGCAATCGCCTTTTTTTTTTTTTTTTTTACTACACACCTTCCAACTTCTGCAACACAAAAGGCAGGGATCCTGTAAACGCAAGGCCCCTTCACTACACAACCCTGATTCATCCTTAGAGCAGGGACATCCTGTGCACGGGTCCTGTGGAAAAAGTAGCACATGATCATGTAATTAAAGATTAATGCATACACAGAAGGGGCAGAATTAAGATCACACAGACATCCTTATTCTGGCATTTCCTAACTTTTGGGTGCTTGACTCTGCAACCTTTATGATGTTCAAAATGTATCTTGTGGTATGTGTAATTATATATAATCTCCAAATGCTTTTATATTCATGTGTTTTGGTGACAGTGTGTCCCCAGTGAACTGCAGTAAATGGTTGGAGAGATCTTTCAAGCAGGGAGAGAAAGGGGATTCCAGGATGGCACAGGCACCATTGACGTCTCTTTCCTCTCATGTAGGGCTTGTACGAGAAGGCACTAGAAGACAGTGAGAAGGCTTTGGTGCTGGACAAGGAGAACATCCGCGCCCTCTTCCGCAAAGCCCGCTCCTTAAATGAGCTGGGCAGGCACAAGGAAGCATATGAGTGTAATAGCCGCTGCCTGCTGTCCCTCCCACATGTAAGTCCACCCAACCTCTGAGGCATGTTCTCTCTTCCCTCCCCCATGATCTAGTGTGGTGTGAATGTTGGTGATCGTGGAAGAGAGAAGCTGGCCGTTATGTACGATGCTCCCATTCCCAGTAATCACATCTCTTGGGAGTGCAGACTCCATGTCCTTGTCAGTCCAAGTCATCTCTGCTGAGCCTGCCAACAGAAGGGCCGCCTCATTCCAGTTGTGATGTGGAAGCCTGCCCCAGGTGGAACTGAGCTGAGATCAACTCACTTCATGCAGATGTTGGCACAGTTGTCGGTCTTTCAGTCTCTACCAGTCTAGGACAGATGGGAACAGGCGATATGGAAGAGAGAGACTGAGTGCCCTATTCCTGACGCCCGGAGTCCCAGTAGTGCCCCATAAGTATGTTTTAAGTGATAAATGCCAATCGTTTTACCTACTAAGAGCTGAGATCAGTCCTTCAGGGTCAGTGCTTCTTGCGGGGGAGTGGTGTCAGTGTTTGAAAGGGGCTGTAACGAGGATGTATTAACAAGTGTCATATATAAGACACTGACGGTAACTGTTCTGCTTTATGTGGCAGTGGTTAGGCCTCAGCTGGAGTATTGTGACCAGTTCTGGGTGCCAGAAAGATGTGGACAAACTGGAGAAAGTCCAAAGGAGAACAACAGAAATGATAAAAGGAGTAGAAAACCTGACCTATAAGAAAAGATTTTAAAAACTGGACATGTTTAGCCTTGAGAAAAGGAGACTGAGTGGGAACCTTATAACAATCTTCAAATATGTTAAGAGGGCTGTTATAAAGAGGATGGTGATCAGTTGTTCTCCTTGTCCTCTGAAGGGAGGACAAGAAGTAATGGGCTTCATCTGCAGCAAGGGAGATTTAGGTTAGATATACAGTTTTTCCTGACTATAAGGATGGTAAAGCTCTGGAATGGGGATTCCATCCCTTGGAAACCTATCACTGGTGGTTTTTAAGAACAGGTTGGACAAAAACCTGTCCAGGATGGTCTAGGTTTACTTGGCCCTGCCTTGGTGCAGGGGACTGGATTAGATGATCTCTTGAAGTCCCTTTCAGTCCTACATTTCTGTGATTCTGTAATGTTGCTTTGATTTCATAGATTTTAAGACTAGAAAGGGACCATTGTGGTCATCTAATCTGACCTTCTGTATAACACACGCCAGGTAACTACACCCAGGAATTCCTGTATTATGTAACTTCTGTGTGAGCTATAGAATATCTGAAGACTTCAAGTGACTGACTGAGCGAATTTGGTACCTGGTTCTGCTATTTACTGCTGCTGGCTTGCGGGGTTAATACGTTACCAGTATGATGAATATATTGATATTATTTGTATCACTGTAGAATCCTTGATCAGGGCACCATTGTGCTAGGCCGTATGCACCTACTTAATGAAAAGATTATTCGTCCCCCAAAGATCTTAAAATCTAAATAATATCATTGTACAGTGTTGTATAGCATTTAATGATGCTGGGTGCTTCTCGTTGTAATATTAAGGAACTGTTAGGGAATTTGGAATGGGTATTCTTTAAGTTGTTTAAATAAATCATTAGATTCACTGTAGGCAGCATGGCAGAAGTGGGTTGTTAAGAGAGACTTAAATGTGGACAGAGTAGGGGCCTTGTGGCTAAGGTCAGGGAGTTGGGGCCATGGGCAGGGGACTCTGGAGGCATCTGTGGATAGACTGACAAATGAGGGTGACGGGAAACACAAAGTTAAAGAAGGGAGGATAATTGCCTAGAGTTTTAAAGGTGATGATGTGAAGATTGAATTTGATATAATAGCTGATGGGCAGCTGGTAAAGGAGACTGAAGAGGGAAGAGACATAAACAGATTGATGCATAGAGGAGATCATTTTTGCAGTGGTATTTATGGACTGAAGGGGGCAGTGTGTGTGTTTGGAACATCAGAGAGGAGCATGTAGCAGTAGTCAAGGTGAGATGTAATGAGGGCCTGAATGGAAGTTTTTACTATAGAAAATGGAAAAGAAAAGATGGGTCTTGGAGCTGTTGAGGAGGAAGCATCAGCAATATTTGGCTATGGCTTGGGTGTTTGTGGCAACAGAGAGGGAGGGTACAAAAGAAACCCCCAAATTGCAGGCCTGAGTGACAGTGACGGTAGGAGTGGTGTGGTTAACAGAAATAAGGATGGGAAAGTAGAGGAGGCTTGGGAGGAGAGATGGTCAGTTTTGTCCACATAAATTTAACTGATGAGGAGATGTCACAGACAGGCTGGAAAGTGGAGTTGGACAGAAGGAAACAGGCCAGTAACCAGACAAGATGGTCCTTTGCTCTCCTCACTTTATATCCTGCCTCTGGGCCATGGACAGAGACCTGAGGAACCCCCATTGGGAGTGGGAGAGGGGAGAGGTGGACCCACCGAAAGAGAAGCTGAAGGAATGGACAGAAATGTAGACGGAGAACCAGGAGATAATGGTGTCTCGAAAACCCAGAGAGGACAAGAAGTCATGAAGGGAAGGGTAATGGACAGTATCAAAAGTGGCACAGAGTTGGAAGAGTGGAGTGGGGGCTCTGAGGTTTGACTCAGAAGGAGTCGTCGGAGATGCTAGTGAAACCTGTTTCGGTAGAAAGGAGGGGGCCAGATTGGAAGGGATCCAAGACTGAGCTAGAGGAGAGGAAGTAATTGCGTTGGGTTTCAGATTGTATTCAGTGAGTTCAGAGAAAACAAGGATGGCAACAGGGCCGTATTTGGAGAGATGGCGTGCTAAAGAGAGTGGAAACCAGGGCATTCTAGTATTGGGGCAGGAGGGGCAGCCAGAGGCCAGGAAGAGGTTGGGAGGGAGCGGGTGACCATGGGTGGGCAACGTATGTAAAGAGCCAGGCACCAGTAGAATCACTGAGGCAGGTGGAGGGGTCAGTGATGAAGAGAATGTGGCAGACTTTGAAGCTGTTGAGGGAAAAGGTGCTTGAAGGGAACAAGGCAGGGGGCGAATCATAGAAGATTTAGTTGATTTTCCCTTTGAAGAACTTGACCAAATACTTTGCAAGGAGGGACGAAAGGACGGGGAGCAGGTGGCTGAAGGAGGGAGTCAGAGGGTGCAAATAAGTGATGGGGATTGTCGTTGTGGGACTCGGTGAGGGAGGAAACCTGGTTTTGTTTGGCCAGGGAGATGGCAGAGCTGAAGAAGGAAAGAACGAAACTGTAGTGAGGGATGCAGTGTGGTCATGGGGCTTCCTTCAAAGGTGCCGAGTGACATGGGAACAGGCGTGGATGCTGGGAGTGAGCTAGTGCTGTGAGTTAATGGGGTGGACTTTAATGGGAGAGGGGGGCAATGGCTGGCTGAGTTTGTTGTTGATTGTGTAGTTCCAGGAAGTAGCATTTGTGTGTTGTGTAAGTTGGAAACTTTTTTAAAGACAGGAACTGAGAAAGTGAATGCAGACTAGACATGGTAGATGAAATCATTAGCAGAACTCAGGCTTGGTGTACACTGCCAGGGAAATTTGGTGGCAGTCGATGGGAGATACACTTCCAAATTTCTGTGTAGTGCAACATCACCACTACGCTGTGCTGATGGAAATGCCCTTGGTCGCCGCAACGTTAATCTTCTTGCGGGGGTGGATTCATGCCGTTGACTTCCGGATTGATTGAGCGGGACTCCACTGCCACTCAATCCATCCCGCAGAATCGATCCGGTGACACCAACGGTGCCTCCGTCAGTGCAGACATACCCTCAGAGCAGTCAAAGGTGGTTCTGAATCAGTGTTCCCACCCAGATCCTGGGATGTGGGGGGAGTTGAATGGGCCCTGGCACAAGTTAGACTGCACCAGATGGCGGTGACCTCCTAAGAGCCATTGTGCCAATGAGGATCATTAGCCCCGCGTTTGGAGACTTGGTACGTTACTGGAGAGAGGATGATGTCTGTCCATTTCTGCAGCTTTATATCTCTGCAAGGCTGAATGACTGATGTCTTAGATCTGCACAGCCTCCTCGGGAATGGAGTCGGGCAATTGGCTACCTTTTGTTTCACAAAACAAAACGAATACTAGCATGTAATTCAGTCTGTGTAGCTGTAATTAATGGTCTGTTTCTTTCTGGTTGGTTGGTGTATCTGCAGGGAAATAAAAGCGCATGCTTTAAAATGACAATGTCCTATGAATTACATTTTCTCTAGGATGAGAGCGTTACTCAGCTTGGTCAGGAGCTCGCGCAGAAGCTGGGTTTAAGGGTTCGGAAAGCATATAAGAGGCCTCAGGTATGACTCTTTCTAGTCTGTCCCTTGGATTTCACAGAGTTTCTGTAAAGGCTACTGGGAATGCTCCCACTCCCAGATCTGCCAGTCATTCTTCAGTCCTGACCTGTAGCACCCCCACAGGTATATTTGTGGATTGCAGCCATAAGCCTGTCTCCCAAGCTAAACAGAATGGAATCTGGATGTTGTTTGAGGGCATACCTCTAAGGAAATCCCAAGTGCTGCAATAAGTGGATATGGTGGTTCAATATGAAGCATTCTTCTCTCTGTCAGTATTAAACATATGCCCCAGGATTGTGCTAGAGGGTGCCTAGCTACTGCTTGGATTGTCAGATAAGGCAAAACACTTCTGGTTACTGAAGGGCGTATGACCTATTTCTCCAGAATAGGAATGTTAGCCCCAATGTCCTGGCTGAATTCCAACTTGAGTGATTGACATTCCGTGTCCCTCAAATTCCTCTCTACAGTTTCATTTAGATGCAACATTCTTCTTCGGTGCCTGTCTCTCACTCTTGTGCAGCATTGCTGTGCAGCGCTAAGCAGCTGGCACATTCCAGCTCAGAAGTGGCTGTATTTCAGTGCCAAATGAAGTAGTAGTTGGTGAAGATCTTTTGGGTAAATGAGGCTATATAAATGTAAGTTGGGGGTGCTTTGTAATGCAGAATAAGAAGTGGTATTGGATTAGAGGAAAATCCTCCACTTTCTAGATCTCTAAAACTGTTGTAATTATTGAATCTTGAGAGAAGGGAAACTTCCCCTGAAATACTTTTCACACTTACTTACTTACTTCATTGGCCCTTTGCACCTTTCTCTCTACCTTGTTGCTCCACAGAGATGGGTCTAAACGCTGTTTATGCAAGCAAAACAAAAGATTCCCTTTCTTTAATTAATTGAAACATAGTGATTAAGTATTTCAGTAGCACTTTGCTGCAGCTTGTTGTAGTTTCTGTTTTTCATTCCAATGTTTCATGCACTCCACAATTCATTTTTTAAATCACAAGGGTGAATGTGTTTGTCCTGAGGTAGGTTCAGACTTATTTTCTCATGATGCAGCATTGCAATAGGGGTGTTTTCACACCATGATATTGTATCAGCTGTTCTTTTTGCACCAAGATGGCTGGACTGAATACTGCAAACTAGGCTTCTGGGGCAGTCACCTGAATTTTGGGATGGTCAGTGCATACTAAGGGAAAGCAGGAGGTCCTGATTTCTCTCCTTCTGGTTTGTGGTTGTAGAGAATGCCTGATAGGGAAGTGTGCTGATGAATAACTGGCTGACAATATAATCAGTCAGCTACCTAATTTGCAAGAGCTCAAGGAATCCCTGTGTCATGAAATCTCTCTCTTCCTTGCAGCAGGAATTGGAAACTTTCTCCCTACTCAGTAATGGCACATCAGCCAGCTTAGAAAATCAGGTACGGTTCCTGTCACATTCTGAATGTCCGTATGTTTTGTTACATGAGAGTTTCTGTATTTTATTTCATGCAAGTTTATTAACATCTTTTAGGATTAAAAACCAGTGTTTGTCTCTTTTTCCCTTTTCAAAGAACAGTGCCAAGAAAATAATTTATTTTTTAAATATTTCCATTGCTGTGGTGCTGATAACATTATTAAAGCTGAATAAATGTTTAATCTAAATTGCTTTTCACTGTTAGTGGTGGTATTTATTTCTTACATTTCACTTATCTAGACTAGATGACTTCACTTTCTGTTTCCCTTTCTTTCTGGTTCTGGTACAGTTATAATATGTAAGAACTAGGAAGTGAAGCATGAAGAAACATATACAATGAAACTAGACTGCAGGATTTCACTACCCAAGCTGAGTGAAGTGCATACATTTAAACATTGCTTCATTCATTATTTACTGTTTGAATGACCATAGCACCGAGGAGCTCCAGTCACGGACCAGGACCTGATTGTGCTAAGCGCAATACAAACACAGAATGAAAAATAATCCGATCACTGATTTCATTGCAGGTTTTTAAAGAGATTTAATTAAAACATTCCATTTTTTAAAAAATTATTGGACAGTTATTTTAAGCTCCTAAATTTGGGGCCTACACTAGCACTGTTTGACATTTGTTTTTTAAATAAACCAAAAAAACCCTTAAAATAAAAAGATGCTAGAGAAGCATAATTTGAAGTTTACATGCATGGGTGACTTGCCTTAATATCTTTCTGGCAATGAGACTTGGCCTTCGATCATTTCTTGTAGCCACCCATAATCTTTTCCACTGAAAATTTTCCCTTTTATGAAAAACTAGAACACTGCAAAAACTGTAACTAACGGATGAAGCTGTGAATATGGGATCTCAGATATTTGTCTTGCTGATGTCTGTCATTTTAAACTGAAAGCAGGAAGAAAAATGTGTTTGTACCAATATTGCCAACTTCAAGAGATCAAATATCACAAGTCAGACTCCCAAAAATCATGACATTTAAAAAAAAAAAGATTATATTGTGGGGTTTTTTAGATTAGTCTCTTGATTTTTTTTTTTTTAACTCCCCCTGCCCATCCCCAGGGTGTGTGCATGTGGCAATTAGTGCTGCCCAACTCTACATGTACTAGATAAGATGATTTTGGCCCCTACTGCAGCTTTCACTCCCACAACTGCCCATTGCTGCTCAGCTATTAATCCTATCCCCCATCAGCTCTGTCCCCACCCAACCTCCCTTATTTCAGCCCCCCTTCAGTTCGTTCCCCAGCCCCAATCATTGTCACCCCATCAGTTCAACCCTCCCACCCCAGCGACCCCCCCCCCACCCTCAGTTCACCCTCCCAGCACTCACCTCATCTGCTCAGAACCCACTATCAATACAACTCCTGCACCCGTCAGCCCCCACTGTCCTCACTTCAGCCCCCCCGACCCTTGCAGTCCCCCATCCGTAGTTCAGTCCACCCAGCCTCACCTCTGCTTTTGCTGAGGTTCTTCACCCTACCCAGTCCTGGGGGGCTTCCAGTTCCCAGACTGACAGCGGGAGCCAGGCTGTGCCCAGGGCTGACAGCAATTTCGAAGTAAAAGTAAGCTTCACTCATGATCCTGTGATAGAACACTCAAATGTCAGGGTTTGGGGGGTTTTTTCTTCAGAACATTTGAGGATTCTATCACGAGATCATGAGTGAGGCTTAATTTGACTAAGAAATCACATTTCTCACGAGGGCCCCATTAGACCAGGGTGAAGTGTGGTTTTAAATTGAGTTTGGATCTGAGCATGAGGAAGAGGCCCAAAGCCTGTGATTTAAAGAGTGGCATTATGAGAAAGAAGAGCTGTTTTGTATTAAACTTGTGGTGACCCTTAAAATACCAGTGTTATCTTGGTTAAGGTTTGGACAGAGGTAATAGAAATAAAAACAATATGGTTAATTGGTTACCAGGTGCAGTAAAGAATTTAGTTTATTATGCAGAAATGCTTAGTATAGTAAAAAGAGAGAAATATGGCAAAATGAGGTAAGAAGAAATCCTTGAAGACAGAGGCCCAGTCACTAATCTTATCTCGACTAAGGCAGAGGATAGAACTCGACTTTAAGCTACTTCATCTGTCCTTAGCCAAGGTCTGGTAACCAGCAATGACATCAGTTGTTTGTTATAGTGCATAAAAGGCAAGATTTTCTAGCAGCTCTTTCAGAGCTTTTTCTTGCTCTTCTGGAGTCACGCCGTGATGGGAGGGTGTCTCCTGAGCCGGAACCTGTTTGTCCAACTACTTACTGCTGTATTGTTGCTGGGGTATAGAATATAGCTGTATTTGCTTATATTTGTATTTTGGATATAATCAAATTGTGTGGAAACAGGAGTCATGGTAGGCCTTAATAAAATTATTAGGAAAATTGTTTCCAGCAGCACCATTCATACTTCAGTGAAGTTGCCCATTTGTTCTTTGCCTAGGGCTCATAGTCAGCAGTTGTTTTGGGGGGAACCTTTTCCTGTGTTTTGCTTTGCTGTAAAATATTACTGGTTATTAAATGGAAAAAAATACGTAAACCAAGAAAGACTAGTTATGTAAAATATGCCTAATCAGATCTCACGCTTGGGCTAACTGATTGGCTAACTGATTGGCTCTGGGAATCAGGAAGGAATATTCTCAAACACGTGCAATCCCATGTGCAGAATTACTAAGAAGGCCAGTTATTATGGAGGTTTGTTACTTCAGAGGAATGCAGGATTTGGTCACTGCTGAAGGTGAAATACCAGGCTAGGTGGAATAGTGGTCTGGGAGTATGTCAGTTTAACTGTTCCCACACTGAAAGGTAGCCCAGAATGGGGAGGGGAGCAGCTACAGCAGCACAGACTGCACTGAAGGTATTTGGGAGGAGGGATTTGGAGCTGTGAAGGTTCTAACCTTTCAAAAGATGTTTTTGTAGTGACAATCTCTTCTTCTCTTTCTCCTCCCTGCCTTGCAGACAACGTCCAATGGTTTGGGTTCCATAGATGATATTGAAACAGGTAAAGCTTTTTCTTTTCTGTTTCTCGTGGCAGCATTAAAGCACCTGCCCAGGCTGTCTGGTTTAATAGTTGCATTGTCTTCATTTGGATCCCTTTTGCATTTCCTGGCTTTGGAGACTGGAAGAGACCTGCCTAGTAGGGAAGGTGTGGAGCAGGAGTGTACGGCGGTGTTGTTCACTAAACTGGTTTCTCTTCGCTTCATCAGAATCCACAGTGAACTATTAAGGGAAAATCAGGTTAAGAAGGCACTTACTAGAAGAACTTTGTAGACTAGAGTCCTAGTTAGCCAAGAAGAAAGAGGCATGTTATATTTTGGGATAAATGGGGACAAGTGAATGCAAATAACAAACCCCGGGGGACATAAAGCATTTTCAGCTGTGCTTCTTGAACAAAGGCAATTCTGCTGTACATTCCCAAACAAAACAAGTTAAAGTAAAGTTAAGGTTGTTGACACACGTCTGTGCTTTGAATGTATGCCACTGTCCAAGGACATTAGAGTTGGAGAGGGGGAAGCCTTACATGTTTAGAAACCCAGAAAATGCAGAGTAAAAGTTACAAGGTTGCATTCCTCCCGCAAGGGACTAAATTACCTTAACTGTACCCCAGAAGAAATGCCAGCCCAACACCTTCCCTTGTGAATAGAGTGTTGAAAACATACTACACAGCACATTGGTTTTTATTTGTTCCTTGTTTGCAATACTAAGTGTGAAGATTTGTCACTGCACTGACTATTGCGGGGCCCCATTAAGGAGCCCCATTTCATTATCTGGATGTATGAGGCCTGTATGTGGAAACACATTAGCTCTGTGCTTAATGACTCTTGAATAATTGACTATCACCTGGAATCATAAGGCTCAGACCTGTGAGGCAGTGAGCATCTCTTATGAGCCTTCATTACCTAGCAGAATTGAATGTGAATGCAGGGTGAGGAATGATAGCTTTGGTTGTGCTGTTTGTCTGATCAGGCTTTGGCATATGTACTGCATATGTATGGCAGTAAAGCAGCCCCAGCACTATTCAGCGGAGAGGAAGGCAGTCTAGTTTTGGGGTTGCTGGTAACATTTGGGGGTGTTCTCTGGCCTGTGTTACACAGGAGTTCAGACTAGGCGATCACAGTGGTCCCTTCTGGCCATGGAACTCTTTGTAGTGGATGGATAAGGCAGCATTATGTGTCTGACTGACTGTTTTTTTCAGGCATCGCTACGGGGGCAGAATTAAGGTAGTGTGGGTGCCTGGTCTGAGACTTACACACGTAACTCTGCATCTCCTGGGCTTCTGACAATTGGACTGTTTCTTTTTAAATTCTAACAGTTTTGAAGGACAGGGCGTACTCAGGTGACACCTGTGTGCTTGCCACCTTAACTTCACCTTAACAGCGTATTTTTGGGTGTGTGTTGGGGGGAATTTCCTTGCTTTCAAATAGTCATAACTAGAGCCCTGCAAATCTGTGGATATCCACGGACCGTGTTTGCGGGTGGCGGATCGGACACGGATACAAATTTTGTGTCTGTGCAGGGTTCTGGTCCTAACACTGGACCAGAGGGTGAAGGAGGCTGTAGGGAAAATTGTCTCCCCTTCACCCACAAAACTACTGGGGGAAGCCTCAATAAAGCAGTAAAGATCTTTAAGGCAGGAAGCCTGTCTCCTGGAGACATCGAGGGGAGGGGTACTCAAGACTGAGGCACCATTCAGGCAAGGGCATCTGGTGAGTCTTATAATGTTTGTTGGGGACCCAATATTATGTATGATCTTTGGGATGCTTGTCTGGGCTTCCTTGCCCCAGCTCCCCTCCCCAGTCAGGCTCTGTGTGTATCCGTCCCTTCCCTCAGAGGAAACCTGAGAACTCAAAGAGAGCATGTGGAGAAGTGGGTTTTAATTGGGGGGGGGGCCCATAGAGGCTCCAAGAAGCAGAGAGAGCGAGGAGGACATCTGAGCTCTACAGGAGGAGGCAGTGGGGAAGCATTGAAAACCACCATATAATGGGGTATAGAGTAACTGGACTCTGAGCTCATGGGGCTGGGATTGGACACCATTGAATTCAATAGCACTTTTGCCATTGACTTCCATGAGACTAAGATTTGACCTGCAGACACTCCCCAGACATGATCATGGCAGGTGAGTCTTAGGGCATTGTTTGGCTATTCACAAGACATTCTGTGAAGGCCTTTGGGAGGTTCGAGACAAAAAGCAAAGGCCAAGAAATTGGAGCCTCCAGTTTCTGAAGATTTCTCCTGCTCATTGTTGGAGGTTCAACTAAGTTGTACCTCCTGTGTTCTTTTTGCCAAGCTGCTCTCAGCTCACCCCCAGGCACTATGTGACTGGCTCTGCCTCCCCTTGCAGACTTCTCCATGGACCTGCAGTGCATCCCTGCTCCCCTTGCCACCTCCATCCCTGTGAGCGAGGGCTCAGCTCTTTCACCCTCTGACATGGACGCAAAGGGTCTTCCCACCTCTCTCCCGGGTGCCACCCTGCTCCCTTCTCCGGATTGCGTATCCCTGCCAGTGCCTGAGAGCGTGGAAGACTTCACAGACGGGGAGGTTATTGGGGAAGAACTGGACTCTCTCCTGGATTCCCTTGCTGACGGGTCGCAGTACTCTCTAGTAAGAACTTGGATCACACATCCCTTTGTCCTTGTTCTGAATCCATCCTTTGGAGCATTTTTTCTTCTTCTCCTCACTGTCTTGCTTTCCTCTGGCAGTGTGTGCTCAGTCCCTTTCTTTCTGCCCATCACTGGCTTGCATGTATTTAAGGAGCCCATCTTAGATCTTGGCTCAATAGATTTCCTGAGTGGAATACACACATCCATATGGAGTGGCTAGTTCCTATGGGCATGAAGATAACACCTTTCCCCCTTCCATCTCCTGCTTTTCACTGCTTGGGGGTTGAAATGGGCCTGGAGGGTAGAGGCTGGCTTATTGCTCTGAAGCAAAGTGCTGTGCACTCTGGAGTGGGATACTCACTGTTGCAGCACTCTCTGTCCATCCAGCCATTTCCCTGGCAGCTTCCTCCAGTCCTTTCTCTAACATGCTGTCCACGCCCCCTTTTCCTCCCAACTCCCAGTCTCTGGTCCAGGGAACCATTCCCACCAACTTACCGACTGAGATGCCCCAGCTGATCCCTGTGTTTCCGGGTGGAACCCCTTTGCTGCCCCCTGTGGTGACAGCCAACATCCCGATCTCCACACCACTGCCACCTGCCTCTTTCGGCCTGATGATGGATCCCACCAAGCAGCTCTCCTCCTCCTCCGTCCTGGATGCCGGTGGTGGTTCCCCCTTGGATTCACTGGATTCTCTGGACCTGCTCCCGTACACAGAGTCGCGGCTTGACGCACTGGATGCCTTTGGGACTAGCAGGGGCTCACTGGATGCCCTGGATTCCTTTGCCATAGGTAGGTGCAGTGCATGGAGCAGTGGGAGGTTGCAGCTTTTGGGCTGCCAGAGCCATGAAAGTCCCCCTAGAACACTTTGTTTAATTCTGGGCGTCTCCACAGCAGGCATATGTCGGTGCTGGAGAAGTGAGAGACAAACCATTAAGTCTAGAGAGACTTGATTGAGTTGGAGGAAAGATTAAAAGAACTAAATATATATACAGCTTGGCTGATGGGTAATGGGGACAGGGTGTGCGGAGAAGGAACGATCGCTGATGACAAGTATCTGCAGGGTATAAACACCAAGGAGGAAGAGCTGTTGTTCAGGGTTATCCCAGGAGGTATAACTAGAGTAACTCAGTATCAAAGAAACCTTGCCTGACAGTGAGATCTCCAAGAGAAGTCTCCTAAGGGAAGAGGTGGGAGTCCTTTCACTCTGAGTCATTTAAAAATGTCTTTGGCAAAGTCTTGGTGAATCTACTGTCGGGCAGGATTTTGCATTGGGCAAGGTGTGGTGGGTTAGATGGTTTAGTCAGTCTTTGCCTCCTCTGATCTCTGTAAGCCGTGAGTGGCATATCCCTAAGCGCACTTCAGTAATGTTCTGTGGAGTTGGGCTATGGAAGGAGATTGGGTAAGGAGCATTTTATCCCCTTGGGATACAGGTAGGCTCCAAGGGGGACTGTATAAACACAGGGGTATCACAGCAGATTATGTGCTGGAGCATCACAAGTGGAGAAGAGATTGCCCAGTAAGGACTGTGGTGGAATTTACGTTCCCTCTGTCCCTTGCTGTTTGTGAAAAGCACATGACAGGCAGCGGTCGTTGAGTTCTCTTGCCTGTGGGGACCTCAGAGAAGGGAAGGCTCTTGCAGAGGTTTTCAAGTCTCTGACATAGGCACGGGATGTCCCTGGAAAATAAAAGGAATTAAAAAGCTCTTTGAACAAGTGTAACTTTGTGTCTCGGGGATCAAAGCAGCTTCCAAAAGTGAGATGTGTGTGTTTGGGATTTTTGTTCCCCTGCCCAGAAGAAGCTGGTTCTCAGGAACTGCGGCACACAGCTGGCAGCCAGAAACCATCTCCTGTGGTGAGTGAGCAGCTACCCCAGACGGATACACCGAGGTGCCTGGGTGCCTAGGGAGTGGGGAGGGCTATTTTTGCACTCTGGGCCCATTCTTAATCATTCCAAAATCTGATGCCTTCAGGTACCCTTGCCTGTGTGCGTAACCTTCCCGCTACCCTGGGGTGGTGGCAGGGCTGCACAGAGACCTTTCTCCATATGTAGTAACACAGCATTTCCCCATTCCTCCTTTGTCCCTTTCCTCACTGTATTGCTGAGGTGTAAATGGAGTTTAATGCTAAACTCCATTCTCCATCATGCTTGGGATTCTACGTTGTTCTCACCAGGTCTGAGGTTGGGCTGAGACTTTTTCTCTCAGGAGCTCCATGGGTGGGATGATCTGCCTTCCCCTCAATTAGATTGAGTGGGGCTCGGGCATCAACGTATCTGTGTGCTTCCTGTTTTCATTCTGCTTAACACAAGGGTTGGTTCCCTTCCCGTGCACAGCAGGGATAGTTCTTTTGTTCAAGTGCCATCAGATGCACAGCTCATTGTGATGGAAAGTGTGGGAGAGAAGCCCTTTCTCTGTTGATGGAGAGAGAGCTGTTGTCCTCTTGGATGAGTTGCTGGCCCTTCCCTGGGAGGGAAGAGGTCCTTCTCTGCTGCAGAAAAATTGCCCATCCTGTTTATTGAAAAACAAAGCTCTGTTATTCCTATTGCCCTTTCTGAGCCGCCTGCAGCTGGTGGTGGCCATCTTGCTGAGACACGAGATTGTTCTTGTGTTTGGGGTGGCAAGGGAGAGAATGCAGGAGGCCAGAGTTAGAGTTTGGGGGCCAGTTTCTACCCATTGGCTGTGAGGTTTAGAAGAGGGACGTGTGTGTTTTGTTTTTCAGGTCAGCCTCAGTGGGGTGAGTCACCCTACCATACCTAAGGGGGCAGAGCTCCTGCCGTCTCAGCCGGAGTCGGTGATGCCCAACACAGCCCTGCTCGTGAAGAACCCCCTTGCGTCTACTCACATCTTCAAACAAGCCTGCCACCTCTGCTACCCCAAAACAGGTGATGCATTCATGACATGCAAGGCAAGTTCATGATGCTTCAGGATTGTTTTCCCTCTTGCTGATCGGGTCCTCCTTTTCCATAGGCCCCAAGGCCGGTGACTACACCTACCGGGAAGGCCTGGAGCACAAGTGCAAGAGGGACACATTGTTGGGGAGATTGCGGAACTCAGAAGATAAGACATGGAAGAGGATCCGGCCACGCCCCACCAAAACCAACTTTGTGGGATCCTATTACCTGTGCAAAGGTGAGCTGGAGGGGGTGGGACTGCTGCAAGCTAGGAGGGGACTGTGAGGCCTGTGGTAGCAGGGGAGCTTTCAGTGGGGCTCGCATAGTCCCTCTGGAGCCTTCCCGTTCCTTTGTGAAACAATCACTGAGTGTTGGGGTTGGTGGGTGGGGTGTGAACAAGAGAGGAGACAAATGAGCCCATAAAACATTGTAGAAAACAGGAACTTTGCACAGTGGAGCAGCTGCGGGTGCCATCACTCTGCGTATGAGACAGGATGGTGTAAACGGCAAGACGGCAGCCGGCTTCTCTCAAAGCAGGCGGATTCACCTGCGCCATTGCAGGCTGAGGCAGAGAGATTGTCTCCCATGGACATGAAGTTACTGACATGGCTCCCACCAGCACGTGCTGGGACTTCGGTTCTGTCCAGAGCCCTCCCTGCTGAGTAACCAGACCTGCTGCAAAGCACGGGGGTTTCCCAAGAAGTTCCCCATCCTAGAACCGCCCAGGCCCCTAGTCCTGCTCCATGTATGAGATGTAACCAGGCTGGTCTCTCAGGTGATGTAATTGTAAAGTATCTAATGAGAGTGAGGAGGGGCCAAAAGCTGAGGGTTGGTGTCCTTTTTAACCCTTTGGTTTCCTGCCTTTAGCTGATTGTGAGGTGTGGGGAGCAGGGCGAGGTGATGAGGGAGAGCGTAGTTTCTGACCTGGCCCCCCTCTGTGTGTGGTGGTCTGCTCTTTGTTGCTTTGTAGATATGATTAACAAGCAGGACTGTAAGTACGGGGATAACTGCACCTTCGCGTACCACCAGGAGGAGATCGACGTGTGGACGGAGGAAAGGAAGGGGACCCTCAATCGCGACCTCCTCTTTGACCCGCTGGGAGGGATTAAGCGGGGCAACCTGACTATTGCCAAGCTCCTGAAGGAACACCAGGGCATCTTCACCTTCCTCTGCGAGGTACTGGGGGGAAGTAGAGGGGGGAGCACCATGTCCTTTGGAAATGAGCTGTGGGCACTGTGACCTGTCCGCCCAGGGTAGCCACCTGAAAATGCTAAAGTCAGGCAAGCTGTAAAAGGAGAGCAGATTCTCCCAGCACTGGTGGGTGACACTGAAGTCAAACTTCCCAACCGGCCACAGACAGGGCTTCTGATTCCCCCACACTGGTTATCAAGAAGCCAAAATAAAACTATACACAGCCCCCTTTACTGCATTTCACTCTCTGGCTCCCAATCAGCCACTAGGTCCAATAAAGAGATCAGTTATTTAAAACTCTACTCTCTTTATCAAAAAGGTTTCTCCTGACCCCAAAGGGCCAGCCACAGTAGCAGATCAATATAAATTTGGATCTTACCCAAAATACCACGCTGCCAGCCAATCCTTAGTAACTAAAACTAAAGATTTATTATAAAAAGAAAGAAAGAAGCTATAAGAGAAATGTTAGTGGATTAAACCAATCAGACGCATACAATTGATTTGAAAGTCCATATAGATCAGGTTTCTAGTAGAATTGTGGAGTTGCAGGCTTGTATAATCCCTCTGGTGTACATCCAGTACCTGGATGGGTCTCAGTCCTTTGTTTCACAGCTTCAGTTCAGTTGCAGATGAGTTGATCCAGAGCTAGGCTGGAGACTGAAGACAAAATGGATGTGGGGCAGCTGCCTTTTATGTCCTTTGGCCTTTGCCATGCTGCTTGTGGAAATTTACAGGAATAGGATGGAGTCCAGGGTCACATGAGTGACTCATATGGTAAATCCCTGGCTTCTGCCCTGGGCCCATTGTACCTGTGAATTTCCTTAATGGGCCATTAAGCAGGCTACTGCTGCAGCCATCCTGTCTGGGGTGTCGCCCAGAAACACAGCACAATATGAAATACAGATAAAAATATATCCATAACTTCCATTACATACACAACACATGAACATAAACATGATCATCTTACTTAGCACATTGCAGCCTTTCTAACAGTACCTGACATGGCATATCTCACATGAATTATATGATTCTGACGTATCGATGTTAAAAAATATAATAAATGCCCCCCTCTCAATCCAGACAGTGTCACACACCAACGCGAGATTGGTTAGGAGGGAGTAAATGTTCAGAACTCCTGAATGCACCTTAAGGGGCCCCCTAATCCAGCCAGCGTCACAGGCACAAACCTCATGTGTGTCCTGTTGTTGCAGATATAAGTGCCTGAGTTTATGGTGCAAACCCAAACTGTAGCTCTGCTGTAAGTGTATGGAAGAGGCAGGCTCCCCTCCACTGCATCCCACCCTAGGTCAGCTCTCCGTGCAGGGGGACCATTAGTCCGTCCCTGCCAGCATCCTGCTTCCAGAAGCAGCCAGTGCTTGTTTCTTCAGAGGAAGGTGACAAAACAATCCGTGATGCTCCGTAGCAATTGTATCTTGCTGTAAGTGTCGGAGGGGGTAACTCCTCCCTGCAGGTGGTCAGCTCACACCCTGCAGCATGCAGTTTGACTACCCTGGGGCTTTTATAGCTAGCAATGCAGTTAAAAATCATAGCTTTGTCCTGGTTATTTTAAAAACCATAGTCACATGATGGGCAAGATCCCGAACTGAAGTAAATTTAGTGTCACTTCATTGAGAGATTCTAAGGCCAGAAGGGACCATTGTGATCATCTAGTTTGTCCTCCTGCACAACGCAAGCTATTGACGCCTGTGGAGCTACCTTGATTTACACCAACTGAGGATCTGGCCCTATCTGTCTTGACGTTCTGCAGCAGCGAGTTCCACAGGCTGACTGTATGCGTAAAGGAACGTGACTCTTGTTTTGGACTTACTGTTGTTTAGTTTCCCCTATCACTTCCCTGTGCTCTTGAGTTGTTGGCCAGGATGAAAAGAGGGGACTTAATTATAAGATGACCTGGTTGAAATTTTTCCAACTGTAATGAAATAACTCTTGGAATGCCAAAAAAGGCCAAAAATTTTGTTTTTAAATTTTTGCAAGATGTGTTTACTGGTTTCCAAGCAGCTTTACTGCTAAATTTCCTCCAGGCTTGTTCTAATTTTGAACCTCTTGAGTAAGTTCCTGCTGGCTTTTCTCCTTTCCTAGTGAACGATCCCTGCCTGGGTGAGATCTCGGGCAGGATCGCTCAGTTTTCCTGCTCTCTGAGATTTCCTAGTGTGCTGATTCTTCTCTTCTCAGATATGCTTTGATAGCAAACCCCGGATAATCAGCAAAGGGACCAAGGATTCTCCAGCTGTCTGCTCCAACCTTGCTGCCAAACACAGCTTCTACGACAACAAGTGAGTGAGCTAGCCTATGATACCCTCGTGGCTGGCTCATGCAATGCCCAGTCAGCTAGCTTGTGACACTTGCCGATTTCTTCCTCTTGTCCGCCACATGGGAAAGCACCAGGTGTGATGTGTTGGCCTCCATGTCTGACACTTTGTGCCAAGGGATTTGGAGTCTCATCTGAGCCCACTGATGTCAGTGGAAAGACTGCAGTTGACTCCAGTGAGCTTGGATCTGGCTATGCTGCACAGGGATTTAGAGGTCAGATATTTTTAACAAGGTGGTGCAAGATGTCTGCCTGAAGGGCTCCAGGGTTGGGGACAAGGCATGACCCAGGACTTGGATCTGCCCCTGCAAATGGCTGCTCGTTGCCCTGTCAGATTGTGAGTGATTCCTAGGATCTCCACCTATGCCACAGCCCACAGTCCAACGTCTCAGTGAATGGGAGGAGGAGGGGTGAAGAGTCAATCCCTTGATCCCTTCTGTTTCTCTGGCCCGGCCATTTCCCTACTGCAGGTGTTTGGTTCATATTGTGCGTTCCACCTCCCTGAAATACTCGAAGATCCGCCAGTTCCAGGAGCACTTCCAGTTCGACGTGTGCCGGCACGAGGTGCGCTATGGCTGCTTGCGTGAGGACAGCTGCCACTTTGCTCACAGCTTCATTGAGCTCAAGGTCTGGCTGCTGCAGCAGTACTCGGGTAAGCCTGCTGCTGGGTGTGGTTTTGGAGTGGGGAAGGAAGAAAAGGAGGGAGCATGTGCTCAGGCTTTCTCCACCCCAGGTGCTGTGCCACTGGAGTCAGAGAGAGGGCCTGGGGTGGGGGGACTGGCAGAGTTCAGGAAAAGTATGTTCTCTCTCTCTCTCTCACACATGCACACGCTCCCTCCTTCTTTCCCTCCCTCCCTCCGTCTCACTCTGTTTCCCTCCGCCCCCACAAGGAGACAGAGGTGGGATCATGACATGCTCTGACTGGGAGGTCGGCCCTTCCAGTGCGAATGCCAGCTTTGTCTTTCTAGGGGCAAGCCTGAGAATTCTAGCCCAGTGAGCCTTTACCTCAGAACCACGTGTGTTGGAGGAAATGGTTATTAGAAGCAGAATCATAGACCATCTAGGAGGTTGGGACACGGCAGGGACAAGCTAGCCCAGCTGCTGTGATGGGAAATTGGGCCCCTCTGATGTTTCACTTCTTGGAGCACATTCACAAAATAGTGGTAACCAATGGGATTTATTTGGACTTTCAAAAAACCTCAGATAAAGCCACTCCCGAGAGGCTGTTATGGAAACAAAGTGCTTGGCAAGAGGCTGACCCACCCTCCCTTGGAGTACGCGCTTCAATTCAGGTCACTTACATAATGGCACTGACATCTCTTCAGTATGATTTTCTCTCCTCTCCAAGTGCTTTGTCTGATTCTCTGACTCACTGCACACTGAGAAGAGATTTTTACTGGCCTGTCCCACGATGAAGCCCAGCTCAGCTCTTTTTCCTCTGTTGTAACAGTTCCTGTAAAAACCAGCAGTATGCTCAGAGCAGCTCATCTGAAATGAGAAGACGCGTTAAGGCAGGCAAAGACCATTTAGACAGGTTTCTAAAACTGGCAATTCCACTTGGCGCCCGACCAGTGGGGAAGCACATAAATGTCTGCCTGCCTCTCTCGGTGCTTGTATGGCCCATAGTACTGATTGGCTCTTTAGTATTTCAGCACCTCCCAAGTATTTAAAAATAGAAATAACTAATATAATCTTCCTCCCCAGCCTGGGTGTGAATGAGTGTGGGTCTGTGTGGCTCAATCGCTGAGGAGAGGATGTGGGGTTTGCATTTAGTTGTGCAGGGATCTTGCCCCATGCTCATTCCCATCTCTTTGCAGAAGTGAGTGCCATTGTCCAAGGGCAGCCCCTGGGAAAGTTTTGTCTCCAGCTCACTCAAGAGCCTCCCTCTGTGGCTGACAGTATCTTATTCCAATGAAATGTAGCTGCCATGGCAGTTCATGGTGATGGAGGGACAGATGGTCTCTGCTTATACGCCTGCTGGAAAATTAACAAGTTTTCGCTGTTCAGTGCTCTGAGAATCTGAATGTTGCTTGGTTGTCTCCACGCTGGTTATGTTGGCAAAGGCTTTGGTTCAGACACTTGAACCCATCAAGGAGTTAACTCCTGAGATAAGTTGTGACCAAGGCAATGTTTCTGTAATAGTCTTTTTCTTACCAACTTCAGCAAAATTGAAACAGGACATTTATTGTGAAACAAGAGTGTCTGCATACAGACTTGCAGCAGAGTACCACAAGGTGCAAATGACACCTGATTTAGTTTTGGTGACAGTTTATCTGTAGATCAGCCCTTGGGGCTTGTCTACACATACACAAGTTGTATTGCTTTACTACACCAGTATAGTTAAAGTGCTGCAGTTTTACTGGTATATGTGTGTTTATTCCTCTTCCTATCTGGGAAGAGGAGTAAGCTATGCTGGTTGAAGGAATCTTTATACCGATATAACTTTCCACACCATGGGTTACATTAGGATATCTAAACTAATAAACCATCATACCTCTAACCAATATAAAACTGTAGACATTTATCTTCAGCCAAATCTGTGAATGTCTTGTTAATGGGAGGAGCCATAGTTAGAATCCAATGAAATGTAAGGCCTGCTGTTTGTGTGGTATGTGGGATTTTTGTTTTGAGGTTTTTTGGCTTTAAGTGGATTTGTGAAGTCCCTGATCAAAACTGGATGACTTTCCATAAACAGACAAACTGAATCTGGGAGCCAGTAATTAGCTTAGACTTTGAAGATCTATGAGAGACTAGTTGACTGAGAGGAATGTGATATATGCAGCCTTTCATCCTTAGGGCACCAGCTACAAGCCAACCCCAGGTTGGTAGTAATATAATTGCCCTTTCCTGACTTGTCAGTGCCCTGTTGGTGGGTCTTGGTCAAGTTTTTGTAGGACAAGTGTCCACATCTCAGAAATTGCCAGCAAAGGAGCCAATGGCCGTCTCAGAAGGAAGGTTGAATCATGGAGACTGAATTCTTTTCTCTCCTCTGGAGTGTTGACTCTCACTGGCAAAGGAAAGCGTGTGTGTGGAGGAAATTTGAACTTGGTCGGCCCATGCTGAACCTGTTCTGTTGATAAGTAAAAGACCAGAGTCTTCAGGGATGTGAATTCATTACTCTTTGAGTCTGTAAACTAAAGATCCATGTGATACAGGCATGAATTGCGTCATTACTGGAAGTGGAGTCTTGGACCAGAGGTGTGAAAGGAGCCACACAACTCTCCCGCTCTCCTCTGTGCCTTTGACACTTGGGTTCCTGGGTCAGCGGACTGGTGTAGGGTCAGTCATGTCTCAATCATGTCTCTGCTTTGTTGTCCTCAGGGATGACCCATGAAGATATTGTCCAGGAATCTAAAAAATACTGGCAGCTGATGGAAGCACACGCCAGCAAAGCCACCAACAGCACGGTAAGAAGCCACAGGGACCTGGGACTGGTTTATGTTTCTTTGGCTCTTGCTCCCAACTCTTCTAGCTAGTTCTGCCCTTTCCCTTCCTGTTACCCCTCCCCACCAATCAGAGAGAAAATATGGCTGGGGCCCCTTTGCCTCCAATGTGCCATAGCGAGCGGGGTCAGCGACCTGGACTGTACCTGAGGCATGCCCACAAGGAAGGGTGAAGCCCTGCTGTTTCCACAGACCAGCAGGAATGGCTCTCTGCATGGCCATGGAAGAGACGGGGCCGTCTTTAGCTTGAGGCACCACTTCCAGCGTTCTCAGTCATGGTGAGGGCTGCCTTCCCTCCTGCTGTGTGCGTGGGGCGGAGCGAAATGAAGGGTGCCTGTTGTGATGGGGGGGGAGAGGGAGACATCCCGCTAATGAAAGCCAGATCCCAATGGGAGCAGTAGCTGTCACACCGGTGCTGGGTTCAGAAGGCTTTTTCTGCCCTTGGGGGAAGCATACCTTTAGTGTGGAGGAATCCGTTTAAAAGCAACTGGAGGGGACATGTGAGCTCAGGCGCTGGAGGAGCTGGTATTGCCCACCAACCAGGAGGCTGGGGGTGCAGAGCAGATAGAAGGTGTTGCCTGCCCCTCTGGTCAGACTCCTCCCCCCAGGCTTTTGAGGTAGCGCTGGCCCTGGAGAGGAGAGTTGAAGCCGAGGGACTCTCCCCTTTTGCCTCCTCCTTGAGGGTCTGGGTGGTGTCAGTCAGCCGCAGCCCTCCCCTCTTGCCCTCTTTCTCCATTGGGGAGGTCGGGGGGTTGTATTCATCATGGAGCTGAGCCCAGCTGGCGAGTTACCAGGAGAGCCCAGCCCAGCCCTGGGGTCAGAGTAAAGCTGCTCTCACCGAACACAAAGTCTCTGCTCTTTAATCGCTTCCCGAAGGTGTAGCTGACAAGGGGAGAAACGTAGGAGCAGAGTCTTTGTGCCTCCAAGCAAGGCTTTGACGTACAGACCCCACTGAGGGTTGGGGAAGGCCTTGTTAAACCCTCCTGCCACCAGGGGTCTTTGATTCCATCTGCTATGTCCTGAGGAGTTGAGTGGCTCACCCAGAATGTAGGGGCTGTGCCTGGGTGACAGAGCCACAATACTTTGTTGGCAGGGTAGAGACCAGAGAAGCCAGTTTCCTCCTTGCAGAGCTGAAAAGCTAGAGTCCAGTCCTCTGAGACACTGAACATTCTTAGCTTCTGCCAGAGTCACTGGGAATTGAGGTGCCTCAATCGAACAGAGAGATCAGGCCTTAAAATGGACAACGTACAAACAGTAAAGACAAAGGAGCAGGCTGGGGGTAGGAAATGACACTCGACAAGGATCTGGTGTGGAGGAATATGCATGTTCCCCTTATTGGTAAAGGGCTATAGCAGGGGCACGTGCAGCACGAGGATCAGGAAGACAACAGTGCCTGCAACCTTCGCCTGTGGGGACTGAGGACCAAGCTGACAATCTCAAGGCCCCTTTGCTAATGTTCTCATAAAGCTACATGATAGTAAGGCACTGAGTTCTGTGTTGTTCCGCAAGTGGCTTCCTTGAAATGGCGCAGCAAGGCCAATGTCCTGCGTTGGTCGTGGGACACGTGGGAGGCCTTGTCTGTGCTTGCTTCTCACGCCCTCCCTCATCACGAGTGTCGAACTGGTCAGCGCCCTTGCCTGACGCCGATGCACAACATCATGAGTATCTTTAAGAAAAGAGAGACGCTCTTCTGCAGTCAGTGAAAGCCACCAGCGTACCTGGCAGCACGCCACAGCTCTGGCATCCGTGAGTGCTCACGCAATAGGCTCTCAGAAGAGTCAGCAACTTGCTGCTGCAGACCGCAGGGCCGGGCTTGCCCACTCAGCCAGGAGAAGTTTGTTTTTGCCTTTATTTTTCTTCAATCAGAGCAGGTTAATCTGGCATAACATCCACTCAGCCATTCCTCCCGCTTCACAACTCAGCTGCATGGCAAAGACAACTTCCCAGGTGTGCTGGGCAAACCCCTCCTCCCACCATGCTGCGTGATCAGACACCCTTCACTTAAACAGCTCCAAGGCCAGTTTCTCAGGGTGCCCTTCAGACAGCAGGAACAAGGCATCTCCTAGAGGGAGAGGAGCAACTAGAAGTGTCCCAGTAGCTAAGTTAGCCCAGTGAACAGCTAGGTGCCTCTGACTGGAGAAGAAAAACAGGGTAAGGCCACAATACTGTGCTGACTCTAAATGCTGTATAGAAGGGGGAGGTTCACACACGAGCTGCCACGCACCAAAGGACTATTCTGCAGACTAGTGATATAGCTCAGCTCAGTCCCAAGAGGACGTGGGGCTCTCTGGCCATGCACCCAGAGCTGGTCAGAGGAGCGTCTGGTCAGAGACTGCTGCAGTGCAGTGAGGAAGGCTAAAAGCCGCGTAGAACTGGACCTTGCGAAGGGAATCAAAATCAATAGTAAAAGGTTCTACAGTCACATAAATAAGAAGAAAACAAAGAAAGAAGAAGTGGGGCCGCTATACGCTGAGGATGGAACAGAGGTTAAGGATAACCTAGGCATGGCCCAATATCTAAATAAGTACTTTGCCTCGGTCTTTAATAAGACTAGTGAGGAGTTTAGGGATGATGGAGGGATGACGAACGGGAATCTGGATGTGGTGGTGGATATTACCGTATCTGAGGTAGAGGCCAAACTTGAACAGCTTGATGGGACAAAATCGGAGGGACCGGACAATCTCCACCCGAGGATATTAAAGGAGCTGGCGCGTGAAATTGCGAGCCCGTTAGCGAGAATTTTTAAGCAATCGGTAAACTCGGGGGTTGTGCCGTACGACTGGAGAATTGCTAACGTAGTTCCTATTTTTAAGAAAGGGAATAAAAGTGATCCGGGTAATTATAGGCCTGTTAGCTTGACGTCTGTCGTGTGTAAGGTCTTGGAAAAAATTTTAAGGGAGAAAGTAGTTAAGGACATGGAGGTCAATGGTAATTGGGACAAATTGCAACATGGATTTACTAAAGGTAGATCGTGCCAAACCAACCTGATCTCCTTCTTTGAGAAGGGGACGGATTACTTAGACAAGGGCAATGCGGTAGATCTAATTTACCTCGACTTCAGTAAGGCGTTTGACACGGTTCCACATGGGGAACTGTTAGTTAAATTGGAAAAGATGGGGATGAATGTGAAAGTTGTAAGGTGGATAAGGAACTGGTTAAAAGGGAGACTACAGCGTGTCGTGCTGAAGGGTGAACTGTCAGGCTGGAAGGAGGTTACTAGCGGAGTCCCTCAAGGATCGGTTCTTGGACCGACCTTATTTAACCTTTTTATAACTGATCTTGACACACAGAGCGAGAATGTGTTAATAAAATTTGCAGATGATACGAAGCTGGGGGGTATTGCTAACACGGAGAAGGACCGGGATGCTATTCAGGAAGATCTGGACTACCTTGTACACTGGAGCAATAGTAATCGGATGAAATATAATAGTGAAAAGTGCAAGGTCATGCACTTAGGGATTAATAATAAGAATTTTACATATACGTTGGGGATGCATCAGTTGGAAACGACGGAGGAGGAGAAGGACCTTGGGGTATTGGTTAATAACAGGATGACTATGAGCCGCCAATGTGATATGGCTGTTAAAAAAGCAAATGCGGTTTTAGGATGCATCAGGCGAGGTATTTCCAGCAAGGAGAAGGAGGTGTTAGTGCCGTTATATACGGCGCTGGTGAGACCCCACCTGGAATATTGTGTGCAGTTCTGGTGTCCCATGTTTAAGAAGGATGAATTCAAACTGGAACAGGTTCAGAGATGGGCTACTAGGATGATCCGAGGAATGGAAAATCTGCCTTATGAAAGGAGACTCAAAGAGCTTGGCTTGTTTAGCCTGGCCAAAAGAAGGCTCCGGGGGGATATGCTTGCTATATATAAATATATCAGGGGGATTAACGTTAGGGAGGGAGAGGAATTATTTAAGTTTAGTACTATTATAGGCACGAGGACGAATGGGTACAAATTGGATATTAGGAAATTTAGACTAGAAATTAGACGAAGGTTTCTAACCATTAGGGGAGTGAAGTTCTGGAATAGCCTTCCGAGGGAAGTAGTGGGGGCAAATGACTTATCTGGCTTTAAGACTAAGCTTGATAAGTATATGGAGGGGATGTTATGATGGGATAGTTTAATTTGAGCAATTGATTTTGGATTATCGGCAGATAAGTCTGCTCAATGGTCTGTGGGAATGCTGGATGGGATGGGAACTGAGTTACTGCAGAGAAATCTTTTTTGGGTGCTGGCTGGTGAGTCTTGCCCACATGCTCAGGGTTTAGCTGATCGCCATATTTGGGGTCGGGAAGGAATTTTCCTCCTGGGCGGATTGGCAGGGGCCACGGAGGTTTTTCGCCTTCCTCTGCAGCATGGGGCATGAGTCGCTTGCTGGTGGATTCCCTGCAGCTTGAGGTCTTCAAATCTCACTTTTGAGGATTTCAATAACTCAGTCATGGGTTCGGGGTTGTTATAAATGTGTATGGGTAGGGTTTTGTGGCCTGCCTTGTGCGGGAGGTCAGACTAGATGATCATATTGGTCCCTTCTGACCTATGAGTCTATGAGTGCAGAGGCTGATGGATGTGGATGGAAGAGGAGATGGTTTATGGAATCTGCAGCGGATGTACCAGGAGGTCTTTGTGACTCCAGCAGTTACTATGCCACATCACGGTGGCCAGCTGCTGAACCACATCTGAGTGGGCATGAGAGTTAGCACTAAGCACCGAGGGAGAACAAGGGAAGGAGAAAAATAAACAAAAGGTTTGTTTAATAGAAAAACCTCAGATTCAAAGATGCAATCGTAAAGGAGAGCAAACATATACAAGTTACATAGTAAATTAACATAGACACAGCCTCAGATTTTACACTTCCGTATTAGATAAAATCCCTTTTCAAATACAAGTTACCTATTGCTTTAAAACAGTTTCTCATCGGACCCCCTAGCTATAGGAGGGATCCGGCATTCATGCAGAGCGTCCCGCCTCAAAGCTGTCCCTCAAGTTCTGGATAAAAAACCTTAGGCCTGGTCTACGCTGGAAAATTAGGTTGGTTTAACTATGTCGCTCGAGTGGGTGAAAAATCCACATCCCTGAGCAGTGTAGTTAAGTCGACATAGATCCCCGTCTAGACGGTGCTAGGTTAGCAAAAGAATTCTTCTGTCGGCCTTGCTACCAACTTGCCGACAGCAGAGCCCTTCCTCTCGGCGTAGGCAGTGTCTATGCTGCAGCAGCACAGCTGTGTCATTACAGCATTTTAAGTGTAGACCAGCCCTCAATCTCAAGTTTGTTTTTCAAAAAGCTTTTCCCCTTCCCCCTCTTTTTTTTTTTTCTTCTGTCTATGGTGACTCCTGCTTAGCCAGAGTGGGGAAATTCCTTTTTGGCTTGATAGCTGGGCTGTCTCAATGTCTAATGTCAATAAGTCTAATGGTCCATCATTGCCTTTTCCTGGGCTGGAAAATAGATTATTATTTGAAGCTGGTTTCATGTAATGGCTTGGGTGGTACCTCTACCTGCTGGATGGCTCACTGCCCTGCTGTGAGTTGGAGTTGGAGTACAGATTTTGATCACAGTTTTCTATATGCATAGATACAGTTCTGTATACATATCTCATGCTGACCATTGAGTTTGGCGCATGATGATTTCCCAAAAGGCCTTACTCAATATAGTTTGCATTCTGTGTTATATCAGTTGGTTTAATGGCTCATTTTTGGGATTTAAACCTCCTGTTCTCCCCTTTGGGTGTCTGGACTCTGTCACAGTACATATACAAGGCCTTTGCACTGCTCACATCAGAAAACAGGTTTGATTACTTCCTGCCTGAAATTCTTGGAATAGCAGCTGGAGGCTGTTAAGATTTGCTGAAAAGTTCCTTTCGCGTCCCTGAACATTGTCATCCTCTGGACCTGACCTATCAGTCTGGCCTGTTGAGTAGATCTAACCTGCATCTCACAGTCATGTTGTGAAATATATCACATGGCAGGGTAATAGAGCAAACCACGCACGGCTGGTAGAACTGAATGTGCCACCAGATCTGCCTTAGTCAGGAGAACTGAGTCTGCTAACGGGTGGCCTTTAGGTCCCTTACTGAGGTACAGTTAGGCTCTGCCGTGTCCATTGGACCTGTGGTCTGCTGTCACCACCTGCCAGATGTTGGCCGAAATGTGCCTAGGATCCATATTACCACTGAGCAAATTGATTGAAACCCGCTGCTCGTGGAGATTGTGTTCTCTCTGTTAAATGCCCAGGATAAGAAGTCAATGCGGGACAGCTGCTGCAAGCTGGCTAGCTGGCGCTGGCAGACAGTCGCATGGACCAGCACAAAATCATTGGGGTCCCCAGCCAACTTGCCCCTAGGTGCGCTACTTTGGAAATTCCACCTTGGCTGTGGGATTTTTACTTCACCCCACACTCTTTGCTGTGTTGTGCAGCTACTTTCATCTGCATTTGCTTCTTCCTTGGGAAAGGAGCCATAGGCTCAAACCTCATGCCTTCCCTGTTGTAGGTAGAAATGCCTGAGTTCGTGGTACAAACGCAAAATGTAACGTGGAGGTAAGTGCATGGAAGAGGCAGGTACAGAATTCAGGCCTCTTGATTCCAAATCGTGTCTTAATCATGTGACCATCCTTTCTTCCTCTAGAGCAGGTGAAAGGGCTGCAGACAAGTTGTGACTCTTTGAGCTAGGGTAGTGATGTAAGGGCCATGAATGCTCGCGCTTCGGGTCACATGCTGGTTAATGGGCTGGAGGGCTGAATCCGGCTGTGTAAGTCAGGGCACAGGAAACTTGCAGGTGGAAAGTCTGCCCAGAACAGAGTTTGGAGGCACAAGATGGGGCCTGGATCATCCAGCTGTGACCCAAAAATGGGTGGCACAGGCTGGATGTAGGGTGGCCAACAGACTTGTTGTTTCAGTGAAGCCCTGGGGGCCTCCTCTGGTATCAGAGCTCCAAGGGGCCCAAACTGTGACTTTAAATTGCTGTATCCTGACTGATAGACAGCATCCCCAGGGAGTTCAGGGCAGCCCACTCACCCTCCCTGCGAGTGAATTCCCACCCCTAGTATGCAGCTACCCACTGCACAAGATTGAGCCCTCAGTCAGACTAGTCGTGCATGTTGCCTGTTTATAGGCATTGTGAGGTTATTATGTCTTCCTCTGAAGACCTGGATTTAGCCACTGTTAGAGCAAGACTACCAGACGGGACGGATCAATGGCCATACATTGTGTGGCAAGAGGTAGGAAACCAGACTAAAACGACCAGTGGTTTGATCTAATCTAGTATCTTGATGGACCAGTGGCTGGTACTGGCAAATGAGAGCTGTCTGCCTCTGTGTCTTGGCTTTTACTTCGCTGTAGTATTCAAGTGCCTACGGGGAACCGTACTTACCCCAGGGCATTCATGTGCATGACTCTGTGCCTGTATGCAGTACTGTCTGGGGCAAGGTGTTTAGATCCATTTGCCTGAGTCATCCTTCTTCATGTGACCCTTCACAGGCTGCCACCCGGGCCCCGGCGTCAAGCAGCTTTGACCTCCAGATGAAATTTGTTTGTGGCCAGTGCTGGAGGAACGGGCAGGTGGTGGAGCCAGACAAGGACCTCAAGTATTGTAGTGCCAAAGCCCGCCACTGGTGAGTGTTCTTGCTCTCTCTTCTGTCTCCTCCTTGCCCCAATGCAGGATTTCCCCCTGCCATATATTCATTCTCTAGTGCTTTGTGCAGGCTACTTTGAAAAGTCTGTGAGGGCTTCCATCTTGGCAGACTATTCCCTTGGGGAAACTCTTCCATGGTTTAACAGCCATCACCGTTAACAAACATTTTCTGTTGTCAGGTTCTCTTATGTAACATTTGTATGCAGTGTCATCTTTAGCCATGGCACTTTGCAGAGAGAACAAAGATACAGTCCCGTCTCTAGGAGTTTAGAGGCTAGGGTTTACATTGTCCCTTTATTCAGTTCATCCCATCTGTCCTAGCTATACTCAGGTGGACCGCCCAGAACAATTCTTCTCCAAACTTGTTTAAATCCTTCAGTTGCTTGTAGATGGTTATCATATTACTATTGGTTGTCATTTTAGCCACTTTACATTTAGCCACATTTACATTTACATTTACACTTTACATTTTAGCCACATTTACATTTTAGCCACTTTACATCCTTTTAAATGAGCCCCTCCAGCCCTTTGATCATTTTCTGTTGCATGTCTCTGAAATTTGTCTGCCTTGTTCTGTGAACAAGGTGTTCTAGGAGAGATCTCCTCAGTGCCAACAGAGAGGGACTGTCCCCTTCCCTTCCTGGGATCTCCTGTCTCTGTCTGTGCACCTGCTGCATTGGCCTGGTTTTATTTTATTTTTTTGGTTTTATGTTGGCCACAGTACCCTCTTCAGATCCTTTTGTACGACCGTGTGGAAGGGTGATCTGCCTAAATGTAAGATCTTGTTCATAGTATAATGTCTGTGTATAGTTACTTGCAATTTCACAACACCCCTCATCCTGAAGGATCCCTAAGTGTTTTTTACAGATTGTATAGATAAGGACAGGTCCAGCCTCTGCTGGGGATGGAATGCCGCAGGGGGTTAGCAGCTCATGGCCACACCTCACCAGAGTGGCTGGAGGGAGGAAAGGGTCCCTTTTGGCTCACCCTGTAGAGCTACAGACCCTTGGAAAATCTGTTCCTCCAGCATCTCTGCTGTAGTTATGTGTCGCACATGTCCCAGTCTACCTACCAGTCAGTATGAGGGGCAGACTCTGCTAAGGACTTAGTCAGCTCAGAAGATTCTGGTGTGGTGATGGGATATTTTAAACCCTGCTTTTCTTCCCCTTCTTCTGCCTTTGTTTTAATTCCCCCTTTCCCCATTTCATAGCTGGACAAAGGAGCGTCGTGTCCTGCTGGTGATGTCCAAAGCAAAAAGGAAGTGGGTGTCTGTCCGACCACTGCCTTCCATCCGCAACTTCCCACAGCAGTATGATGTAAGCACTGCACCCCTTCATGGCCCCAGAAGCCTCTCCCTATCTGTTGGAGCACTGCATGCACCAAGCGTGGAGCCCATGCGTCAGTGCCGAGGTGGCAGGGGCTTTGTAAATAGATGGGTGGGTAGGTAAACTTTGCCTCAGGTGGGAAGCAGAGACCAGCTGAAGGCCAAGAGAGACCAGTTCCATCTCAAAGAGCCAGTGCCATGGCATGGTATGAAAGGAAGCCGTGCCTGTTTAAAGCACTGCTGCAGACAGGTTTCTGACAGTGTGGTTAACACCATCCCCACCTACAGGACTGGCTGGCTCAGGGGATGGGGAGGGGATCTAGCCCTTCACCTTAGGTCCAGGTCATAGATAGGAGAAGCTAGTGTTGTCCCTGCCTTTGCTGTACAGAGAGCACTGGTCTCTGAGGCTTCCAATCCACCCACTTCCTCGAGTTTTTACAGCTCAACAGCTCACTTAAAAGGTGCCTTGAAAACAGATGTTTAAAAAAACCCAAAACAACCCTAAATGAAAACCCAAGAGCTACGAGAAAAGCTCCGAAGCCCCGCCCAGCGTGTGATGGCCGGTACTTTCTGTAGCTGTCGTCTCCTTTCTGCCTCGGGGAGGAGGAGGATGTTGGGACAGGCCCCAGCCTTGGTTAATGGAGAGCTCCCCTGAATGAAGACGTGTCTGCCATGTCTTAATCCAGAGCCAGAGGGGAGCCCAAGGGAAAATGCTTGGGTCCTCTTCTCCTGCTCACAAACAGGTCAGCTATAAAGCACCTACGCCCTCTCCGTCAGTCTGATCACTTGAATGTACTCCTTGCCCTGTGCTGGCGTGGCGGGAACAGGCAGCGCCGTTGTCTCTGTCGGCGTACAGAGGAGTGGAAGTTTCTTCCTAGAGCTTCTGTTGATTTCTGGGAAACTAATTTAGCCTGGTTTCTTACGTCTGTTTCTAATCAGGTTTTGTGCGTGTCTCGTCTCAACCCAAAGCCAAGATCGTGTGTGAGTTGGGAGTGGGAGGGAGCAACAGGTCAGACTCAGTTGCTGCTGAGATGACAGTGATTTCACCCAGGCGAGATTCCAGCTGTGAGGTGGGGGGCGGGGAAGGAGCAGCTGTGGCAGGGTGTTGGCTCACAACGTGACAGATTTTGTTTTGTTTATTTTTAAGATCCCCTTAGTGCAAAAGGAGGCATGAGTGCTACAGGAAATGGGATCCAGCGTCTGGCAGAAGGAGAAGTAGCCCTTTGTTTTCTCCACTGGGTCTCCATTAAAGAGCCAGTGGCATGACTCAGCGGGGCTTTAAGAGGAAGGGGTGTGCACCCAGTGGGGGGAGTTGCCGAAGGGCGCTTGGGCTGGGCCAGCACATGTGCTCTAGGGTGATAGCTTTTGTTTTGTGAGTTTGTCGGTAAACGGTGTCCCCAGGAAAGGGCCTGACGAGAGCCTTGGGAGTAGATCTGAATTCTTCCTGTGCTGGTGAGGGAGGTATGGCCCCAAATGCTGCCGCTTGCGTGAGTGTTACTCAAGTATCTGCAGAGCTTTTCCTTTCTGTCCTATGTTGGTGCATACGTGCAGTTAGTGTTTGTGGAAAAGGAGCCACATCGGCTGCTGCTGGAGTGGGAAGTCTTCCGTTTATTCCCAGGATAGGCAATGCCTGGGCAGCAAGAGTGCAAGCTTCCCACCATTACCCTGCGGCAGTGTCTCTCACTTCCAGTGGGTGAGAGAATAGTTAAGCCTTCAATGAAGCCTTCAGTCCTTGGCCCTTCTGCTGAGGCTGCAACAAGGGGGTCAGTGTGTCAATGGTGGGGGGGCATTTTGCAAGGTAGATGCTCCCCCCGACAGGGGCTGCAGTGTCAAAAACCTTGGCGTGAAGGAGTTTCAGATGGGCGCAGTTTCCCTTCTTCATACCGGGCCGCGCTCATTTCGGGTGCGGCCACAGTGCAGCTTCCTGGTTGTAACAATTTGGGGTCACTGCTAATCTGGGCTGGATTCCAGCCAGCGGTTGAGTCAGGATTGGCTTGACAGTTTCCGGGGCCTAAGCTGCTGAAATGGGGGAAACCCGGCCATAAGTTTTCTCCATTCCCAGTCCAGTCGCTGGAAGAGGAGAGGGGATCTGAGAGGCAACTGTTTCCTGGTGCTGAAGCAGGGGGTAAGGTCAGCTGGTGCATTGCAGAGGAGGCAGGGCACCTGCCAGCCGCCTGCTTTGCCTGAGCATAAGGGCAGCCCTGGATGGAGAGGGGAGGCTCTGCATGCCACCCTCTGTTCACTGAGCCCTCCGGACTCCCCGCTGTAGGACTGTTTGCGGCAGGGAAGGAGGAGAGTGTTTAACTAGCAGTGGTTGGGCTGGAAATGTGCTGGGAAAGCTCCTTGATGTTTCTGGTAGAGTTTTGTCATTGGGAACTTTTTCTCTGACGCTAAACCCATCCTGGGCATCTCTCCACTTCCTTCTGAAAGCCCCTGCACCTCCTAAAGACAGCCATCCAACAGGCTGGAGAGGACACGGGTGAGAGTCCCCTTCAGACACCACTGCTGGGTTAGCATAAGTTGCTTTCCACAACCTCACCTGGCTCCAGGAGTAACATGATCTGTAAGAGGGCAGCCATGGCCTTGGTGGGAGGGAACGGTCACTGAACTCAAGCCTCCTGTCTATTTATCCAGAGATCTCATCCC